>CM052370.1:6299681-7499681 GCA_028551485.1 Casuarina cunninghamiana | reverse complement strand
TCGATGACCGGTTTTGGTTGGAATGAAAATGCGTTTTGGTTAATTGGAAATTGCCCTTCTTTAGACTCTTTGAAGTTGAACATAAATGGATTTGGTATTAAGAGTGCATAGGCAAGAGGGAGAGTGGTGCAGGATTGGAAGGAAAGTGCGCTCTTGGTGTCTTTAGTTAATTTGAAAATATGTCATTAGAAGGATATTGTGTTATTAAAGATAGAAGTAAATTCCCAATTTATGATTTATTGCATAAAAGGAAATTTTTCTATCCCTTGGAAGCTGGCTTATGAGTTACCTAATGTTCTAGTTATACTTCTCCAAATGTTCATTTCACGATGTTTTAAGAAATAAATTTCTTTTTTTTTTTCTTTTTACTTACACATAGAGAAGGAGACTCGAACCCTGATCCGGTGGATTCGCAAGTTTGGATATTCACCAATGAGATTGTAAGTTTTTTCAACTCTCAACTTTTTACCAAGCCAAGGCAAAATTTTTTTATGGGAAGAGCAACTATGCCTGGAACATTACAAACCTCTTTGAACAAATTTAATTTTGTTTTATGTTAAGTTTTCATCAATGTAATTTTTTATTTTTTACCACTGACTAGTATCTATGCTAGTTGATTGTGGTTTTATGTTTTTGATGTTTTTCACTCATTTATCAGGTTTACAAGAGATTAGGTGTTACACCTTCTATATGTATTTTTTTTTTAGCAAGTTTGACATTCCAATCCATCTTTATTATCCGTATAAATGATAAGGTCACTATTCCTTTTTTTTTTAAAAAAGAAAAGAAAATGCGTTTGTCCATTCTAGAAGCGAAAGGATTCATTTATTTGACACAGAATAGTATATCCCATTAAAGTAAAACGTCGTACATGGACCAAAATGCATTTCACCGTTCAGCTTTTAAGTCGTACATTCCAAGCGTGAAGTCTTCCTCGTCGTCAATTGCCTTAATTATTATTCTCTACTTTCCATATTTTCCCATCCAAGCTCAAGTAGCCCACCTATCATTCATTCTAGCCATCACTTCTTCTAGCGCCAGATGGATTCCTGGCTTTCCTCACAGTCTTCTTTCCTGGTTCCTTTCTTCATCATATTCTTGGTCTCCGTCGAGGTTCCGGGGTCTTTTTGCGGCTATAATTTTTATGCGAGTTGTAGCAATCAGTTTAACTGCGGGTACATCACCCGCGTGGGTTATCCATTCTGGGGTGATGCCCGACAGGATGGCTGTGGCAATCCAAAGTTAAGGCTCGACTGTCAGGGAAATATCACTACCATAGAAATGATGCAGATGGAGTATCGCGTTTTGGGTTTCAACAAAAACAGCCAAACGCTTAGCATTGCCAGGGAGGACTACTTTTCTGGAATCTGTTCTCCAGAGTTCGTGAATACCACCCTGGATTCCGAGCTTTTTGAGTATGGCCCTGGCTACACTAACATCACGCTATCCTATGGTTGCCCTTCAGCCACCCCAGCACAACCCCCTTGCACCATTAAAGGGCTCACCTCTACAGGTGTGATGATACAACCTGGAGTTGAAGGTCCTGGGTTATGTGCGAAAAGTGTGGTTGTTCCTGTTCTTCAAACTCATATTTTAGATATTGCAAATTGGTCAATAATTGAAGACGCCATCAAAGAAGGTTTCGAGGTGAAGTGGAAGGAGGATACCGCAGCTTGTGGTGCGTGCACCGAGTCAAAGGGAGTTTGTGGATATGACCTGTCTACGAATGAAACTACTTGCTACTGCCCAAATCAATCAATGGGGTCTACATGTTCTCCCTCAACAAATGCGCCTCCGAAAAAGTCAGGTATGTCCCTAGTTTTCTGGTTCTGGTCAGGCAAGCGTCGAGCAGTCATTACTAACCATGTTGAATCTTGACACCTTATTCTGAACATGAGAACGTAGACCAACCGTCATATGAAACAGCATTTCAATGGAGGTATGGAATGAATTGGGTGTCAGCATTAGTATTTCTCAGTGAGTTCATGAATACTTAACTTTGGCCAAGAACGGAGATATCTTTCACCATAGATCACGTATATTCACCAAATTAGGCCAGCTAATACATTGTAGCACACGGCACACTCTCTGGATTGCACCCATGGGTGGTTAAAACCTCTCTTTAAACCTTGAACAATTAAATCCTGGGATATTTTCTAACAATGATGTTGCCCATCTTGACCATTTCTTTGTTACTTTCTGCAAGAGAAGCACATTATTCTATTACCATAATCGTCGAAGAAAATTTTAGACAATAAATTTTTTTGAACTATACTAGGTTATTTTTCCCTCATTACCTTGCCCTATTTCTTCTGTAAACCATAGACAACATAAAGATAGAGAATAGTACTCGAGAAGCGTTTTCTCGTTCTTGGCTGGGAAATAAGATGGGTCCAATATAAGCTGGGGTAGCCTTTCGTTCTTGCAGGGCTTGTGGTTGATTACCTTTCTTCCGGAGTCCTGTCTTTGGTCAAATTTTTGCTTTTGTAGCTATACTTTTGTTGAGACCTTAATTTTATACGTCTTTTTCTGAATTACGCGAATTTTCTTCGAGCTTTAGGTCGTTTAGCCTTCCTAAGTTGACCAACCCAGCTTTTATAGGCTAAGATGCAAACATGGTTCCAGAGATGCTTCCAATGAATATGTGGCCAGCCTCTTGTCCCAGGATTGACGCCTTGCAAATGTGACAAAATGAGCATATTCAACACCTCCAATACAATAGAAAAAACTAGGATTATGTGCTACCAATTACAGCGAATTGGACTTCACGGATATAGGAAGGTGCTGGTGATTAAAAAGGGCTCCACAAGTTTGAGTTGCTAGACCTGAATTTAAAGTCAATCGAGGCATGGACCAGACAATTGAGAGAACCTTTCACGAAAATATCTCAGTTAGCACAAGAGTTCTTCTTTTTCAGCGGCCTCATAGGTCATGGTGTCCTTCTCAAATAAGAGGGTGTTTTGGCTCTAACCTTGTTGGCTTTGATCTCTTTCTATTTTTCTTATGACGAGGTTGTGATATTTTAGGTAGAAGTATAAGACTGCAGTTTAGGTGAGTCGTTTGTCTTTAAAACGGTAGCTTTTTCTGACTTTGCGAGAGTTTAAACTGGTTACAAATCTTCCAAGTTTTTCTTTTTTTCGGTTTTCTCCTACAATTTGTCTAGGAGATCAGGATTTCGTGCAGAGAACGCGTAGAAAAATAGAGAGCTGTCTTTATATTGGGCCAGTCACACAATTGTAAATTGACAGGCTGCGGTAGTGTTCCAATAGAAGCATCTGCTCAGTCCGCCCTACTTTGTCAAAGATCACCAGCTCCATTACGATGCTTGATCAGAAGTTTAAGCTATTTCATCTTCAGCTTCTCCTTTTCTTAATCTGATCACTTTCATCTCATCCTCTGTGTCTTTCAAGATGCATCCCTGTTGGAAGCAGTCCCACATCGAACAGAAATTAAAAAGAGCTCCATATATATCGAGGCAAACCACTCTCCCACGAACGGGTTATTGTTAATAGTCAAACGTTGATGTGGAAGGCTTGAAAGTGTAGGTAGGAGATACCTCTCCACTTCACGCGCCAATTACCGTAATGCATTCCGCGTACTGGGCACCTCGAGTTGAATAGATATTTTTCAAAGCATGATAAGTATAGGGCACATCGAGTTGAATAGATTTAGTTTTTCAAAGCGTGATAAGTATTGACTCTTTCCAATACCTGGTTTTTCTGCAAGCAAAATATGGTGACTTGAATTTCCTAAGCATTTTGATTCGTGAAAGCCGGAGATCTGGTTCTGTTGAGATAATAAAGTGAAAGGATTCTTTTGTTGGGTCACAGAATAAGTTATCCGATTGAAGTGAAGCGTCTTACATGGAGGAAAATGCGTTTCACCATTTAGCTTTGAAGTCAATACATTCAAAGTTTGAAGTCTTCGTCTTCATTACTCTCCTCAATTATTATTTTTTCTATAAAGTTTCATAACTTATCTCTATTTCCCATATTCTCCTTCCAACATCTGGTCTTAAATAGTTTATTTTTATTTTTTTTCAAGAAATAAAGACATCGCTCTTGTCATTTATATTGATAACACAGATTGATTGAGATGTTAAACTTGTTAGAAAATATATAAGATATGATATAATACCTAATCTTTTATTACATAAGTTTGATGAATGGATATAAAACTTTATTAAAATAAAAACATAGTTGACTAGTATAAATACATAGCCATTAATGAAAAATAAAATATTATTCTCATTAAAACTTAGTATAAGTGAAAGTAATTATTATTCTCAAATAGCTTACCAGTAGTTCATTCCAGCTATCACTTCTAGCCATGAATGGATTCCTGGGTTTCCTCACAGTCTGCTTTTCTTATTCCTTTCTTCATCCTAATCTTGGTTTCTGTCGAAGTTCCGGTGTCTTTTTGCACATATAACTAGTATGAGACTTGTAGCAGTAAGGATAACGGCTATTTCGTGAGACTAACCTGGCTTGATCCTACTGTAATGATGTATTAGACAGAGGCATGCCCTGTCTTTTTGTTACGTGCACTCAAACCTTTGCATGGGAAAGAGGCACCTTTGTTGTATTTAAACAAGAATACATCCGTAAGTTTGAATTCCCAAGTTCTGTGTGGAGGTTGGTTTCCTCGAGCAAACCCGACTCTCTCTCTCTCTCTCTTAACTGATCACCATAGGGCGATCAGGCAAGAAGTACGTCGACTGCTTACTGGGTGATCAAACCGTTAACCGCCCAGTTACCCGGGGAGTTACGCGACAGCGTAACAGATATCACTACCATATAAGTGATGCAGGTGAATTATCGCGTTTTTGGTTTCAACAAAAGCAGCCAAATGCTTAGAATAGCCAGGCTGACTACTTTTCTGGAATCTGTTCTCTAGAGTTCGTGAATACCACCCTGGATTTCGAGATTTTTTATTATGGCGGTGGCTACAGTGAGATCACGCTATCCTATGGATGCTCTTCAGCCATCCCAACACAACTCTCTTGCACTATTAAAGGGCTTACCGCTACAGGTGTATTGATACAAGATGGCGTTCAAGGCCCTGGGTTATGTGCGAAAGGTGTGGTTGTTCCTGTTCTTCAAACTCCTAATGGAGACTTTACAACAAACGGGTCAATAATTGAAGAAGTCATCAAAGAAGGTTTCTATGTGAAGTGGAAGGAGGCTACTTGTGCACCGCATCTAAGGGAGTTTGTGGAAATCAAGTATGTCGCTATTTTTCTACTTCTAGTCCAGCGAGCGCCTCAACTTGCTCCTAGCCTTTGGATATTGTCTCTCAAGCATGTGGGTGGATTTTTAAGCTATACCCTGTTGTTGACTGGTTGAGAGTCCTAAGCAACCCATCTCCAAAATTGGAAGGCCTTGAAGAGAAATCTCAGGCCATGCAAAAGAAAAGAGGATTAAAGATGAGTTAAAAGCATGGATTACGAAGTATCAAATTTGAATTTATTTTACAAGATTATTATTTCTTTCTTGAGACTATTAGTCATTCAATTAAAAAATAACAAATCTTTCAGTGAGAGTCAAAATTTCGCTAACCATATTTTTTGAAAAATTTAACAAATAAACACGATTATAATGAAGAACTAGAACTGGAAAATTTATTTTTTTGCTCGATTACGTCGTTGAATGTATTGGATAGAACTGAAAAACTAGAGTTTAGATGGTTGTTTTGTGTCTGGGGTGCTCTCTTTGACCGGCCGGGAATTTAATATGCTTGGGGCTACAAAGTTTTGTCATTATGTTGGAGTCGGTCGCGTAATTGTCCCCCAAACCTCGTCAAATCCATTAGTTTAACAGTTCTGACGCTTGAGTGGAATTTTGAGACCATTCATCTCCACCCTTCCTTTTTTAATCTTATCACCTTAATCTGCTTTCCATCGTCTTCGTATGCCAATAATGAGCAATGCCGGAACTGCACACTCAAAATGTTAGTTTTTGATAAATATTTATTTTTACCCTTATACCTAGGTCTCAAAATGCATTGTTGAATGTGTTAGACAGAAGTGAAAAACTAGAGTTTAGATGGTTATTTTGTCTCTAACCTGCTTTCTTTGACCTGTCAAGAATTAAACATGATCTTGGACTTTAAAGTTGTGTCATTATATTGGAGTAAGTTCCTTAATTGTTGCCCAAACTTCGTCAAATACATTAGTTTTCACAATTGGGACGCTTGAGAGGAATTTTGAGACCATTCATCTCCACTCTTCCTTTTTTAATCTGATCACCTTAATTTGCTTTCGTAGTCCTGGTATTGCTCATTTATAAGCCATAGTAATTTTATGTGAATTAACATATTTTAGAAATGTAAAGAATTCTGATGCATAATCTTATTTTTCAATATTAAACTTTCAAATTATAGTTGATCTTAATTGTCATCAAGAGTCATTTATCAGTTGTTATCAAGATTTTTTATAGGATCAAAATTAGGAACCTATATCAATACTTTGAACATCAATGCATGTTGGCTTTAGTGTGTTTTTTTGCTTATCTCTTTTCCATCTCTTTTATTTTTATTTTTCCGAATTACCATTGTAACTGATTTTATTTATTTTATCCTAAAGTCTTATCCTGTCGGTAGTTTTTATTTCATGAAGTTGATGCCTCCACTTGTTTATTTCCCTCGCTATAAAAATTCCTCAATTATGTCATGAAATCCATTCCAAGATGCTCTAAATGGACTTTGGACACCCAATGATGTCCCAAAGATTTAAAGCCAACCCTTTTCACCATTTATAGATTCATCATTCCTATGGCTTTCGTTTTCTTAAAAATTTGTATGACCAAACGAAATAATAATACGTGAAAAACATTCCCCATTCAATTTGTCTATTAAGACATATGTGGCATCATCATGTACCAGCTAACTATTTTCCATTAACGGCTGCCAGCCCTGCCATCTTCCAACTTATTACAACATTCAGGTCAACCTTTAGTTCAACTAGCTGAGTGGGCTTGCTAGTTAATAGGGAGTCAACTTGTCTAGTCACCAATGTGTTAAGTAAGTCTAATTTTACTAATCTTCTCTTAGGTCATGTCTCTCTCCAACATCTAGCCAGCTGTCCAAGAGAGCTCTTTTATTGAAATGGTTTACCTGCCAAGTTTTTCTATATTTCTTCTATTTATAGAAAAATAATGGTTTTTACTATTACATAGATGTCCTAACACTATTACATAAATGTGCCCTCAACTAATTATTCCATCAATCCTAACACTATCCACCAATTAACTCAATTCTTTAAAGAAAATTCCAATAAATATCTCTTCCCAAATCTGGGAAATTCATTTTCCACTTACGTTTGACTCTACTACTACGTAGAATTTTCTTACCTTTTTTTTGGCATGCCACACATACTTTTGTTTTCTATAGACTTCAAAAATATCAATGTAAATAGAAAGTAGTAAGTCTCGCAAATTAGTGATAGATTTTCAGTCTTATTTTTCCTTTTCCGTTTTTATATTCTAATAGTTTAATAAAATGCATATGGACACCATCGAGAACTTTAGATTCTTTTTTTTTTTTTTAGCTTCTGTACTTGCCTTCCCTTACAAGTTTGTCACCGTATGAAAATGTCCAACTCCATCTTCTTGTTGCAGAACGATCATGGAAACAGACTATGCTAACTAGAGTGCTATTGGTATGACAATCTTTATTGAATAAAAGCTACCTCCTTCAATTAATTTCATCGTATATGTTTCATGGAATGGAAACTTAATTTCTCTTGTACACATACATGTGCACAAATACATACAAATATATGTCTTGCTTTCTAATTAAAATACTTCATTTGAACTCTTGTTTGCAGCCAATTTCAATCTTTCTGGTTATGGTTATCTCTTTCATTATAATATACATGAAAAGGCTACACTTTCCAATTGGTTTGATGATGTGGGAAAGAGATATAAAGCATGATCACTTGAATACTGAGGAAATGATGAAGAATTTTGGATCAATAGGTCCTAAGCGATATACTTACTTGGATGTGAAGAAATTGACCAACTCATTCAAAGAAAAAGTTGGACAAGGAGGATATGGTATTGTATACAAAGGAAAACTACCTGATGGTCGTGTCGTGGCGGTGAAAATCTTGAATGAATCCAAAGGCAATGGAGAAGAATTTATTAATGAAGTGGCTAGTATTAGTAAAACATCACATGTTAATATAGTAACCCTTCTTGGTTTTTGCTATGAGAGGGGTAAAAGAGCTTTGATTTATGAATTCATACTAAATGGATCTCTTGATAAGTTAATATACAATAAAGAATCTTCAATTCCAAATAGTTACTTAGACAAGAAGACAATGTTTCAAATTGCAATTGGTATTGCTCGAGGGCTTGAATACTTGCATCGGGGTTGTAACACAAGGATATTACATTTTGACATAAAACCACAAAATATATTATTGGATGAAGATATGTGCCCAAAAATCTCTGATTTTGGCCTTGCTAAACTATGCAAATCAAAAGAGAGTATTGTATCAATGACGGGCATGAGAGGAACTCTTGGATACATTGCCCCAGAGTTATTTAATCCTTACTTTGGTAGAGTATCTCACAAGTCTGATGTCTATAGTTATGGAATGTTGGTTCTTGAAATGAATGGAGCAAGAAAAATAACTAATACTAGAGGCTCTCATGGTAGTGAAGTCTATTTTCCAGATGAGATTTATGACAAACTTGAACAAGGTGAAAGCTTTGGTATTTTTGAAGATGTAGTTGAAGAGGAAGAAGACATAATAAAAAAAATGATAATAGTGAGTTTATGGTGCATTCAGATGAATCCTTCAAATCGGCCATCAATGGGTAGGGTAATTGAAATGTTAGAAGGCACCTTACAATCTTTACAAGTTCCACCAAAGCCTTCCTATGATTCACCTTATAGGCCACCTCAAGATTCTTCTACAACTTCATCGTCACAAAATCTAACATTTCAAATGCCTTCAGTTGAATTGTAAGATGCAAAATGTTATTAAGGTGGTTGTGTGTAAAAGAAATGTACCTTTGAACGGATGGAATAGAAGGAAGGAAAGGCAAAGGGTGCATTATAAATTTGTTAAGCCTCCTAAACTTTTAGCATTGTCAGTTGGTCTATGTATAATCCTAAATGGATTGCATATGCTTTGTCTATCAAAAGAACTTCTTTTTCTTATCTCCATGATTTGTAGTTGACTGTAATGATCTTTATCTCTCTCCTCTGTCGTCTTTCTTTTAGTTCCTTATATGCTTTTTATTCTATATTGTTTGGTTGTGGTTTGCTTATCTATTTGTCCAAAAAGGAGAAAAAAATTGTGAACACTTACATATTATATACCATTTAGTTTTTGAACATTTCTCTGTGCACAAAAAGGATGATTTGATGTTTAATTGCTAATTAGTTCTGAATGAGAAAAAAAAAGTTAAAGATGGGGTATTATATTTTTCAACAAATAGCAATAATAAAAAGATGTTTTGCAGCTCTCTAAGAGAGAAAACATTATTTCTCTTGTACTCATTGGAGAACCATTGGAGGATACAATTGTCTTATGGAGGCGACAATAGTTTGGCCAACATTAAAATCATAAAGTGGATGAACTTATGGCCTTTGTCTTCATACAGATAACATAATAACCTAATAGAAATGCTTGGAGTGAAATATTACATCTACAAGTATGCCGAATAACTTTTTAACTTGAACCAAATAAGATGGTTACGGAAATACTTTTCAGTCAATAAATATTATCAAGAGCTGGCTCAGAACTGGGGCGAGAAGAAAAGATTGAAATTGGAGTCTCATTGAAGAAATTTAGAGAGCCAAACCTGGAACGCCTAGCTCACCCAGCGCAAGAGGATAGCACAATTAGGCTTTGGAAGTTTCCAGCAGTGTTCTTTTCATTAAAAGGCACACATATTTCAAAATTACGAAAGTTACATAATTTCATACTTTTATATATTACTTTTTTATTAATGTAAACTTATATTTCGATTGAAAAAAAAGGGCTCACATATTTGAGGGAGTCTCTGGTCACTCTCACAACATTTCAGGATTTTACTCCAGTTAACTGCTCCCAAATCCGCTGGGCACAGAAAAAAAAAAGGAAAAAGAAAAAAAGGAAATTGCGGTGCGGGATGAGTAGAGTTTGGCAAATACAAGTGTCCTTCGCCCGAATAAAAGGATACTTTGTCACAAGCATCGCTTAAGTCCAATTTAAGTATTTTATAATAAAAATAATATTACCGTCCCTGGTTCTATTAAAAAAATAAAAATTAAAAAGAAGAAGATCCTTTGCCAGAGTTAAAAAGTAACGTTTTAAGGTAATTATATGGTGGTTCCAAAGAATTGGATTTCTCAAACCCCTGCCGTGCAACTTCTTAATTCTAAGATACTAAATGAAAATAGGTTGACAAAAATTGTCCAAATCCAAACACAAGTCTTGCCAGGACTTGGCGAATTGGCTAGAATATGTTAGTTTTGTAGTGTAAAATAACAAACTGGTATATAATATGTAGTAAGAATATTAGTATAAGATTCTAATTCAGCTCATTGAGGCTCAAAACTATAAGGATTGGAATCAGTTTGATACAAAATGGGATATTTTGGTCGCAAAGGCCAATCCGGTTGAAGTTTAGAGGCTTGATTCAACATATAAGGGACACTGATACTTTCAACATTTAAGGGATCCTGAAAGCTCAAGCATCAAAACAGACGCTAGAACCTGTGATTGCTGCCACAAATCCCAACTAACCCCTCGTCCTTATAGCAACTAGAAAATATACAAGCAGTAGTTTCCAGGGACCTCACAAAGACGGTCTCTCCAGAAGCTTCACAAAAATACGAAATACAAAACATGCTCTCCACATACACCCAACCCACAAGCCACATTAACCCACGTACAATTATGGCCCACAGAACAAAATACATACACAGTGTCAAAATGACACGTTACAAAAATAGACTCTCTCATTAAGTTTACGATGTAATTTCGGATGTTGACTAAACAGAAATTAAGTGAACAAATAAAAAGGGCTTTTTTCGAAGCGGGGATAATTGGGAGGTAACACCAAAGGAAACTGCCCAGAAAGTGGCTCCCTATAGTTGGACTTAGCTTCTTCGTCAGAATGTTCTGGGAATGACATGACTCAATAGGCTTCTCTGGCTTAAGGCCGTCTCACGGTGAGACTCAGTCATGATTGGCCAATTTGCCTTGGAGGACTTCTGTCTTTGCCTTTACAGCTGGTGGTTCCATTTTTTTCTTTCCCTTTCTTTCTTGGTAGGTCGATTTGATCAACGAGACTTTGTCTTTTTGAACCTACACCGACCAATTCAAACTCAACACGACATTGATTAGCAAAGAGTCCTTCCCTTCTTCATCTTCCCGAACAAAAAGAAACGTGAAGATTACAAAATTACCATATTTGAATAAGAGATAAGAGCACTTCTATAATAAACTCAAAATTTGACCTAAGTTTTAAGGCCGATCCTAAATTTTCAGTTACAAGTAGTTCAAAATATTTTAGTTATAGATACTGTACAGATATTTATTTATTAAGATGATGAAACTTACATAAGTTACACATGGACGTGAAAGTCTTTCATTTAATACTTAGGTTACAAGACATGCGACCAAATCATCTGAAAAATTATAATAAATAAATATAACTTTATAAAGCAGTTGATTTTTTTTTTAAATCAATAACGATGAATGCAACTTGCTCTAGAAGTAGTAGGAGTTTAGAGAGAATATTAGTAAGGTTTATCTTGGTACTTTGATGTGTAGAAGTGATGGTAAATATATAATTAATTATTACATTTATCTTGTGGGTAGTTATTGGGTATATCTTATCTTATATATTCACAATATCATAGAATTATTTGTGATATGTTCTAAATATATCAAGAAAAAACTATTAGAAAACCTAAGAGAGAGAAAAAAGGGTTATGCATATGCAAGGACAATAGCTTGTGCCCTACATTATTTGGTGTTACAAACATCAACTAAGAGAAAGTCCAATATGTAGGTATTGCTGATGCAACCAAATGAATGAGTTGTTGTAAGTGCTGAAAATAACCATGAGTGAATTGTGTGTGGGTTTTGTAGATAATTCTTTTATATTTGTTTGGATAAAGTTAATAAGACTAATTTCAACACATTTCATCTTAATATTATTTTTAACTTAATTTTCCATAAGTCCAAACTAATTATAGGCCCTTTTAAGTCCATAACAAACCATCATGTTTTGCACTTGATGCTAAGGTGACCCATTTTGGCCTACTATGGCATTTAAGTGCCAAGTTGCTCCTATGTTTTGAATTCAGGACACGAGGCTCATCACTTTGTCATAAAATTGAGATTTAAAGATGAGTTTTAGAAAATTTCATTTGAGTATTATTTTCTACCTTTTAGAGGCTCAAGCTTGTTATAGGCCCCATAAGCTATAAGCTAACACATAATAACCTAAGTTCGGTTGTGACATGCAAAAACTCCTGCAACTTGCACGAACAATTTTTCAGACGTGTAAGGGACGGTTACAAGATAACCAAACCCGTAAGTGTAAAACGTTACTTCCGCTATCAATGGTCCAAAAGGAAAAGTTGTTTGCTGCATTCTTTGGTATCCACCCCACGACGAGTTCCTTGTTATACCATTTTGTCTCATAAATGCATCATCTACATCCAATCTCTCAAGAAAGAATTTTTCAAGGAACACCCGCAAGAGTTTATTTTCATATCTTTTATGGCAGATTGATCCGTAGCCAACGATGGAGTTACTCTCCGTCTCATAAAGGGCTTTCCCGTTTTAACTCTAGTAAGCTGTATTAGCTACGCACGACAGAGATGATGGCACGGACCAGAAGTTTAGAACACTTGTGGGAGCAAAGCATCAACAGAACGGCACGCTACAACTGGCTCATCGGACGAGTTGGCTGGGGTTTCACCATAAAATACAGAGACGATGTCCGGGTGGCTGTTGCCTTAATGGATAGAGCCCAACCGTGAAGAAATCCAAAGAGAAAATAACTTACTCCGCCTAAGCAAGGGATGAAGATGGCGATCGGGCCTGGAAGTTTCAGGGTGGTATTCTTCCGTTAAAGATACCATGTATCCGGTGATCAGCCGACGGTTTGCTTACAAGAAATGAATGAACTTTTTTAACAGTCATCATAAACCACTTTCTTCCAAGAGAAAAAAAAAAGAGAGGCTTCCTTTGACCTTTTCCACTCTAGTTGTCGTTGATTCTTGGGAGGGTCACATTACAAAGAAGCTGCAGCGCAACTTCTCCCAAAAAAATAAAAAAAAGACCTCTTACCTTTTCACTTCATTGATCAGTCCCAATTGTAGACTAAAAATGGGGTAATCTTAATGCAGGCCTTGCCCGCCTTCATGATTTTGGGGGACAACTGGCACTCTGGAAGGGTTCCAGCCTTTTAGGGCGTTTGAAGGACACTCGGGAAATTTGAGATCGTCTAAATATAATATATGACCGATGCTTCAATCCGAGTAGACAGGAGTAGCTGTCATCATCGATAGTCATCCGTTGACGCGGAAAGTTTACGTTGTAATTGCCTTATGTATTACGCGTATCAGGCCTGTTGTGTCGACTAGAATATTTATTTATTTATTTAATATTTATCAGATTTCTTAGGCAGCATGACAAACAAAAGGTTACACCGTGAAATAAGTTTCACCCAAGGCTTCCAATGACGGATGTATGTCAACTTGTCCGCGTTGCTGTAGCATTGATTTTTATTTTGCCCAGCACCACCGTATTGAAACCACGCCTCCCCTCTTCTCACATGATGGGAGAAAAAAAGGCACTGTATAGTGGACGATGTATCATTATTTTGGTGGGAGTTAATGAATTTAAATGGAGTCCTTGTGACTATGTAGGTGGAATAAGACACTAGTTGATTGTGGGGAAGATTGATAGCACCTTATGTGGTGATCGCTTCTTCCTAAACAAGTCTCATGTTCCTAAATTTTGTCCAATTTCCCCAGTAGACTAAATCCAACAACTGCTTTGATGATACCAGGTCTCTTTCCCTGGTGACTTTGATTTTCCTGAGAATTTTACTTCTCAAAAGTCGATAAGCGGCTTTGGTTGGAACGAAAATGCCTTGTAGTTCGTTGGAAATGCCCTTCTTTAGACTATCTAAAGTTGAATATAGATGAGTGTGTTATTAATGGTGCATGAATGAAAGAGAGAGTGGCGCAAGATTGGAAGAGAAGTATGTTGCTAGCATATACGGTTAACCTGGACAATGAAAATAGTGCAATAGTAGAGATCTTGGCTTTACTTAAAGGTTTGGAAATATGTTATTAGAAGAGAATTGTGTTGTCAAAGATAGAAGGAAATTCCTAATTTATGATTTATTTCATAAAAGGAATTTTCTCTACTCCTTGGAAGTTGGCTTATGAGTTGGATAGATGTTCTGATTATATTGCTTCCAATGTTTAGGTATCTAACATGTTTTGTGAAACAAATTTTTAATTGAAGGATTGACAAACTTTAAGTATTCAATAACAAAATTGTAAGTTCTTTCAACTCTTAGCTCTTTACTAAGTTAACATAGGAAAATTTTATGGGAAGGTCAACTAGGCCTTGAGCATTATAAGCCCTCTTGAATAGAGTTAATTTTACTTTATCTTGAGTTTTAATCAATATAATATTTTATTTTTAACTATTGACTATGCATATATGCTAGTCGACTATGGTTTTATTTCTTTGATACTTTGTACCCATTATTGGGTTTATGTTATGAGGAATTAGGTATTTGACATTTTAGTATATGTATCTTTCTAGCAAGTATGACATTTTAGTTCACCATTATTATTTGTGTAAATGAGGTACTTATCACAAGATGAAAATGAGTGTAGCAGACTCTTTCTGTTGATATTGCTGTGATCTGACCTATATAATGTGAGTCCTTATATAAGGAAGATCCTCATATGAAAAGAATTACGCGGCTCAATATTTACATTAATTGGATACATATATTCAGCTCCTAATATATTCTAATATTCCATAACAGTACTGTTTCTATTTATTTTTTAAATGAAAATGCGTTCTGTCCATTCTAGAAACGAAAGGATTCATCCATTTGTGACAGAATAGATATCCCACTGAAGTAAAACGTTGTACATGGAGCAAAATGCATTTCAACGTTCAGCTTTGAAGTCGTACATTCCAAGTGTGGGGTCGTCCTCTTCGTCAATTGCCTTAATTATTATTTTTCCATCAAGTGATGTCACTCTTCTCTATTTTCCATATTTTCCATATTTTCCCATCCAAGCTCAAATAGCTCACTTATCGTTCATTCTAGCCATCGCTTCTCCTAGCCCCAGATGGATTCCTGGCTTTCCTTACAGTCTTCTTTCCTGGTTCCTTTCTTCATCATATTCTTGGTCTCCGTCGAGGTTCCGGGGTCCTTTTGCGGCTATGATTTTTATCGGAGTTGTAGCAATCAGCTTAACTGCGGGTACATCACCCGCGTGGGTTATCCATTCTGGGGTGATGCCCGACCGGATGGCTGTGGCAATCCAAAATTAAAGCTCAACTGTGCAAAAAATTTCCCTACCATGGAAGTGATGCAGGTGAGTTACCGTGTTTTGGGTTTCAACAAAAACAGCCAAACGCTTAGAATTGCCAGGGAAGACTACTTTTCTGGAATATGTTCTCCTGAGTTTGTGGATAGCACCCTGGATTCCGAGCTTTTTGATTATGGCCCTGGCTACAGTATCATCACGCTATCCTATGGTTGCCCTTCACCCATCCCAACTCTACTCTCTTGCACCATTAAAGGGCTTACCGCTACAGGTGTGATGATACAACCTGGAGTTCAAGGCCCTGGGTTATGTGCGAAAAGTGTGGTTGTTCCTGTTCTTCAAACTCCAATTCTAGATGTTGCAAATTGGTCAATAATTGAGGACGCCATCAAAGAAGGTTTCGAGGTGAAGTTGAAGGAGGATACCGCAGCTTGTGGTGCGTGCACCGAGTCAAAGGGAGTTTGTGGATATGACCTGTCTACGGATGAAACTACTTGCTACTGCCCAAATCAATCAAGGGGGTCTACATGTTCTCCCTCAACAAACGCGTCTCCGAAAAAATCAGGTATGTCCCTAATTTTCTACTTTAGTCTAGCGAGCGCCTCAACTTGTCACTAGCCTTCGCCTATTGTCTTCCAAGCAAGGGGGTGGATTTTTAAGCTGTACCCTGTCGTTGACTGGTTGAGAGTCCTAAGCAACTCCATCTCCCAAATTGGAAAGCCTTGAAGAGGAATCTCAGGCCCCACAAAAGAACAAAGGATTAAGGATGAGTTAAGAGCGTGGACTACGAAATACCAAAATTTAAATTTCTTTTAAAATATTATTCTTTCTTTCTGAAACTATTAATTATTCCAACTGAAAAGCAACAAATCTTTGAACGGGTCACAATTTCGCTAACCATAGGTCATAGTAGTAATCAAGTTCCTTTCTCAATATTATTTTAGAAATTTAACAAGTAAAACAGTTATAGTGAAGATATCTGCCCGATAACATTGTTGAATGTGTTAGATAGAAGTGAAAAACTAGAGTTTAGATGGTTATTTTGTGTCTAACCTGCTTTCTTTGACCTGTCAAGAATTAAACATGATCTTAGTTTTCATAGTTGGGACGCCTGAGAGGAATTTTGAGACCATTCATCTCCACCCTTCCTTTTTTAATCTGATCACCTTAATCTGCTTTCACAGTTCTAGTATTGCTCATTTATAAGCCACAGTAATTTTATGTGAATTAACATATTTTAGAAATGTATAGAATTTTGATGCATAATCTTATTTTTAAATATTAAAATTTCAAATTATAGTTGATCTTAATTGTCATCAAGAGTCATTTATTAGTCCTTATTACGCATTTTTTTAGGATCAAAATTAGGAACCTATATCAATACTTTGAACATCAATGCATGTTGGCTTTAGTGTTTTTTTTTTGTTTTTTGTTTTTTGTTTTTGCTTATCTCTTTTCCATCTCTTTTATTTTTAATTTTCCGAATTACCATTGTAACTGATTTTATTTACTTTATCCTAAAGTCTTATCCTGTGGTAGTTTTTATTTCATGAAGTTGATGCCTTCCCTTGTTTGTTTCCCTCGCTATAAAAATTCCTCAATTATGTCATGAAATCCATGCCAAGATGCTCTAATTGGACTTTTGACCCCCAATGATGTCCCACAATTTTATTCAAGGCCTAAAGATTTAAAGCCAACCCTTTTCACCACTTATTGATTCATCATTCCTATGGCTTTCGTTTTCTTAAAAATTTGTAAGACCAAACGAAAGAATAATACGTGAAAAACATTCCCCATTCAATTTGTCTATTAAGACATATGTAGTCATCATCATGTACGAGCTAACTATTTTCCTTTAACGGCTGCCAGCCCTGCCATCCTCCAACTCATTACAACATTCAGGTCAACCTTTAGTTCACCTAGCTGAGTGGGCTTGCTAGTTAATAGTCAGTCAACTTGTTTATTCAGGTCAACCTTTATCACAAATTAGTGATAGCTTTTCAGTCTTATTTTTCCTTTTTTGTTTTTATATTCTAATAGTTTAATAAAATGCATATGGACACCATCGAGAACTTTAGATTCTTTTTTTTTTTTTTTTAACTTCTGTACTTGCCTTCCCTTACAAGTTTGTCAACGTATGAAAATGTCCAACTCTATCTTCTTTTTGCAGAACGATCGTGGAAACAGACTATGCTAACTAGAGTGCTATTGGTATGATAATCTTGATTGAATAAAAGCTACCTCCTTCAATTAATTTCATCGTATATGTTTCATGGAATGGCAACTTAATTTCTCTTGTACACATACATGCGCACAAATATAGACAAATATATGTCTTGCTTTCTAATTAAAATACTTCATTTGAACTCTTGTTTGCAGCCAATTTCGATCTTTGTGGTTATGGTTATCTCTTTCGTTATAATACACATGAAAAGGCTACACTTTCCAATTGGTTTCATGATGTGGGAAAGAGATATAAAGCATGATCATTTGAATACTAAGGAAATGATGAGGAATTTTGGATCAATAGGTCCTAAGCGATATACTTACTTGGATGTGAAGAAATTGACCAACTCATTCAAAGAAAAAGTTGGACAAGGAGGATATGGTATTGTATACAAAGGAAAACTACCTGATGGACGTGTTGTGGCAGTGAAAATCTTGAATGAATCCAAAGGCAATGGAGAAGAATTTATTAATGAAGTGGCTAGTATTAGTAGAACATCACATGCTAATATGATAACCCTTCTTGGTTTTTGCTATGAAAGGGGTAAAAGAGCTTTGATTTATGAATTCATACTAAATGGATCTCTTGATAAGTTGATATACAATAAAGAATCTTCAATTCCAAATAGTCATTTAGACAAGAAGACAATGTTTCAAATTGCAATTGGCATTGCTCGAGGACTTGAATACTTGCATCGGGTTTGTAACACAAGGATATTGCATTTTGACATAAAACCACAAAATATATTATTGGATGAAGATATGTGCCCAAAAATCTCTAATTTTGGTCTTGCTAAACTATGCAAACCAAAAGAGAGTATTGTATCAATGACGGGCATGAGAGGAACTCTTGGATACATGGCCCCAGAGTTATCTAATCCTTACTTTGGTAGAGTATCTCACAAGTCTGATGTCTATAGTTATGGAATGTTGGTTCTTGAAATGAATGGAGCAAGAAAAATAACTAATACCAGAGACTCTCATGGCAGTGAAGTCTATTTTCCAGATGAGATTTATGACAAACTCGAACATGGTGAAAGCTTTGGTATTTTTGAAGATGTAGTTGAAGAAGAAGAAGACATAATAAAAAAAATGATAATAGTGAGTTTATGGTGCATTAAGATGAATCCTTCAAATCGGCCATCAATGGGTAGGGTAATTGAAATGTTAGAAGGTACCTTACAATCTTTACAAGTTCCACCAAAGCCTTCCTATGATTCACCTTATAGGCCACCTCAAGATTCTTCCACAACTTCATTGTCACAAAATCTAACATTTCAAATGCCTTCAGTTGAATTGTAAGATGCAAAATGTTATTAAGGTGGTTGTGTATAAACGAAATGTACCTTTGAATGGATGGAATAGAAGGAAGGAAAGGCAAAGGGTGCATTATAAATTTGTTGAGCCCCATAAACTTTTAGAATTGTCAATTGGTCTACGTATAATCCTACTAAATGGATTGCATATGCTTTGTCTATCAAAAGAACTTCTATTTCTTATCTCCATGATTTTGTAATTGACTGTAATGATCTTTATCTTTCTCTCCTTTGTCTTCTTTCTTTTAGTTCCTTATATGCTTTTTATTCTATATTGTTTGGTTGTGTTTTGCTTATCTATTTGTCCAAAAAAGAAAAAAAAATGTGAACACTTACATGTTATATACCATTTCGTTTTTGAACATTTCTCTGTGCACAAAAAGGATGATTTGATGTTTAATTGTTAATTAGTTCTGAATGAGAAAAAAGAAGAAGTTAAAGATGGGGTATTATATTTTTCAATAAATAACAATAATAAAAAGATGTTTTGCAGCTCTCTAAGAGAGAAAACATTGTTTCTCTTGTACTCATTGGAGAACCATTGGAGGACACAATTGCCTTATGGAGGCGACAATAGTTTGGCCAACATTAAAATCATAAATTGGATGAAATGCTTGGATTGAAATATTACATCTACAAGTATGCAGAATAACTTTTGAAGAAGAAGAAGAAGAAGAAGGCGAATAAAAGGGTCATTGCCCGAATAAAAGGATCCTTTGTCCTGTGACAAGCATGGCTTAAGTCCAATTTAAGTATTTTATTAATAGAAATAATATTACCGTCCCTGGTTCTATTGAAAAAAAAAAAAAAAACAAGATCCTTTGCCCGAGTTAAAAAGTAACGTTTTAAGGTAATTATATGGTGGTTCCAAAGAATTGGATTTTTCAAACCCCTGCCGTGCAACTTCTTAATTCTAAGATACTAAATGAAAATAGGTATCTTTTATGGCAGATTGATCCATAGCCAACGATGGAGTTACTCTCCGTCTCATAAAGGGCTTTCCCGTTTTGAACTCTAATAAGCTGTTTTATCTACGCATGAAAGAGATGATGGAACAGACTACAGAAGTTTAAGTACAGACTAAAGAGTTATTATTGATAGTCATGCGTTGATGGGGAAGGCTTGAAGCCGGCAGGTTATTCCTTCCGGTTTCACGTGGCAATTACGGTAATGCATTCCGCGTATTGGGCACGTCGAGTTGAATAGATTTTCAGATTCTTTCAAAGCGTGATAAACAAAAGGTCATCACGAAAAAGAGCTCTTCCCCAAGGCTTCCAATGGTAGAGCATTGATTTTTCTTAGCCTTCGTCGACGGAGCATAAAGTTTCCGTCCAAGGTATAAACGGGGATATTTACCTTAGTCCTCACCGGGGGACAAAAACGCCATTTTGTAAAGGATGAGTTATCGTGTTCTTGAAGGAAGTTTGTGATATTAAAATGCAGTCCTTGTGATTAGATAGGTGGAATTGGACTGACGGAGACCATTGATTATATGGAAGATGGATAGCACGTTATATGGCGACATTGTTGCTTTCGCCCGGAAGAGTGATATGTTTCACAAATCATGGCCACGTTTCCCTGTTGACTGTTTCCGATAATACCTGGTAATTCTGCAAGCAAAATAGGGTGACATGAATTTCGTAAGCATTTTGATTCGTGAAAGCCGGTGATCTAGTTCTTGTTGAGATATGAATATGCGTTCTGTCCATATTTGAAGTTGAAGGATTCCTTTGCTGGCTCACAGAATAACTTATCCGTCTGAAGTGAAGCATCGTACATGGAGGGAAATGCGTTTCACCATTTAGCTTGGAAGTCAATACATTCAAAGTTTGAAGAATTCGTCTTCATTACTCCTTAATTATTAATTTTTCTATCAAGTGACGTCGCTTATCACTATTTCCCATATTCTCCTTCCAAAATCTGGTCTCAAATAGCTCATCAGTGGTTCATTCCATCCATTACTTCTAGCCACGGATGGATTTCCAGGTTTCCTCACAGTCTGCTTTTCTTGTTCCTTTCTTCATCATATTCTTGGTCTCCGTCGAGGTTCCGGGGTCCTTTTGCGACTATGATTTTTATCGTAGTTGTAGCAATCAGTTTAACTGCGGGTACATCACCGGCGTGGGTTATCCATACTGGGGTGATGGCCGACCGGATGGCTGTGGAAATCCAAGGTTAAAGCTCAACTGTCCGGGACGTATTACTACCATAGAAGTGATGCAGGTGAATTACCGCGTTTTGGGTTTCAACAAAAGCAGCCAAATGCTCAGAATTGCCAGGAATGACTACTTCTCTGGAATATGTTCTCCTGAGTTTGTGGATAGCACCCTGGATTCCGATCTTTTTGATTATGGCCCTGGCTACACTAAGATCACGCTATCCTATGGTTGCCCTTCAGCCATCCCGGCACTACTCCCTTGCACCATTAAAGGGCTCACCTCTACAGGTGTGATGATACAACCTGGAGTTGAAGGCCATGGGTTATGTGCGAAAAGTGTGGTTGTTCCTGTTTTTCAAACTCATATTTTAGATACTACAAATTGGTCAATAATTGAAGACGCAATCAAAGTGTTAGGTTAGTCCAGCCATATTCGGGGACTTATTATTGGGTCCAATTAGGGTAATGTCGCCCTAAGGTTTAAAAAGAAAAATATAGGGTTTTTTCTTTAGAGAAAAGAAGTGAGTGGCCGTTCAAAAAAGAAAAAAAAGAGAGAAAACAAAAAAAGGAGCAGAATTTCGCAGGAATTAGAGGACCTGCGTAGCAGTTGATCAAACGTCTGATCAAGGTTGATCTGTGGTCTGATTGAGCTGATTTTTTGTGAACAGGTTCGGGATTGGTGTTCTTCATTGTGAACGGTTGGATTATCGTTTAGAGATCTTGAAGTCAGCAGATCTTGGTCAAAAATTTGGGTGATATTTCTCCAACTTTTCTTGGTTAAGTTGTTGTTTACAACTTATTCTTCACTATTTATTGGTGATTCTGTTATTGTTGAATCAGTAAATCTTAGTCCTGTTGCTATTGTTAAGGACTTGATTGGGTTGTAACCTAACGATTTATATAGTGGAGATTGGGGTGGACTCGGACTTGATTGGGTTGTAACCTAACGATTTATATAGTGGAGATTGGGGTGGACTCCGTGATCGGTCCCGTGGTTTTTTATCCTTCACATTGGAGGAGTTTTTCCACGTAGAAATTCTTTTGTGTTGATTGTGATTTGATTATTTTACTTGTGATTCGAATACATTGTTAGTGTTTTAGTATTTACTCACAGGTTCAATCAAAGTGGGAAACTTTATACGTCGTTTTTCCCATCACAAAGAAGGTTTCGAGGTGAAGTGGAAGGAGGATACCGCAGCTTGTGGTGCGTGCACCGCGTCAAAGGGAGTTTGTGGATATGACCTGTCTACGAATGAAACTACTTGCTACTGCCCAAATCAATCAAAGGGCCTACATGTTCTCCTTCAACAAACGCGCCTCCGAAAAAATCAGGTATGTCCCTAATTTTCTACTTCTAGTCTAGCGAGCGCCTCAACTTGTCACTAGCCTTCGGCAATTGTCTCCCAAGCAAGGGGGTGGATTTTTAAGTTGTACCCTGTTGTTGACTGGTTAAGAGTCCTAAGCAACTCCATCTCCCAAATTGGAAAGCCTTGAAGAGGAATCTCAGGCCATACAAAAGAACAAAGGATTAGGGATCAGTTAAGAGCGTGAACTACGAATTAGCAAACTTAAATTTCTTTTACAAGATTATTATTTCTTTCCGAGACTATTAATTATTCCAACTGAAAAGCAACAAACCTTTGAATGGGTCACAATTTCGCTAACCATATGTCATAGTAGGAATCAAGTTCCTTTCTCAATATTTATTTTAGAAATTTAAAAATTAAAACGGTTATAATGAAGATATCTGCCCGTTAACATCGTTGAATGTGTTAGACAGAAGTGAAAAACTGGAGTTTAGATGGTTATTTTTGTGTCTGAGGTGCTCTTTGACCCGTCAAGAATTAAATATAATCTTGGACTTCAAAGTTTTGTCATTATCTTGGAGTCAGTCCCCTAATTGTGCCCAAACTTCATCAAATCCATTAGTTTTCACAATTTGGACGCTTGAGGGGAGTTTTGAGACCATTCATCACCACCCTTCCTTTTTTAATCCCATCACCTTAATATGCTTTCACATATTGCTCATTTATGAGACATAGTGATTTTATGTGAATTAAATATTTTAGAAGTGTATAGAATTCTGATGCATAATCTTATTTTTCAGGAATTTTTTTAAGGATCAAAATTAGGAATCTATATTAACAGTTTGAACATCAACGCATGTTGGATTTAGTGTGTTCTTTTTCTTATATCTTTTCCATCTATTTTATTTTTATTTTTCCGGATTACCATTGTAATTGATTTCATTTACTTTATCCTAAAGTCTTGTCCTGTCGGTAGTTTTTCTTTCATGAAGTTGATGCCTCCCCTTGTTTGTTTCCCCCGCCATAAAAAATTCCTCAATTGTGTCACAAAGTCCATGCCAAGATGCTCTAGATGGACTTTGACACCCAATGATGTCCCACAATTTTATTGAAGGCCTAAAGATTTAAAGCCAACCCTTCATTTACCAGCTAACTACTTTCCATTAACGGCTGCCAGACCTGCCACCTTCCAACACATTACAACATTCAGGTTAACGTTTAGTTCACCTAGCTGAGTGGGCTCGCTAGTTAATACTGAGACAACTTGTCTAGTTACCAATGTGTTAAGTTAGTCTCAGTTTTACTAATCTTCTCTTAGGTCATGTCTCTCTCCAACAATTAGCTAGTTGTCTAAGACAACTCTCTTACAGAAATGGTTTATCTACTAAGTTTTTTTTATACTTTTTTCAATTTATTATTACATAGATGTCCTCACCAATCCTAAAACTGTCCACCAATTAACTCAATTCTTTAAAGAAAATTCCAATCAAAATCTCCTCCCGTGCTCTTGAGCATAAAAGGATGGTAAAATCTGGGAAATTCCTTTTCCACTTACGTTAGATTCTACTATCACATAGAATTTTCTTAGCCCTTCTTTTTTGATTTATTTATTTTTTGGCATGCCCCACACACTATTGTTTTCTATAAACTTCAAAAATATCATACGCGCATAGTAATTCAGTATAAATAAAACGTAGTAAGTCTCGCAAATTAGTGATAGATTTTCTAGTCTTATTTTTCCTTTTCTGTTTTTATATTCTAATAGTTTAATAAAATGCATATGGACACCATTGAGAATTTGATATATATATTTTTTAGCTTCTATACTTGCCTTCCGTTACAAGTTTGTCACGGTATGAAAATATCCAACTCTATCTTCTTGTTGCAGAACGATCGTCGAAGCAGACTATGCTAACTAGAGTGCTACTGGTATGACTATCGTTATTGAATAAAAGCTACCTCCTTCAATTAATTTCATCATATATGTTTCACGGAATGGAAACTTAATTTCTCTTGTACCCATGCACACGCACAAACACATACAAATATATGTCTTACTTTCTAATTAAAATACTTCATTTGAACTCTTGTTTGCAGCCAATTTTGATCTTTGTGCTTGTGCTTATCTCTTTCGTTATTATATACATGAAAAGGCTACACTTTCGAATTGGTTTGATGATGTGGGAAAGAGATATAAAGCATGATCACTTGAATATGGAGGAAATCATGAAGAATTTTGGATCAATAGGTCCTAAGTGATATATTTACTTGGATGTGAAGAAATTGACCAACTCATTCAAAGAAAAAGTTGGACAAGGAGGGATATGGTATTGTATACAAAGGAAAGCTACTCGATGGGTGTGTCGTAGCAGTGAAAATCTTGAATGAATCCAAAGGCAATGGAGAGGAATTTATTAATGAAGTAGCCAGCATTAGTAGAACATCACATATTAATATAGTGACTCTGCTTGGTTTTTGCTATGAGAGGAGTAAAAGAGCTTTGATTTATGAATTCATAGCAAATGGATCTCTTGATAAGTTGATATACGATAAAAGATCTTCAATTCCAAATAGTCACTTAGACAATAAGACAATGTTTCAAATTGCAATTGGTATTGCTCGAGAACTTGAATACTTGCATCGGGGTTGTAACACAAGGATCTTGCATTTTGACATAAAACCACACAATATATTATTGGATGAAGATTTGTGTCCAAAAATATATGATTTTGGCCTTGCTAAACAATGCAAACCAAAAGAAAGTATTATGTCAATGACAGGCATGAGAGGAACTCCTGAATACATTGCCCCAGAGGCATTTAATCCTTACTTTGGTAGAGTCTCTCACAAGTCTGATGTTTACAGTTATGGAATGTTGGTTCTTGAAATGAATGGAGCAAGAAAAATAACTAATACTAGAGACTCTCATAGTAGTGAAACCTATTTTCCAAATGAGATTTATGAAAAACTTGAACAAGGTGAAAGCTTTGCTAATGTTGAAAATTTAGCTGAAGAGGAAGAAGACATAATAAAAAAGATGATAATAGTGAGTTTATGGTGCATTCAAATGAATCCTTCAAATCGGCCATCAATGGGTAAGGTGATAGAAATGTTCAAAGGTGCCTTACAATCTTTACAAGTTCCACTAAAGCCTTCCTTCGATTTGCTTGATAGGCCATGTCAAGATTCTTCTACAAATTCATTCTCACAAAATTTGACATTTCAAATGCCTTCAGTTGAATTGTAAGATGCAAAATTTATTAAGTTAGTGGTTGATACATTTAATGAGTGATATAAGACAAATATACTTTTGAATAGATGGAATAGAAGGAAGAAAAGGCAAAAGGTGCATTATTAATTTGTTGAGCCTCCTAAACTTTTAGCATTGTCAATTGGTCTTGGTATAATCCTACTAAATAGATTGCATATGCTTTGTCTATTGAAAGAACTTCTATTTCTTATCTCCATGACTTGTAATTGGCTGTAATGATCTTTATCTTTCTCTCCTTTGTCTTCTTTCTTTTAGTTCCTTATTTGCTTTTAGTTCTATATTGTTTGGTGTTTTTCTTATCTATTTGTTCAAAAAGAAAAAAAAATTGTAAACACTTACATATTATATACCATTTTGTTTTTGAACACATCTCTGTGCACAAAAAGGGTCATTTGATGTTTAATTTTAATTAGTTCTGAATGAGAAAAAAAGTAAAGATGGGGTATTATATTTTTCAACAAATACTAATAATAAAAAGATTTTTTTGCAGCTAAGAGAGAAAATATTGTTTCTCTTGTACTCATTGGAGGATATAATTGCCTTATGGAGGGACATTAGTTTGGCCAACATTGAAATCACAAAATGGATGAACTTATAGCCTTTGTCTTCCTACCAGATAACATAATAACCTAATAGAAATGCTTGAAGTGAAATATTACATCTACAAGTATGCCGAATAACTTTTTAACTTGAACCAAATAAGATGGTTACGGAAATACTTTTCAGTCAATAAATATTTTCAAGAGCTGGCTCCGAACTGGGGCGAGAAGAAAAGATTGAAATTGGACTTTCATTGAATAAATTCAGAGAGCCAACCCCGCAACGCCTAGCACACCCTGCACAAGAGGATGGCGCAATTAGGCTTTGGAAGTTTCCCCGCGGTGTTCTTTTCATTAAAAGGCACACGTATTTGAGGAAGGAGTCCCCGGTCACCCTCACATCATTTCAGAATATCACTCCAGTTACCACTCCCCAATCCGAGCACAAAAAAAAAAAGAAAGAAAGAAAGAAAGAAAGAAAGAAAGAAAGATAAAAAAGAAAAGATGAACAAAGCGAGCTGAGCTGCCCTTTGGCGAATAAAAGGGCCCTTTGCCCGAATAAAAGGATCCTTTGTCCTGTGACAAGCATGGCTTAAGTCCAATTTAAGTATTTTAATAATAAAAATAATATTACCGTCCCTGGTTCTATCAAAAAAGGAGAAAAAAAAAAAATCCTTTGCCCGAGTTAAAAAGTAACGTTTTAAGGTAATTATATGGTGGTTCCAAAGTGTTGGACTTCTCAAACCCCTGGCGTGCAACTTCTTAATTCTAAGATACTAAATGCAAATAGGTTGACAAAATTGTCCAAATCCAAACACAAGTCTTGTCAAGACTTGGCGAATTGGCTAGAATGTGTTAGTTTTGTTGTGTAAAATAACAAACTGGTATGTAATGTGTAGCAAAAACATCAGTGTAAGATTCTAATTCAGCTCATTGAGGCTCAAAACTATAAGGATTAGAATTAGTTTGATGCAAAATGGGATATTTTGGTCACAAAGGCCGATCCGGTTGAAGTTTAGAGGTTTGATTCAACATCTAAGAGACATTTATACTTTCAACATCTAAGGGATCCTGAAAGCTCAAGCATCAAAACAGACGCTAGAGCCTGTGATTGCTGCCACAAATCCCAACTAACCTCTCATCCTTATAGCAATTAAAAATATACAAGCAGTAGTTTCCAGGGACCTCACAAAGACGGTTTTAGCAGAAGCTTCACAAAAATAAGAAATACAAAACATGCTCTCCACATACACCCAGCCCACAAGCCACATTAACCCACGAACAATTATGGCCCACAGAACAAAAATACATACAGATAGTCAAAATGACTCGTTACAAAAATAGACCCTCTCATAAAGTTTACGAAATAATTTCGGACGTTGAGTAAACAGAAATTAAATGAACAAATAAAAAGGGCTTTTTTCGAAGCGGGGATAATTGGGAGGTAACAAAGTTAGAGAACGTGGAGAACATAAGGGAAACTGCCCAGAAAGTGGCTCCCTGTAGTTGGACTTAGCTTCTTCGTCAGAATGTTCTGGGAATGACATGAATGTTCTCTGGCTCAAGGCCGTCTCATGGTGAGACTCAGTCATGATTGGCCAATTTGCCTTGGAGGATTTCTGTCTTTGCCTTTACAGCTGGTGGTTCCATTTTTTTTTTCTTTCCTTTCTTTCTTGGTGGGTCGATTTGATCAACGAGACTGTGTCTTTTTGACTCAGTAAGGATTCCTTTGCTGGCTCACAGAATAACTTATCCGTCTGAAGTGAAGCGTCGTACATGGAGAAAAAAGCGTTTCACCATTTAGCTTGGAAGTCAATACATTCATAGTTTGAAGCATTCGTCTTCATTACTCCTTAATTATTAATTTTTCTATCAAGTGACGTCGCTTATCACTATTTCCCATATTCTCTCCTTCCAAGATCTGGTCTTAAATAGCTCATCAGTAGTTCATTCCAGCCATTACTTCTAGCCACGGATGGATTTCCAGGTTTCCTCACAGTCTGCTTTTCTTGTTCCTTTCTTCATCATATTCTTGGTCTCCGTCGAGGTTCCGGGGTCCTTTTGTGGCTATGATTTTTATCGGAGTTGTAGCAATCAGTTTAACTGCGGGTACATCACCGGCATGGGTTATCCATTCTGGGGTGATGCCCGACTGGATGGCTGTGGAAACGCAAAGTTAGAGCTCGGGGAAATATCACTACCATAGAAATGATGGAGATGGAGTATCGCGTTTTGGGTTTCAACAAAAACAGCCAAACGCTTAGAATTGCCAGTGAGGACTACTTTTCTGGAATGAATTCTCCTGCGTTTGTGGATAGCACCCTGGATTCCGAGCTTTTTGATTATGGCCCTGGCTACAATAACATCACGCTATCCTATGGTTGCCCTTCAGCCATCCCAGAACTACTCCCTTGCACCATTAAAGGGCTTACCTCTACAGGTGTGATGATACAACCTGGAGTTGAAGGTCCATCCTTATGTGCGAAAAGTGTGGTTGTTCCTGTTCTTCAAACTCATATTTTAGATATTGCAAATTGGTCAATAATTGAAGACGCCATCAAAGAAGGTTTCGAGGTGAAGTGGAAGGAGGATACCGCAGCTTGTGGTGCGTGCACCGAGTCCAGGGGAGTTTGTGGGTACGACCTGTTTACGAATCAAACTACTTGCTACTGCCCAGATCAATCAATGGGATCTACATGTTCTCCCTCAACAAACGCGCCTCCGAAAAAATCAGGTATGTCCCTAATTTTCTACTTCTAGTCTAGCGAGCGCCTCAACTTGTCACTAGCCTTCGGCTATTGTCTCCCAAGCAAGGGGGTGGATTTTTAAGCTGTACCCTGTTGTTGATTGGTTGAGAGTCCTAAGCAACTCCATCTCCAAAATTGTAAGGCCTTGAAGAGGCATCTCAGGTCATACAAAAGAAAAAAAGATTAAAGGATGATTTAAGAGCGTGGACTACAATTACCAAAATTTAAATTTCTTTTAAAAGATTATTATTTCTTTCTGAAACTATTAATTATTCCAACTGAAAAGCAACAAATCTTTGAGCGGGTCACAATTTCTCTAACCATATGTCATAGTAGCAATCAAGTTCCTTTCTCAATATTATTTTAGAAATTTAACAAATAAAGTGGTTATCATGAAGATATCTGCCCGATAACATTGTTGAATGTGTTAGATAGAAGTGAAAAATTAGAGTTTAGATAGTTGTTTTTGTGTCTAAGGTGCTCTCTTTGACCCGCCAAGAATTAAATATGGTCTTGGAGTCAGTCCACTCATTGTGGCCCAAACTTCGTCGAATCCATTAGTTTTCAAAATTTGGACGCTTGAGAAGAATTTTGAGACCATTCATCTCCACCCTTCCTTTTTTAATCGGATCATCTTAATCTACTTTCACAGTTCAGGTATTGCTCATGTATGAGCCATAGTGATTTTATGTGAATTAAATATTTTAGAAATGTATAGAATTCTACTGCATAATCTTATTTTTCAATATTAAAATTTCAAATTATAGTTGATGTTAATTGTTATCAAGAGTCATTTATGACTCGTTATCAGGAATTTTTTTAAGGATCAAAATTAGGAATTTATATTAACAGTTTGAACATCAACGCATGTTGGATTTAGTGTGTTCTTTTTCTTATATCTTTTCCATCTATTTTATTTTTATTTTTCTGGATTACCATTGTAACTGATTTCATTTACTTTATCCTAAATTCTTATCCTGTCGGTAGTTTTTCTTTCATGAAGTTGATGCCTCCCCTTGTTTGTTTCCCCCGCCATAAAAAATTCCTCAATTGTGTCACAAAGTCCATGCGAAGAATATGGACTTTTGTTGTTTCTTGCAGCAGCCATACTATAGCAAGGAAAACGATAAAACCTGAGAGATTCAGTTGGTAAACGTCAATATCAGAAATGTGCCCCAGTGGATATCATTCAATTATAAATTTCTTAGCAAGATCATGAAAGAACTCACCAATGCAAAGGCCACGAAGTGTCCACTGATAAACAACACCATCAGCAAGTAAGAATACAGAGATAAAAATTCACGGATATCTTTTCAAAGAACAGAAAAGAAAGGAGAAGAAAGAACCAAACAAAAAATAGAATTTTTCTAAGAAATAGCAAATATAACTGAAGATAATATCTGTATCTCTAGATCTTACATTTTTAGCAATAAAGAGCACTACTAACAGAGCAACTCCAAGGCAAGCAGCGGCAACTCTTGCACTTAGGATATTTGTAGATGCCAGTATCAAGGCCATTCCCCAAAATGATGAACCAAGATCTGCATGACAGAAATATTCAGATAATGACTGTCACTACGAAGCCATGCACATCAGATTGAAGATCACAGAATTGAAAGAGAATATAACATTAATTCAAAGGTAGAATGGCTTGCACTAGGTTACTGGTAGATCTAGTGCTTGAGTGTAATTGAAAGAGGATATCACATTAACTCAAAGGCAGAATGGGTGAATTAGGTTAATGCTAGAATCTAATGCTTGAGTATTGATGTCATTTCTTTAACAACTTCTGGTCATGAAAAATCAGCACTGCAGGCACTTCCATAAATAGATGATGTTTCCTTGCCATCTGCCATGTTAGATGTCGATATTTGTGAAGGGTAGTTTAATGTGAAGTCACTGTTGCAGTACTTTAGTGTAGTACCCCATCTCTTCTTGACTAAAGGTAGAAAGAACTTTTGGAGAAGAACAACTCAGAAGTCGGGAAAGGAGTACATATACAGGGAATATGTTTAATGAGACCTTGTTTGAAGTTTTCCACTTGGGTCTGGAATCCAATCCTACTTGCAATTTTGGGGCATTCCTTGTAACCATGGGTTTCACAAAAATTGGGCATCAAGTATATTGTTGTGTCAAAGGATGGCAATAAACCTACATGAAGGCTTAATTAATGGCTGAAAGAAAGGTTATGACTTGCATTGAATGGTTTTTTTTTTTTTTTTTTTTTTTTTTCCCTTCTGAGCTTGTTTCCGCTGTTTCTCCAGCCCTATCTTCTTTTCTTTCCAGTGAACTTTTTCTTCCTTAGCCCCAGGTGTTGGGTTGACAGCTCTATTGCTTCTCTTACTTTTTCTTCCTTAGCCCCAGGTGTTGGGTTGACAGCTCTATTGCTTCTCTTGCTTTTTCTTCCTTTAAGTTATGTAAAACGGGTCAAAACACACTTGGACATGACAAGCACAATTCAAACATGTAAAAAAATCCACATTTGAGTATAAACTGGACAAAGTGAGGTTTTCCATTAGTGAGGCAGGTTTGAAGGACGAGACACAAACGTGTACTTATTGCGTTCAAGAAGAGACTCACTCCAAACTCTGTTTCTTGTTCTTTAATTGCCTCATATAATTGTCCATGCAACATTGAATGAGCAATAAAGATGCTTGCCATGAGCAATAAAGATGCTTGCCATGAGAAATAAAGTTTTCAGGGAGAAAAGAAAAGTACATCCAGCCGGCAAGATTATGCAATAGACCCCTCCACGGGTTTGTGTCACCCCACCCTCGTTTCCATGAACCTGGATCCCCTCCACCTGCACATTAGATTAAATCATATGACATATTAGTAAGCAGTGCAGAAAATAAGGAGTTATGCAATGCAACATCATAGGGACTTCAAGTATTTCTTGGCCTTAAAATCAGTCATTTGTATCTCAGCCTGAACTGGCAGCCACTAATTGGTTTAAAATTTAAAGATCGATAGTCAGAATCTAAAGTCAAAGTTTTCATAAATGGACAGTATGAACTTCATGGATGAAGATATTCAAGATTCAATCCAAGATAACACGTCAAATGGTGAAACTATGTTGTTACAGAACTTAAAAAGCAAAGATGAGATAATATAGATGAGAACAATAATATCTTGAGCCCATCTTCATGGCAGAAACAGTTGCGTGAGATTGCTAACTGAAGAAAAAAGTAGTGTGAAAGTTATGTTCAATATCTCTAGGTAGTATGGTCATTATCTGTAATAGATAGCAGCTAATAACTTCACTACAGGTAGCTACACAATGAATTCTGGAGAACTTAAATCTGCAACCTGCATTGTTATACATAACAAATGCCATAGTCTTTGCTTCATGAGATCCTTGATGATCCCAGTTACAAGCATTCTGCAGGGAGTTGACACCAAATGTTGGAATGTTGCCTCGACGGGCAACTTTTTATACTCCTATGGGTTTTAAACACAATGAAAGAAGAGAGGCATATGGAGGATTGAGATTCTTGATAAAGGCAGGAGAGAAGTGACTTCTATAATAAAGTGGTCTTCGTCAGTAATTACATAAGCCATCCGGAGAAAAAAGAAAATTGGAAGTTGAGAACAGGAACAACGTTGGATGAAACATTCTGAATGCAAGAATTTTAAGTATACTGACTCCTAAGGAAACTTTTCTGTAGAAGGACACTGAAAAGCTAGGTTCCAGTTGCAAAGAGGGCCATGTAGGAGCTAGGTAATCTCCACTTCCTAAGGGTGTGTTGGTGTGAAAAGGACATAGGAAGCTTTCCACAGGTCACCCAAAACTTAATAAGGGAGATTCTGTTTTTGCAACTTCTGTATAGCCTGACCCTTCTATAAGAGCTCTCCAGTGTTTACACATTACCAAGAAAAAAGGAGCATTCCTAAGGCCAGTGAGGGGTTAACTTCTAACCCGGCGTCATAAGGACTCTCTGAAATTTGAGCATACAAGCATGTTTGCAAGCGAGAAACGCATGAGCACTTCCTTTTTTACTTCTTACTACTTATTATAGGAAGCTTCATCCCTATAAAACGAACTAATTTCACCATTTGAATTACGCTTAGACCAAACCAAGTAGAGATTACATTGGTTACCTAAAACATTTAGCTACAAAAAAATTTCAGGATATTACAGTGGAAGTCAGAAAATACTGATAAAATATACTCTTGGAATCCACTTCAAAGCCAAAGCTTCGGTTGTCAACTAACAAAAACCTTTATTGGAAATATATTTCTAAGTCAAATCTCATTCAAAAAGTACCATGAAAGATATTCTATGATAAGCAGAAGAGTATAATCCATATCATTTATAATACAATGCTCGCTGGAATTTGAAAGAACAGATAATTTCTTATTTAAAATGTCGAAATAGTTTCTTCAAGCTACCATGCCATGTCATCAAAGCACAAAAGTTTTAGAAAAGAGCATTTTACCTTGCCACGCGTGAGTATGCAAGCGATTGCATGACTTGCTTCATGCAGAAACACGGTGATGAGCTTAAAAGGTGTCAACAGTAATGTCCTCCATAGCTATAAGAATTGAAGCAAAACTTCTAGGTCAAAAGGTTAGTTGAGAAAACAATCAACTTCTTATTCAAACTCATGAGGATGAACAAAAGTTTCTCAATTCTTCCTGCAGGACAAATCTTATTCAGATACCAATAGATTATAAACAGTAAGCTTCACCAATATAAAAAATCAAGTTCAGTGCAAAACTTGTTTGAAATTTGAAAACTCAAGCCATCTAAATGAATGCACTTCTAAACCCAGGGAAGGTTGCATCAATCCACCATGTTCAACTTTCTCTATTTATTCCTCGGCCCGCACCTATATTGGGGAATAGTGTATCATATCTCTTCAACAGAAAGCAATATGTAACCTTTCTCTCACCATGAGATTGCCTTTGTTATCAGTCTCATACAGCTTCGAAGCAGAAGTGTCCGTTACACCTTCGAAGTTGTCCTTTTTACTCATCTTGCTAGCTTCTAACAATGCTCATTTTGAGATTCAGTCAAACGCTTTCCAGTTATGATTAGCAACAAATCATACCAGTTCGATATCTCTATATTAACTTAAAAAAATACCTATCAATTTTTCCAATTTTCCGGACCAGAAAAATCAACTTTTCCAAGTAACATCCGCTTGGATGCTAGTGATCATATGATAAAAGCCTATACGAGGTTGAATGCTACTATGTTATTCAACTAATAAGCAGTTATTTGTTTCTACTAATCTTCTGAATATTTTAACCATGGTCCCATCGTTTTCAAGTTAATATGCAAATTTGCCAACAAGCAGGAAAACCAACCAAAATTTTTATTTTTATTTTCCCAGAAATAAGTACTTTATTTTCATTAGTCAAAACCACTTTTTGGAAGGAAATTCTACTTGAAATCTACCAAGGAAAAGTACAGACAAAAATGAAGACAATCCCACATGTTCTGTTTGATCAGCCACAAAATGTGCAAGAAAATCAGTATCTCGATCCTCAAAACTTTTCCTCAGTCGAGCCCAAATTTACATTTGGGCTCCGTTGACCAAAGCTGTTTGTTCTTCCAAAATAAACATAGAAACAACCCAAACATAACAACTTGATTTGGGTTTCTCTTTTGCTTTCATGAGGACCAAAAAAACCATGAAAAAAACAGAAGAGCAAGACCAAAACAAAGCATATCGCGAGGATTACAACGGTGAAGACCGCGACAGTGATTAAGAACGCGGCCTGGTCGAGCTCCCAGTTCGGCATTATCTATCCCTCTTATCCCTCTTATCCCCCTTATCCCTCTGCCTCAACTAAGCCAAGAAAGCGATCTCCGCGTTAGATACAGCTAGAAATAAAAAAAGGACCTTTTTCAAAGCGGGGATAATTGAAAGGTGAAAAAGTTAGAGAACGTGGAGAACACCAAGGAAATTGCCCAGAAAGTGGCTCCCCTATAGTTGGACTTAGCTTCTTCGTCAGAATGTTCTGGGAATGACATTACCCAATAGCTTTCTCTGGCTTAAGGCCGTCTCACGGTGAGACTCAGTGCAAAGAATCCTTCACCTCTTCGTCTTCCCGAACAAAAAGAAACATGAAGATTAGAAAATTACCATGTTTTGAAATAAGAGATAAGACTACTTTTATAATAAACTAAAAATTTGACCTAATTTTTAAGGCCGATCCTAATTTTTTTTTTTTTTTTTTGGTGAAAGGTCAAATTATATATCACTCGTAAAAAAATTTACAAGATTGTTTGATTACAAAATATCATCATCTAAGCTCAAATATTGCACTTGGCAAATTCCAAAGCTCTAGTAAAAATTTATTACAATTTGTAAGCTTGACTCCTCTGGTAGATGAAATCTTCCCTCTCACATCATTTTTGATTTTAGCAATAATGGTTGAATTATCTAGACTTGTATCGCTGAATCTTCTTCTATTCTTTTCTCTCCAAATGTGATACAATACAGCCTTGAAAGATATACTAAGCAAAGTTGCTGCAAAGCTCTTTCTCTTAACAGTCTTGATCATCCAACATATTTTAGTCTCTCCAGTGTTCAATTCTTCGAGTTAATCCATTCATGCCTAGCAAAGCCTTCCAGATGTAGTTTGTAAATATGCACTTAAAAAATAAATGTTCTTGTGATTCTTCTTCTTGTTGGCAGAGGTTGCATTGTAAATCCACTGAACTATTCTATTTAGCCACCCGATCTGCTGTGGATAGTTTGTCTTTCAAAGTGATCCAACTGATAAAATTATGCTTTGGTACTCCTTCTTTCCAGACAAGTCTTACCCATTTAGTATCTTCTATGTTCTCTCTTAGTGCTACATAACTTTTGGCAATATTGTATTCTGAGTCCGTCACCTGTTGCGTAAGTTCACTTTTTACTTGTAAAATATTCCTAAAGCTCCAAGCTAGTGATCCTTTCATCTCAACTTTTAATACATTCATTTCCTTCAAATTTTCTGTTATCATTCATTTAACCCATAAAGAGTTTGTGTTGGGGTGCACAAGAGACCATAAGAGTTTTCCAATTGCCGCCTTATTCCAAGTATGAATGTCTATCAAACCCAGTCCTCCAGAAATTTTAGGCCAACAAACTTCTTTCCATGCCACTTTCGCTACACACCGTCCATTAGATTTACCTGCCCAAAGGAAGGTTCTAATCTTTTTTTCAATTTCATAAAGAGTCTGTTTTGGCAATAGAAAAATTTGCATCCAATATGTTTGCAATGAGAACAGAACACTTTTTGCTAGCTGCAGTCTCCCTTCATAACTAATATGCTTAGACTCCCAACCTTCAATTCTCCTCAATATCTTCAATTCTCCTCAATATCTAGGTTAAAGAGTCTTTTAGTAATCAATGAAACTCCCAAGTATTTTATGGGAAATTGACCTTCTTGGATAGGAATATGATCAAGTATTAGAGCCTTTTCCTGTTCAGATAAGTCTGAAAAGAAAATTTGACACTTTTTTTTTTTCCGCCCCCCCTATCGTTCCCCCGTCCCCCATCGCCTCCCCAGCTACCATCTCGTCCCTTCGTCCCCCCACAATCGCCGGCCTCGTCCTCAGACTCCCTGTCGTTCCCAGATCCCATCGCTCCCCTTCCTCCCATCCACCCACCCATCGTGTGGTCGCCGGCGGAAGGCAGAGCTGGTCGGTTGGAGGTAGAGCAGGTCAGCGGGAGAAAGGATCTGATGGCTAATCGCCGGATCTCCTAGGCTCGGAGATCAGTAGGTAGATCAGCGGCCAGGGGTGTGAGGCAGAGTGTGGTTGTCGGCGGGAGGCAGATCGTGGTCGTCGGAGGGAGACAGAGTTGGTCGGAAGGAGACAAAGCAGGTCACCGGGAAACAAGGTCCTGATGGCTCGCCGGATTTCCTAGGCTCGGAGGTAAGTGTAAAAAAAAAAAAAAAAAAAAAAGAGTAAAAAAAAAAAAAAAAGTGTAAAAAATAAAAAAATAAAAAAATTTCTGCATATTAGATTATAATTGGAATAGACTCTGCTGTAGTGAGGTTTTTTTCTGAGTGTTTTATTTTTCTATTTTATTTTTTATATTGTATATTGGTTTTGTAATTTGGAAGTAGAAGTTGGTGTAGTGAGTGTTAGGTGGGAATTTTGTTGTTTGTGGTTTGTTTTGATTTATTGCTTGCTTAGTTAAGATATTTGTGTTTGGAGTGATAAGATAAGGATATATCTACCAAAAGCCATGTTTCTATTAAGTTAAGTTAAAGGGATTTTAAGTAGATTGTCAGTAGAAAAAGGCAGAATCTATCAGGTCTATATACTGAGTAGGTCTTGTCCTGCTTATCAAATTAGTAAATTACTAAGTTGGTAACTGCTGATGGTCAAGGATTTCCAGAGGATAGACCCAGAGAGTGCTGAGTTTGAGAGAAGGGAGAAAAGGAAAATAAGGAAACTTGAAGATTGTTGGAAATCTTTAGGAGAAAATAATGATACAGAAGTCAAAATAATGAAATCTGGACGAATAACCCTTGCAAATAGGAACATGGCTAAAGGAAGTATGACCAAGGATAATGTAGCTCAACAGGAAAAGGAGAGAATTGAACAAGAAATCCAAGAAAGTTTATTCCAAGGGCCTACAAGAAATAAGGAGAAAAATGAGAGGCTAGAAGAGACAAACAACATTATCTTTAAGGAGAGCTTCGAACATAAAGGAAAACATGAATCTTGGAGCAAGGTTGTAGTAGGAGGATTAGCACAAAATGCTCATATGAAATATCAGCCACCGGTATTAAATGACGGGAAAATTAGAGTTGCCCCTCCCAAGGAAGTTATTGAAGAAGGAAGTAAATTCTATGAAAATTGTGTTGTGGGTTTCTTTTTGGGCTCAAAATTACCATTTCCTGTAGTAAAAGGAATTGTAGAAAAGCAATGGGGAAAACAAAGCTTAATAGATATCTCTGCAACAGACAGTGGTTTCTTCTTCTTTAGATTTTCTGACAAACAAAAGATGGAGGAAGTATTAGAAGTTGGAGTTTGTGATGTGGTAGGAAAACCAATGTTTCTGCAAAAATGGCATAACACTATTAGACTGCAGAAAGAAAAAATCATTTCAATATCAATTTGGATAAAGTTGCACAATGTCCCACATGCTCTATGGGATGAGATTGGTATGAGCTATGTTGCTAGTGCTGTTGGAAAGCCACTATACATGGATAAAGCTACCAAACATAGACAGAGGATATCATATGCAAAAGTATGTGTTGAAATAGATACAAAGTGTTCTTTACCAACTTCATTTGAAATTGACATGGGAAATGATGCTATTTTTGAGGTAGGAGTGGAGTATTGTTGGTTACCTGAAATATGCAAGAAATGTGATTGCTTTGGACATAAGGAGTGTGTTACAAAGAAAAAAGAGATATGGGTTCCAGTACAAAAGCCATTAAGTCAGACGGAGAACTATGATAAAGGACGTGAGGATAAAGAACATTTGAATAAAGTTAATGAAGATCAAGTTCATGAGGACCAAGGACATGAGGATATAAGAGATAAGATTGTTAATTCAATAACACATGAGGTTGACTCCACCACAAGTCCAAAAGCCAAATTAGAACAAAGCAATAAAGCAAGTGGGAATGGAAGGGGAAACAAAAGGAGCCCTAAAAGGAATACATGTGAGAAGGACAATACCAGTAATAGGTTTAGTGTGCTGATAAATAATCATCAAGAACCAAATGAAGCAAGATGCAATGATATTGTAGGTTGTGAAGGTGTTGAAGGAGAAAACACTATTCCCCCAGACAAATGATCATATTCTCATGGAATGTCAGGGGCTTGAATAAAAGCCCTAAACAAAAGGAGGTACGAGAAGTTATCAAGAATGCTAAAGCTGACATTGTCATTCTATTAGAACACAAAATTAAAAAAGATAAAGCACAATGGCTAATAGATTCTCTTTTTCCCCAATGGGGGTTTGTTCACAATTATAGAGATAATGAAAATGGAAGGATTTGGATTATATGGAAAAAGCCACAGCTCAACATCACAGTGCTTAGTAGTTCGAAACAGGTAGTGAATTGTAGAGTGGAAGAGGGACATGAAGTATGGTACTTATCTGCCATTTATGCAGCAAATGCAGCAAATGAACGGAAGGATCTTTGGAGTAACCTCACACAATGTTATAACAGTTATGGAAAGGACAATCAATGGCTACTAGTAGGTGATTTTAATACAGTGAGGAATCTAAATGAAAGGGTCAGTGTAGCTAGTAGATGGATAGAAGGAATAGAAGATTTCAACAAGTTCATAAGTGATGCTGAACTTATAGAACCAAACTTTGTAGGACCTCTTCTATCATGGACGAACAAAGGTAAAGGAATAGGGTTCAAAGGCAGTAAATTGGATAGATGTTTGGTAAACCCTAAATGGTTGCAAAGAAATATGGATTTCTCCATTGAATTTAGTACTCCTGGATTGTCAGATCATAGTCCTTGCACTATCAAGGTGGGCAATAATAGACTAAGACAGAAAAGGACCTTTAGATTTTTCAACTTCTGGCCAGACAACCCACAGTTTATGACAATAGTGAAGAATATTTGGCAACAAAGGGTTGAGGGCACTATAATGTACAGAATAATGATAAAGTTGAAGGAAATGAAAAAAAAGTTGAGAAAGCTAAATAGAGAGGAATTTGGAGAACTACCAAGGAAAACAGAGGTAGCAAGGAAGCAGCTACAAATAGCACAAGCAAAGCTCTTTGATGACCCTTCAAATACCCAATTGCGCAAGGAAGAAAAAGAGTGGTTAGATAAGTTACTAATACATAGCAAGCATGAAGAAATACTTCTGAAGCAAAAATCAAGGAATAATTGGCTGAAAGAGGGAGATGGTAATAGTAAAGTTTTTTTCAGAAGTATGAAGAGGAGAGCAAAAAACCACATTGTCAAGCTGGAAATAGATGATGGGCAACTTACTGAAGATCCTGAAATGATAAAGAACAAAATTCTAAGTTACTATCAAAACTTGCTAGGGAGGGCAAACCAACTTCAACCATCAGAAACAAAATTAAGAGAGTTATTTCCTATGAAAATTCCAGAAGAGATAAAGAGAAGCCTTATAGCAGATGTTCAAAGAGAAGATATACAAAAGGTCCTTAATACTTTTGGTGATTACAAAGCTTCAGGTCCTGATGGATATAATAGCTTCTTCTTCAAGAAAGCGTGGAGTATTATAAGGAGTGACATAGAAGATGCAGTAATAGGTTTCTTTCAGAGGAGACAGCTACTGCGAAGCATAAATTCAACAGTAATCTCCCTTGTCCCTAAGAAAATTAATGCCACTAATATGAAAGACTTTAGACCAATATCCTGTTGCAATGTGTTGTACAAAATCATATCTAAAATTGTGGCAGGAAGATTAAGTCTAGCTTTGCCTCATTTCATACATCCTTGTCAGACAGCTTTTGTGCCAGGAAGGAACATTAAGGAAAATATTTTGTTATGTCAAGAGTTAATACACAATTATCACAAAGATATTCATGGGAAAAAGGGTGGCAGTTAAGGTGGATATTATGAAATCATATGATTCAGTAGACTGGAATGCAATCCTAAATACTCTGAAAGTTTTGAAGTTCCCAGAAAAATTTAGATTGCTGATTGAAAGTTGCATCACTACTGTGGGATATTCTGTGAACATCAATGGCTTTCATACAGGTTTTTTTAAGGGGGCAAAGGGACTTAGACAAGGAGACCCTCTTTCTCCTTTTCTCTTTGTTATTGTGATGGAGATTCTTAACAGAATTATACAAAAGAGAGTATCTTCTGGAAGGTTTAAATTTCATTGGAAATGTGCTAAAGAAAAGATCACTCATTTATGCTTTGCTGATGATCTCTTTTTGTTTGCTCATGGAGATATTGAGTCTATATTGTGTTTACTAGATGCTATGCAAGAGTTTGAAGATATAACAGGTTTGAAGATGCATCCAGAAAAGTGTCAAATTTTCTTTTCAGGTTTGTCTGAACAGGAAAAAGCTCTAATACTTGATCATATTCCTATCCAAGAAGGCCAACTTCCCATAAAAAACTTGGGAGTGCCATTGATTACTAAAAGACTTTCCAACCTAGATTGTACTATCCTGACAGAAAAGATATTGAGAAGAATTGAAGGTTGGGAGTCTAAGCATATTAGTTATGGGGGGAGACTACAGCTAGCAAAAAGTGTTTTGTTCTCATTGCAAACATATTGGATGCAAATTTTTCTATTGCCAAAACAGACTCTTTATGAAATTGAAAAAAGGATTAGAACTTTCCTTTGGACAGGTAAATCTAATGGATGATGTGTAGCAAAAGTGGCATGGAAAGAAGTCTGTTGGCCTAAAAGTTCTGGAGGACTAGGCTTGATAGACATTCACACTTGGAATAAGGCGGCAATTGGAAAACTCTTATGGTCTCTTGTGCACCCCAATTTAAACTCTTTATGGGTTAAATGGATGATAACAGAAAATTTGAAGGAAATGAATGTATTAGAAGTTGAGATGAAAGGATCACTAGCTTGGAGTTTTAGGAATATTTTACAAGTAAGAAGTGAACTCACACAACTAGTGACTGACTCAGAATACAATATTGCCAAAAGTTATGTAGCATTAAGAGAGAACAGAGAAGATGCCAAATGGGCAACACTTGTGTGGAAAGAAGGAGTACTAAAGCATAATTTTATCTGTTGGATCACTTTAAGAGACAAACTATCCACAACAAATCGGGTGGCTAAATGGAACAGTTCAGTGGATCTACAATGCAACCTCTGCCAACAAGAAGAAGAATCACAGGAACATTTGTTTTTTAAGTGCAGGTTCACAAACTACATCTGGAAGGTTTTGTTAGGCATGAATGGATTAACTCGAAGAATTGAACACTGGAGAGATGAAATATGTTGGATGATCAAGACTGTTAAGAGAAAGAGTTTCGCAGCAACTTTACTTAGTATATCTTTCAAGGCCGTATTGTATCACATTTGGAGTGAAAGGAATAGAAGAAGATTCAGCAATATAAGTCTAGAAAACTCAACCATTATTGCTAAAATCAATAAGGATGTGAGAGGGAAGATTTCATCTACCAGAGGAGTCAAGCTTACAAATTGTAACAAATTTTTACAAGAGCTTTGAAATTTGCCAAGTGCAATATTTGAGCTTAGATGATGATATCTTGTAATCGAACAATCTTGTAAATTTTTTTTACGGGTGATATATAATTTGACCTTTCACCAAAAAAAAAAAAAAAATTTGACACTTTTCTGGATGTATCTTCAGACCTGTTATATCTTTAAACTTTTGCATAGCATCTAGTAAACACAATATAGACTCAATATCTCCATGAGCAAACATAAAGAGATCATCAGCAAAGCATAGATGAGTATTTCCAGTGAAATTTAAACCTTCGAAAAGATATTTTCTTTTGTATAATTCTGTTAAGAATCTCCATCACAATAACAAAGAGAAAAGGAGAGAGAGGGTCTCCTTGTCTAAGTCCCTTTGCCCCCTTAAAAAAACTGTATGAGAGCCATTGATGTTCACAGAATATCCAACAATAGTGATGCAGCTTTCAATTAGTAATCTAAATTTGTCTGGGAACTTCAAAACTTTCAGAGTATTTAGGATAGCATTCCAGTCTATTGAATCATATGCTTTCATAATATCAACCTTAATTGCCACCCTTTTCCCATGAATACCTTTGTGATAATTGTGTATTAACTCTTGACATAACAAAATATTTTCTTTAATGTTCCTTCCTGGTACAAAAGCTGTCTGACAAGGATGTATGAAATGAGGCAAAGCTATACTTAATCTTCCTGCCACAATTTTAGATATGATCTTGTACAACACATTGCAACAGGAGATTGGTCTAAAATCTTTTATATTAGTGGCATTAATTTTCTTAGGGACAAGGGATATTACCGTTGAATTTATGCTTCGCAGTAGCTGTCTCTTCTAAAAGAAAGGTATAACTGCATCTTCTATGTCACTCCCTATAATACTCCAAGCTTTCTTGAAGAAGAAGCTATTATATCCATCAGGACCTGGAGCTTTGTAATCACCAATAGTATTAAGGACCTTTTGTATCTCTTCTCTTTGAACATTTGCTATAAGGCTTCTCTTTATCTCTTTTGAAATTTCCATGGAAATAACTATCTTAATTTTGATTCTGATGGTTGAAGTTGATTTGCCCTCCCTAGCAAGTTTTGATAGTAACTTAGAATTTTGTTCTTTATCATTTCAAGATCTTCAGTAAGTTGCCCATCATCTATTTCCAGCTTGACAATGTGGTTTTTTGCTCTCCTCTTCATCATGCTTCTAAAAAAGACTTTACTATTACAATCTCCCTCTTTCAGCCAAGTATTCCTTGATTTTTGCTTCAGAAGTATTTCTTCATGCTTGCTATGAAGAAAGCATGAAGTTGCCATACCAAAATAACTATCTTAATTTTGATTCTGATGGTTGAAGTTGGTTTGCCCTCCCTAGCAAGTTTTGATAGTAACTTAGAATTTTGTTCTTTATCATTTCAAGATCTTCAGTAAGTTGCCCATCATCTATTTCCAGCTTGACAATGTGGTTTTTTGCTCTCCTCTTCATCATGCTTCTAAAAAAGACTTTATTGTTACAATCTCCCTCTTTCAGCCAAGTATTCCTTGATTTTTGCTTCAGAAGTATTTCTTCATGCTTGCTATGTATTAGTAACTTTTCTAACCATTCATTTTCTTCATTGCACAATTGCGTATTTGAAGGGTCATCAAAAAGCTTTTCTTGTACTATTTGTAGTTGCTTCCTTGCTATCTCTATTTTCCTTGGTAATTCTCCAAATTTCTCTCTATTTAGCTTTCTCAACTCTTTTTTCATTTCCTTTAACTTTATCATTATTCTATACATTATAGTGCCCTTAACCCTTTGTTGCCAAATATTCTTCACTATTGTCATAAATTGGGGGTTGTCTTGCCAAAAGTTGAAAAATCTAAAGGCGCTTTTTTGTCTTGGTCTATTATTGCCCACCTTGATAATGTAAGGATTGTGGTCTGACAATCCAGGAGTACTAAATTCAATGGAGAAATCCACATTACTTTGCAGCCATTTAAGGTTTACCAAACATCTATCCAATTTACTGCCTTTGAACCCTATTCCTTTACCTTTGTTCGTCCATGATAGAAGAGGTCCTACAAAGTTTGGTTCTATAAGTTCTGCATCACTTATGAACTTGTTGAAATCTTCTATTCCTTCTATCCATCTACTAGTTACACTAACCCTTTCATTTAGATTCCTCACTGTATTAAAATCTCCTACTAGTAACCATTGATTGTCCTTTCCATAACTGTTATAACATTGTGTGAGGTTACTCCAAAGATCCTTCCGTTCATTTGCTGCATTTGCTGCATAGATGGCAGATAAGTACCATACTTCATACCCCTCTTCCACTTTACAATTCACTACCTGTTTAGAACTACTAAGCACTGTGTTGTTGAGCTATGGCTTTTTCCATACAATCCAAATCCTTCCATTTTCATTATCTCTATAATTGTGGACAAAACCCCATTGGGGAAAAAGAGAATCTATCACCCATTATGCTCTATCTTCTTTTATTTTGTGTTATAATAAAATGACAATGTCAGCTTTTGCATCCTTGATAACTTCCTGTACCTCATTTTGTTTAGGGCTTTTACTCATGTCCCTAACATTCCATGAGAATATGATCATTTGTCTGGGGGTATAGTGTTTTCTCCTTCAACACCTTTAAAACCTACAATATCATTGCATCTTTCTTCATTTAGTTCCTGATAGTTATTTCTCAACACACTAAACCTATTACTGGTGTTATCCTACTCACATGTATTCCTTTTAGGTCTCCTTTTGTTTCCTTTTCCATTCACACTTGCTTTATTGCTTTGTTCTAATTTGACCTTTAGACTTGTGGTGGATTCAACTTCATGTGTTATTGAATTTGCAATCTTATCTCTTATATCCTCATGTCCTTGGTCCTCATGAACTTGATCTTCATTACCATCATCCAAGTGTTCTTTATCCTCACGTCCTTCATCATATTTCTCCGTCTGAGTTAATGGCTTTTGCACTGGAACCCATATCTCTTTTTTCTTTGTAACATACTCCTTATGTCCAAAGCAATCACATTTCTTGCATATTTCAGGTAACCAACAATACTCCACTCCTACCTCCAAAATAGCACCATTTCCCATGTCAATTTCAAATGAAGTTGGTAGAGAACACTTTGTATCTATTTCAACACATACTTTTGCATATGATATCCTCAGTCTATGTTTAGTAGCTTTATCCATGTATAGTGGCTTTCCAATAGCACTAGCTACATAGCTCATACCAATCTCATCTCATAGAGTATGTGGGACATTATGCAACTTTATCCAAATTGGTATTGAAGTGATTTTTTCTTTCTGCAATCTAATAGTATTATGCCATTTTTGCAGAAACATTGGTTTTCCTACCACATCACATACTCCAGCTTCTAATACTTCCTCCATCTTTTGTTTATCAGAAAATCTAAAGAAGAAGAAGCCATTATCTGTTGTAGAAATATCTACTAAACTTTGTTTTCCCCATTACTTTTCTACAATTCCTTTTACTACAGAAAATGGTAATTTTGATCCCAAAAAGAAACCCACAACACAATTTTCATAGAATTTACTACCTTCTTCAATAACTTCCTTAGGAGGAGCAACTTTAATTTTCCCATCATTTAATACCGGTGGCTAGTATTTCATATGAGCACTTTGTGCTAATCCTCCTATTATAGCCTTACTCCAAGATTCATGCTTTCCTTTATGTTCGAAGCTCTCCTTAACGATAATGTTGCTTGTCTCTTTTAATCTCTCATTTTTCTCCTTATTTCTTGTAGGCCCTTGGAATAAACTTTCTTGGATTTCTTTTTCAATTCTCACCTTGTCCTGTTGAGTTACATTATCCTTGGTCATACTTCCTTTAGCCATGTTCCTATTTGCAAGGGTTGTTTGTCTAGATTTCATTATTTTAACTTTTGTATCATTATTTTCTCCTAAAGATTTTCAACAATCTTCAAGTTTTCTTATTTTCCTTTTCTCTCTTTTATCAAACTTTGTACTAATTAGGTCTATCCTCTGAAAATCCTTGACCATCAACAGTTATCAACTTAGTAATTAACTAATTTGATAGGCAGGATTTTTGTAACATGTACCAAATGTTCATGATCTACTCAGTATACTGACCTGATATATTCTGCCTTCTTTTACCGACAATCTACTTAAAATTTACTCTTTAATCCCTTTAACTTAACTTAATAGAAACATGAATTTTGATAGGTATATTCTTCTCTTACCAATCCAAAAGAAATATCTTAACTAAGCAATCAATAATTCAAAACATCCAAGAAATAGCACACCACAAAAAAAAAAAAAAACCCAGAAACAAAAGCAGGATCCTAAATTTTCAGTTACAAGTATTTCAAAATATTTTAGTTATAGATACTCTACCAATATTTATTTATTAAGATGATGAAACTTCCATAAGTTAGTAATTTCATTTAATACTTCGGTTAAAAAACAGTTTCTAAAGCGACTAAGTCATCTGAAAAATCTTAAACAATAAGTATAACTTTATGAAGTAGTTGATTTTTTTTTTTTTAAGAAAAAATCAATAACGATGAATGTAGCTTGCTCTAGAAGCAGTAAGAGCTAGAGAGACTATTGGTACTTTGATGTGTAGAAGTGACTGTAAATATGTAAATTAATTATCACATTTATCTTGTGGGTAGTTATTGGGTATATCTTATTTTATATATATTTGTGATATATCATAGACTTATTTGTGGTATATTCTAAATATATCAAGGAAAAACTAGAAGAAAACCTTAAAGAGAGAAAGAAAGGTTACCTAGTTGGAAGGACAACAACTTGTGCCCTACATTGTTTGTTGTTACAACCATCAACTAAGAGAAAGTCCAATATGTAGGTGGTGTAGATGCATGAATGAGTTGTTGTAAGTGTTGAGAATAATCATGAGTGAATTGTGTGTGGGTTTTGTAAACAATTTCTTTGTACTTGTTTAAATAATCTTAATAAGACTAGTTTCAACATATTTCATTTAAATATTGTGTAGAAGATGAGAATCCCATATTGAAAATTAAAATCCCTGAAATTAAATATAAATTAAAAAGAGGACCCTCTAACCCTTGAGCTAGCTTTTAGGTTGAATTTTTGAGCTATTTAACTTAGTATCGGAGCTTAGGTTGAATCTATTCCACCCTATGTGACATTGAGTCCAATGATGTTCCGGGTGAGCTAGCTTTTAAATTGAGCTTTTGGACCTTCTAACTAATATCATTATTAATGTACTTTGCAGTTGACACCAAGGTGACCCATTATGACATTTATGGGTCAAGTCACTCTTGTGGTTTGAATTCAGGACATAAGGTTGATTTTGATACCAGTTTTAATGTGCCTCAAACACTTTATCATAAAACTCAGATCTAAAGACAAGTCTTATTACATTTCATTTAAATATTATTTACTACTTAGTCTTTTATAAGCTCAAACTTGATACAAGCCCCATAAGCTAACACATAATGACCTAAATTCGGATGTGACATGCAAAAACTCCTGCAACTTGCAGGAACAATTTTTCAGACGTGTAAGGGACGGTTACAAAATAAGTAAACCCGTTTTAAACTCTAATAAGCTGTATTATCTACGCATGAAAGGGATGATGGGACGGACCAACGAGGTTTAACACACTTGTGGGAGCATAGCATCACCAGCACGCCATTGTAAAACTGGCTCATCGAACTAGTTGGCTCTGGTTTCACCATAAAATAGAGGGAGACGATGTCCCGTTGGCTGTTGCGTTAATGGATAGAGCCCAACCGTGAAGAAATCCAAAGAGAAATAACTTACTCCGCCTAAGCAAGAAATGAAGATGGCGATCGGGCCTGGAAGTTTCAGGGTGGTGTTCTTTCTTTAAAGACACCATGTATCCGGTGATCAGCCCACAGTTAGCTTGCAAGAAACAAATGAACTTTTTAACAGTCATCATAAACCACTTTCTTCCAAGGGAAAAAGAAGAAGCGTCCGTTGATCTTTTCCACTCTAGTTGTCGTTGATTCTTGGGAGGATCACATCACAAAGAAGCTGCAGCGCAACTTCTCAAAAAATTAAACAAAAAAAGAAATAAAAACCTCTCATCTTTTCAATTCATTGATCAATCGCAATTGTTGACTAAAAATGTGGCAATCTTAATGCAGGTCTTGCACCCCTTTGCGAATTGGAAAGATTACGTTATATAACATTATATTACCTGACGTTGATTCATGATTGTAGGCGACAATTGGCACTCTGCAAGGGCTCTAGCCTTTTAGGGCGTTTGAAGGACACTTGGGGAATTTGAGATCGTCTAAATATATATGACCGATGCTTCAACGGAGTTGACAGGAGTAGCTGTCATCATCGATAGTCATCCGTTGACGCGGGAAGTTTACGTTGTAATTGCCCTTATGTATTACGCGTATCAGGCCTGTTGTGTCGACTAGATTATTTATTTATTTAATATTTATCAGATTTCTTAGGCAGCATGACAAACAAAAGGTTACACCGTGATATAAGTTTCACCCAAGGCTTCCAATGACAGATGTATTTCAACTTGTCCGCATTACTGTAGCATTGATATATCTTTTGCCCAGCACCACCATATCTGAAACCACGCCTCCTCTCTTCTCACGGAATGGGACAAAAAATGGCATTGTATAGTGGACGATCTATCATTATTTTGGTGGTAGTTAATGAATTTAAATGTAGTCCTTGTGACTAGGTAGGTGGAACAAGACCGACGGACACTAGTTGATTATGAGGAAGATGGATAGCACCTGTTGTGTGGACACTAGTTGATTCTTCCTAAACGAATCTTATGTTCCTAAAATTATGTCCAATTTGCCCAGTGGACTAAATCCAACAACTGCTTTGATAATACCAGGTTTCTTTTCCTGATGACTTCGATTTTCCTGAGCATTTTACTTCTCAAAAGTTGAGGAGCGGTTTTGGTTGGAATGAAAATGCGTTTTGGTTAATTGGAAATGCCCTTTTTCAGACTCTCTAAGTTGAACATGGATGGATTTGGTATTAAGAGTGCATAGACAAGAGGGAGAGTGGTGCAAGATTGGAAGGAAAGTGTGCTCTTGGTTATTTAGTTAATTTGAAGATATGTCATTAGAAAGGCTTCATGCTATTGAACATTGGAAAGCTGAAATATGTTGGATGATCAAGGATGTCAAGAAGAAGAGGTTTGCGATAACTTTGCTTAGTATATCTTTCAAGGCCATACTGTATCACATTTGAAGAAAAAGAAATGGAAGAAGATTCAACAATACAAGTTTAGATAACTCAACCATTATTGCTAAAATCAAAAAGGATGTGATAGGGAAGATTTTATCTATCAAAGGAGTTAAGGAAGATTTTATCTATCAAAGGAGTTAAGCCTACAAATTATAATAAATTCTTACAAGAGCTTTGGAATTTGTCAAGTGCAATATTTGAGCTTAAATGATGATGTTTTATAACTGAACAATCTTGTAAATTTTTACGGTGATATATAATTTGACCTTTCACAAAAAAAAAAGCATTGTGTTATTAAAGATAGAAGTAAATTTTCAATTTATCATTTATTACATAAAATGAATTTTTTCTATTCCTTAGAAGTTGGCTTATGAGTTGCCTAATGTTCTAGTTATATTGTTTCAATGTTTAGGTATCTCGCGTGTTTCAAGACACAAATTTCTTAATTGATGGATTAATTAACTTTGAATATTTAATAATGAGATTGCAAGTTTTTTCAACTCTCAATTTTTTACCAAGTCAATACAAAAATTTTTATAGGAAGAGTAATTAGGCCTTGAACATTATAAACTTCCTTGAACAAAGTTAATTTTGTTTTATGTTAAGTTTTAATCAATGTAATTTTTTTTTTACTACTAACTAGTATCTATGCTAATTGATTGTGGTTTTATGTTTTTGATGTTTTCCACTCATTTATCAAGTTTATGTTATGAGAGATTAGGTGTTACACGTTTTATATGTATTTTTTTTTTTTAACAATAACAAGTTTGACATTCCAATTCACCTTTGTTATCTGTATAAATAATAAGGGTACTGTTTTTTTTCATTAAAAAAAGGAAAATGCGTTCTGTCCATTCGATAAGCGAAATGATTCATTTATTTGACAGAGAATAGTATATCCCATTAAAGTAAAACGTCGTTCGTGGAGCAAAATGCATTTCACTGTTCAGCTTTTAAGTCGTACATTCCGAGCGTGAAGTCTTCCTCGTCGTCAATTGCCTTAATTATTATTTTTCCATCAAGTTATGTCACTTTTCTCTACCTTCCATATTTTCCCATCCAAGCTCATGTAGCTCACCTATCATTCATTCTAGCCATCACTTCTTCTAGCCCCAGATGGATTCCTGGCTTTCATCAGAGTCTTCTTTCCTGGTTCCTTTCTTCATCATATTCTTGGTCTCCGTCGAGGTTCCGGGGTCCTTTTGCGGCTATAATTTTTATGCGAGTTGTAGCAATCAGTTTAACTGCGGGGAAATCACCCATGTGGGTTATCCATTCTGGGGTGGAGGCCGATCGGATGGCTGTGGCAATCCTAAGTTAAAGCTCAACTGTCCGGGAAGTATCCGTATCACTACCATAGAAGTGATGCAGGTAAATTACCGCGTTTTAAGTTTCAACAAGAGCACCCAAATGCTTAGAATAGCCAGGAATGACTCCTTGTACGGAATCTGTTCTCTAGAGTTCGTGAATAGCACCCTGGATTTCGAGCTTTTTGATTATGGCCCTGGCTATATTAATATCACGCTATCCTATGGTTGCCCTTCACCCATCGCAGCACTAGCCTCTTGCACCATTAAAGGGCTTACCGCTACAGGTGTGATGATGCAACCTGGAGTTCAAGGCCCTGGGTTATGTGCGAAAAGTGTGGTTGTTCCTGTTCTTCAAACTAATATTTTAGATATTGCAAATTGGTCAATAATTGAAGACGCCATCAAAGAAGGTTTCGAGGTGAAGTGGAAGGAGGATACCGCAGCTTGTGGTGCGTGCACCGAATCAAAGGGAGTTTGTGGATATGACCTGTCTACGAATGAAACTACTTGCTACTGCCCAGATCAATCAAAGGGGTCTACATGTTCTCCCTCAACAACCGCCCAAGTTAGAGAAGGCCCTTCCGCTCCAGGTATGTCCCTAAATTTCTACTTCTAGTCTAGCGAGCGCCTCAACTTGTCACTAGCCTTCGGCTATTGTCTCCCAAGCAAGGGGGGTGGATTTTTAAGCTGTACCCTGTTGTTGACTGGTTGAGAGTCCTGAGCAACTCCATCTCCAAAATTGTAAGGCTTTGAAGAGGCATCTCAGGTCGTACAAAAGAAAAAAGGATTAAGGATGACTTAAGAGCGTGGACTACCAATTACCAAAATTTAAATTTCTTTTAAAAGATTATTATTTCTTTCTGAGACTATTAGTTAGTCCAACCGAAAAGCAACAAATCTTTGAGCGGGTCACAATTTCTCTAACCATAGGTCATAGTAGGTATCAAGTTCCTTTTTCAATATTTATTTTAGAAATTTAACAAATAAAACGGTTATAATGAAGATATCTGCCCGATAACATCGTTGAATGTGTTAGATAGAAGTGAAAAACTAGAGTTTAGATGGTTGTTTTTGTGTCTAAGGTACTATCTTTGACCCGCCAAGAATTAAATATGATCTTGGACTTCATAGTTTTGTCATTATATTGGAGTCAGTCCCCTCATTGTAGCCCAAACTTCGTCAAATCCATTAGTTTTCACAGTTTGGACGCTTGAGAGGAATTTTGAGACCATTCATCTCCACCCTCCATTTTCTAATCCGATCACCTTAATCTGCTTTCACAGTTCAGGTATTGCTCATTTATGAGCCATACTGATTTTATGTGAATTAAATATTTAGAAATGTATAGAATTCTGATGCATAATCTTATTTTTCAATATTAAAATTTCAAATTATAGTTGATCTTAATTGTTATCAAGAGTCATTTATCACTCGTTATCAGGAATTTTTTAAGGATCAAAATTAGGAATGTATATTAACAATTTGAACATCAACGCATGTTGGATTTAGTGTGTTCTTTTTCTTATATCTTTTCCATCTATTTCATTTTTATTTTTCTGGATTACCATTGTAACTGATTTCATTTGCTTTATCCTAAAGTCTTATCCTGTCGGTAGTTTTTCTTTCATGAAGTTGATGCCTCCCCTTGTTTGTTTCCCCCGCCATAAAAAATTCCTCAATTGTGTCATTAAGTCCATGCCAAGATGCTCTAAATGGACTTTGACATCCAATGATGTCCCTCAATATTATTGAAGATATAAAGATTTAAAGCCAACCCTTTTCACCACTTATAGATTCATCATTCCTTTGGCTTTCGTTTCTTTTTTGTTTTTGTTTTTGATTTTGTTTTTGTTTTTTTGTTTTTTTGTTTTTTTTTGTTTCTGTATGACAAAACTAAAGAGTAATACGTGAAAGACATTCCCATTCAATTTGTCTATTAAGACATATGTGGCCATCATCATCTACCACCTAACTATTTTCCATTAACGGCTGCCAGCCCTGCCACCTTCCAACTCATTACAATATTCAGGCCAACCTTTAGTTCACCTAGCTGAGTGGGCTCGCTAGTTAATATTGAGTCAACTTGTCTATTCAGGTCAACCTTTATCACAAATTAGTGATAGATTTTCAGTCTTATTTTTCCTTTTCTGTTTTTACATTCTAATAGTTTAATAAAATGCATATGGACACCATCGAGAACTTTAGATTCTTTTTTTTTTTTTTTTTGAGCTTCTGTACTTGCCTTCCCTTTTACAAGTTTGTCACCGTATGAAGATGTCCAACTCTATCTTCTTGTTGCAGAACGATTGTGGAAACAGACTATGCTAACTAGAGTGCTATTGGTATGACAATCTTTATTGAATAAAAGCTACCTCCTTCAATTAATTTCATCGTATATGTTTCATGGAATGGCAACATAATTTCTCTTGTACACATACATGCGCACAAGTACATACAAATATGTCTTGCTTTCTAATTAAAATACTTCATTTGAACTCTTGTTTGCAGCCAATTTCGATCTTTGTGGTTATGGTTATCTCTTTCGTTATAATATACATGAAAAGGCAACACTTTTCAATTGGTTTGATGATGTGGGAAAGAGATATAAAGCATGATCACTTGAATACTGAGGAATTGATGAAGAATTTTGGATCAATAGGTCCTAAGCGATATACCTACTTGGATGTGAAGAAATTGACCAACTCATTCAAAGAAAAAGTTGGACAAGGAGGATATGGTATTGTATACAAAGGAAAACTACCTGATGGTCATGTCGTGGCGGTGAAAATCTTGAATGAATCTAAAGGCAATGGAGAAGAATTTATTAATGAAGTGGCTAGCATTAGTAGAACATCACATGTTAATATAGTAACCCTTCTTGGTTTTTGCTATGAGAGGGGTAAACGAGCTTTGATTTATGAATTCATACTAAATGGATCTCTCGATAAGTTGATATACGATAAAGAATCTTCAATTCCAAATAGTCATTTAGACAAGAAGACAATGTTTCAAATTGCAATTGGTATTGCTCGAGGGCTTGAATACTTGCATCGGGGTTGTAGCACAAGGATATTGCATTTTGACATAAAACCACAAAATATATTATTGGATGAAGATATGTGCCCAAAAATCTCTGATTTTGGCCTTGCTAAACTATGCAAATCAAAAGAGAGTATTGTATCAATGACGGGCATGAGAGGAACTCTTGGATACATTGCCCCAGAGTTATTTAATCCTTACTTTGGTAGAGTATCTCACAAGTCTGATGTCTATAGTTATGGAATGTTGGTTCTTGAAATGAATGGAGCAAGAAAAATAACTAATACTAGAGACTCTCATGGCAGTGAAGTCTATTTTCCAGATAAGATTTATGACAAACTTGAACATGGTGAAAGCTTTGGTATTTTTGAAGATGTAGTTGAAGAGGAAGAAGACAGAATAAAAAAAATGATAATAGTGAGTTTATGGTGCATTCAAATGAATCCTTCAAATCGGCCATCAATGGGTAGGGTAATTGAAATGTTAGAAGGTACCTTCCAATCTTTACAAGTTCCACCAAAGCCTTCCTATGATTCACCTTATAGGCCACCTCAAGATTCTTCTACAACTTCATTGTCACAAAATCTAACATTTCAAATGCCTTCCGTTGAATTATAAGATGCAAAATTTTATTAAGGTCGTTGTGTGTAAAAGAAATGTACCTTTGAACGGATGTAATAGAAGGAAGGAAAGGCAAAGGTTGCGTTATAAATTTGTTAAGCTTCCTAAACTTTTAGCATTGTCAATTGGTCTACGTATAATCCTACTAAATGGACTGCATATGCTTTGTCTATCAAAAGAACTTCTATTTCTTATCTCCATGATTTGTAATTGACTGTAATGATCTTTATCTCTCTCCTTTATTGTCTTTCTTTTAGTTCCTTATCTGCTTTTTATTCTATATTGTTTGGTTGTGTTTTGCTTATCTATTTGTCCAAAAAAGAGAGAAAAAAAAATGTGAACACTTACATTTTATATACCATTTAGTTTTTGAACATTTCTCTATGCACAAAAAGGATGATTTGATGTTTAATTGTTAATTTGTTCTGAATGAGAAAAAAAAAGTTAAAGATGGGGTATTATATTTTTCAACAAATAGCAATAAAAAAAGATGTTTTGCATCTCTCTAAGACAGAAAACATTATTTCTCGTGTACTCATTGGAGAACCATTGGAGGATACAATTGCCTTATGGAGGCGACAATAGTTTGGCCAACATTAAAATCATAAACTGGATGAACTTATGGCCTTTGTCTTCCTACCAGATAACATAATAACCTAATAGAAATGCTTGGAGTGAAATATTACATCTACAAGTATGCCGAATAACTTTTTAACTTGAACCAAATAAGATGGTTACGGAAATACTTTTCAGTCAATAAATATTATCAAGAGCTGGCTCCGAACTGGGGCGAGAAGAAAAGATTGAAATTGGAGTCTCATTGAAGAAATTCAGAGAGCCAAACCTGGAACGCCTAGCTCACCCAGCGCAAGAGGATGGCACAATTAGGCTTTGGAAGTTTCCAGCAGTGTTCTTTTCATTAAAAGGCACAAATATTTCAAAATTACGAAAGTTATATAATTTCTATATTTTTGTATACTACTTTTTATTAATGTAAATTTATATTTTGATTTTTAAAAAAAGACTCACATATTTGAAGGAGTCCCTGATCAGTCTCACAACATTTTAGGATTTCACTCCAGTTAACACTCCCAAATCCGCTGGGCACAAAAAAAGAAAAAAGAAAAAAGAAAAAAAGGAAATTGCGGTGCAGGATGAGTAGAGTTTGGCGCATAGAAGGGTCCTTTGCCCGAATAAAAGGATCCTTTGTCACAAGCATGGCTTAAGTCCAATTTAAGTATTTTATTAATAAAAATAATATTACCGTCCCAGGTTCTATTGAAAAAAAATAAAAAAACAAGATCCTTTGCCCGAGTTAAAAAGTAACGTTTTAAGGTAATTATATGGTGGTTCCAAAGAATTGGATTTCTCAAACCCCTGCCGTGCAACTTCTTAATTCTAAGATACTAAATGAAAATAGGTTGACAAAAATTGTTCAAATCCAAACACAAGTCTTGCCAGGACTTGAGGAATTGGCTAGAATATGTTAGTTTTGTAGTGTAAAATAACAAACTGGTATATAATATGTAGTAAGAATATTAGTATAAGATTCTAATTCAGCTCATTGAGGCTCACAACTATAAGGATTGGAATCAGTTTGATACAAAATGGGATATTTTGGTCGCAAAGGCCAATCCGGTTGAAGTTTAGAGGCTTGATTCAACATATAAGGGACACTGATACTTTCAACATTTAAGGGATCCTGAAAGCTCAAGCATCAAAACAGACGCTAGAGCCTGTGATTGCTGCCACAAATCCCAACTAACCCCTCGTCCTTAGCAACTAGAAAATATACAAGCAGTGGTTTTCCAGGGACCTCACAAAGACGGTCTCTCCAGAAGCCTCACGAAAATACGAAATACAAAACATGCTCTCCACATACACCCAGCCCGCTAGCCACACTAACCCACATACACTTGTGGCCCACAGAACAAAAATACATACCCATAGTCAAAATGACATGTGACAAAAAAAAATAGACTCCCTCATAAAGTTTACGATATAATTTCGGATGCTGACTAAATAGAAATTAAATGAACAAATAAAAAGGGCTTTTTTCGAAGCCGGGATAATTGGGAGGTAACAAAGTTAGAGAACGTGGAGAACACAAAGGAAACTGCCCAGAAAGTGGCTCCCTATAGTTGAACTTAACTTCTTCGTCAGAATGTTCTGAGAATGATAAGACCCAATAGGCTTCTCTGGCTCAAGGCCGTCTCATGGTGAGACTCAGTCATGATTGGCCAGTTTGCCTTGGAGGACTTCTGTCTACGCCTCTGCAGCTGGTGATTCCTTTCTTTTTTTTGTTTTTTTTTTTGCCCTTTCTTTCTTGGTAGGTCGATTTGATCAACAAGACTCTGTCTTTTTGAACCTACACCGACCAATTCAAACTCAACACGTTATTGATTAGCAAAGAGTCCTCCCCTTCTTTATCTTCCCGAACAAAAAGAAACGTGAATATTAGAAAATTATCATTTTTAAAATAAGATATAAGAGCAATTCTATAATAAACTCAAAATTTGACTTAAGTTTTAAGGCCGATCCTAAATTTTCAGTTACAAGTATTTCAAAATATTTTAGTTATAGATACGCTACATATATTTATTTATTAAGATGATGAAACTTCCATAAGTTACATTTTGACATAAAAGTCTTTCATTTAATACTTTGGTTACAAAACAACTTCTAAAGTGACCAATTCATCTGAAAAATCCTAATAAATAAATATAACTTAATGAAGCAGTTGATTTTTTTTAAAAAAAATCAATGACGACGAATGCATCTTGCTCTAGAAGTAGTAGGAGTTTAGAGAGAATATTAGTAAGGTTTAGCTTGGTACTTTGATGTGTAGAAGTGATGGTAAATATGTAAATTAATTATTACATTTATCTTGTGGGTAGTTATTGGGTATATCTTATATTATATATATTCACAATATCATAGACTTATTTGTTATATGTTCTAAATATATCAAGAAAAAAACTATTAGAAAACCTAAGAGAGAGAAAAAGGGTTACGCATATGTAAGGACAATAGCTTGTGCCCTACATTATTTGGTGTTACAATCATCAACTAAGAGAAAGTCCAATATGTAGGTATTGCAGATGCATCCAAATAAATGAGTTGTTGCAAGTGTTGAAAATAACCATGAGTGAATTGTCTGTGGGTTTTATAGATAATTCTTTTGTATTTGTTTGGATAAATTTAATAAAATTAATTTTAACACATTGCATTTGAATATTATTCTTTAACTTAGTTTTCCATAAGTCCAAACTAATTATGAGCCCCTATAAGTTTGTAACAAACTATCATGCGTTGCAGTTGATGTCAAGGCAACCCATTTTGGCCCATTATGGCATTTATGTGTCAAGTTGCTCCTATGTTTTGAATTCAGGACATGAGGCTGATATTGAAATCAATTTTTACGTGCCTCACTCACTTTGTTATAAAATTGAGATTTAAAGATGAGTTTTAGCACATTTCATTTAAGTATTATTTACTAATTAGGCTTTTAAAGGCTCAAGCTTGATACATAAGCTAACACATAATGACCTAATTTTGGCTGTGACATGCAAAAACTCCTGCAACTTGCTAGAACAATTTTTCAGACGTGTAAGGGACGGTTACAAGATAACCAAACCCGTTAGTGTAAAACGCTACTCCGCTATCAATGGCCAAAAGAGAAAAGTAGGTTGCCTGCATTCTTTGGTACCCACCCCACGACGAGTTCCTTGCTATACCATTTAGTATGATGAATGTATGATCTACATCCAAGCTCTCAAGAAAGAAGTTTTCAAGGAACACCTGAAAGGGTTTATTTTCATTCTTTTACGGCAGATTGATCTGTCCCCAACGATGGAGTTACTGTCTGTCTCATAAAGGGCTTTCCCGTTTTAAACTCTAATAAGCTGTTTAATCTACGCATGAAAGAGATGATGGAATGGACTAAAGAAGTTTAAAACACTTGTGGGAACAAAGCATCGCCAGCACACGCCACGGTAAAATTGGCTCATCGAACTAGTTGGCTGTGGTTTCACCATAAAATACGGGGAGACGAGGTCCGTGAAGCTGTTGTCTTAATGGATAGAGCCCAACCTTGAAGAAATCCAAAGAGAACCTAACTTACTCCGCCTAAGCCATGATTAAAGGTAACGTGATCGGGCCCAGAAGTTTCAGGGTGGTGTTCTTTCTTTAAAGACACCACGTATCCGGTGATCAGCCGACGGTTAGCTTACAAGAAAGAAATGAACTTTTTTCAACAGTCATCATAAACCACTTTCTTCCAAGAGAGAGAAAAAATCTTCCGTTGATCTTTTCCACTCTAGTTGTCGTTGATTCTTGGGAGGATCACATCAAAAAGAACCTGCAGCGCAACTTCTCAAAAAATTAAAAAAGAAAAGAAAAGAAAAGAAAAAAACCTCTCACCCTTTCAATTCATTGATCAATCCAAATTGTTGACTAAAAATGTGGCAATCTTAACTCAGGTCTTGCTCGCCTTAGCGAATTGGCAAGAGTATGTTATAACATTATATTACCTGACTTTGATCCATGATTTTGGGGGACAATTGGCGCTCTCGAAGGGCTCCAGTCTTTAGGGCGTTTGAAGGGACGCTTGGTTAATTTGAGATTGTCTAAATATATGACCGATGCTTCCACCGCATTTGACAAGAGCAGCAGTCATCATCGGTAGTCGTCCGTTAACGCGGGAAGTTCACGTTGTAATTACCTTACGTATTTCGCGTATTAGACCCGTTGCGTCGAATAGATTTTTTTTCAGATTTCTTAGCACGATGAACAAAAGGTTACCCTGTGATATGACTTTCACCCAAGGCTTTCAATGTTAGATGTACATCAACTCCTCTGGTACTGTAGCATTGGTTTTTCTTTTCCCAGCACCACATATCCGAAACAACGCGCCCCCTCTTCTCAAAGAGTGGGACAAAAAATAACACTGTATAGTGGACGATCTGTCATTATCTTCGAGGGACTTAATGAATTAAAATGGAGTCCTTATGACTATGTAGGTGGAATTGGATTGACAGACACTAGCTGATCATGGGCAAGATGGATAGAACCTGACGTGGTTATTGCTTCTTCCCAAACAAATCTCATCTTCCTAAATTATGTCCACTTTTTCTGGCCGACTAAATCCAACAACTGCTTTGATAATACCAGTTCTCTTTTCTTGAAAGTCCGGTCTTGGTTGGAATGAAAATGCATTCTGTCCATCCTTAAAGCGAAAGGATTCTTTTTTGTTTTTATAATCTAGAACTCCGATTATGCTTTGTTTAATGGCTTAAACTAGAAAGTAATAGTTTGACCCAAAACATGATCAGGTCAATCAAAAATACAATAGAAGAAATTTGAACTTAGAATACTTGTTTGAAAAATGCAACTTAGGTTATTGCTTCTTTCCGAAGAAATCTCCATCATTGAAGTGAGAGGATTTTTTTTTTAATTTTAATTTTTTATTTTTTATAACCTAAAACTCCCATCAAGCTTTGTTTGATGACTTAAATTGAGAACAATAACCTCCCCCAAAACGTACTTAGGTTAGGAAAAAGTGCAACTAGCCACCAAAACATGCTTAGGTTAGTAAAAAAATGCAATCAAAAGAATTTAAATTTAAGATATTTACTTTACAAGATTTCTCACACTAATCCTTCTTACTATATCATCTTCACCATTCAGCTTCGAAGTCGTACATTCCATGTGTGAAGCCTTCCTCTTCATCAATTGCCTTAATTATTATTTTTGCATCTAGTGATGCCACTTTTCTCTATTTTCCATATTTTCCCATACATGCTCAAATAGCTCACCTATCATTCATTCTAGCCATTACTTCTTCTAGCCAGAGATGGATTCCTCGCTCTCAGTCTGTATTTCTTGTTCCTTTTTTCTTCATATTCTTGGTCTCGTCGAGGTTCCGGTGTCTTGTTGCACCTTTAATATGGTATGCGAGTTGTAGCAATCATTTTAACTGCCGGGACATCACTGACGCGGGTTATCCTTTCTGGGGTGATGCCCGACCGGATGGCTGTGGCAGTCCAAAGTTGAAGCTCAACTGTGCTTCAATCGAAGGAAATCTAGGATTTCAAATCAGTCTGAGCTGCAGATCATTGTCAAAACATATGACTGCGCTTCAATCGTTGTTGGGCAGCGTTATTGTTGATAGTCATGCGTTGATGTGGAAGGCTTGAAGTGTCGGCAGGTGATTCCTTCCTGTTTCACGCGGCAATTGCCGTAATGCATTCCGCGTATTGGCCAAGTCGAGTTGAATAGACTTTCAGATTGTTTCATAGCGCGATAAACAAAAGGTCATCACGTGATAGAACTCTTCCCCAAGGCTTACAATCGTAGAGCATTGATTTTTCTTAGCCTTCCTCTGTCGGAGCATAAAATTTCCGTCCAAGGTATAAACGGGGACATTTACGTTAGTCCTCACCGGGGGACAAAAACGCCATTTTGTAAGGGATAAGTTATCGTGTTCTTGAAGGAAGTTTGCGATATTAAAATGCAGTCCCTGTGATTAAGTAGGTGGAATTGGACTGATGGAAGACTGTTGATTATATATGAAAGATGGATAGCAAGTTATGTGACGAAATTGTTGCTTTCGCCCGGAAGAGTCTCATGTTTCTCAAACCGTGGCCACGTTTCCCTGTTGACTGTTTCTGGTAATAGCTGGTTATTCTGCAAGCAAAATATGGTGACTTGAGTTTCCTAAGCATTTTGATTCGTGAAAGCCGGTGATCTGGTTCCTGTTGAGATACGAATATGCGTTCTGTCCATATTTGAAGTGAAAGGATTCCTCTGTTGGGTCACAGAATAACTTATCCGATTGAACTGAAGCGTCGAACATGGAGGGAAATGCGTTTCACCATTTAGCTTTGAAGTCAAACAATCGAACTTTGAAGTCTTCGTCTTCATTACTCTCCTTAATTATTATTTTTTCTATCAAGTGTCACTTATCTCTATTTCCCATATTCTCCCTCCAACATCCTGTGTCAAATAGCTCGCCAGTAGTTCATTCCAGCCATCACTTCTAGTACGGATGGATTCCTGGGTTTCCTCACAGTCTGCTTTTCTTATTCCTTTCTTCATCATATTCTTGGTCTCCGTCGAGGTTCCGGGGTCCTTTTGCGGCTATGATTTTTATCTGAGTTGTAGGAATCAGTTTCACTGCGGGGACATCACTGACTTGGGTTATCCATTCTGGGGTGATGGCCGACCGGCTGGCTGTGGCAATCCAAAGTTAAAGCTCAACTGTCCAGGAAAAATCACTACCATAGAAATGATGCATATGGAGTATCACGTTTTGGGTTTGAACAAAAGCAGCCAAACGCTTAGAATTGCCAGGGAGGACTACTTTTCTGGAATATGTTCTCCTGAGTTTGTGGATACCACCCTGGATTCCGAGCTTTTTGATTATGTCCCTGGCTACACTAACATCACGCTATCCTATGGTTGCTCTTCAGCCATCCCAGCACTACCCTCTTGCACCATTAAAGGGCTCAGCTCTACAGGTGTGATGATAAAACCTGGAGTTGAAGGCCCTGGGTTATGTGCGAAAAGTGTGGTTGTTCCTGTTCTTCAAGCTCAGATTTCAGATCTTACAAATTGGTCAATAATTGAAGATGCAATCAAAGAAGGTTTCGAGGTGAAGTGGAAGGAGGATACCGCAGCTTGTGGTGCGTGCACCGAGTCAAAGGGAGTTTGTGGATATGACCTGTCTAAGAATGAACCCACTTGCTACTGCCCAAATCAATCAATGGGGTCTACATGTTCTCCCTCAACAAACGTGCCTCCGAAAAAATCAGGTACGTCCCTAGTTTTCTGGTTCTGGTCATGCAAGCGTCGAGCAGTCATTACTAACCATGTTGAACCTTGACACCTTATTCTGAACATGAGAACGTAGACCACCCGTCATATGAAACAGCATTTCAATGGAGATATGGAATGAATTGGGTGTCAGCATTAGTATTTCTCACTGAGTTCATGAATACTTAACTTTGGCCAAGAACGGAGATATTTTATTTTTATTTCACTAAGCTTTCACCATAGATCACGTATATTCACCAAATTAGGCCAGCTAGCACATTGTAGCACACGGCATGCTCTCTGGATTGCACCCATGGGTGGTTAAAACCTTTCTTTAAACCTTAACCAATTAAATCTTGGGATAATTTCTAACGATGATGTTGCCCATCTTTGACCATTTCTTTGTTACTTTCTATGAGAGAAGCGCATTATTATATTACCATAATTGTCGAAGAGATTTTAGACAATAAAATTTTTTGAACTATACTAGGTTATTTTCCCCTCATTACCTTGTCCTATTTCTTATGTAAACCATAGACAACATTAAGATAGAGAATAATCCTTGAGAAGCAATTTCTCGTTCTTGGCTGGGAAATAAGATGGGTCCAATATTAGCTGGAGTAACCTTTCGTTCTTGCAGGGCTTGTGGTTGATTACCTTTCTTCCGGAGTCTTGTCTTTGGTTAAATATTTTTAGTTTGGTGTTCCTTCAATGCTTTTGTAGCTATACTGTTGTTGAGACCTTAATTTTATACGTTTTTCTCTGAATTACGTGAATGTTCTTGGAGCTTTAGGTCATTTAGCCTTCCTAAGTTGACCACCCCAGCTTTTATAGGCTAAGATGCAAACATGGTTCCAGAGACGCTTCCAATGAATATGGCCGACCTTTTATCCCAGGATTGACGCCTTGCATATGTGACAAAATGAGCACATTCAACACCTCCAATAAAATAGAAAAAAACTAGGATTATGTGCTGCCAATTATAGCGAGATTGAACTTTACGGGGATACGAAGGTGCTTGTGACTAAAAAGGCCTCCACAAGTTTGAATTGCTAGGCCTGGATTTAAAGTCAATGGAGGCGTGGACCTGGCAATTAAGAGAACCTTTCACGAAGATATCTCAGTTAGCACAAGAGCTTCTCTTTCAGCCGCCTCATAGGTCATGGTGTCCTTCTCAAATAAGAGGGTGTTTTGGCTTTGATCTCTTTCTATATTTCTTATGACGTGGTTGTGATATTTTAGGTAGAAGCATAAGACTGCAGTTTAGGTGAGTTTTTTGTTTTCAAAGCGGTGGCTTTTCTGACTTTGCGGGGGTTTACACTGATTACAAACCTTCCCAGTTTTTCTTCTTTTCCGGTTTTCTCCTACAATTTGCCTAGGAGATCAGGATTTCGTGAAAGAACGCGTAGAAAAATGGCAAGCTGTCGTTATATTGGGCCAGTCACACAATTGTAAATCGACCGGCTGCGGTAGTGTTCCAATAGAAGCATCTGCTCAGTTCGCCCTACTTTGTCAAAAATCACCAGCTCCATTACGATGCTTGATCAGAAGTTTAAGCTATTTCATCTTCAACTTCTCCTTTTCTTAATCTGATCACTTTCATCTCATCCTCTGTGTCTTTCAAGATGCATCCCTGTTGGAAGCAGTCCCACACCGGGCAGAAATTAAAAAAGAGCTCCATATATATTGAGGCAAACCATTGTCCCGTGAGCGGGTTATTATTAATAGTGATGCGTTGACGTGGAAAGCTTGAAAATCCACCTGCCCATTTAACGCGTCAATAACCGTATTGACGTGGAAAGCAAAATATGCTTTCCGATGGTACCTGGTTTTTCTGCAAGCAAAATATGGTGACTTGAATTTCCTAAGCATTTTGATTCGTGAAAGCCGATGATCTGGTTTCTGTTGAGATAATGAAGTGAAAGGATTCTTTTGTTGGGTCACAGAATAAGTTATCCGATTGAAGTGAAGCGTCTTACATGGAGGGAATTGCGTTTCACCATTTAGCTTTGAAGTCAATACGTTCAAAGTTTGAAGTATTCGTCTTCATTACTCTCCTCGATTATTATTTTTTCTATCAAGTTTCATCACTTATTTCTATTTCCCATATTCTCCTTCCAACATCTAGTCTCAAATAGCTTACTTTTTTGTTTTTTGTTTTTTGTTTTTAATTTAAAAAATAAGAATATTGCTCTTATCATTTATATTGATAACACAGATAGATTGAGATATTACACTTATTAGAAAAATATATAGGATATGGTATAATACCTAATCCTTTACTACATTTACTTGATGAACGGGTATAAAAATTTATAGAAATAAAAACATAGTCCACTAATATGAATGCATAGCCATTAATAAAAAATAAAATATTACTTTTATTGAAACTTAGTATAAAGTGAAAGTAATTATTACTCTCAAATAGCTTACCAGTAGTTCATTCCAGCCATCACTTCTAGCCACGAATGGATTCCTGGGTTTTCTCACAGTCTGCTTTTCTTATTCCTTTCTTCATCCTACTCTTGGTTTCTGTCAAGTTCCGGTGTCTTGCACATAAAACTAGTATGAGACTTGTAGCAGTAAGGATAACGGGCTATTTCGTGGGACTAGCCTGGCTTGATCCTACTGCAATGATGTATTAGAGAGAGGCATGTCCTGTCTTTTTGTTACGTGCACTCAAACCTTTGCATGGGAAAGAGGCAACTTTGTTGTATCTAAACAAGAATACATCCGTAAGTTTGAATTCCCAAGTTCTGTGTGGAGGTTGATTTCCTCGAACAAACCCGACTCTCTCTCTCTCTCTCTCTCTCTCTCTCTCTCTTGACTGATCACCATAGGGCGATCAGGCAAGAAGAACGTCGACTGCTTACTGGGTGATCAAACCGTTAACCGCCCAGTTACCCGGGGAGTTACACGACAGCGTAACAGATATTACTAGCATAGAAGTGATGCAGGTGAATTATCGCGTTTTTGGTTTCAACAAAAGCAGCCAAATGCTTAGAATAGCCAGGCTGACTACTTTTCTGGAATCTGTTCTCCAGAGTTCGTGAATACCACCCTGGATTTCGAGATTTTTTATTATGGCGGTGGCTACAGTGAGATCACGCTATCCTATGGATGCTCTTCAGCCATCCCAACACAACTCTCTTGCACTATTAAAGGGCTTACCGCTACAGGTGTATTGATACAAGACGGCGTTCAAGGCCCTGGGTTATGTGCGAAAGGTGTGGTTGTTCCTGTTCTTCAAACTCCTAATGGAGACTTTACAACAAACGGGTCAATAATTGAAGACGCCATCAAAGAATGTTTCCATGTGAAGTGGAAGGAGGATACTGCAGCTTGTGGTGCGTGCACCGCATCCAAGGGAGTTTGTGGAAATCAGGTATGTCGCTATTTTTCTACTTCTAGTCCAGCGAGCGCCTCAACTTACTACTAGCCTTTGGCTATTGTCTCTCAAGCACGTGGGTGGAGTTTTAAGCTATACCCTGTTGTTGACTGGTTGAGAGTCATAAGCAACCCATCTCCCAAATTGGAAGGCCTTGAAGAGGAATCTCAGGCCATGCAAAAGAAAAGAGGATTAAAGATGAGTTAAAAGCACGGATTACGAAGTACCAAATTTGAATTTATTTTACAAGATTATTATTTCTTTCTTGAGACTATTAGTAATTCAACCAAAAAAATAACAAATCTTTCAATGAGAGTCAAAATTTCGCTAACCATATTTTTTGAAAAATTTAACAAATAAAACACGATTATAATGAAGAACTAGAACTGAAAAATTTATTTTTTTGCCCTCGTTGAATGTATTGGATAGAACTGAAAAACTAGAGTTTAGATGGTTGTTTTGTGTCTGGGGTGCTCTCTTTGAGCGGCCGGGAATTTTATATGCTTGGGGCTACAAAGTTTTGTCATTATGTTGGAGTCGGTCGCGTAATTGTCGCCCAAGCCTCGTCAAATCCATTAGTTTAACAGTTCGGACGCTTGAGAGGAATTTTGAGACCATTCATCTCCACCCTTCCTTTTTTAATCTTATCACCTTAATCTGCTTTCCATCGTCATCGTTATGCCAATAATGAGCAATGCCGGAACTGCACACTCAAAATGTTACTTTTTGATAAATATTTATTTTTACCCTTATATCTAGGTCTCAAAATGCATAAACTATTTATTTTATGTGATATAACATATTTTAGAAATATATAGTGTTCTGATGCATAATTTTATTTTCAATATTTAAAAATATTTGTTTAAACTCTTTCTTTGCAGCCAACTTTGATCTTTTTGGTTGTGATTATCTCTTTCGTTATTATATACAAGAAGAGGCAATACTTGCTTTTTTTTCTTTGAATATCGGGAATAGGGGCGGGGGATTTATTTGGAAGGAGTGGCAATATAATTATTCGGATGTGAAGAAGTTGACCAACTCCTTCAAAGAAAAAGTCGAGCCAACCGTTTCCGTCTTTTCAAAATTGCGGTTTGGATTGCGAAAGCTCGCTGCTTTGGATAGGCTATAGGTACTTTTTCCAGTGGAAGTGATCAAACACTTACGCAACGTAGAGAATTAAGCCAGCGGACAATCCTATCTGAATAGTATAGTTTGTTTTTCCCCTTGAAGACTAAAATAACTTTCAGAGGTGATCAAAGGTTCTAGTCGTTACATCATAATTGTGTTATCCCTATACACTTGAAAGAAGAACAAAGGATATTTTTTGTGCTTATATTTCCGCAGCACTTCTATATAGGACCAGTGATAGGAAACTTTTTAAGAGTTTTCATCCACAGAGGTCAATAGAAAATTTATAGAAGACCTAGAATTCTTTCATGGCTCATTTTAAAAGCTTAAAAAACCTGATGAAGGGACAGGCCTATCTAGTTGGGATGTGTTCTAGTCAATAAGCATTGCTATCTCAAGCTTGGACCAAAATATGCTGTATCTTCATAGTATGACAAGCTCACATCATTTTCTTTTATCTATATAACATAATCCTGAAAACATCTGAGCATCTTTGTAAAGAGTATTTGCTAGCTTGCTTCTAATCAGTTGTGTTTACTTCCAAATTTGTTACTTGCTTTGCTACAGTCCTAAAAGTAATTAAATTTGTAATGTTGACAGGTTTAAGCCTTTTGGTTCACTGATAGAGTTTGTTATATTTGGTATCAGAACCAAACCCCACATTCTGAGTTCAAACTTTGGCAGATGTACTTGATTGTGTAAAACTATTGTTAAGCTTATATTAGGTCTTGACCATGTGCATGATGATGTTCATTGGAGATATTTTTCTAGATTCTATCTTCGTCCATTTTGACTGACATTTTCTGTATCTTTTGGCTCTTTTCAGGGAATTCTAAAGAAGTACCACTTGGAGTAGGTAATAGTTTGTGGTGTGAAAACCACAGTGCATCTTCCATATTTTATAAAGAAGAAAATTAATCCAACTCTGTTGTTTTCAGCGATCGGCATAGGAGGCGCATGCATTGTGGGTACTTTTCTAGGCTGTTGGATCTTTTCCATCAGGCAGCGGAGGAAAAAACGTGCGCAGGAATCTAAAAGCAAAGAGCTGCTTGCACTTCCTTTAGGCAGAGGCACCCCTATTTCTTCAGCTAATTTCTTTCAAAGGGATATAAAGCATGATAAGTTGAATATTGAGGAAATCATGAAGAATTTTAGGTTAGGTCCTAAGCGATATACTTATGCAGATGTGAAGAAATTTACCAACTCATTCAATGAAAAAGTTGGACAAGGAGGATATGGTATTGTGTATAAAGGAAAATTATATGATGGGTGTATTGTGGCGGTGAAAATCCTGAATGAATCCAAAGGTAATGGAGAAGAATTTATCAATGAAGTGGCTAGCATTAGTAGAACATCGCATGTTAATATAGTGAACCTTTTAGGTTTTTGTTATGAAGGGACCAAAAGAGCTTTAATCTATGAATTCATGCAGAAGGGATCTCTTGATAAGTTGATATATGATAATGGATTTTCAACCCGAAATGGTCACTTGGACAGCATGACAATGTTTCAAATTGCAATTGGTATTGCTCGAGGGCTTGAATACTTGCATCAAGGTTGTAACACAAGGATATTGCATTTTGACATCAAACCACACAATATATTATTGGATGAAGATTTGTGCCCAAAAATATCTGATTTTGGCCTTGCTAAGCTATGCAAACCAAAAGAAAGTATTGTATCAATGATAGGCATGAGAGGGACTGCAGGGTATATTGCTCCAGAGGTATTTAATCGTTACTTTGGTAGAGTTTCTCACAAGTCTGATGTCTATAGTTATGGAATGTTGGTTCTCGAAATGAATGGTGCAAGAAAAAAAATTGATACTAGAGACTCTCATAGTAGTGAAGTCTATTTTCCAAATGGAATTTATGACAAACTTGAACAAGGTGAAACCTTTGGCATTTTTGAAGATGAAGATAAAGAGGAAGAAGACACAATAAAAAAAATGATAATAGTGAGTTTATGGTGTATTCAAATCAAACCTTCAGATCGACCATCAATGGGTAAGGTGATAGAAATGTTAGAAGGCCCTTCACAATCTTTACAAGTTCCAGCAAAGCCTTCCTTTGATTCACCTGAAAGGCCACCTCAAGATTCTTCAACGACTTCTTTGTGACATTTTGTGACATCTCAAATGCCTTCGCTTGAATTGTAAGATTCAAAATTTAATAAGGTGGTTGTCGATCTATACATTGAAAGGGTGGTATAAAGCAAGTCTACTTTTGAACAAATGGAATAGAAAGAAGGAAAGGCAACATGAGTGTTATTAATGTTGAGCTTCCTAGAGTTTTAGCACCACTAGCTAGTCTTTGTATAATCTTGTTAAATAGATTACATTTTCTTTACCTATAAAAAGCACTTCCATTTCTTATTTCCATGATTTATAATTACCTATAACGATCTTTATCTTTCTTTCCTTTGCTTTTCTCTCTTTTGGTTTTTTATCTGATTTTTATTTTATGTTGTTCAGTTGTGTTATGTTTTGCTCATTTGTTTGGTTCCTCTCTCTCTCTCTCTCTTCTCCCCCCCCCCCCCCCCCACCAAGAAAAAAAATGCTAACACTTAGAGATTATATACCATTTAGTATTTGAACTCAAAAAGGATGATTTGATGTTTAATTGTTAATTAATTGTAGATGAGAATTTTTTTTTTAAGGATGATGTATTATATTTTTCAGACGAGGGAAAAGAAAAAAAGAAGAAGTTTTGCAGCTTATGTAAGGGAGAAAAAACTGTTTCTCTTATGCTCAATGGAGTTGTCTAATGGAGGCAACAATAGTTTGGCCAACATTAAAATCATAAACTGGATGAACTTATAGCCTCTGTCTCCATACCGAATAACATAAAAAAAACCTAATTGAAATGCTTGTAGAGAAACATTACATGTAAAAATGTGTCGAGTAAGTCTTTAACTTGAACCAAATAAGATGGTTATGGAAATACTTGGGGCAAGAAGAAAAGAATGAAATTGTAGTCTCGTTGAAGAAATTCAAAGAAAGCCAAACCTGGAACGCCCAGCTCACCTAGCACAAAAAGATGCCGTAGTTGGGCTTTGGAAGTCTCGCGGTGGTGCTATTTTCTTTAAAAAGTGCGCGAATCCAAGGAACGCGTCCCCGATCATTCTCACATCATTTCAGGATTTCACTCCGGTAACACTTCCAAAGCCGCCGTAGAGAAAAACAAAATTGGAAATGGTGAGGCTTCATGAGGAGAGAGTTTGGCGAATAAAAAAGACCCTTGCCCGAATAAAAAAGTGACGTTTTAAGGTAATTATTTGGTGGTTCAAAAGTGTTGGATTTCTCAAACCCCTGCCGTGCAACTTGTCAATTCTAATATACTAAATGAAATTAGGTTGACTGAAACTGTCCAAATCCAAACACAAGTCACAGGCCTTGGCGAATTGGCTAGAGAACGTTAGTTCACATTATTTTCCCACAGCGGTGGCGATGTCTGACTGGCAGGACTGTTACACCCGTTAGCACTGAATGAATTAAATTACGCATTGTAACAAGTTCTTCATAAATTTATGAAATGTAATAAAAACGAGAAAAATGTGTTGCTCAATTTTATGGACCTACTGTAATCACCGTAAACTTTTATTCTACTGAGACAACAGAGAAATAAAAATATAAAGGAAATAACACGAAAAGGGAAATAGCAATAAATGAAAGATTGCCATAGCAACCTGAAATCCTATAGTTAGAATCCCTACTAATTTATTACTAAGTTAGTTGGCTAAGCACACAAATCAATCATTGAGCTATTAAGTAACTTTACCAACTGTCTACAAATCTTTCTACTTAATAATGAGATTATCTTCCATTTGACATTTGTAATCCATTCAAAAGTAAATGAGATCTTCATCAATTCAGCCTTAGATTTGCATTGAATTCGTAGCATATTTCCAGGCACGGGAGGTGGAAATTGTAATTTAAATTCTAGGCACGTGACATAATCTTAATGCAGTTCTTGCACGCCTTAGCAAATTGCCAAGAGTATGTTGTAACATTCAATTTACCGGATTTTGAAGGACAGGTATGGAGGCAATTGGCACACTCGAAGGGCTCCAGCCTTTTGTGGGGTTTGAAGGACACTTGAATAATTTGAGATCATGCTGAATTATAGAGCATCAATCGTAGTTGATAAAAGTTGCTGTCATCATCAATAGTCATTCATTGAGGCGGAAAGTTTACGTTGTCGTTATCTTATGTATTTCGCGTATTAGGCGTTTTGTGTTGAATAGATTTATCAGATTTCTTAAGACAACACGACGAACAAAAGGTTACACCCTCATATAACTTTCACCCAAGCCTTCAAATGTTAGTTGTATATCATTGACTTATCTTTGTCCAGTTCCACCATATCCGAAACCACACCAACCCCCACCTCCTCCCCCCCGCCTCACAGAAAGGAACAAAAAATGGCATTGTATAGTGAACGATCTCTCATTATTTTAGTGGGAGTTAATGAATTAAAACGGAGTCCTTATGACTATGTAGGTGGAATAAGAGTGATGGACTGTTGCCAACCTGGTTATGTAATCGCCATAAATTCTTGTTCCATCAAGAGAACAAAAAAACAAAAATATAACGAAAAGTATTTGAATAATTTCTTCTCTTCCTTTCATTAGAAACTATAGCCTTTTAATAGGCTTTATAAAAATGTGAAAAGGAAACATAATCAGAACAGATAAAAAAAAAAAAAGGACGACAAGGAAAATTACAAGAAGGGAAAGACGATTATGTTCCTAAACGTTTATATCTTTGCTATTTCTAACTTATGAGATATTCTTATACTTACAAATTAATCATCAATACAAATCTTTTCATGTAGTAACAAGATCACTTTTATTTGGCATCTGCAAATCTCTCTAGGAACAGATGAGATCGTTATCAATTAAGTATCTTGAAGGCAATTCAGATTTGCATTGAATTCATTAGCTATATTTCTTACTACAAAAATTACTAATTAAAAAAGAATCCTAATTTAAAATCTAGGCACGTGGACACTAGTTGATTATGGGTAAGATGGATAGCACCTTATATGGTGATTTCTTCTTCCCAAACGAATCTCACGTACCTAAATTATGTCCACTTTCCCAGCGGACTATATCCAACAACTGCTTTGATAATACCAGGTTTCTTTTCCTAGTGACTTGTTTTTCCTGGGCATTTTAATTCTCGAAAGTCGATGAGCCGGTCTGGTGTGTGTAATTTTTCAAAATATGCATTTGGTGTTTGCTGGTAGTGAGTCTGATTTTGCCATCACAGTTCCCCGTAGTATCTACTTTTACAACAAAATTACTTGGGCCTTATAATCAATGGCGTTCTGATGAAGTCAACTAAACTTCCAAAGTCTTTCACTCTTCCAACCGATCGATAGTTACTCTCTGCAGCTTCCGTGTGTTTCCCATGATACTGAACATTACCCATCACTCCTACCAATTTTTTCCTCTCAGGAAATGGATCCCAGGCTTCTTTCACCGCCTCCTTTTCTTATTTCTTTATATTTCTTATTCTTGGTAGGTTTCGTCGAGATCCCAATAATATCTCTATGCGATGATGATTTATACTCAATCTGTAGCAGTTCGTTCGACTGCGGACAGATGAAACTCGGTTTTCCGTTCTGGGGAGGTGTCCGAGACAGTGGTTGCGGCCATCCTGTTTTGAAGCTCAACTGCGACGAAGGCGTTGCTACCATGGAGATTATGGAAGTGGTGTATCGTGTGCTGGATGTCAGTCCCAAGACTCGCACACTCAAAATTGCAAGAGAGGACTACTGGACAGGAATTTGTTCGCCAAAATTTGTGAATACCACCTTTGATCCCACACTTTTCGATTTGGGTTTTGGTTACCAGAATCTCACATTATCCTACGGCTGTTCTCCTTTGTCACCGGATCTCCCTACACCTCTCTCTTGCCCCTCAAGTGGCTATGTGTACATTGATTGGGGAGCACATGGGCCTAATTCATGTAAAATTAGCGTGGTTATCCCTATCCTTGACAGTGATACGCTAGATGCTTTCTTTTTACCAAATTTGGAGCAAGACATCAAAGAAGGATTTGATGTGCAATGGAAGATAGATACTGCAGCTTGTAGAAACTGCACGGCACACAAAGGAGTTTGTGGATATAACCCGGAGTTGAATCAACCAACATGCTATTTCCCACCAGCGAAACCAGGTACGTTCACAGACTCATCACTTATATTCCCGGCAAAAACCATTCGAGAACTGAAAAGGAAACATAATTTGCATCAAATAACCAGGAACCTGAAATTGGTGTTTACTCTCGGCAGAGTAGAACCAGTTTAAGCCGATAAATAACAAAGCTCTGCACACGAGCACACGCGGCTTTTAAGGGAGGAATAAACTAGTAAGTCTTGCCTTGCTGACTTCTAATGACTATAGGGGTTCCAAGGGGCCCAAGAACGTGTAAGGTTGAAAGTGAAATTAAGGTAGCCTCTAATCTAGTTTGGTTCGTACACACTGTTCTAATTTCACCCCAAAAACTGTTTTAGAGAAACCATAGATTATGAGATGCTATATTGATTTGACATTAACACATGATTTAACTAAGAATAAATTAATATTTAAAATTGCACCTAAAAGTCAAAGATTCAAGATCTTACTAGACACTCATTAATTAGTTCCAATTATGAAACGAACAAGTTTATTTATATATTTAATAAAATAATGAAAAACTTTTTGTTATACTACTTGAGTAATTTTAGGTACTATAAGTCACCGTCTTCCCATCTTATCACCCATAAATATGCATGCAAAAATAAAAAATAAAAAACATGTAGCAAAAAAGGGGCTCCCTTTAGGTTACAACTAGCCAAGCTGGTTTTCCCAAATTAAGGATGAGTTAAGAGCGTGGATAACGAATTATCAAATTTAAATTTCTTTTATCAGGTTATTATTTTCTTTCTGAGACTATTACTTATTCCAACTGAAAAGTAACAAATCTTTGAATGAGAGTCACAATTTCGCCAACCATATGTCATAGTAGGAATCAAGTTCTTTTCTCAATATTTATATTAGAAATTTAACAAGTAAAACGACTATAAGGAAGGTATCTGCCCGTTGAATGTGTTAAATAAAGTCCGAAGACCAGAGTTTAGATGGTTGTTTTGTGTCTGATGTGCTCTCTTTGACCCGTCGGGAATTTAATGTGCGCAATATCAGAACTGTACACCCAAGTCGACCTTTAGTTCACCTGGTTGAGTGGGCTAGCTAGTTAACAGCTGGTCAACTTGTCTAGTTACCAATGTGTTAAGCCAGTCTAGTTTTACTAATCCTATCCACCAATTAACTCAATTCTTTAAAGAAATTTCCAACCAAAATCTCTCCCCAACTCTTCAGCCTGAAAAGATGGTAAAATTTAGAAAATTCCTTTTCCACTTATGTTTGACTCTACTACGACTTAGAATTTCGTTTGCCTTCTTTGGCCTGCCACATCTACTGTAGTTCTATATAAACTTCAAAAATATCGTAAGTGTATAGTACTTCAATATGAACAGAATGTAGTAAGTCTCGCAAATCATTGATAGATTTTCTTGTTTTCTTTTTTTTTGTGTGTTTTTTTTATTCTAATAGTTTAATAAAACGCATATGGACACCATTGAGAATTTTTTATTTTTTTAGATTTTATACTTGCCTTCCCTTATAAGTTTGTCTCCATCTGAAAATGTCCAACTCTTATCTTCTTGTTGCAGAAGGATTGTGGAAGCCGACTTTGCTAACTAGGGTGCTATTGGTATGATAATCGTCATTGAATGAAAGCTACCTCCTTCCATTAATTTCATCGTATATATTTTATGCAATGCCAATTTAATTTCTCTTATGCAAATACATATGCACAAATACATACAAATATATGTCTTGCTTTCTAATTAAAATACGTCAATTTAAACTCTTCTTTGCAGCCAATTTCGATCTTTTTGGTCGTGGTTATCTCTTTCGTTATTATATACAGGAAGAGACTACACTTTCCAATTGGTTTGATGATATGGGAAAGAGATATAAAGCATGACCAGTTGAATGCTAAGGAAATCATGAAGAATTTTGGATCAATATATGTTGGATCTATAAGTTGTAAGCGATATACTTACTCAGATGTGAAGAAATTGACCAACTCATTCAAAGAAAAAGTTGGGCAAGGAGGATATGGTATTGTATACAAAGGAAAACTATTTGATGGGCGTGTTGTGGCAGTGAAGATCTTGAATGAATCTAAAGGCAATGGAGAAGAATTTATCAATGAAGTGGTTAGCATTAGCAGAACATCGCATGTTAATATAGTTAACCTTCTAGGTTTTTGTTATGAGAGGACTAGAAGAGCTTTGATTTATGAATTCATGTCAAATGGATCTCTTGATAAGTTGATATATGATAAAGGATCTTCAACTCCAAATAGTCACCTGGATAACAAGACAATGTTTCAAATTGCAATTGGGATTGCTCGAGGGCTTGAATACTTGCATAAAGGTTGTAACACAAGAATCTTGCATTTTGACATAAAACCACACAATATATTATTGGATGAAGATTTATGCCCAAAAATATCTGATTTTGGCCTTGCTAAACTATGCAAACCAAAAGAGAGTATTGTGTCCATGACAGGCATGAGAGGGACTGCAGGATATATTGCCCCAGAGGTATTTAATCGATACTTTGGCAAAGTCTCTAACAAGTCTGATGTTTATAGTTACAGAATGTTAGTTCTTGAAATGAATGGGGCAAGAAAAAGATTTGGTACCAGAGACTCTTGTAACAATGAAGTCAATTTTCCACATGGAATTTATGCCAAACTGGAACAAGGTGAAAGCTTTGGTATTTTTGAAGGTATAGCTGAAGAGGAAGAAGACATAATAAAAAAGATGATAATAGTGAGTTTATGGTGTGTTCAAATCAATCCTTTGGATCGACCATCAATGTGTAAGGTGATAGAAATGTTAGAAGGTACCTTACAATCTTTACAAGTTCCACCAAAACATTCCTTTGTTTTGCCTAATAGTCCACCTTAAGATTCTTTTGCCATTCCATTAGTCACAAAATTTGCCATTTCATGTGTCTTTAGTTGAACAGTAAGATTCAAAATGTTAATAAGGTGGTTGTCCATCTATACATTCAAAATATAGTAAAAACAAATTGACTTTTGAATGAATGGAATAGAAAGGAAAGGCAATAGGGGCATTATTAATTTCTCAACTTCCTAGACCTTTCGCATTGTCAACTGGTCTTTTTTTAATCTTATTAACCGAATTTCATTTTCTTTGTCTGTCCAAAGTACTTTCATTTCTTATTTCCACGATTTTTAATTACCTGTAATGATTTTTTTTTCTTTCTTTCCTTTGTTTTCTCTCTTTTGGTTTTTCACCTGCTTTTTATTCTATGTTTTTTGGTTGTGTTTTGCTCATTTATTTGTCTCCCAAACAAAGAAAAAAGAAGTGAAAACCTAGCTGTGATATTACCATTTAGTTTTTGAACGTTGCTCTGTGCACAAAAAGGATGATTCGATGTTCAATTGTTAATTCTTCTGAATGAGAACAAAAATTCAAGATGGGGTGTTATATTTTTCGAGAGAAAAATACTGTTCTCTTGTTCTCGATGGACCATGCGACGTATTGCGCATATGACACAGATCAATGTTGAATAGGCTTACAAATTTGAACGCAAAATCAACAAATGGGGTTTACCGTGATGGAACTCCACGGTAGGTATATGTGTGTCAACTTTTTCAACTTTCCTCACAGTTGGCTTTTTTTGTTCTTTTCTTGATTATATTGTTGGTTTCTTTCGAGGTTCCATGGTCTTTTTGCTCCTATGATAAGTATTCGAGTTGTAGTAATCAGTTAACTGTAGGACATCGCCGACGCGGGTCTATCCATTTTGGGGGTATGGCCGACAGGATAGCTGTGGCAATCCAAAGTAAAAGCTCTGTGGTGTGAAAAGTACTTTTACCATAATTATCAGCGGTAGTTCCAACCTCAACTTATTACTGGCTTTGGTCCATTGTTTCCAAGCCGGTGAGTTGAATTTTAAGACAACCGGGCAATTCAATCACACCGTATCATTGACTGGTCGAGAGTCGTAAGCCACTGCAACTATACAATTTGAATGCCTTGCAGATAGGACAGGAATCCCAAGCCACACAAAGAAAATTGGATTAAAGATGAGTTAAAAAGTAGGGTTATGAAATGCTTATCAACTTGGCCAGATTATGTTAGTTCACATTATACTGAAGCTTTGACGGAGTCATCAACGGCGGGGTTTAAGGGAAGGCTGAATTGCACATCATCCTTCCATTCCTGTGGTCGGTCCTTCTACATGTATCGACTGCTTCAATTGTTGTTGACACCAGCGGCTGAATTGTGGATGCTAGTCATGGGTTAACGCGGTAACCTTCGAGGACGGGTCGCCGAGAAATTTCCTCCTGTTTCACACGGTACTGACTATACGACGTAGTGAGCGTACGACACAAGTTGTTAAAGGCTGAGAGGTCTATCCTAAAACCTATTCAACTAATGTAGAAGGCCTCTTCAACTATCGGCCAAAAAGACTTAAGATAATAATCTGATACCACATTAAAGATTGGGAGGCTCATCCTAAAACCCATAGACAAGAGGTGGTAAACCCTAGCCATTAATAAGGCCAAACACTTATAGTGTGGGATGAAATCCCAACACACCTCCTCCATGCCCGGAAGTGATATTCTACCAACCTACAAGACCTCTTGGGCTATCGGCTCATAAGGCTTAGGACAATGTTTTGATACCATAATAAACTCTAAAAGACCCATTCTAAAACACACAAGTAAGAGGTGGTAAATTTTAGCCATTAATAAGGCTAAGCACTTCCGGTATAAAACGAAATCCCAACACAAGTCAATGTCCAATAGGCGTACAAATTTTCAAAGCAGAATCAACAAATGTGGTTTACGGTGAGGCATTGCCATTGTGTAACTGTTAGTTTACAATAAATAAATGAATTTTTTTAACAGTCATCATAAACTACTTGCTTCCAAGACGCAAAGAGCTCCCGTTGTTTTTTTTTTTCTTTTTTTTTTCACTTTTTTTTTTTGAAAAGTCAAGAATTATATATCATTGTAAAAAATTATAAGATTTTTTTATTCTAACATCATCATTTATACTTAAACACTGTATTTGAAAATTTTTAAAACTCTTTCTAGAATTTATTACAATTTATAGATTTTACTCTTCTAGTAAATGAAATTTTTCCTCTCACATCTTCTTGATTTTGCAATAATGGTCTAATTGTCTAGACTTTTATCACTGAATCTTCTTCTATTTCTTTTCCTCTAAATGTGATACAATATGGCCTTGAAAGATATACTAAACAAAGTTGCTGCAAGACTCTTACTCTGGCAACCTTGATCATCTAACATATTTCAGTTCTCTAGTATTCAATTCTTCGACTTAATTCATTTATATCTAATAGAGTTTTCCATATGTAATTTGTAAACCTGTATTTAAAAAATAAATGTTCTTGTGATTCTTATCTTTGTTTGCAAATATTGCATTGTAAGTTTATTGAGCTATTCCATACAACCATATGATCTGTTGTAGATAGTTGTGATGGATTATCCAAAAATAAATATTTTTCTTTCACTCTAGTTGTGATTGTAGATTTTGAAGCTAGTTGATTATTGGGAGGATCACATCACAAAGAAGATGCAGCGCAACTTCTCAAAATAAAAATAAAAATCTCTCACCCTTTCAATTCATTGATCAATCCCAATAGTTGACTTCACATGTCACAATCTTAATGCAGGTCTTGCACGCCTTAGCAAATTGGGAAGAGCATGTTGTCGGGGACACTTTGATAGATTCGTGATTGTAGGAGACACTTTGGGTAATTTGAGATCATGCTGAATTATAAAGCATCGTCTAACTGTAAGACTGATGCTTCAATCGTAGTTGACAAGTGTAGCTGTCAACATTTATAGTCATCTGTTCACGTGGAAAGTCCGTGTTATAATTTCCTTATGTACTTCGTGTATTAGACACCTTTAGTCGGATAGAATTTTTTTCAGATTTCTTAGACAGCCCGACAAACAAAAGGTTGCATCGGGATATACCTTTCACCCAAGCTTTCAATGTCAGACGTACATCAACTTGTCCGCACAACTGTAGCATTGGTTTTTCTTTGCGCAGCACTACAATATCCGAAACCACGCATCCCCCTCTTCTCACAGAGTGGGACAAAAAATGGCATTTTATAGTGGATGATCTGGTCATTATTTTGGTGGGGATTAATGAAATTAAAAGGCAGTCCCAGTGACTATGCAGGTGGATTGGACTGACGGACACTAGTTGATCGTGGGGAAGATGGGTAGCACCTTATGTGGTGATTGCCTTTTTCCAAACGAATCTCATGTTCATAAATTATGTCCACTTTGCCGGCAGGCTGAATCCAACAACTGCTTTGATAATACCTAGTTTCTTTTCCTGGTGACTTGATTTCCTAAGCATTTTAATTCTCGAAAGTTGATTAGCAGGTTTTGTTTGGAATGAAAGTGTATTCTGTCGATCCTTGAAGCGAAAGGATTTATTTGTTTGACTCTAAGAACAGCTTATCCCATCCAGGTAAAACGTCGTACATGGAAGAAAATGCATTTCACCATATAGCTTTGAAGTCGTATATTCCAAGTGTGAAGTCTTCTTCTTCATCAATTGTCTTAATTATTATTTTCCCATCAACTGGTTTTACTTTTCTCCGTTTTCCATATTTTCCATTCCAGTCTCAAATAGCTCACCCATCATTCATTCTAGCCATTACTTTAGCCACATATGGATTCCTGGCTTTCCTCACATACTGCTTTTTTTGTTCCCTTCCTCATCGGAGAAATTTTGAACATTGTGAATTGTGGAAGTGGGTACGATTACTACTTTACACTATGAGCAAGCTACCTCTATATAAGAGGTTCAGTTCCCTATATATTTTCTACTAAACTTCCAAGAAATTTACATTGAGACTTTGTTGAACATGTAGTTAGTAAGTTGGTGATCTTCATGCTTCTTTAAGTCTTATGTGATAAGTTTAGCACAAGTGAAAATCTGGTGTGAAACAAAGCAGAATGAAACATAGTGATTTCCATGGAAGGGAAACAAAGATAATTTGACCAAACAAGCTCGTGGCTTTTCATAAACAGCAAACTTCTTGCTTACAGGGGCATAACAACAACTACAAAAGAGTTTAAATGCATACAGCTACAAGGCAATCCATACTACCTAAATATAGAAACTTAAATTGAGTTATACGCAAGGTAGGTACAAAAGGGTAGCCTAGACTACTGCACTGAGAAGGCAGGCATGTCTAAGAGCATGCTAAGCAAGTCCACCTACCAAAAGATTTTAGCCAACATATTTGTACACCATTCTACCACAAAAGATTTCCTCCAGCATGTACACATTACCCATACTTTCTCACACTCCTCCTTAATGGGGAGCACAGTGACTCCTAGCATCTTCATAAGCCTTTCATGCTGAGTTCGGCCAAGAGTTTTGGTCAATATATTTCCAACTTGTTCTTCACTCTTATAATAGAGTAGCTTAATATCTCCAGGTTCCACAACTTCTTGTACATAATGAATTTTAATGGCAATGTGTTTTGTCTTAGACTGATGGTTGGGATTGTAGGCCATGGCTATGGCTGATTTGTTGTCATAGTATATCTTGGTAGACTTTTTCTGATCAAGGCCTATTTTTGACAATAGCCTTCTCAACCAAACACTTTGGCTTGTTGCAGTTGAGACAACAACATATTCTGCCTCAACTGTGGAGAGAGCAATTGAACTCGGTTTCTTTGAAGAGCAACTAAAGATAGTAGTTCTAAGTGAAAACACATACTCAGTAGTACTCTTAAGAGTCTTTGGTGTTGCCTGCCCAATTATTGTCTAAGTACCCCACCAGCTCAATTTTCATGTTAGCTTCATAGTAGAGTCCATGGTCCTATGTGCCTTGGAGATTACACAGTATGCATTTAGCTCTACTAAAATGAGAAGGAAAAGGCTTTTGCATGAACCTGGATAGGATTAAAAGAGTGGCATAAAACAAATCTACTCTTGAATGAATGGAATAAAGGGAAGGAAAGGCAAAAAGGGCGTTTTTAATTTGTTGAGCTTCCTAAACTTTTAGCATTGCCAATCGATGGTCATGGTAGATCGTAGACCACAATATGATTTTGTAAAATGTTCTTGGAAAAAAAATTAAGAATTACAATTTAAATAATATAAATATTGATCAAAATATAACATTTAGAATAAGCCAAAAAAAAAAAAAAAAGAATATGGGTAATCTTTGTGTAATAATATAAATTACATTTTCTTCGTTTTTTTAAATAACTTCAATTTTGTACTTCCATGATTGTAATTACCTATAATGATTTGTCTTTTTCTTCCCTTTGTTTTCTCTCTTTAGAATCTACTTTCTATTATACGTTGTTTAGTTGTGTCTTGTCATCTATTGGCGCCCCCGCCCTAACCACCCCCTCCCAAAAAAAAAAACAAAAAACAAAAAACAAAAAAGAAAGAAAACACACACTTAGATATTACATATCATTTAGTTTTTGAACACTTCTTTGTGCATAAAAGATGATTTGATATTTAATTGCTAATTAGTTCTTAATGAGAAAAAAATTAAAAGGGGGGTATTATATTTTTTAGCACACAATTAAAAGAAAAAGTTTGGCAACTCTCTAAAAAAGAAAACATTGTTTGTCTTATACTCATTGGTGAACCATCAGAGGATACAATTGCCTTATGAAGGTGACAATAGTTTGGCCAACATTAAAATCATAATAAATCTAATTGAAATGCTTGTAGTGAAATACAGACGACTAGATCATATGAAAACTCTAATAAAGTGATATAGATGAACAATATTTCTACCAATTTCTAAGTTTTGAACCTCAAAGCAATATCTCACCTTTCCCTTAGCCTAGCATTGCCTTTGTCAACAACCTCATTTACATAATCAGCACATGTATTTGTTACACATGATGAAACCCTCCTGATAAACTTCTTCTCGTCTTCTCTTTTTTTTTTTTTTAATCTTCTCGTCTTCTCCACTTTGCTGATTCTGCTAATTTCGCACAACACTTTTTTCAACATTAATGATAAATAATTAGTTTGATACCCCTATAATGAGTGAACAGTAAGAATGTTCTAGACCAGAAAAATCAACTTTCTCAAGTCATAACCACATGGATTCTATTTGGTTTGAAGTTGACAAGATCTGCTTGAAGTGATGTCATTTGACCGAAAACTATAATATTTTTCTTGATACCAAGGAGCTTCCAAGTAGTTAACCACACTTAACATTTGCTGACTTAATTAGCTAATTCCCCTAACAGAAAAGAACGCACCAAACTACTTTTCTCAAGTCATATCCAAATGAGTTCTATTTGATTACAATGGGGAATTTTGTTCAATAGACGAAGAAAAAAAAAACAAGAAACAGAGAAAAAAGTGAAAAGTAACCCATATCAGCTATTTGATTTTTAATTTTTTTGGCTAATAAGTAGATTTAATTATATAATGATTATCAATACATGTTAGTTAGGGGCATATCCTTATTTGAAATTATTTACAACTTCTTGACCGTTTTGGATATCTTTTTTATACAAAGAAAAAAATCTATCTCTTATTAGTTTTTTAATTGCTTCAAGAGCTATGCATTTAAAACTAGTATTATTCCTAAAGATTGTACTATTTCTTTCATTCCAAATAGTATAAACAAAATATTCATACATAGATTTGAGTATGCATCCTTAGATCTTTTTTCTTTTTGGATGATTAAGGATCCAATTAATTCTTGAATGCCAAGATAGGTATAATGGTGTGACATTTAAGACAATCTCTAGGTGTTCCAATATTGCAGTTGAGAAAATATGGTCTTGAGATTCATCATAATTATTACATAAGTAACAATTTTTATCTCTATAATCTTGAAGAAAGTAAAGTCTATATCTTGTAGCGAGTTAGTTCTGAATTACTAATGATACTATCATTAATTGTCAGGAGATTAAATACTTAAGCCATACAATTTTATACCAATTGATTATAAGACCTTGATGAGTGATAGTTTTCTATGCAAAGCCTGTTGAAAAATTTTATTTGTAGATGCTACTCATATAATCTTATTTTCTCATATACCATTAGGCTTTGGTATATAATTTACATTACATGCAAGTATGGGTCGTGAACACCTCCTGTTACAATACATGTTGCTTAGAATCTAATAAACAGTATTTTGTTAGAATCTAACAAAATAGTTATGGAAATGCTTTTATTTTCTTTAAAAAGCGCACGTACCTAAGGAAGGTGCCCCGGTTATTCTCACTTCATTTCAGAATTTCACTCCAGTTAACACTCCCAAAGCCGTCGGAATTACAAAAAAGAAGAAGAAGAAGACCTGATCAGGAGTGAAGTTTGGCCCAAAAAGGGGATCCTTGCCGGAATAAAAAAACTGATGTTTCAGGGTACATATTTGGGAGTTCAAAAGCGTTTGATTTCTCAACCCCCTGCCGTGCAACTTCTCAATTGTAAGATACTAAATAAAATTAGGTTGATTGAAACTGTCCAAATCCAAACACAAGGCTTACCAGACCTTAGCGAATTAGCTAGAGTATGTTAGCTCACAGTGCACTAAACCATTGATGAAGTCACCACTGTCGGGGTAACAGAAAAAGTAGGTCTAGCAAGCTAAAATTTAAAATCAGGCTGAATTGCAAATCATCCTGCCATTGCGGTGATTGTCCCTTCTACATGTATGGAGCAATGCGTCAATCGTAGTTGACAACAATGGCAGCACTGGGGAGGGGGATCATGGGTTAACGCGGCAACCTTCTAGGATGTGTCAACGGGAGATCTCCTCCTGTTTCACGCCGTAATGACAGCTGCTTGGGCGTATTGCGTCAATGTTGAATAGGCTTACAAATAAGCATAATCAGCAAATTGAGTTTACCGTAACAGAACTATGACTATAGGCTCCCTGCGGGTATAGGAGTATCAACATTTTCCATGGCGCTTGTAATTGCAATTAATATGGTGCATGCATTTCTTTAAACTTGAAGTGGATGACGACAATGCAATCTGTTCATACTTGAAGTGGATGACGTGCCTGCAGAGAAATACAATCTTTTTATCACATCCAGTATATTATTTTCCCATCAACTGGTATCAATTACCCCCATTCTAACCGGTTGTTTTCATCCATTGCTTCTCTTTACCACACATGCATTCCTGGCTTTCCTTACAATCTGTTTCTCTTGTTTAAACAGCAGGACATCACTGGCTTGTGTTATATATTCTGTGGGTATGGCCCACTGGATGGCTGAGGCAATCAAAGTTTTTTCAAAAGAATTTAAATTTAAATGTATTATTTGCAAGTTCTTGAAGCTGCTCCCACATGGTTGTTCTCAACACTAACAATACTTTCCTTGTTAGGCTGTATCCATGTACTGAGATCTCTTATAGCTAGTAGTTGTAACGCGAGCCCTCTGGCTACTGCCCTCACAATATGCTATGCACTCCATCACCCTCACAATGGCACAACCCTTTTTAAAATTTTCCTACGGTTTTCTACTTGCAAATTAATATAAAAGAAAATAATCTATAAAAAGTAGGGTTGTTAGTTTAGATATTTGTCCTCACTTCCTCACAAAAGAGAAGCAATTTAACCTTATTAATTTTTATTCCAAATGCCTAACAAAATAAAAATAATTAGTGTGACACAATTTCACTAATCATACCAAATATGTAACAATGAAGTTCTTCTCGTAATATTTCTTTTAGAAATTTAGTTAATAAAGGCACTTAAGTAAGTATTTGTGCAATGACGTCATTGTATGGGTTAGATAGAAGTAAAAAATTAGAGTTTAGATTAGCTGTTTTGGATAACGGGTACCAAGTTTGACTCGTCAAGAGTTTGAACTGATGAGACTTACAAGTTCTGTCATTGTACTGGAGTCGGTGCGCAAATTGCGGAGCCACTTCGGCGAAGCTCATGGGTTCTCATACTTTGGACGCTCGACTGGGGTTTAAAAAGATTCGTGCCCACCTTCTCCCTTTTTTAATCTGATCACCCTCAAACACTGTCTCTTTTCATCTGGCCCATTTCTTCCCCGTCGGTGTGTCAAAGGGAGATTTTCTTCTGGAAAGATCTCTTCTCATTCAATGTCCGTGCGTGAAGATCTTTCTCCACAACTTCGTGTTAGGTGTGTAAAAAGGTCTCTTCACTTCTTCTCCTTTTCTCTTTTGAGAGGCTCACACGTCAGGTTGATACTTTCTTCATGATTGACTAAAACCTTTCTTTAAACCTTAAACAATTAAATCTTGGGATATTCTCTAACCATTATGTTGCCCGTCTTGACCATTTCTTCGTTGCTTTCCGTGTGAGAAGAACATTGTGATCCTGATAGTCCTATTTCTTCTGTAAACCATAGGCAACATCAAGATAGAGAATAATTCTCGAGAAGCAATTTCTCGTTCTTTGCCAGCAAATAGGATGGGTCAATATGAACTGGAGCTGCCTTTCCTTCTTGCAGGGCTTTTGTTTGGTTACCTTACGTATGGAGTCTGATAGTCAAGTCTTATCTTTTGGTTAATTTCTCTGAGTTTGATGTCCCTTCTGAGCTTCTCTAGCCACATGTTGTCGAGACCTTAATTTTGTACATTTTCCTCTGACAAAAAACGTGAATTTCTTGGAGCTTCAAGTTGTTAAAATCTTCATAAGTTGAGCACGACAGTTTTTATACACTAGAAAGCAAATATGGTTCCCGGATGATTCAAATGAATATGACTAGCCTTTTATCACAAGATTAACTCCTTTCGTATGTGGTAGAGTGAATATATTCAACTCCCTAAATAAAATAGCGATATTGAACTTCTTGGGTATAACAAGGTGCTGGTGATTAGAAAACCCTCCACAAGTTTGATTGCTAGGCCTGAATTTAAAGTCAATTGAGGCATGGACCAGACAATTAAGAGAACCTTTCACGAAGATATCTCAGTTAGTACAAGAGTTCTTCTTTTACAGCCGGCTCATAGGTCATGGTGTCCTTCGCAAATAAGAGAGTGTTTTAATTCTAACCTCGTTGGCTTTGATCTCTTTCTATATTTCTTATGACGTGGTTGTGATATTTTAGGTAGAAGTATAAGACTGCAGGTAATGCAGATATATGACGCTCTCATAAAGTAGTGTGGCAAATAGTTTGTTCACCCAAGAAGGAAGGAGGATTGGGATTATCAAATCTTAAACTTTGGAATAAAGTCCTTTTGGGACGTATGCTTTGGAACCTTATAAATCTTTCAGATGCTTCTCTATGGAGTAAATGGATCCACAGTACCAAATGTAAACGAACTTCAGTAATGCAGCTTGATATCAAAGGTTCCATGGCATGGAGTTGGAGAGGTCTTCTCAAATTAAGGCCTGCACTTACCTCGATTCTTACTCGATCTACCTATTGTTGCAAAGAAATTTATGAGCACCTTCGACCAGTAAATGAAAAAGTGAATTGGTATAATCTCATTTGGATTGGTGGCATCAGCAAACATAATTTCATTGGATGGCTAGTGTGTCAAGATCGACTTTCTACAGCAGAAGACATGGTACGATGGCTCCCTTCAATTAACTTATATTGTGATTTTTGTCAGTCCCATGTTGAAAACAGGAATCATCTTTTTTTTTTAAATGTCCATGGACAATGAGAGTTTGGAAAACTATTCTTGCTCAAAATGGAATTAGACGTGATATTGGAGGATGGAACGAAGAATTGCAATGGATGATCAGAGCAACTAAAGGAAAGGATTTGGCTGCCAAACTTCTTAAGCTATCTTTTTTAGCTTGCATTTATTGTATATAGGCAAAACGTAATAGAAGACGATTTCAAAGCAAAATAGTAGACATTCCAATCATGCTAGCTAAAGTTAGGAAAATTGTACGAGGGAGAGCTTCTTTGTTTAAAAATATTAAATCCTCACAGGGAAATGTCATTTTGAGTGAGATTTGGAGGCTTTCAACCTCTATATTTTTGTAATTCTTGTAATTCTGGGGTATGCCCCTATGCTTTTGTACACTACTTTTTATTAATGCATACTTACATTTCTACCAAATAAGACTGCAGTTTAGGTGCGTTTTTTGTTTTCAAAGCGGTGGCTTTTTCAGACTTTGCGAGGGTTTACACTGATTACAAACCTTTCGAGTTTTCCTTCTTTTCTTATTTTTTATTAAAATTTTCCTAGAAGTAGATCAAGATTTCGTGCAGGGAACGCGTAGGAAAAAAGAAGATCTGTCGTTATAATGGGCCAGTCACCCAATTGTAAATTGATCATCTGTGGCAGCGTTACAATAGCAGCACCTATGTGAAAGAGCTCAGGCTTCCCTACTTTGTCAAAGACCACCAGCTCCATTATGATGCTTGATAAGAACTTAAAGCTATTTCATCTTCAGCTTCTCCTTCTCCTAATCTGATCACTTTCATCTCACCCTCTGTGTCTTTCAAGATGCATCCCCATCTCTTCCCAACCGTCAGTCTCTCTTTTGTGGTGATCACCATAATCTTAATCCACTTTCCATTTTCTTCGTACGCCAATTCCGAGCAATACCTGGAATGCAGCGCACCATTTGAATGTGCGGGGATGAACCTCAGTTATCCTTTCTGGGGGCTGGATAGGCCAAAATATTGTGGTCATCCAGCTTTTGAGTTGAACTGCAGCGGTGAAGCCCCTCTGATGGAAATCAAGGACATGAGTTACCGAGTCCTTGAGGTCAATAACGTTTCGTGGACTCTCAAAGTTGCTAGAGAGGATTACTGGAACAAGTTTTGTCCGGCTACGATCGTCAATACCACCATAGATTTCACCATCTTTTCTTATGTTTCTGGTAACACGAACCTGACGATCTACTATGGTTGCCCCCTTCCGGGTCAGCCCGGTTCTCTAATTTGCTCTGTAAACGGTACCGAGTTTGCGACTTACGCAAGTGGCGATAGCATGGTAAACGCGATTGCTAACGCAATAGGCACGTGCCGGTACAACGTTAAAGTTCTAGTTCTCCAGTCAGCGGCGGGACCTGGGCTTAATTTTACTGCAGTTGATGCACTGATCCGCGCTATTGATGGAGGCTTCATGTTGGGGTGGAATGCCTATAATGATCTGTGTATTGCATGTCAAGTATACGGTGGCTTTTGTGGGCACAACACAAGCACGAGTGAATTCGCTTGTCATTGTAGAAATGGTACTTGCCCAATCACACTTGAATCGACACCACCATCAGGAGGTAAGTGTTTCGCTGTCATTTTTCCTTCATTCCTGCATATATGTTTAGATGCTGGGTTACTAGCATATAGAATGGCATCCTCTTCTGCTTTCTTTCTTTTTCCCTTAAAGCGTGGCCAATTTAATGGAGAAAAACTATCCTTGACATCTAAAGTGCAGTCAACATAGATTTCTCATAGACTTGGTTGAGATAAAGCATTTAGGAAAAGCCCCAAACTTGCTTTCGGGTGTGAATCGCATCCATCTATACTTGAACACCATAAATATATATTAGAAACCTGTAGATGTCGGATCGTGGTCGTTGATTATGTTTTGTAGAGGGAGACCAGTAGGAGGCATAACTTCATCTTGTTGGGAGAATTCAACAAAGTCGCATCAACCACAAAGAGATCGAACACACAAATATAAGAACGCACACACCCAAACACAACAGATTTAAGAAGTTCGGAACATCATAATGTCCTACATCCCCTGTAGTCTCTTCTCATTAGATTTTCTCATACATTCCCTCTCTTCAAATAGATATCTCATGGATTCTCTCATCAACTAGAATCCATGAGAGGGGCCCTCTTCAACAATTAGCCCCCCATGGGGACTCTCTCAACTCGCCCACTAGGTTTCTCTATACTCCTCCTATTTATAGAGAAACCCTAAAGGAATCCTAATTGAATACTACTAGGAAAACCTACTTCCACATAAGGATAAGAATCCTAATCCAATACTACTAGGAATAAGGATAAGAATCCTAATCCAACACTACTAGGAAATCCACTACATCTAGAAGATATTTCCTAGTTCCACAATTACATAAAGACCCCTGATTGTAATGACAACCATACCCTTTAACCTAATTGTTCCACCAATCCTAACACTTCACTTGTCCTTGAGGCATGGCATCGGAAAATTTTCTTCAATTCAACGGCACAAACTTATTTTGGTCAGTGATGGAATAATTCTTGGAAATGGATGGAGGATTAGGATTCCAATCTAGCTTATTTGCTTCTTTTCTTATTTGTTACGTAGCGGAATAGAGGGGTTTTTTTTTATGCCGCTGTCCTTCCCAATTATCAAAGTACTGCTGCTTGAGCTTTAAAAAAGAAAAAGGAAAAATAGATCGCTGTTAACAACCAATATCCCAACCCATATCAACAACCAATAAAATTTCCTACCTTAAGTTGACAAAGTATTTTAGTAACTTTGACTTCAAATGTAATAATGAATAAGAAGAAATAATATTAGTTACCTATTTATAATATTATTCTAATCCTTTTGTTGATACGAGATGAAGTTCTTAGATGTTAGACAATTTGTTGAACTTCCTTTGCGGGATGCGATTATTCATATGTTTAGTGACATAATTTAAGAAAACAAGAAAACCCTTTTAGGAAAGCTCAACTTGGTACCGTCACTGAATACAATCTAATCAAGTGCTAACTAAATTGAACCTAACAGTACAAAATCTGTAGAAGGTAGACTGGGTCAGAAGAAAATCTATAGGCTGTGAAAAAGAGAAAGAAACAAAATCTGGTGATATTTCAAAAGAACAATAGTAAACTGAAAACGCGTCGTAGTGAAGACAATTATGCATGTTTAATTACAACCACTAATGTTTTCCTGGAAGGAAGTCGCCCGGTGGTTTCCAAATCGTTTAGAAAATAAATGATAAAGAATTGGTCCAAAAGGTGATATTTTACGTTCTTCGAGATAATGGCTGAATCATCATCCCAACTGCCTTTTGATGCATCATGAAATTGGCCATTAGCCACACTTTTAGTTTTCCTACTTTATCACCCTACGTGTTACTCGGTCGGTAGCTGATGCATCATGAAATTGGCCATTAGCCACACTTTTAGTTTTCCTACTTTATCACCCCATGTGTTACTCGGTCGGTAGCTGATGTATCATGAAATTGGCCATTAGCCACACTTTTAGTGACTTTAACATTTTGGGGCCTAGTCTTGGTTATTTTCCTCTTCTTTTTTGTTTCTAGACACTCGTTCATGTCTAGACCAATTGGTGTCAAGTTTTCCGAATTGTCCAAAGCAAAGGCTTTTGGAAAGGATCCCTGGCATCTAACCCACGGCAATGGTGTTACCAAGTCCGGCAGAGTTTCAATCCATCTCCCAGCTACTGCTTACAACTGCTTACCTGCAGACTATTTTTGGGTACGAAGCTGAAATGCACTTAATCGACTTTTGAGACCCTTTATTGTCCATCAACATTAACAATGGCTTTTGGAAAAGGTTTCTAAAGCCAACGGCGAAGACTCGTATAAAGTTATTTAAAAAAAAAAAATTATTTATAGAAATCAGGAGATACCACAGTCCATAAGCAGAGATGGGTTTCCCAGCAGCCTCTAATTTCAAAAGCTGGTCCACACGGAGTCCAAGTCAACCAAAGCAAGACTTCGGTCGGAGCAGTCAACGCAGTCCTTACCCCCTTCAGCGGCCAGCCAAGTCCCAACAAACCCCCCCCTCTCCCCTCTCCACTCTCTCCCTCCCACTGCTTCGCCATGTCCCCCATCGCGTTTTCCCCGGCGATCCTCATTTGCGTCCTACTCGTCCTCTCCCTCTCCGGGACGACGATGTCGTTCCCTCCTGGATGCGTCCCGACCTTGGACTGTGGACCTCTGAAGAACCTCTCCTACCCCTTCACCAGCCTGCCCAACTGTAGCCCGCCGGAGTTCCTACTCACATGGGACAACGACTCGGCCCAATTGACTATCGCGTCGGTTACTTACCGAGTACTCAACGTCGACCAGGCCGCCAAAACCATGACTCTCGCCCGCTCTGACCTTTGGGAGAGCCCGTGCCTTCAGAAATTTACCAATTCCACTATGAATTCCTCACTTGTTGAGTACGATTCGGATAATGAGGACCTTGCCATCTTCTATGGTTGCTTCACTGGTTACGAGGACAAGGCTCATAATCTATTCGATTGTGACTTCTACGGGATTGTGGATCAGAGATACGCTTATTATCTGACTGGCCCAGTTCCGACCGACCCGATCCTGAGACTCTTTAACTGTAGCATCGGCGTCAGCACCAAAATCCTGAAAACCGCCGCGTCGGACCTCACGGCTTATCGGTCCACGATTGAGGAAGTTTTGAGGGAGGGTTTCCATGTAAAGTACATCGATCTCTTCGCAGAAACGTGTCTCAAGTGTCCGGCTCAGGGTGGGGAATGTGGGTTTGATCCGAAGTCGGGCCAACAAGCTTGCCTTTGTGGCAATCGAACGTGTGACCCAACAGGTATCCGACCTTTCTTTCTTTTCAAAATTGCGGTTTGGATCGCGAATGCTCGCTGTTTTGGTTAGGCTAAGTTCTTTTTCTAGTAGAAGTGATCAAGCACTTCGGCAGCGTAGAAATTTAAGCCAGAGTATTATCGATCCAATCTATCTTCGGATTAGGGCGCTCGGAATCTATCCAATCTGTCTTCCGATTAGGGCGCTCGGAAGGCTGCTCTATCTGAATACTATAGTTCAGTCTTCTCCTTGAAGGCTAAAATAGTTTCCATAAAGGTGACCAAAAGTTCTGGTTGTTACATCATAATTTTTTTATCCCTAAATACTTCAAAGAGAAACAGGGGATGTTGCTCGTGCACATATTTTTGCAGCACTTCTATATAGGACCAGTTATAGGTTAATCTACATGGAGATGTAATCACCCATAGACAAGTATAGAAAACTTCCTGAAAGTTTTCATCCATAGAGGTCAACAGAAATTTTACACAAGACCTGAAATTCTTTCATGGTTCATTTTAAAAGCTTAAAAGACTTGATGAAGGGACAGGCCTATCTAGTTGAGATATGTAGTAGTCAATAAGCAATGGACAAAAAATTGCGGTATTTTCATGCTACGACAAGCTCATGAAAACATCCTGCGCTTGCTTCTAATCAGTTGTGTGTACTTCCGGATTTGTCACCTGCTCTATTGGCGCATTTGTAGCTGTTTGTTCCATAGCCTCAGTGAGTTCGAAACTAAGGAAAAGATGAGTTTCAACCGCCAGTAAATGGGATTACTTCTTGAGCTTGTATTAGGCCTTTACTATGTGTATGATGATGTTGATTGGAGATATTTCTCTAGATTCTATCTTCGCCCATTTTGACTGACATGTCTGTATCTTTTGGCTCTTTGCAGGGAATTCTAAAGAAGGAGCACGTGGAGTAGGTAATGTTTCGTGGTGTGAAAACTATGATGTATCTTTTCATTAAGTCCCGTATTTTTATGAAGGAGAAAATTAATCAAACTCTGTTCTTTTCAGCGATCGGCATAGGAGGCGCATGCATTGTGGGTACTTTTCTAGACTGTTGGATCTTTTCCATCAGGCAGCGTAGGAAAAAACGTGCCCAGGAATCTAAAAGCAAAGAGCTGCTTGCCCCTCCTTCAGGTAGAGGCACCCCTATTTCTTCAGCTAATTTCTTTCAAAGAGATATAAAGCATGATAAGTTGAATATTGAGGAAATCATGAAGAATTTTGGGTTAGGCCCTAAGCGATATACTTATTTAGATGTGAAGAAATTTACCAACTCATTCAATGAAAAAGTTGGACAAGGAGGATATGGTATTGTGTACAAAGGAAAATTATATGATGGGCGTCTTGTGGCAGTGAAAATCTTGAATGAATCCAAAGGTAATGGAGAAGAATTTATCAATGAAGTGGCTAGCATTAGTAGAACATCGTATGTTAACATAGTGAACCTTTTAGGTTTTTGTTATGAGAGGACCAAAAGAGCTTTAATCTATGAATTCATGCAAAAGGGATCTCTTGATAAGTTGATATATGATAATAGATTTTCAACCTCAAATGGTCACTTGGATAGCAAGACAATGTTTCATATTGCAATTGGTATTGCTCGAGGGCTTGAATACTTGCATTGAGGTTGTAACATAAGGATCCTGCATTTTGACATAAAACCACACAATATATTATTGGATGAAGATTTGTGCTCAAAAATCTCTGATTTTGGCGTTGCTAAGCTATGTAAACCAAAAGAAAGCATTGTGTCAATGACAGGCATGAGAGGGACTGCAGGATATATTGCCCCAGAGGTATTTAATCGTTACTTCGGTAAAGTCTCTCACAAGTTTGATGTCTACAGTTATGGAATGTTGGTTCTTGAAATGAATGGAGCAAGAAAAAAAATTGATACAAGAGATTCTCATAGTAGTGAAGTCTATTTTCCGGATGGAATTTATGACAAACTTGAACAAGGTGAAACCTTTGGTATTTTTGAAGATGAAGATAAAGAGGAAGAAGATATAATAAAAAAAATGATAATAGTGAGTTTATGGTGCATTCAAATCAATCCTTTAGATCGACCATCAATGGGTAAGGTGATAAAAATGTTAGAAAGCCCTTCACAATCTCTACAAGTTCCAGCAAAGCCTTCCTTTGATTCGCCTGAAAGGCCACCTCAAGATTCTTTAGAGACTTCTTTGTCACATTTTGTGACATTTCAAATGCCTTTACCTGAATTGTAAGATTCAAAATTTAATAAGGCGGTTGTCGATCTATACATTAAGAGGGTGGTATAGAACAAATCTACTTTTGAACAAATGGAATAGAAGGAAGGAAAGACAAAAGGAGTGTTATTAATGTCGAGCTTCATAGACTTTTAGCACTACCAACTAGTCTTTATATAATCTTATTAAATAGATTACATTTTATTTACTTTACAGGATTTGTAATTACATATAACGCTTGATCTTTCCTTCCTCGGTTTTTCTCTTTTTTGGTTTTTTATTTGATTTTTATTCTATGTTGTTTGGTTGTTTTTCGCTCATCTGTTTGTTCTAAAAACAAATGTAAATACTTAGAGATTATATACCTTTTAGTATTTGAACGCAAAAAGGATGATTTGATGTTTAATTGTTAATTAGTTCTGGATAAGAAAAAAAAATTAAAGATGAGGGATTATATTTTTCAATAGACGCCGGCGGGCGGCGGGGGGGGGGGGGTGGGGGGGGTGGGTTATGTGAGTTTTGCAGGTATGTAGGGAAGAAAACACTGTTTCTCTTGTACTGAATGGAGTTGTCTTATGGAGGCGACAATAGTTTGGCCAACATTAAAATCAAAAACTAGATGAACTTATAGTGAAATATTACATCTACAAATATGTCGAATAACTCTTTTCACTTGAACCAAATAAGATGGTTATGGAAATACTTGGGGCAAGAAGAAAATAATGAAATTGTAGTCTCTTTGAAGAAATTCAAAGAAAGCCAAACCTGGAACGCCCAGTTCACCCCGCACAAAAAAATGCCGTAGTTAGGCTTTGGAAGTTTCGCGAAAGTTCGCGGTGGTGCGTATCCAAGGAACGCGTCCCCAGTCATTCTTCAGGACTTCACTCCGGTAACACTTCCAAAGCCGCCCGAGAGAAAAACAAAATTGGAAATTGCAGGGCTTCATGAGGAGAGAGTTTGGTGAATAAAAAAAATGACGTTTTAAGGTAATTATTGGTGGTTCAGAACTGTTGGATTTCTCAAACCCATGCTGTGCAGCTTCTCAATTCTAAGATACTAAATGAAATTAGGTTGACTGAAACTGTCCCAATCCAAACACAAGTCACAGGCCTTGGCGAATTGGCTAGAGAATGTTAGTTCACATTATTTTCCCGTCAAGGATGGTGATGTCTGACTAGGTTACATCCGCTAGCACTGGATGAATTAAATTATGCATTGTAACAGGTTCTTCATAAATTTAGGTTCTTCATGACCCTAAACTTTTATTCTACCGAAAAAATAGAGAAATAAAAATATAAAGGAAATAACACAAAAAGGAAAATAACAATAAGTGAAAGATGACTATGACTTTAAATGCTCACGCAGATAGAGTCTCAAACCTCAAACCTTACATTAAAATTCTACTATTTTGCCATGAGTTAGTTGGCTAAGTAACGCAAATCAATCATTGAGTTGTTGAGTACCTTTACCAATCGTTTGCAAATCTTTCTACTTAATAATGAGATTTCCTTCTATTTGACATTTGTAATCCATTTAGAAGTAAATGAAATCTTCATCAATTCAGTTTCAAATTTGCGTTGAATTTGTGACATATTTCTATTATATAAATTACTAATTAAAAGAAAATTCTAATTTAAATTCTAGGCACATAACATAATCTTAATGCAGCTCTTGCACGACTTAGCAAATCGCCAAGAGTATGTTGTAACATTAAATTTACCGGACTTTGATGTACAGGTATGGGGGCAATTGGCACTCTCGAAGGGCTCCAGCCTTCTGGGGGGTTTGAAGGAAACTTGAATTTGAGATCATGCCGAATTATAGAGCATCAATCGTGGTTGATAAGAGTTGCTGTGATCATCAATAGTCATTAATTGAGGAGGAAAGTTTAAGTTGTCATTATCTTATGTATTCCGCGTATTAGACCTGTTGTGTCGGATAGATTTATTTTCAGATTCTTAGACAACACGACGAATAAAAGAGTACACTTTGATTTAACTTTCACCCTGCTTCAAATGTTAGTTGTATATCATTGACTTATCTTTGCCCAGCACCTCCATAACCGAAACCACGGTCCCCCCTTCTCACAGAATGGAACTAAAAATGGCATTGTATAGTGAACGATCTGTCATTATTTTTGTGGGAGTTAATGAATTAAAATGGAGTCCTTGTGACTATGTAGGTGGAATAAGATTGACGGACTGTTGCGAACCTGGTTGGGTAACCGCCATAAATTCTTGTTCCATCGAGAGAACAAAAAAAACAAAAACATAACTAAAAATATTTGGACAATTTCTTCTCTTCCTTTCATTAGAAATTATAGCCTTTAATAGGCTTTATAAAATGTGAAAAGGAAACATAATCAGAACAAATAAAAAAGAAAAAAGAAACGTGAAAAGGAAAGTAACAAGAAGGGAAAGATGATCATAACCTTAAACGTTTATATTTTTGCTATTTCTAACTGATGAGGTATTCTTATATTTACAAATTAATCATCAATACAATTCTTTTCACATAATAAAAAATCACCTCTCATTTGGCGTTTGCAAATCTCTCTAGGAACAAATGAGATCGTTGTCAATTTAGTATCTTGAAGTTAATTCGGATTTGCATCGAATTCATTAGCTATATTTCTTATTACATAAATTACTAATTAAAAGAAAATCCTAATCTAAAATCTAGGCACGTGGACGCTAGTTGATTATGGGGAAGATGGATAGTACCTTATGTGCTGATTTCTTCTTCCCAAACGAACCTCACGTTCCTAAATTATGTCCACTTTCCCAGTGGACTAAATCCAACAACTGCTTTGATAATACCAGGTTTCTTTTCCTAATGACTTGTTTTTCCTGGGCATTTTAATTCTCGAAAGTCGATGGGCCGGTCTGGTGTGTGTAATTTTTTCAAAATATGCATCTGGTGTTTGCTGGTGTGAGAGTCTGATTTTGCCATCACAGGCAGAACAGTTCCCCGTAGTATCGAATTTTACAACAAAAATAGTTGGGCTTTATAACCAATGGCGTTCTGATGAAGTCAACTAAACTTCCAAAGTTTTCCACTTTTGCAACCGGTCGATAGTTACTCTCTGCAGCTTCCGTGTGTTCCCCATGATACTGGACATTACACATCACTTCTACCAACTTTTTCCTCTCAGGAAATGGATTCCAGGCTTCTTTCACCGCCCCCTTTTCTTATTTCTCTATATTTCTTATTCTTGGTAGGTTTCGTCGAGATTCCAATAATATCTCTATGCGATGATAATTTATACTAAATCTGTAGCAGTTCGTTCGACTGCGGACAAATGAAACTTGCTTTTCCGTTCTGGGGAGGTGTCCGAGACAGTGGTTGCGGCCATCCTGTTTTGAAGCTCAACTGCGACGAAGGTGTTGCTACCATAGAGATTATGGGAGTGGTTTATCGTGTGCTGGATGTCAGTTCCAAGACTCGCACACTCAAAATTGCAAGAGAGGACTACTGGACAGGAATTTGTGTTAGGAATTAGTATGGTTAAAAGTAAACCAATCTGATGAGGCTACATCAGCATGCAAGCAACGGCTAAGATTGAAGCAAGGTTGAGTGCTGGAAAAGTTCTAGTGCTGGCAGCCCTCTTTAAAGAAGGGCCTTTGGTGTAAGAAAGATGTTGAGAAAAAAAACAAGTCAAGTGATAAAATGAAAAGCTTGGGAGATACGGTCTCCGTCGTGAAGAAGGAACAATGTAGTCATTCGGTGAGAAAGAAGCTCTAGTTATGCATCATAAGAGCTTTCCTTTTAAATATAAAAAAGCTTTTGCTGTAATTTTATGCTTACAAATCTCTATATATTTTGTGAAATTATTATTAATTTATTTGTTACTTTTTTTAAACTTTGAAGCTAAGTGCTTAGAATGAATGGCCATCAATTATCATTTGCTCAATTTGAGTTTTCTTTCAGTACTCTCTTTACAATTGACAAGATCCAACAATTTGTTCGCCAAATTTTGTGAATACCACCCTTGATCCCACACTTTTCGATTTGGGTTTTGGTTACCAGAATCTCACGTTATCCTACGGCTGTTCTCCTTTGTCACCGGATCTCCCTACACCTCTCTCTTGCCCCTCAAGTGGCTATGTGTACGTTGATTGGGGAGCACATGGGCCTAACTCATGTAAAATTAGCGTGGTTATCCCTGTCCTTGACAGTGATACGCTAGATGCTTTCTTTTTGCCAAATTTGGAGCAAGACATCAAAGAAGGATTTGATGTGCAATGGAAGATAGATACTGACGCATGTAGAAACTGCACGGCACACAAAGGAGTTTGTGGATATGACCCGGAGTTGAATCAACCAACATGCTATTTCCCACCAGCGAAACCAGGTACGTTCACAGACTCATCACTGATATTCCCGGCAAAAACCATTCGAGAACTGAAAAGGAAACATAATTTGCACCAAATAACCAGTAACCTGAAATTGGTGTTTACTCTCGGCAAAGTAAAACCAGTTTAAGCCGAGAAATAACAAAGCTCTGCACATGAGCGCACGCGGCTTTTAAGGGAGGAATAAACTAGTAAGCCTTGCCTTGCTGACTTCTAATGACCATTGGCGTTCTAAGGGGCCCAAGAACGCATCAGGTTGAAAGTGAAATTAAGCTAGCCTCTAATCTAGTTTGGTTCGTACACACTGTTCTAATTTCACCCCAAAAACAGTTTTAGAGAAACCATAGATTATGAGATGCTATAGTGATTTGACATTAACACATGATTTAACTAAGAATAAATTAATATTTAAAATTGCATCGAAAAGTCAAAGATTCAAGATCTTACTAGACACTCATTAATTAGTTCCAATTATGAAACGAACAAGTTTATTTATATATTTAATAAAATAATGAAAAACCTTTTGTTATACTACTTGAGTAATTTTAGGTACTGTAAGTCACCGTCTTCCCATCTTATCACCCATATATATGCATGCAAAAATAAAAAATAAAAAACATATAGCAAAAAAAGGGCTCCCTTTAGGTTACAACTAGCCAAGCTGGTTTTCCCAAAATAAGGATGAGTTAAGAGCGTGGATAACGAATTATCAAATTTAAATTTTTTTATCAGAGTATTATTTTCTTTCTGAGACTATTACTTATTCCAACTGAAAAGTAACAAATCTTTGAATGAGAGTCACAATTTCGCTAACCATATGTCATAGTAGGAATCAAGTTCTTTTCTCAATATTTATTTTAGAAATTTAACAAGTAAAACGACTACAATGAAGGTATCTGCCCGTTGAATGTGTTAAATAAAGTGCGAAAACCAGAGTTTAGATGGTTGTTTTGTGTCTGATGTGCTCTCTTTGACCCGTCGGGAATTTAATGTGCGCAATATCAGAACTGTACACCCAAGTTGACCTTTAATTCACCTGGTTGAGTGGGCTAGCTAGTTAACAACGGGTCAACTTGTCTAGTTACCAATGTGTTAAGCCAGTCTAGTTTTACTAATCCTATCCACCAATTAACTCAATTCTTTAAAGAAATTTACAACCAAAATCTCTCCCCAACTCTTCAGCCTGAAAAGATGGTAAAATTTAGAAAATTCCTTTTCCACTTATGCTTGACTCTACTACGACTTAGAATTTCGTTTGCCTTCTTTGGCCTGCCACATATACTATAGTTCTATATAAACTTCAAAAATATCGTAAGTGTATAGTACTTCAATATGAACAGAAAGTAGTAAGTCTCGCGAATCATTGATAGATTTTCTTGTTTTATTTTTCTTTTGTGTTTTTATATTCTAATAGTCAATAAAATGCATATGAACACCATTGAGAATTTTAGATTTTTTTTTTTTTTTTTTTTAGCTTTAATACTTGCCTTCCCTTATAAGTTTGTCTACGTATGAAAATGTCCAACTCTTATCTTCTTGTTGCAGAAGGATTGTGGAAGCCGACTATGCTAACTAGGGTGCTATTGGTATGACAATCGTCATTGAATAAAAGCTACCTCCTTCCATTAATTTCATCATATATATTTTATGCAATGCCAATTTAATTTCTCTTATGCAAATACATACAAATATATGTCTTGCTTTCTAATTAAAATACGTCAATTTAAACTCTTCTTTGCAGCCAATTTCAATCTTTTTGGTTGTGGTTATCTCTTTTGCTATTATATATAGGAAGAGACTACACTTTCCAATTGGTTCGATGATGTGGGAAAGAGAAATAAAGCATGACCAGTTGAATACTAAGGAAATCATGAAGAATTTTGGATCAATGCATATTGGATCTATAAGTTGTAAGCGATAGACTTACTCAGATGTGAAGAAATTGACCAACTCATTCAAGGAAAAAGTTGGGCAAGGAGGATATGGTATTGTATACAAAGGAAAACTATTTGTTGGGCGTGTTGTGGCAGTGAAGATCTTAAATGAATCTAAAGGTAATGGAGAAGAATTTATCAATGAAGTGGTTAGCATTAGCATGACATCACATGTTAATTTAGTTAACCTTCTAGGTTTTTGTTATGAGAGGACTAGAAGAGTTTTGATTTATGAATTCATGTCGAATGGATGTCTTGATAAATTGATATATGATAAAGGATCTTCAACTCCAAAGAGTCACCTGGATAGCAAGACAATGTTTCAAATGCTGTATGCATTTGAACTCTTTTGTAGTTGTTGTTCTGTTCTTGTAAGTAAGAACTTTGCTATTTATGAAAAGCCACGAGCTTGTTTATTCAAACCGTGTCTTTATTTCCCTTCCATGGAAATCACTTTGTTTCATTCTGCTTTGTTTCACACCAATTTTTCACCCATGCTAAACTTATCACAGAAGACAAGAAAGAGCATGAAGATCACTGACTTACTAACTACATGTTCAACAAAGTCTCAATGTAAATTTCTTGGAAGTTTAGTAGAAAATATATAGGGAATTGAACCTCTTATATAGAGGTAGCTTGCTCATAGTGTAAAGTAGTAACCCTACCCACTTCCACAATTCACAATGTTCAAAATTTCACCGATGAGGAAGGGAACAAAAAAAGCAGTCTGTGAGGAAAGCCAGGAATCCATCTATGGCTAAAGTAATGGCTAGAATGAATGATGGGTGAGCTATTTGAGACTGGAATGGAAAATATGGAAAACGGAGAAAAGTAAAACCAGTTGATGGGAAAATAATAATTAAGACAATTGATGAAGAAGAAGACTTCACACTTGGAATATACGACTTCAAAGCTACATGGTGAAATGCATTTTGTTCCATGTACGACGTTTTACCTGGATGCGATAAGCTGTTTTAGAGTCAAACAAATGAATCCTTTCACTTCAAGGATCGACAGAAAACACTTTCATTCCAACCAAAACCTGCTAATCAACTTTCAAGGATTAAAATGCTTAGGAAATCAAGTCACCAGGAAAAGAAACTAGGTATTATCAAAGCAGTTGTTGGATTCAGCCCACAGGGAAAGTGGACATAATTTATGAACATGAGATTCGTTTGGGAAAAGGCAATCACCACATAAGGTGCTACCCATCTTCCCCACAATCAACTAGTGTCGTCAGTCCAATCCACCTGCATGTCACTGGGACTGCCTTTTAATTTCATTAATCCCCACCAAAATAATGACCAGATCATCCACTATAAAATGCCATTTTTTGTCCCACTCTGTGAGAAGAGGGGATGCGTGGTTTCGGATATGGTAGTGCTGCGCAAAGAAAAACCAATGCTACAGTTGTGCGGACAAGTTGATGTACGTCTGACATTGAAAGCCTTGGGTGAAAGGTATATCCCGATGTAACCTTTTGTTTGTCGTGCTGTCTAAGAAATCTGAAAAAAATTCTATCCCACTAGAGGTGTCTAATACACGAAGTACATAAGGCAATTACAACACGGACTTTCCGCGTGAACAGATGACTATCAATGTTGACAGCTACACTTGTCAACTAGGATTGAAGCATCAGTCTTACAGTTAGACGATGCTTTATAATTCAGCACGATCTCAACTTACCCAAAGTGTCCCCTACAATCACGAGCCTATCAAAGCGTCTCGGACAACATGCTCTTCCCAATTTGCTAAGGCGTGCAAGACCGGCATTAAGATTGTGACATTTGAAGTCAACTATTGGGATTGATCAATGAATTAAACGGGTGAGAGATTTTTATTTTTATTTTTATTTTGAGAAGTTGCGCTGCATCTTCTTTGTGATGTGATCCTCCCAACAATCAACTAGCTTCAAAATCTACAATCACAACTAGAGTGAAAAAAAAAATAAAAAAAAACAACCGGAGCTCTCTTCGTCTTGGAAGAAAATAGTTTATGATCACTGTTAAAAAAGTTCATTTATTTATTGTAAACTAACAGTTACATAATGGCAATGCCTCACCGTAAACCACATTTGTTGATTTTGCTTTGAAACTTTGTAGGCCCATTGGACATTGACTTGTGTTGGAATTCCGTTATGTAACGGAAGTGTTTGGCCCTATTAATGGCCAGAATTTACCACCCCTTACCTGCGTGTTTTAGAATGACTCTTTTAGTCTTTAATATGGTATCAAAACATTGTCCTAGGCTTTCTCAGCCAGTAACCTAAGAGGCCTTCTAGGTTGGTAGATTATCAGCTCCGGGCATGGAGGAGGCATCTTGGGATTTCATCCCACACTGAAAGTGTTTGGCCTTATTAATGGCTAGGGTTTACCACCTCTTGTCTATGGGTTTTAGGATGAACCTCCCAATCTTTAATATGGTATCATATTATTATCTTAAGTCTTTTTGGCCAATAGTTGAAGATGCCTTCTACATTAGTTGAATAGATTTTAGGATAGACCTCTCAGCCTTTAACAACTTGTGTCATACGCTCAATACGTCGTATAGTCAGTACCGTGTGAAACAGGAGGAAATCTCTCAGTTAACCCATGACTAGCATCCACAATTCGGCCACTGTTGTCAACAACAATCGAAGCATTAGTCGATACATATAGAAGGACCAACCACAGGAATGGAAGGATGATGTGCAATTCAGCCCTCCCTTAAACCCTGCCGTTGATGACTCCGTCAAAGCTTCAGTATAATGTAAACTAACATAATCTGGCCAAGTTGATAATGTAAAAGAAAATTTTAAATTCGGCAATTCATAACCCTACTTTTTAACTCATCTTTAATCCAATTTTCTTTGTGTTGCTTGGGATTCCTCTCCTATCTTCATGGCCTTCAAATTGTATAGTTGCAGTGGCTTACGACTCTCGACCAGTCAATGAGACGGTGTGATTGAATTGCCCGATCGTGTCTTAAAATTCAACTCACCGGCTTGGCAAACAATGGACCAAAGCCAGTTATAAGCTGAGGTTGGAACTACCGCTTATAATTATGGTAAAAATCCTTTTCACACCACAGAGCTTTTACTTTGGATTGCCACAGCTATCCTGTCGGCCATACCCCCAACATGGTTAGACCCGCGTCGGTGATGTCCTGCAGTTAACTGATTACTACAACTCGAATACTTAGCATAGGAGCACAAAGACCAAGGAACCTCGAAAGAGACCAACAATATAATCAAGGAAGGAAGAAACGAAGCAAACTGTGAGGAAAGTTGAAAAAGTTGATACACATATACCTAGTAAACCCCATTTGTTGATTTTGCGTTTAAATTTGTAAGCCTATTCAACATTGATTTGTGTCATATGCGCAATGCGTCACATGGTCCATCGAGAACAAGAGAACAGTATTTTCTTTCTAAGAGAGCTGCGAAACTTCTTTTTTTCTTGTCTGTCGAAAAATATAATACCCCATCTTGAATTTTTGTTATCATTCAGAACAATTAACAATTAAAAATCGAATCATCCTTTTTGTTCAAAAAGTAAATGGTAATATCATACCTCGGTGATCACTTCTTTTTTCTTTTTTTGGGGGACAAATAAATGAGCAAAACACAACCAAACAACATAGAATAACAATCAGGTAAAAAACCAAAAGAGAGAAAAGAATCATTACAGGTAATTAAAAATGGTGGAAATAAGAAATGGAAGTACTTTGGACAGACAAAGAAAATGCAATTCGTTTAATAAGATTAAAAAAAAAATACCAGTTGACAATGCTAAAGGTCTAGGAAGTTGAAGAAATTAATAATGCCCTTGTTGCCTTTCCTTCCTATCCCATTCATTCAAAAGTCGATTTGTTTTTACCATATTTTGAATGTATAGATGGACAACCACCTTATTAACATTTTGAATCTTATTGTTCAACTGAAGACACATGAAATGGAAAATTTTGTGACTAATGGAATGGCAAAAGAATCTTAATGTGGACTATTAGGCAAAACAAAGGAATGTTTGGTGGAACTTGTAAAGATTGTAAGGTACCTTCTAACATTTCTATCACCTTATACATTGATGGCCTATCTAAAGGATTTATTTGAACACACCATAAACTCACTATTATCATCTTTTTTATTATGTCTTCTTCCTTTTCAACTATATCTTCAAAAATACCAAAGCTTTCACCTTGTTCCAGTTTGTCATGAATTCCATGTGGAAAATAGACTTCATTGTTACAAGAGTCTCTAGTACCAAATCTTTTTCTTGCTCCATTTATTTCAAGAACTAACATTCATAACTATAGACATCAGATTTGTGAAAGACTTTACCAAAGTATTGATTAAATACCTCCGGGGCAACATATCCTGCAATCCCTCTCATGCCTGTCATGGACACAATACTCTCTTTTGGTTTGCATAGTTTAGCAAGACTAAAATCATATATTTTTGGGCACAAATCTTCATCCAGTAATATATTGTGTGGTTTTATGTCAAAATGCAAGATTCTTGCGTGACAACCCTTATGCAAGTATTCATCAATTACACATTGATATCTTTCAAAAGCTGACCTGACCATTCCAATGCTGAGACGGCAGGATTGAATTGGTCTGTGCCTTTCACAACAGAGAGACGGAGGCAGGGTACGTTCTAGTTCCTTCGCAAGTTGAGTTCCAGTGCTTTCAACTTCACTGACCTGAACTGCTCAAGAAGCAAATTGTTCTGGGAGAGACTCTTTCACACTCATCATAGTCTTGGTTTCCGTCGAGGTTCCGGTGTCTGTTTGCACCTATAATTTGTATGCGAGTCGTAGATATAAGTTTAACTGCGGGGACATCACTGACGTGGGTTATCCATTCGGGGTTGATGGCTGAAGGGATAGTTGTGACACTCCAAAGTTAAAACTCAATTGTAAGAGAAATATCCCTACCATAGAAAGGATGCAGATTAATTATCGCGTTTTGGGTTTCAACAAAAGCGCCGAAATGCTTAGACTCGCCAAAATAGACTACTTGTCTGGAATTTGTGGTCCAGAGTTCGTGACTACCACCCTGGATTCCGAGCTTTTTTGTTATGGCGGTGACTACATGAACATCACGCTATCCTATGGTTGTCCTTTTGCCATCCTAACACTACTCTCTTGCACCATTAAAGGGCTTACCGATATGGGTGTGTCGTTACAACCTGGAGTTCGAGGCCCTGGTTTATGTGCGAAAAGTGTGGTTGTTCCTGTTCCTCAAACTCCTAATGGAGACGTTACAACAAATTTGTCAGTAATTGGAGATGCCATCAAAGAAGGTTTCTACGTGAAGTGGAAGGAGGATACTTCAGCTTGTAGTGCGTGCACCGCGTCTGAGGGAGTTTGTGGATATGACCTGTTTACGAATCAAACTACTTGCTTCTGCCCAGATCAATCAACCGAGCATACATGTGCTCCCTCAACAACCGCCCAAGTCCTAGAAGCCACTCCGGGTCCAGGTATGTCCCTAATTTTCCACTACTGGTCCAGCGAGAGCCTCAACTTGCCACTAGACTTCGGCTATTTTCTCCCAGGCATGGGGGTGGATTTTTAAGCTGTACCCTGTTGCTGACTAGTTGAGAGTCCTAAGCAACTCCATCTCCAAAATTGGATGGCCTTGGAGAGGAATCTCAGGCCATAAAAAAGAAAAAAGGATTAAGAATGAGTTAAAAGCGTGGACTACGAATTACCAAATTTAAATTTCTTTTATAAGATTATTATTTCTTTATGAGACCATTAGTTATTCCAACTGAAAAGTAACAAATCTTTGAATAAGAGTTATTAGTCGCAATTTACCTAACGCTGTATATTTTTTTAGAAATTTTGCAAATAAAACGATTATGGTGGAGATGTCTGCCCGATAACGTCGTTGAACGTGTTAGATACAGGTGAAAAACTTTAGTTTAGATGGTTGTTTTGTGCCTGAGGTGCTCTTTGACCCATCAAAAATTTAATATGATCTTGGACGTCAAAGTTTTGTCATTATATTGGAGTTAGTCGTGTAATGGTAGCCCAAACTTCGTCAAATCCATTAGGTTTCACAGTTTGGACACTTGAGAGGAATTTTGAGACCATTCATCTCCAGCTTTCTTTTTTTGATCTTATCACCTTAATTTTCTTTCCATTATCTTCTTATGCCAATAATGTGCAATACCAGAACTGCTCACCCAAAAGGCTACTTTCTAATAAATATTTATTTTTACCCTTAAACTTAGCTCTCAAAATGCATAAACTAATTATTATCATTTATGAGCCATGGCGATCTTATGTGAATTAACATACTTTTGAAATGTATAGAAGTTTGACGCATAATTTTATTTTCAATATTAAATTTCAAATTGCAGTTGACCTCAATTGTTATCAAGAGTAATTTATCACTCATATCAGGAACTTTTAGTTTTTTTTCTTCTGATCTCTTTTCTATCTCTTTTTTTTTTTCCGAATTGCCATTATAACTGATATTTTATCTACTTTATCCTCAAGTTTTATCCTGTCGTTAGTTTTTATTTCACGAAGTTGATGCCGCTCCTTGTTTGTTTCCCTGCCATAAAAGTACCTCATTTATGTCACCAAGTCCATACCAAGACGCTCTAAGTGGACTTCTGAGACCCAATGTTGTCCCACAATTTTACTAAAGGCCTAAAGATTTTTAAACCCAACCCTTTACATCACTTATACATTCATCATTCCTATTTTTTTTAATTTTTATTTGTATGACCAAATGAAAGAATAATATGTCATTCCCTATTCAATTTGTGTGTTAAGATAGATGTGGTCATCATCACCTACCAGCTAACTGTTTGCTATTATTGGTTTCCAGCCCTATCACCTTCCAACTCACTGCAACAGAAAAGTCAACCTTTAGTTCACCTAGCTGAGTTGGCTCGCTAGTTAAATAACGAGTTAACTTGTCTAGTTGGCAATGCATTAAACAAGTTTAGTTTTGGTATTTTTAATTTATCAGGAGGAGCCAGATGCGAAGGGGAAGTTGAACCCCAACCTATTAGATGTCAAGCCAGTCTCAATTCCTTAAAGAAAATTGCAATCAAAATCCCATCCCATCTCTTGAGCTTCAACAGATGGTAAAAGTTTGGGAAATTCCTTTCCTACTTACGTTTGATTCTACTAGGACTTGGAATTTTCTTACCTTTTTGGTATTGCCACATGTACTATTGTTTTTTATTTAAATTCACGCGTCCTCAGATGTCAAACTTGGGACCTCTCCTAAGCAGTAACTATTCTAAATTGAGTTCGGGACTTGTTGACAAAAATATCATACATGTAGAGTGATCAATATAAAAAAAATGTAATAAGTCTCGTAGATCATTTACAGATTTTCTTCTCTCTGTTTTTATTTTTTTTATTTTCTGTTTTCCTATTCTAATAGCTAAATAGATTTTTTTTTTTTAAATTTCCATACTTGCCTCTCTAATAAGTTTGTCATCATATGAAAATGTCCAACTCTATTTTCTTTGTTGTATAATTGTGGAAGCAAACTATGTTGACCAAGGTGCTATTGGTATGACAATCTTCATTGAATAAAAGTGACCTCCTTCCATTAATTTCATCATATATATTTTATGCAATGCCAATTTAATTTCTCTTGTGCACATACATATGCACAAACACACAAAATGTATGTCTTGCTTTCTAATTAAAATGCATCAAATGTCTAGCCTTCTAATTTAAATGCATCATTTTAACTTTCTTTGCAGCCAATTTCAATCTTTTTGGTCGTGGTTGTCTCTTTCATTATTATATACATGAAGAGACTACACTTTCCAATTAGCTTGATGATATAAGAAAGAGATATAAAGCATGATCACTTAAATACTGAGGAAATCATGAGGAATTATGAATTAATAGGTCCTAAGCAATATACTTATTTAGATGTGAAGAAATTGACAAACTCATTCAAAGAAAAAGTTGGACAAGGAGGATATGGAATTGTATACAAAGGAAAATTATCTAATGGGCATGTTGTGGTAGTAAAAATCTTAAACAACTACAAAGGCAATGGAAAAGAATTTATCAATGAAGTAGTTAGCATTAGTAGAACATTACATGTTGATATAGTCACCCTTCTTGATTTTTGCTATGAGAGGACTAAAAGAGCTTTAATTTATGAATTCATGCAAAATAATCTCTTGATAAGTTGATACATGATTAAAGTTCTTCAACTCCAAATATTTACTGAGACAACAAAACAATGTTTCAAATTGCAATTAGTATTGCTTAAGGGCTTGAATACTTACATCAAGGTTGTAATACAAGAATCTTGCATTTTGACATAAAACTACATAATATATTATTGGATTAAAATTTGTGCCCAAAAATCTCTAATTTTGGCCTTGCTAAACTATGCAAACCAAAATAGAGTATTATGTCAATGACGGGCATGGGAGGGACAATAGGATATATTGCCCCAGAGGTATTTAATCGATACTTTGGTATAGTCTCTCACAAGTCTGATGTCTATAGTTATGGAATGTTAGTTCTTGAAATGAATGGAGCAAGAAAAATAGCTAACAGTAGAGATTCTCATAGCTGAAGCATATTTTCCACATGGGATTTATAACAAACTTGATCAAGATGAAAGCTTTGGTATTTTTTAAGATATGACTAAAGAGGAAAAGGACATAATAAAAAAGATGATAATATTGAGTCTATGGTACATTTAGAGCAACTTTGGATCGGCCATCAATGGGTAAAGTGATAGGAATGTTGGAGGGTACTTTACAATCTTTACAAATTCCACCAAGGCCTTCCTTTGATTTGCCTTTAAGGCCTCTTTAGGATTCTACTACAGCTCCATTGTCACAAAATTTGACATTTTAAATGTGTTGAATTGAATTATAAGTTTCAAAAATTTCAATAAACTAGTTATGTTGATCTATACATTCAAAGAGCATTATAAAAAAAATCTTCTTATGAATAAATGGAATAGAAGGAAGGAAAGGCAAAAGGAGCATTATTAATTTGTTGAGCATGCTAGACTTATAGCGTTGTCAATTGGTCTTTGTTTAATCTACTAAATAGATTGTAATTTCTTTTTGTTAGTAGAAAGCACTTCTATTCTTATTTCTATGATTTGTAGTTGCCCTTAATGATCTTTATCTTTCTTTCCATTGTTTTTTTTTTCTTTTGGCTCTTTATTTTTTTTTTCCTATGCTATTTGGTTGTGTTTTGATCATCTAGTTGTCCAAAATAAAATAAAAAGAATTGTAAACACTTAGATATTATACACCATTAGTTTTGTTAAACGTTTCTCTATGATTTGGTGATTAATTGTTTATTAGTTTTGAATGAGGAAAAAAAATCTGAAGATGGCATTTACTTTTAACATACAAGAAAAAAGAGAGAAAAAGAAGTTTTGCAACTCTCTAAGAAAGAAAACACTATTTATCTTTTACTCATTGGAGAGCCATTGTAGGATACAAATGCCTTATGGAGGCAACAATAGTTTGGCCAAAATTAAAATCATAAACAAGATAAACTTATAGCCTCTATGTTCATAAATAGATAAACTTATAGCCTTTGTCTTCATACAATCACCTTATGAAGGATGCAATTGACTTGTTTAGTGCATTTTGTTAGTACCTTTCAATTAGCTAACAAATTTTCCAATTCTATAAGTGATGGTTGAGTTGATCATTGTCTAATGACCATTGTAAGTCCTTGTTGTGCTTCGCTAATTATTAATTCTTCATCAAGTTGAGATATCTCATTGCAAATACTCTTCAATTTAGTAAAATATTAACTAATTGTCACAAATCCTTGACTGATGGAAGCAAACTCGTTTTCTAACTTTTGAAACCTCCCTTTATTTGTTTTGAAAAGTAGCTTTGAAAAAATATCTTAAACTTCTTTTGGAGTTTTAGCATTTTATTATGTGCTCTAAAAATTCTTTATCAACAATAATTAAGGCATAGAGCTTCACTCCCATCTGTAATTTCTCAAACATCTTTGACCTTGTAAATATGGCTTTACATGGGTGCTCCAATGGTCATAATTGTAATTATTGAGCTTTTTCAATCCTCTTATTGCGTTTCGAAAATTTTCCATTATGATTAGTGTAATATTTTTTGATCTCTCATACCAAGAAGCTTAATCCTAGACGAATCTACTTGACAGTATTTTGTTGCTCACAATGGATGGTCTTAACTTTACTTCGGCAAAATAATAATATTATTCTTGTCACTCAGCGTTAATTCTACAAAATATCAACCTTTATATATTGGCTCATACCACTTATAAAAGCCCAAGTAGACCCAATCAATGATTTGAGAAAAACAAAAAGACAATTATTATCATTAATAAACAAATGATTTTACAAGGTCAAAACAATAAGACGATACAACAACTCTATGCTCCCCAAAAAACTTATTACTTAAAACAATACAAACTTCTTTATTCACCTTGGACCCGCCACATAGGCCATGTGCCCTCAAAATATCTCACTAAGCACAACAGCTTTTCTTTTTCCGCCGCCACATAGGCCATGTGCCCTCAACACCTTTCATTATCGCCACAATGCATACTCCAAACGCTGAGGACCACAGGCGGCCATATTTTTTGCGTGGCCACAAGTATAAAATTATAACCAATCAAGGTTTCCCTCATCTGGCTTTTGAGTTGAACCGCAACGGTGAAGAACCTCTGATGAAAACCAAGTACATGAGTTACCGAGTTCTTGAAGTCAATAACACGGCTCGGACTATCAGATTTGACTTCGAATTTTTTAACTTTTTAAGCATGCTGAACTTAGCATTGTATTCGTTAAACTTTACAGTTGTAATATAGTAATAGTTAATTTATATATAAACAATGGATTGTTCTGTTTGCAGTATCAATGACACATTTTTTGTCTTGTTTATGCTTTTTAGTATTTCAACAACTTGCATATGAATATCGTTGAGGATTTTAGATTCTTCTTTTTTGCTTCAGTGATTTGCTTCTCATACGATGATATCCAACTCTATCTTTGCAGCAAGCAGAATGCCTCCAACGTCATTTTGTCAACTGTACGACAATCTATATTGAGTAAAAGTTAATATTTTCTTTTGGTTCTATTACATGACAATATGGAAAACCACTTTTTTTTTCCCTTGCATATATTGGAATTACTATTGCATATATACGCATATTGAGATATGAATAAATACATAAATTGAACTATTCTTTGCACGCAGGAACTCGTGAATCAGAGTGGGTGTAGTTGCGGGTACAATTGCGGTAAGCTTTGTTGTGATTAAATGCGCGAAGAAACGACACCATCTCAGTAATTTGATGATGTGGAAGAGAGCTATAAGGAATAATGACTTTAATACTGAAGAAATGATGAAGAACTTTGGATCAATGGGTCCAAAATGATATACTTATTCAGAAGTGAAGAAATTGATCAACTCATTCAAAGATAAAGTAAGACAAGGAGGTTATGGTTTTGTGTACAAAGAGAAATTATCTGGTGAACCTATTGTGGCAGTGGAAATCTTTAATGAATCCAAAACAAATGGAGAAGAATTTATCAATAAGGTGACTAGCTTTAGTAGAACATCACTGGCTTAGGTTAGCTATTTTTGGGATTATGGCCCACTGGATGTCTGAGGCAATCCAAAGTAAAAGCTTAATTTTACCATATAGATTATGAGCGATGGATCTAACCTCAACTTAGAATTAGATTTGTTCCATTGTCTCCCAATCATTCGGGTTGAATTTTAAACCAACACTCAGCGATCCGATCACACCGTGTCATTAACTAATTGAGAACCGTATGCCACTGCAACTCTAAAATTTGAAGGCGTTGAAGATAGAAGAAGAATCCCAAGACATCCAAAGAAAACTAGATTAAAGATGAGTTTAAAAAAAAAAAAAAACAAGGATTGTGCAACGACTTCATTGTATGCGTTAGATAGAAGTGAAAAATTGGAGTTTAGATTAGCTGTTTTGGACAACAGGTGCCAAGTTTGACTCGTCAAGAGTTTGAACTGATCAGACTTACAAGTTGTGTCATTGTACTGGAGTCGGTGCCCAAATTGTGGGGCAACTTCGCCATGGGTTCTCATACTCTGGACGCTTGACTGGGTTTTAAAAAGATTCATGCCCATCCTCTCCCTTTTCTAATCTGACGCGTTAAGTTTGACCAGCCAACATGAACTGACCGCTTCGAAGTTTTGTCCCTACAAGTCGGTGGCTTGATTGCAGCGCAGCTTCCTCGAAGCCCATCAGTTTTCAGAACCAAGACGCTTGGCTGGAATTTAAAAAGATTCATGTTCACCCTCTCCTTTTTTCATCTGATCACTTACAATCTCTGTCTCTCTCTGAAAATGAATTCCCGTCTCTTCCGAACCGCCAGTCTCCCTTTTGTGGTAATCACCATAACCTTGATCCACTTTCCATTTTCTTCGTACGCCAATACTGAGTACTACCAAAACTGTAGCGCACCATTTGATTGTGCGGGGATTAGGAACCTCAGTGATCCTTTCTGGGGGCCGGGTAGGCCAAGCTATTGTGGTCATCCGGCTTTTGAGCTGAAATGCAGCGGTGAAGACCCTCTGATGAAAATCATGGACATGAATTACCGAGTTCTTGACGTCAATAACACTGCGCGGACTCTCAGAGTTGCTAGAGAGGATTACTGGCACAAGTTCTGCCCGGCTACGTTCGTTAATACCACCATAGATTTCACCATCTTTTCTTATAGTTCAGGTACCACGAACCTGACGATCTACTATGGTTGCCCCCTTACGGATCAGGCCGGTTCTCTAACTTGCTCTATAAACGGTACCGAGTTTGCGACCTACATAATTGTCAATGGCAGCTTGAACTCGCTTGATACCGCAGGGTGCCTGTACAACGTTAAAGTTCCAGTTCTCCAATCAGCGGTGGGAATTTAACTGAAGCTGCGCTGATCGACGCCATTGATGGTGGCTTCATTTTGGGGTGGAATGCCCGCGCGAATTTGTGCGCTACGTGCCGAACGTCCGGCGGGCAGTGTGGGTATAATACAAGAACAAGCGACTTCACCTGCATTTGTGCGGATGGAGCTTTCTCAATCGCGTGTGGATTAACGCGTAGTAAGTATCTTTGATGTTTCTCTTCCTTCATTCTTGCATATATGTTCAGACATGTATTTCTGCTACCCCTTTTTTCCTCTTTCTTTCTTTCTTTCTTATGTGCAGTAAAAATAGATCTCTTAGACTTCGGATTGAGACGAAGCATTTAGGAAGAAAACCCCAAACTTGTTTTTAGTATATATCTCATCCATCCAATACTTGAACATCACAAAAATATATTTGAAACATGCAAATATTAGGTAATTTTTGTTAATTATTTTGATTAGGCGAGGATTGGTAGAAAGCATAACATCACAAGTCTATGACTGATTAGGCAAACAGATGCTTCCCCCAAGAATTTTACTCTCGATAATTCTCTCTATATTCAGAGAAGCTAGCTAGTATGGAACCAATTACACGGAAAACAATAGAATCGAGGATAAAACTGGGATATTTGCATAGGAGCTGCATATAATTGTAAAATAACAGCTAAGAAAGATATTGTTTTACAGTTAACCCATGAAATAATTATTTAATCACTAATATTCATGGATAAAGGCGTTCCGAGTTGTCCATATCAAAGGTTATTGGGAAGGGTATCCGTGCCATAAAAGTCACCTTGTTGATGTCGCCAGGTCATCTAGATGGACTTTTGAGACCCTATTTTGTCAAACTGCAACTTTAATAAATGCCTTGAAAGATTCTTGAAGCCAACCCTTTAAATCACCCATGCATTCATCATTCAGACATGTCACCCAACAATTATTCAACCTTTATTTCTGCACGATATCCGATGTTTGATTGGGAATGGTCGCTGCTTTAGCTGACGAAGTAGAACGTTGCTTTTGTAATGGAAGTGGCCAAGCACTTCAGCAGTGTAGAGATTAAGTAGCGTGTGTTATATACTTCCAAGTAGTGATTGTTAGGTAAAGTTTAAATGTAAAAGTATCTTATAATTCTTAAATTAGTTTTTAGATTAAACTTTAAATTTTTATATAATATCAAAGTCAAATATGACACGCCTAACACTATTCAACTTAAATCTTTTTGGTTGCATGATATTTAGAGAAATGCAATCTCACACTAGATAGATAAAATTCTTTGATATTGTTTTTAAATAAGTTTGCTTCTATCAACTTATAAACTAACTTTTAAATTTGAATATAACCTTTCTAATAGAATAGAAGAAAAAATGCTCATAACTTAAGTTTATGTGTTGCAATTAGGAATTCATACATTTTTTAACAACAGTAGAATAAAAAGAAACATGCACATGCATGTACACAATAATTTTATGTGATTCGACTCCCATAACCTGCCTACGTCCAAGGGATTAATTCTTCACTAATTAATCAAGAAATTTACAACTATGGTAATTTGAACCAAAGTAAGACTACAAAGTCCTCATAATTTTGGCTTCGTAACACCTTTTTAAATAACCTATCACTTACTCATTCATCTTACATGAGTTTTTTATTTTGTTTCAAATACAAAACTTAAAGGCCTGTTTATAGGACAAAATTCATTGGCAGAGACAAAATTTACCTAAGATTCTTTTTTAGATTTCTAGAAGTCCACCAAATCCTCCAATTGTTTACAATTTCTACGCCTAGACTTGGATCTTTCTCTTAAATTGTCATTACCTTGTTGTGTCCTCCATTGAAACAAACTTACTACAACCAATCCTTTCTCATCATTATTTTCATTCTTTTTTCCTATTAATCTCTCGTTATGACATAACATTCAAATCACATCATCCAATGTTAATATTGAATTTCCCACAAGAAAGATTGCACAAATGATTTGTAAGATTCTGAAAATTATGATAGTAAAAGTAAAGCCATCTCCTTTAACTTTAGTTTTTCTCTATTGCTTAATAAGTGAGATAATTTTGCATCTACCTTTTCAAAATTATTTATGTGTTTGGGGAGATTCATGCCTTCATCCATCTTTAAATAATAAATCTTCATCTTGAGACACAATTTGTTTGTCAAAAATTGTGATATATAAATACTCCCCAATGTCTTCCACAAAGTTATAGTTGTTAGCTCTTTCAACACCTTCTGCTTCATATTTAGAGCAAACCTTATTGTGTTGTGCTCAAAACTTTCTTTTGCATCTCTATTTACTTCTTAGTATTCATTCCTTTTGACATATTCTCCTCCAAGGCATTATTAAGAGCTTTTTGTACTAACTTCTACTAACTTGCTACAACATAAAATCATTCTTTATAGCAAATAGAGGAGCAACATACTTCTATATGCATAATACTTGCACTTAGATTAGATCGCTACTCCACAAAATAAGTTTAGAAAAAATAAGAAAAGCATTAGAAAAATTCTTGACTTGATAATGTGTCAACTTACGTGTCACTTGATAATGTGGTGTTATCAAACTCTTGACTATGCATTGATGAAGCATAGTCCTCCTTATACTAATTGCGCAGTGATGTGGCAGAATCCTCCTTTCACCTACACATTTGTACATAACTCACGTTGACACCGTTTATTAGGAAGTAACATAGTTTCAAATATAAAAAGGATCAAATAGAAACACGTAGACACACTTAATACAATAATATTACGTGGTTCGGCCTCCACCACTTGCCTACATCCACAAGATTAATTTATCATTTATCAAAAATTAGAACTATAATCTTACACATGAAAGAAAGATTGTCAGATCCTCGTAACCTTATTTTCATAACACTCTTTAAATAACCTACCACTTGGTTACTAATATTATACATACTTTGGTTCTATTTCAAAATACACAACTTAAAATATAGGCTTTCTAACTTGAGAAGCTTTCTCTCCATAGTCTTGTGGGACTTCCTCTTCGAGAATTTGGAGACTCCCTTACACTCCCTATTTCTGTAGCAGTTTTATATAAGACCTGCTGAAGATTTTTCTTATATAGATACCCCTTCACACAAAAACTAGTTTTACCTGTAAATATTTAAGATACATAGCTACCGAAACTTCATCCCAACTCTTGAATTTAGAAAGACGGTAAACCTCCAAAATTCCTTTCTTATTTTCGTTTGAATTCACTTTGACGTAGAATCTTTTAACTTTTTAAGCATGCTGAACTTACCATTGTATTCACTGAACTTTACAATTGTAACACAGTAATAGTTAATTTATATATAAACAGTGGATTGTTCTGTTTGCAGTATCAATGACACATTTTTTTGTCTTGTTTTTGCTTTTTAATATTTCAACAACATGCACATGAATATCGTTGAGGATTTTAGATTCTTACTTTTCGCTTCTATCATTTGTTTCTCATATGACAATATCCAACTCTATCTTTGCAGAGTACATGCCTAAGAAAGTCATGGTTCCAACGGTACGACAATCTATATTGAGTAAAAGTTAATACTTTCTTTTGATTCTATTACATGAAAATATTGAAAACCACTTTTTTTTTTTCTCTTGCATATGCTGGAATTACTAGTGCATATATACGTATATCGAGATATGAATATATACATAAATTGAACTATTCTTTGCACGCAGGCACTCGTGATCAGTGTGTGCGTGGTTGCGGGTGCAATTGCGGTAATCTTTGTAGTGATTATATGTAGGAAGAAACGACACCAGCTCAGTAATTTGATGATGTGGAAAAGAGATATAAGGAATAATCACTTTAGTACTGAAGAAATGATGAAGAACTTTGGATCAATGGGTCCAAAACGATATACTTTTTCAGAAGTTAAGAAATTGACCAACTCATTCAAAGATAAAGTTGGACAAGGAGGATATGGTTCTGTGTACAAAGGAAATTATCTGATGGACATATTGTGGCAGTAAAAATCTTGAATGAATCCAAAGGCAATGGAGAAGAATTTATCAATGAAGTGGCTAGCATTAGTAGAACATCGCATGTTAATGTAGTGACCCTTTTAGGTTTCTGTTATGAAAGAACTAGAAGAGCTTTGATTTATGAATTCGTGGTGAATGGATCTCTTGATAAGTTGATATATGACAAAGGATCTTCAATTCCAAAGAGTCACTTGGACAGCAAGACAATGTTTCAAATTGCAATTGGTATTGCTCGAGGGCTTGAATATTTGCATCGGGGTTGTAACACAAGGATCTTGCATTTTGACATCAAACCACACAATATATTATTGGATGAAGATTTGTGTCCAAAAATATCTGATTTTGGCCTTGCTAAACTATGCAAACCAAAAGAGAGTATTGTGTCAATGATGGGCATGAGAGGGACTATAGGATATATAGCTCCAGAGGTATTTAATCGATATTATGGTAAAGTCTCTCACAAGTCTGATGTCTATAGTTATGGAATGTTAGTTCTTGAAATGAATGGAGCAAGAAAAAGAATTGGTACAAGAGACTCTTCTGGTAATGAAGTCTATTTTCCAGATGGGATTTATAACACACTTGAACAAGGTGAAAGCTTTGGTGTTTTTGAAGATGTAGATGGAGAGGAAGAAGACATGATAAAAAAGATGATAATTGTGAGTTTATGGTGCATTCAAATCAATCCTTTAGACCGGCCATCAATGGATAAAGTGATTGAAATGTTAGAAGGTACCTTACAATCTTTACAAGTTCCACCAAAGCCTTCCATTGATTTGCCTAATCCACCACCTTAAGATTCTTCTACAACTTCACTATCACAATATCTAACATTTCAAATTTCTTCAACTAAATTGTAAGATTCAAAATTTTAATGATGCGGTTGTTGAACTATACATACATTCAAAGAGTGGCATAAAACGAATCTACTCTTGAATGAATGGAATAAAATAAGGGAAATGCAAAAAGGGGCGTTACTAATTTGTTAAGCTTCCTAGACTTTTAGTATTGTTAATTGATCTTTGTATTATCTTTGCTTGTTGAAAGAACTTCAATTTCTTATCTCCATGATTTGTAATTACCTATCATGATTTTTATCTTTCTTCCCTTTGATTTCTCTCTTTTTATTCTTTATCACTTTTTTATTATATGTTGTTTGGTTGTGTTTTTCTCATATGTTTATATCATTTAGTTTTTGAACATTTCTTTGTGCACAAAAAGGTTGAGTTGATATTTAATTGTTAATTAGTTCTAAATGAGAAAAAAAATTAAAAAGGCGGCATTATATTTTTTTGATAAACAATAAAAAAATAGAAAAGAGAAAGAGAAAGAAGAAATTTTGCAGCTATAAGAAAACACTATTTCTCATGTACTTATTGGAGAGCAATTAGAGGATATTAAAACCGAATTCTATTTGTCATGTCAGCCTTCACATGTCAACACCACATGTTGACAGCTTTGCCTTATTAAACCACATGGCCCTACATGTGAACAACACAGGCTATGTCAGTCCCTGCGCATCGCATCATGCGAGTGCCATCTCTCTCCACGAAATAATGGCCACCCCTACACGTACCTGGCTGGAAAATGGGCATCGAAAATCCTTTCCTTTCCTTTCCTTTCCTTTCCTTTCCTTTCCTTTCCTAATAGATTCATGCATCTTCTCTGAGCAATCCGAACAACGCAAACTTTCAAACACATCAACCACATCAACGACTGATTGCTCGATGATTTCATCTCCTTTCCTAGTTTTGTGAGAATCAAAATTGTTCTCCATTGATTTGTAATTATAGGTGATTTGTTAGGATTTCTTATACCTTTCTTGTATAGACTAGTATTGGCTATAAATTTAAGGTTCAAATTGTACAAAATTATTCAATTCGAGATTTCCCCTTTTCAAACACTTCCTAGGATTCTTGACGTTCATAGTTGTTCTCTGAGAAATTCTTCGATTTCCCGAACAGTCACTTTTCTTTCTTGTTATCCAGAAGCCAGTCGGTAAAAGCCTTCTTGAGATTTTTTCACCCATGGCTCAATCACATATCGATTTCCATCCCCCTATCCTTGCTGCCTCTGGCAACATTTCTATTCCAGTGACAAGCGTACGCCTCGAAGGTTCGAACGACCTGGTCTGGAAAGCGACGATTCTGACTTATCTTTGAGCAACCAAGCTCCTTTCATACTTGACAGCTTTATACCTTGCCTAGCGAAATTCGCAACAATCACCGATGTTGATGGCTCCATCATTCGGGTTACCAATCCCGGTTACATGGAGTGGCTGAAATGGGATCAAACTGCCGGTCTGCTCCTGAACAGTTGCTCAGACACCATCGTCGGCGCACTAACGGAATGTGAAACCACTGGTAATATCTGGTGCGCCCTTGTTGTGTTGTTGGCTGCCCAAAGCTCTGCCCGAGCCTTAAGCCTCTGTCTCCGACTCCAATAGCCGTTCAGCTGCACACCTCTGGCATCACTCAGGAAGAGCTAAATAGCCTACTTCTCACACAAGAAGCTCTACTGGAGCTTGGTGAGCATGCCCACTCAATACTAGTTGCATTTGCCATAACGAACAACCCATCGCTGACACATCCGATGATTGTCGTACGGACCCACACTCGTTACGGCACTTAGCATTGGACGTCTCCTGCCTACCCACCTCTGGGTGTGGCTGATTTGCTCAGGACGGTGGTAACCGGTGCTGCCTTTCGTGATGCCAGATCTGTCGCTGTATAGGCCACTGGGCCACTCACTGTCGGCCCTGGTACAATCAACCCAAACCCATAGGCCCGAACCACCAGGCACTCCAATGCGTGAGCCCCTAAACCTCCTTTAGCCTAATCTTTTTTGGGCTAGTTTCTTGATTCTAGCACCATTAACCATCTTGCCACTAAGCCCATGGGCCTTGACTATTTAATGCTATACCAAGGCAAAAATCAAGTAACTATTAGTGATGGAGTAGGCCTCCCCATCACGTACATAGATAATCTTCCCAACCCACTTAATTTCAAAATATCTAATTTATTATTAGTCTTTTAATTTGCTAAAGACAACAAGTGTGCCTTTATTTTTTTTATTTTAAAAAATTTATTATCAATTTGTCAATTTACTAGAGATAATAATTGTGTCTTTATTTTTATCTAATTTTTGTGTTGTCTAACATCTACCTATGAATCAAACTTTACCTCAAGGACCACTTGATTGTGTAATTTATTGCCTTCAATCCAATAAAATGAAACAACAACCCATGACACTTAATACTTCTTTAGATATGCTTGAAAAATGACATTTTCAATTAAGGCACACTACATAGCCTACTATATTGAAATTGCTCCGTTTAATAAATTCCATTTCATGACAATCCTTCGAATATTTGCAATGCTTGTAAGGTGAGTAAAAGTGAACAAAACGCCCATCCTCATACGAATACTAAATCATGAGCCTCACTTTATTTTATTCATTTTGGTGTTTGGGGACCTATCTATTTATTATTTGATTCACGAAATAAATATTATATTACCTTTATAGATAAGTTTTCCAAATTTACCGTGATTTACACATTCTAATCAAGAATTCAATTTATTCATATTTTTGAAAAATTTCATCTACTTATTCAAGATTAAAGTCAATCTAAAATTAAAAATATTCTATATGACAATGCAATGGAATTTACCTCCCACACATTTACATCTTTATTATCTCAACTAGACATTCATTAACGCATAACTTGTCCATATGCTCCCTTTTAAAATGACTTTACTAAATGCAAACATCATTATATCATTGAGACTAGGTTTTCTATATTAAATCAAACCCATGTCCAACTTCACTATTGGAGTTATGCCTTTGAAACTATGGTCCATATTATTAACAGGCTTTCTAACTCAGTCATTAATAACAAATCCCTTTAGGAAATGCTCTTTGGTCAACATCCATCTATTTCACACCTTTAAGTTTTTGGTTGTCTTGTATAGCCATATCTTAGGCCATATATCAAACAAAAAATAGACCATCGCTTTACCCCATGTATTTTCTTGAGATATCTCCTAGCCTATAAAGGCTATTCTTGCCTTTCTCCTAAAACAAATTGCAATTTTATAGTTGCAGATCCAATTTTCATTGAAAAGAGATTTCATTTTGTTAGCTCTCAACCACAACAATCCAAATGTAATGCTTTTTAAATCCCACTACAATTTTCCTTTTTTTTCTTCTTCAAAGACTTTGGTTGCCTCTCCTACAAAACCATCTATACATAATTTCATAATTTCACGGCCTTCTCTTCATCAAACCTTGTCGAAAGTCATTCATCTACTCTTTGTGATGATGAAATTTCTTTAGGGCCCATTCCTCTGCCCTTTCAAAATACCTCCAGTCATCTAATGACTATATTTTCTTATGACGTGGCTGTTGTATCTGCAGTTTAGGTGACTTTTCTGTTTTCAAGGCGCTTGCTTTTCTGACTTTGCTTAGAGTTTAAACTGACCACAAACGATCCAAGTTTTCCTTATTTTCCTCGTTTTTTCTTAAGATTTGCCCAGAAGATCAACATTTCGCGCACGGAACACGTGGAAAAAAGGAGACCTGTCGTTATATTGGGCCAGCCACCCAATTGTAAATTGGCCAGCTCTGGCAGCGTTCCAATAGAAGCAACAATTTGAAAACTCTCAGTCTTCCATTATGATGCTTGATAAGAAGTTAAAGCTATTTCATTCTCACCTTCTCCTTTTCCTAATCTCAACACTTTTATCTCACCCTCTTGTGTCTTTCAAGATGCATCCTCATCAATTCCGATCCATCAGTCTCTCTTTTGTGGTAATCACCATAACCTTAATCCACTTTCCATTTCCTTCGTACGCCAATACCGCAATACCAGGAATGCAGCGCACCATTTGAATGTGCGGGGATTAAGAATCTCAGTTATCCTTTCTAGGGGCCAGCTAGGCCAAGCTATTGCGGTCATCTGGCTTTTGAGTTGAACCGCAGCAGTGAAGAACCTCTGATGAAAATCAAGTACATGAGTTACCGGAGTTCTTGAAGTCAACAACACGGCGCGGACTCTCAGATTTGACTTAGAATTTCTTAACTTTTTAAGCATGCTGAGCTTACCTTGTATTCGTTAAACTTTACAGTGTAACACAGTAATAGTTAATTTATATATAAACAATGGAATGTTCTGTTTGCAGTATCAATGACACATTTTTTGTCTGGTTTATGCTTTTTAGTATTTCAACAACTTGCATATGAATATCGTTGAGGATTTTAGATTCTTCTTTTTTGCTTCTATAATTTGCTTCTCATATGATGATATCCAACTCTATCTTTGCAGCAAGCAGAATGCTTCCAACGTCATTTTGCCAACTGTACGACAATCTATATTGAGTAAATATTAATACTTTCTATTGGTTCTGTTACATGACAATATGGAAAAGCATTTTTTTTCCCTCTTGCGTATGTTGGAATTACTAGTGCATATATACATATATTGAGATATGAATAAATACATAAATTGAACTACTCTTTGCACGCAGGAACCTGTGATCAGCGTGGGTGTGGTTGCGGGTACGATTGCGGTAAGCTTTTGTTGTGATTATATGCGCCAAGAAACGACAACAGCTCAGTAATTTGATGATGTGGAAGAGAGCTATAAGGAATAATCACTTTAATACTGAAGAAATGATGAGCAACTTTGGATCAATGGGTCCAAAACGATATAATTATTCAAAGGTGAAGAAATTGACCAACTCATTCAAAGATAAAGTAGAACAAGGAGGATATGGTTCTGTGTCCAGAGGGAAATTATCTGATCAACATATTGTGGCAGTGAAAATCTTGAATGAATCTAAAGGACTAATAGAGCTTTGATTTATGGATTCGTGGTGAATAGATCGCTTAATAAGTTGATATATGATAAAGGAACTTCAACTCCAAATTGTCACTTGGATAGCAAGATAATGTTTCAAATTGCAATTCATATTGCTTGAGAGCTTGAATACTTGCATTAGGTTGTCACACAAGGATCCAACATTTTGACATAAAACAAAACAACATATTATTGGATGAAAATTTGTGCAAAAAAATCTCTGATTTTGGCATTGCTAAACTATGCAAACTAAAAGAGAATATTGTGTCAATGATGAGCATGAGAGGGATTCCAAGATATATTGCCCTATAGGTACTTAATCAATACTATGGTAGAGTCTCTCACAAGTTTGATGTTTATAGTTATAGAATATTAGTTCTTGAAATGAATGGAAGAATTGATACCAAAGACTCTTATAGCAATGCAGTTTATTTTCCAGATGAGATTTGTAACAAACTTGAACAAGGTGTAACCTTTGGTATTTTTGAAGATGTAGATGGAGAGGAAGAAGACACAATAACAAAGATGAGAAGTGTGAGTTTATGATGCATTCAAACCAATCCTTTAGATTGGTCATCAATGGATAAGGTGATAGAAATGTTAAAAGGTACTTTACAATCTTTACAAGTTCCACCAAAGCCTTTCTTTGATTTGCCTAATAGCCCACCTCAAGATTCTTCTACAACTTCATTATCACAATAGCCAAAATTTCAAATGTCTTCAATTGAGTTTTAAGATTCAAAATTTTAATAAGATATCTATTGAACCATATATTCAAAGAGTGGCATAAAACAAATCTACTCTTGAATGAATGGAATAAAGGGAAGGTAAGGCAAAAAAGGGCGTTATTAATTTGCTGAGTTTCCTAAACTTTTAGCATTGCCAATCAATGGTCGTGGTAGATTGTAGACCACAATACGATTTTGTAAAATGTTCTTGAAAAAAAAAAGTATTAAAATTTAAATAATACAAATATTGATAAAAATATAACATTTAGAATAAGCCAAAAAAAGAAAGAAAAGAATATGGGTAATCTTTGTGTAATAAATAATTTACATTTTCTTCATTTTTTGAAATAACTTCAATTTTGTATTTCCATGATTTTTAATTACCTATAATGATTTGTCTCTTTCTTCCCTTTGTTTTCTCTCTTTTGATTCTTTATCTACTTTTTATTATACGTTGTTTGGTTGTGTCTTGGTCTTCTATTTGTGCACCCCCTGCCCCCCCCCCCCAACCTTCCCAAAAAAAAAAAAAATACTTAGATATTATATATCATTTAGTTTTTGAACACTTCTTTGTGCACAAATAGGATGATTTGATATTTAATTTCTAATTAGTTTTTAATGAGAAAAAAATTAAAGAGGGGGTATTATATTTTTTAGCACACAATTAAAAAAAAAAGTTTGCAACTCTCTAAGAAAGAAAACATTGTTTGTCTTGTACTCATTGGTGAACCATTAGAGAATACAATTGCCTTATGAAGGTGACAATAGTTTGGCCAATATTAAAATCATAATAAATCTAATTGAAATGCTTGTAGTGAAATAGACACGATTAGATCATATGAAAATTCTACTAAAGTGATATAGATGAACAATATTTCTACCAATTTCTAAGTTTTGAACCTCAAAGCAATATCTCACCTTTCCCTTACCCTAGCATTGCCTTTGTCAACAACCTCATTTAGCTAAGCAGCACATTTATCTGTTACACATGATGAAACCCTCCTGATAAACTCCTTCTCGTCTTCTCCACTTTGCTGATTCTGCTAATTTCGCACAACACTTTTTTCAACATTAACGATAAATAATTATTTTGATACCCCTATAATGAGTGAACAGTAAGAATGTTCTAGACCAGAAAAATGAACTTTCTCAAGTCATAACCACATGGATTCTATTTGGTTTGAAGTTGACAAGATCTGCTTGAAGTCATGTCATGTGACCGAAAACTATAATATTTTTCTTGATACCAAGGAGCTTCCAAGTAGTTAACCACACTTAACATTTGCTGACTTAATTAGCTAATTCCCCTAACAGAAAAGAACGCACCAAACTACTTTTCTCAAGTCATATCCAAATGAGTTCTATTTGATTACAATGGGGAAATTTTATTCAATAGACGAATTAGAAAAAAAAAAAAAAACAAGAAACAGAGAAAAAATGAAAAGTAACCATAACAGCTATTTGATTTTTAATTTTTTTGGCTAATAAGTAGATTAATTATATAATGATTATCAATACATGTTAGTTAGGGATATATCCTTTTTTAAAATTATTTGCAACTTTTTGACTGTTTTGGATATCTCTTCTCTACAAAGAAAAAAATATATCTCTTATTAGTCTTTTAATAGCTTCAAGAGCTATGCATTTAAAACTGGTATTATTCCCAAAGATTATATTATTTCTTTCATTCCAAATAATATAAACAAAATATTCATACATAGATTTGAGTATGCATTCGTTAGATCTTTTTTCTTTTTGCATGATTAAGGATCCAATTAATTATTGAATGCCAAGATAGATATGATGGTGTGACGTTTAGGACAGTCTCTAGTCATGCCAATATTGCAGTTTCGAAAATATGGTCTTGAGATTCATCATAATTATAACATAAATAACAATTTTTATCTCTATAATCTTGAAGAAAGTAACATCTATATCTCGTAGCGAGTTTGTTTGGAATTACTGGTCATACTATCATTAATTGTTAGGGGATTAATACTTAAACTATACAATTCTATACCAACCAATATAAGACCTTGATGAATGATAGTTTTCTATGGAAAGCTTATTGAAAATTTTCGATTTGTAGATGCTACTCATATAATCTTATCTTCTCATATACCATTAGGCTTTGGTATATAATTGATATCACATGCAAGTATAGGACATGAACACCTCCTGTTACAATACATGTTGGTTAGAATCTAATAAATTGTATTTTGTTAGAATCTAACAAAATAGTTATGGAAATGCCTTTATTTTCTTTAAGAAGCGCACGTACCTGAGGAAGGTGTCCCGGTTATTCTCACATCATTTCAGAATTTCACTCCAGTTAACACTCCCAAAGCCGCCGGAATTACACAAAAAGAAGAAGAAGAAGAAGAAGAAGAAGAAGAAGAAGAAGAAGAAGAAGAAGAAGAAAGGAAATTGCGTGCATGATCAGGAGTGAAGTTTGGCCCAAAAAGGGGATCCTTGCCGGAATAAAAAAACTGATGTTTCAGGGTACATATTTGGGGGTTCAAAAGCGTTTGATTTCTCAACCCCCTGCCGTGCAACTTCTCAATTGTAAGATACTAAATAAAATTAGGTTGATTGAAACTGTCCAAATCCAAACACAAAGCTTACCAGACCTTAGCGAATTAGCTAGAGTATGTTAGCTCACAGTGCACTAAACCATTAACGAAGTCACCACTGTAGGGATAACAGAAAAAGTAGGTCTAGCAAGCTAAAATTTAAAATCAGGCTGAATTGCAAATCATCCTGCCATTGCGGTGATTGGCCCTTCTACATGTATGGACCAATGCGTCAATCGTAGTTGACAACAATGGCAGCACTGGGGATGGGGATCATGGGTTAACGCGGCAACCTTCTAGGATGAGTCAACGGGAGATCTCCTCCTGTTTCACGCCGTAATGACAGCTGGTTGGGCGTATTGCGTCAATGTTGAATAGACTTACAAATAAGCATAATCAGCAAATGGAGTTTACCGTAACAGAACTCTGACCATATGCTCCCTGCGGGTATAGGAGTATCAACATTTTCCACGGCGCTTGTAATTGCAATTAATATGGTGCATGCATTTGTTTCAACTTGAAGTGGATGACGACAATGCAATCTGTTCATACTTGAAGTGGATCACGTGCCTGCAGAGAAATACAATCTTTTTATCACATCCAGTATATTATTTTCCCATCAACTGGTATCAATCACCCCAGTTGTTTTCATCCATTGCTTCTCTTTGCCACAGATGCATTCCCGGCTTTCCTTACAATCTGCTTCTCTTGTTTCAACAGCACGACATCACTGGCTTGGGTTATACATTCTGTGGGTTTGACCCACTGGATGGCTGAGGCAATCAAAGTTTTTTCAAAGGAATTTAAATTTAAATGTATTATTTGCAAGTTCTTGACGCTGCTCACACATGGTTGTTCTCAACACTAACAATACTTTCCTTGTTAGGCTATATCTACAGTATCTATGTACTGAGATCTCTTATAGCTAGTAGTTGTAACGCAAGCCCTCTGACTATTGCCCTCACAATATGCTATGCAGTCCATCACCCTCACAATGGCACAACCCTTTTTAAAATTTTCCTTTCTATTTTTAAATTAATAATAAAGAAAATAATCTTTAGAATATATCTAGGATATATTTGGAATATACCTAATATATATCTAAGAGATAGTATTCTTACTAACTACCTCTATGAGAAATAGGGTAGTTAGTTTACATATTTGTCCTTACTTCCTCACAAAAGAGAAGCAGTTTAACCTTATTAATTTTCATTCCAAATGCCTAACAAAATAAAGTTAATGAGTGTGACACAATTCACTAACCATACCAAATAGTCAACATAGATTTCTCATAGACTTGGTTGAGATGAAACATTTAGGAAAAGCCCCAAACTTGTGTTTCAGGTGTGAATCTTATCCATCTTTACTTGAACATTATAAATATATATTAGAAACATGTAGATGCCGGATCGTGTTCGTTGATTATGTTGTGTAGAGGGTGGGCCAGTAGGAGGCTTAACTTCACTAGTCCCTGAGGCTTGGCATCGGAAAATTTTCTTCAATTCAACGGCACAAGCTTATTCTGGTCAGTGATGGACTAATTCTTGGAAATGGATCAAGGATTAGGATTCCAATCTAGCTTTTTAGCTTCTTTTCTTATTCTTTACGTAGCGGAATAGAAGGGTTTGTTTGACGCCGCTGTCCTTCCCAATTATCAAAGTCACTACTTCTTGAGCTTTAAAAAAGAAAAAGGAAAAATAGACCGTTGTTAACAACCAATATCCCAACCCATATCAACAACCAATAGAATTTCCCACCTTAGGTTGAAAAAGTATTAGTAACTTTGACTTCAAATGTAAGAATGAATAAGTAGAAATAATATTAGTTACCTACTTATAACATTATTCTAATCATTTTGTTGATACGAGATGAAGTTCTTAGATGTTAGATAATTTATTGAACTTCCTTTGCGGGACGCGAGTATTCATATGTTTAGTGTCATGATTTAAGCAAAAAGACAACCCTTTAGGAAGGCTCGCCTTGGGACCGTCCCTGAATACAATCTAATCAAGTGCTAACTAAATTGAACCTAATAGTACAAAATCTGTAGAAGGTAGACTGGGTCAGAAGAAAATCTATAGGCTGAGAAAAAGAGAAAGAAACAAAATCTGGTGATATTTCAAAAGAACAATAGTAAACTGAAAACGCGTCGTAGTGAATACAATTATGCATGTTTTATTACAAGCAGTAATGTTTTCCTAGAAGGAAGTCGCCCGGTGGTTTCCAAATCGTTTAGAAAATAAATGATAAAGAATTGGTTCAAAAGGTGATACTTTACGTTCTTCGAGTTAATGGCTGAATCATCATCTCAACTGCCTTTTTCTCCACTTTATCACCCCAGGTGTTACCGGTCGATAGTTGATGTATCATGAATCTGGGCATTAGCCAGACTTTTAGTGGCTTTAACATTTTGGGGCCTAGTCTTGGTTTTTTCCTCTTCTTTTTTGTTTCTATACACCCGTTCATGTCTAGACCAATTGGTGTTAAGTTTTCCGAATTGTCCAAAGCAAAGGCGTTTGGAAAGGATCTCTGGCATCTAACCCACGGAAATGGTGTTACCAAGTCCGGCAGAGTTTCAATCCATCTCCCACCTACTGCTCACAACTGCTTCCCTGCAGACGATTTTTGGGTACCAAGCTGAAATGCACTTAACCGACTTTTGAGGCCCTTTATTGTCCATCAACACTAACAATGGCTTTTGGAAAAGATTTCTATAGCCGTCCCTTTCAGTCCAACCAATTATTTCATCATTTCTTTAGTTACTACTTTTTCTTTCTCATTTTTTGCAAGGACCAATGGCGAAGACTCGTATAAAGTTATTTCTTTTAATTATTTGTAGAAATCAGGGGACACCTCAATCCATAAGCAGAGCTGGGTTTACCGGAGGGCCTCTAATTTCAAAAGCTGGTCACACGGAGTCCAAGTCAACCAAAGCAAGACTTCGGTCGGAGCGGTCAACCCAATCCTTTACCCCCTCCCGCTACCAGCCACGCCCCCAACTTCTCCAACCTCTCCCTTCCACTCCTCCCCTGCTTGGCCATGTCTCCCATCGCCTTTTCCCCGGCGATCCTCGTTTGCGTCCTATTCGTCCTCTTCCTCTCCGGGATGACGATGTCCTTCCCACCTGCATGCATCCAGACCTTCGACTGTGGACCTCTGAAGAACCTCCCCTACCCCTTCACCATCCTGCCCAACTGTAGCCCGCCGGAGTTCCTACTCACATGTGACGACGACTCGGCCCAGTTGACTATCTCGTCGGTTACTTACCGAGTTCTCCACGTCAACCAGACCGCCAAAACTATGACTCTCGCCCGCTCTGACTTCTGGGACACGGCGTGCCCTGTGAAATTCACCAATTCCACTATGAATTCCTCAGTCGTTGCGTACGCTTCGGATAATGAAGACCTTACCATCTTCTACGGTTGCCCCTCTGGTTTCGAAGACAAGGCTTATAATCAATTCTATTGTAGCTTCTACGGGATTGCGAATCTCAGCTACGCTTATTATCTGACGGGCCCGGTTCCGACAGACCCGATTCTGAGTCTCATTCACTGTAGCGTCGGTGTCCCCGCCAAAATCCAGAAGACCGCCGCGTCTGAGCTCAAGGGTAATCAGTCGACGCTTCAGGAAGTGTTGATGAAAGGTTTTGATGTGAAGTACATCGATCTTCTCGGAGAAACGTGTCTCAAGTGTCCGGCTAGGGGTAAGGAATGTGGGTTTGATCCGAAGTCGGGCCAACCCACTTGCCTTTGTGGAAATCAAACGTGTGACTCAACAGGTATCCGACCTTTCTTCCTTTTGAAAATTACTGTCTTGATTGCGAATGCTCACAGCTTTGGTTAGGCTAAGTACTTTTCTACTGGAAGTGATCAAAACACTTCGGCGTAGAGAATTAAGCTAGTGTACAATCCATCCAATCTATCGATGCATAAGGGGCCCTCGGAAAGGATGCTTTATCTGAGTAGTATAGCTCAGTTTTCCCTTGAAGGCTAAAATAGGTTTCACAGAAGTCATCAGAAATTCTGGTCGTTACACCATAATTTTGTTAATTCACGTGAATGATTGCGGTTTTGATTTGGGAATGATTGCTGCTTTGGTAGGCTCAAATAGGACGATGCATTTGTAGTCGGAGGGGTAAAACATTTAGGTACAACTGTTTGCCTTTAAGATTTATTTACGTTAAGATTATGTACAACCATCCAATTTGTCTACTAAGACACATGTGGCCATCTTCAACTACCACTTGACTGTTTGGCATTAACGCCTTCCGGCCCTGTGACCTGCCAAGTGACTCCAATAGGCAAGTCAACCTTAAGGTCACCTAGCAGATTTGGCTTGCTAGTCAACAGCGAGTCAACTTGTCTAGTGAAAAATTTGTTAAGCCAGTCTAGTTTTACTAATTATATCCACCAATTAACTCAATTTTTGAAAAAAAATTTCAATCACAATCTCTTCCCAACTCTTGAGCTTGCAAAGATGGTAAAATCTGGGAAATTCCTTTTCCACTTACGTTTGACTCTAATAGGACTTAGAATTTTCTTACTTTTCTTGGCATGCCACACATTCTATTGTTTTCTATGAACTTCAAAAATATCATACACATATAGTTATTCAATATAAGCAAAAAGTAATAAGTCTCGTAAATCATTTATAGATTTTTTTGTCTTGTTTTCTTGTTTTCTCTCTTCATATTCTAATAGTTTAATAAAATGCATACGGACACCATTGATGAGTTTAGACTTCCTTTTTTTTTTTTGGCTTCCGTACTTGCCTCTCTGATAAGTTTGTCATCGTATGAAAATGTCCAACTCTACCTTCTTTGTTGCAGGATCACGGAACCAAACTCTGCTAACCAAGGTGCTATTGGTAATGACAATCAATCTTGAATAAAAGTTACCTCCTTCCTTTAATTTCGTCATATAGACTATACAAAATGCCAATTAATTTCTCTTGTACACTTATATATGCACAAACACATACAAATATATATCTAGCTTTGTAATTAAAATACATCAATTAACTCTTCTTTGCAGCCAATTTCGATCTCCATGGTTGTGGCTATCTCTGTCATTATCATATACATGAAGAGACTACACTTTCCAATTAGCTTAAGGATATGGGAAAGAGATAGGAAACATGATGAATTGAATAATGAAGAAATCATGAAGAACTTTGGATCAATAGGTCCTAAGTGATATACCTATTCAGATGTTAAGAAATTGACCAACTCATTTAAAGAAAAGGTTGGACAAGGAGGATATGGTATTGTATACAAAGGAAAATTATCTGATGGGCGTGTCGTGGCAGTGAAAATCTTGAATGAATCCAAAGGCAATGGAGAAGAATTTACCAATGAAGTGGTTAGCATTTGTAGAACATCACATATTAATATAGTGAATCTTCTTGGTTTCTGCTATGAAAGGACTAGAAGAGCTTTGATTTATGAATTCATGGTGAATGGATCTCTTGATAAGTTGATATATGATAAAGGAACTTCAACTCCAAATAGTCACTTGGACAGCAAAACAATGTTTCAAATTGCAATTGGTATTGCTCGAGGGCTTGGATACTTGCATCGAGGTTGTAACACAAGGATCTTGCATTTCGACATAAAACCACACAATATATTACTAGATGGGGATTTGTGCCCAAAAATCTCTGATTTTGGCCTCGCTAAACTATGCAAACCAAAAGAGAGTATTGTGTCAATGACGGGCATGAGAGGGACTATAGGATATATTGCCCCAGAGGTATTTAATCGATACTGTGGTAAAGTCTCTCACAAGTCTGATGTCTATAGTTATGGAATGTTAGTTCTTGAAATGAATAGGGCAAGAAAAATAGCTAATACTAGAGACTCTCATTGCAGTGAAGCCTATTTTCCGTATGGAATTTATAAAAAACTTGATCAAGGTGAAAGCTTTGGTATTTTTGAAGATATAGCTGAAGAGGAAGAAGACATAATAAAAAAAATGATAATAGTGGGTTTATGGTGTATTCAGATTAATCCTTCAGATCGGCCCTCAATGGGTGAGGTGATAGAAATGTTAGAAGGTACCTTACAATCTTTACAATTTCCACCAAAACCCTCCTTTGATCAACCTATAAGCCCTGCTCAAGATTTTTCTAACACTTCATTATCACAAAATTTGACATTTGAAATGCACTCGATTGAATGATAAGTTTGAAAATTTCAATAAACTAGTTGTGTTGATCTATACTTCCCAAAGAGTGGTAGAAAAAAAAAATCTACCTTTGAATGAATGGAATAGAAGGAAGGAAAGGCAGAAGGAGCATTTTTAATTTGTTGAGCTTGTTGAACTTTTAGCATTGTCAATTGGTCTTTGTTTAATCTTGCATTTTCTTTGTCTATCGAGAGCACTTCCATTTCTTATTCCATGATTTGTAAGTATCTTTAATGATCTTTATCTTTCTTCATTTTCTTTCTCTTGGTACTTTATCTTCTTTTTGTTCTATATTGTTTGGTTGTGTATCGCTCATATATTTGTCCAAAGAAAAAAAAATGTGAACACTTAGATATTATATACCATTGAGTTTTTGAACATTTCTCTTTGCACGAGAAGGATGGTTTGATGTTTTATTGTTAATTAGCTTTTAATGAGGGGAAAAAAAAAAACAAAGATGGGGTAGTTTATTTTTCAAAAGATGAGAAAAATAAAAAAGAAGGAATTTTTGTAGCGCTCTAAGAGAGCTACAGAGTTGCCTTTTGAAGGCGACAATATTTTGGCCAACATTAAAATCATAAACTAGATGACCTTATAGCTGCTAAATGCAAGTAAGCAATCTTGTATTGGAAAGTCAAAACTCTTTCTCCTAAAAAACGCTCTCTACTCTTGAAAAACCCGAACTTTTTTCATCCACAGCTCCGCTTTCTCCTAAAAAACGCTCTCTACTCTTGAAAAACCCGAACTTTTTTCATCCACAGCTCCGATTGGCACCTTTCCTTTCCCTCTCAGCCGACCATTTTCTCTTCCAGCCAGCCACTTTTTGGCCCTCTAAGATGCACCCGTGAGCTTTTTGCTTGCAGGTGGGTCTCGTTTTCCCATTGATCTGTGTCACAACACCGTGCGCGGAGCAGACTGAGTTATATTACCTTCCCCTTCCTTTATGTCTACGTCTTTGTTCACAATAGGATAATAGCTGCTCAAATCTCACCTGGAATCCTTGGCTTCCACTGACTTCAGTTACTTTGGCGCTGGTTGCTACATGCTCCTGCTGATCCTCTTCAGCTGCCGCCTATAAGTAGTTTGTTTAAGGCCCATGTAATTTGGTCATCTGACCCATGTCTTTTAGTCTTAAGTGGCCTTTAGGTGAAGCCCTAAACTCAATGTGGACATTGTACTAATAGGTTCTAGTGGCGGAGCTTGTACATTTTCTTATTGGTGTTATTTTAAAGATATTGTCCCTTTTGTTTAAGAAAAAAAAAAAAAAAAGAACTTATAGCCTCTGTCTTCATACCAAATAACATAATAGATTAATTGAAATTTTTTTAGTGAAATATTACGTCTACAAGTATGTCGATTAACTTTTAAATTGAACCAAATTAGATGGTTATGGAAATACTTTTCAGTCAATAAATATTGCAAAGAGCAGGCTTAGGACTGGGGCGAGAAGAAAAGGTTGGAAGTGGAGTCTCTTTGACGAAATTCAAAGAGAGACAAACCTGGAACGCCCAGCTCACCAAGCGCAAGAAGATGCCGCAATTAGGCTTTGCAAGTTTCGCGGAGGTACCATTTTCTTTAAAACGCGCATGTATCTATGGAAGGAAATAGCAGATCATGATCAGGAGTGAAGTTAATAAACTGACATTTTAAGGTACTTATTTGGTGGTTCAAAAGTGTTGGATTTCTCAAACCCCAGCCCTGCAACTTCTTAATTCTAAGATGCTAAATAAAATTAGGTTGACTGAAATTGTACAAATCCAGACACAAGTCTTACCAGACCTTAGCGAATTGGCTAGAGTATGTTAGTTCACAGCATACTAAACCATTCACAGAGTCATCAATGTCCGGGTATAAATTAAAGCTAGCAATTTAAAATTTAAAATCAGGCTGAATTGCAAGTCATCCTGCCATTCCTGTGATTGGCCCTTCTACATGTATCTACTAATGCTTCAATCGTAGTGGACATCAGTTGGCCGTACTGTGGATGGTAGTAAAGGGTTGAATCGGAAACCTTCAAGGATGTGTTGCCGGGAGATCTCCTCCTGCTTCACGCGGTAATGACTCACGACTTATTGGGCGCATGAGGCAAGTCAATGTCGAATAGGCTTACAAATTTCAAAGCAGAATCAACAAATGGGTTGACGGTGTGGAACTCTCTCCGTAGACTTCTTAAAGGTAATATGGTAAATATGGTGCATGGATATCTTTTTCCCCCTTTTTTTTCTAATGCTCTGCCAATATAAGCCTCAAAGTGTTTTCAACAATGGAGTGAAAAAAATGAAAAGAAGAAGCGTAGGTACGGTAGTGAGTTCACAAAATGCACTATTTTTTAATTGGTTGAATTAGATGAAACGTTTCTTGTTGGAAAACGACAATGCAATCTGTTCATACTTGAAGTGTATGACGTGCCTCCAGAGAAAAACAATCTTCTTATCACATCCATCTTATATTTTCCCATCAAGCGGTATCAATTATCCCCATCTTCCGTGGTTCGCTTCATCTATTGCTTGTCTTTGCCACGAATGCATTCCCATCTTTCCTTACAATCTGCTTTTCTTGTTCTTTATTCATTATATTCTTGGTCTCCGTCGAGCTTCTGTGGTCTTTATGGTCTTATGATTGGTGTTTAATCAGTTTTAACTGCAGGACATTGACTTGCGTCATCCACGCAATAAGTCGTCATGTTACAGGTGCCAAGTTTGACTTGTCAAGAGTTTGAACTCATCAGACTTACAAGTTGTGTCATTGTACTGGAGTCGGCGCCCGAATTGCGGAGCAACTTCGGCGAAGCCCATGGGTTCTCATACTTTGGACGCTTGACTGGGGTTCAAAAAGATTCATGCCCACCCTCTCCCCTCTTCAGAATTTAAGAAGATTCATGTTCACCCCCTCCTTTTTTCATCTGATTACTTCCAATCTCAGTCTTTTTTCATCTGGCCCGTTTCTACCCCTTCTATTTATACGCGAATTTATGGATTTTGGAAGTCGGTGTGTAGAGATTTTTTCTCGAAATATCTCTCCTCATTCAAAGTCTCTGCATGAAGAACTTTCTCCACACTTTCGTGTTTGGTGTGTATAAAAGTCACTTCCTTCTCCTCCTCTCTCTTTTGGGAGACCCACATGTGAGCTTGATATATTCTTCATCATTGATTAAAACCTTTTTTTAAATCTTTACCAATTAAATCTTGGGATATTTTCTAACCATGATGTTGTCCATCTTTGACCATTTCTTCACCACAATTGTAGAAGGAAATATTAGAACATAAAAAACTCTGAATTTATTATGTTATTTTTCCCTGTCGCTAGGGGCAAAACAGTTGTCTTTCTTTCCAAACTCAAAATTTAAGGTATTAACCATTCTCAGATCAATTATCCAACTGCACTCACCTTGTAATTTGAGAGTGACTTGAATCTTGCAGCAGATTGTGATCACGATAGTCCTATTTCTTATTGTTAACAGCCAATATCCCAACCCATATCAACAACCAATAAAATTTCCTACCTTAAGTTGAAAAAGTATTAGTAACTTTGACTTCAAATGTAATAATGAATATGAAGAAATAATATTAGTTACCTATTCATAATATTATTCTAATCCTTTTGTTGATACGAGATGAAGTTCTTAGATGTTAGACAATTTGTTGAACTTCCTTTGCGGGACGCGATTATTCATATGTTTAGTGACATAATTTAAGAAAAAAAGAAAACCCTTTTAGGAAAGCTCGACTTGGTACCGTCACTGAATACAATCTAATCAAGTGTTAACTAAATTGAACCTAACAGTACAAAATCTGTAGAAGGTAGACTGGGTCAGAAGAAAATCTATACGCTGAGAAAAAAAGAAAGAAACAAAATCTGGTGATATTTCAAAAGAACAATAGTAAACTGAAAACGCGTCGTAGTGAAAACAATTATGCATGTTTTATTACAAGCCCTAATGTTTTCCTAGAAGGAAGTCGCCCGGTGGTTTCCAAAGGTAATATTCTACGTTCTTCGAGATAATGGCTGAATCATCATCCCAACTGCCTTTTTTTCTACTTTATCACCCCACGTGTTACTCGGTCGGTAGCTGATGTATCATGAAATTGGGCATTAGCCAGACTTTTAGTGGCTTTAACATTTTGGGGCCTAGTCTTGGTTATTTTCCTCTTCTTTTTTGTTTCTAGACACTCGTTCATGTCTAGACCAATTGGTGTTAAGTTTTCCGAATTGTCCAAAGCAAAGGCTTTTGGAGAGGATCCCTGGCATCTAACCCACGGCAATGGTGTTACCAAGTCCGGCAGAGTTTCAATCCATCTCCCAGTTACTGCTTACAACTGCTTACCTGCAGACTACTTTTGGGTACCAAGCTGAAATGCACTTAATCGACTTTTGAGACCCTTTATTGTCCATCAACATTAACAATGGCTTTTAGAAAAGATTTCTAAAGCCAACGGCGAAGACTCGTATAAAGTTATTTAAAAAAAAAAAATATTTGTAGAAATCAGGAGATACCACAATCCATAAGCAGAGCTGGGTTTCCCGGCAGCTTCTAATTTCAAAAGCTGGTTCACACGGAGTCCAAGTCAACCAAAGCAAGAATTCAGTAGGAGCAGTCAACGCAGTCCTTACCCACTTCAGCGACCAGCCAAGTCCCCACAAACCCCCCCTCCCCTCTCCATTCCCTCCCTTCCATTGCTTCGCCATGTCCCCCATCGCCTTTTCCCCGGCGATCCTCATTTGCGTCCTACTCGTCCTCTCCCTCTCCGGGACGACGATGTCGTTCCCTTCTGGATGCGTTCAGACGTTGGACTGTGGACCTCTGAAGAACCTCTCCTACCCCTTCACCAGCCTGCCCAACTGTAGCCCGCCGGAGTTCCTACTCACATGTGACAACGACTCGGCGGAGCAGCCTGCCCAACTGTAGCCCGCCGGAGTTCCTACTCACATGTGACAACGACTCGGCCGAGTTGACTATCGCATCGGTTACTTACCGAGTACTCCACGTCGACCAGGCCGCCAAAACCATGACTCTCGCCCGCCCTGACCTTTGGGAGAACCCGTGCCTTCAGAAATTCGCCAATTCTACTCTGAATTCCTCAATTGTTGAGTACGATTCGGATAATGAGGACCTCGCCATCTTCTACGGTTGCTCTACTGGTTACGAAGACAAGGCTCATAATCTATTCGACTGTAACTTCTACGGGATTGTGGATCAGAGCTACGCTTATTATCTGACTGGCCCAATTCCGACCGACCCTATCCTGAGACTCATTAACTGTAGCATCGGCGCCAGCACCAAAATCCTGAAAACCGCCGCGTCGGACCTCACGGCTTATCGGTCCACGCTTGAGGAAGTTCTGAAGGAGGGTTTCCATGTGAAGTACATCGATGTTTTCGCAGAAACGTGTCTCAAGTGTCCGGCTCAGGGTGGGGAATGTGGGTTTGATCCGAAGTCGGGCCAACAAGCTTGCCTTTGTGGCAATCGAACGTGTGACCCAACAGGTATCCGACCTTTCTTTCTTTCCAAAATTGCGGTTTGGATCGCGAATGCTCGCTGTTTTGGTTAGGCTAAGTTCTTTTTCTAGTGGAAGTGATCAAACACTTCGGCAGCGTAGAGAATTAAGCCAGAGTACAATCGATCCAATCTATCTTCCGATTAGGGCGCTCGGAATCTATCCAATCTGTCTTCCGATTATAGCGCTCGGAAGGCTGCTCTATCTGAATAGTATAGTTCAGTCTTCTCCTTGAAGGCTAAAATACCTTTCACATAGGTCATCGATAGTTCTGGTCGTGACATCATAATTTGTGTTCATTCACGTGTATGATTGCGGTTTTGATTTGGTGATGATTGCTGCTTTGGTAGGCTCAAGTACGACGATGCATTTGTAGTCGGGAGGGGTAAAGTATTTATGTAGAACTGTTGGCCATTAAGATTATGTACAGCCATCCAATTTGTCTATTAAGATACATGTGGCCATCATGAACTGCCCGTTAACTGTTTGCCATTAAAGGCTGCCGGCCCTGTGACCTGCCAACTGACGCCAGTAGGCAAGTCACCATTACGGTCACCTGGCTGAGTCGACTTGCTAGTCAACAAGCGGGCCAACTGTCTAGTGATAAATTTGTTAAGCCAGTCCAGTTCAAATGCAGTCTCCTCCCAACTCTTGAGCTTGAACAGATGGAAGAAATCTGGGAAATTCCTTTCCACTTACGTTTGACTCTACTAGTACTTTGAATTTTCTTACCTTTTTTGGCAAGCCACACATACTATTGTTTTCTATGAACTTCAAAAATATCATTCGCGTATAGTAATTCAATATAAACAAAATGTAATAAGTCTCGTAAATCATTTACAGATTTTCTTGTCTTGTTTTCTTCTTTTCTCTTTTCATATTCTAATAGTTTAATACAATGCATACGGATACCATTGATCAGTTTAGACTCTCTTTTTTTTTCTTTTTCTTTAGCTTTCCTACTTGCCTCTCTAATAAGTCTGCCATCGTATGAAAATGTCCAACTTTATCTCCTTTGTTGCAGAATCGTGGAATCAGACTTTGCTAGCCAAGGTGCTACTGGTATGGCAATCAATCTTGAATAAAAGTTACCTACTTCCTTTAATTACATCATATAGATTATACAGAATGCCAATTTAATTTTTGTTGTACTCTTATATATATGCACAAACACATACAAATATATATCTAAATGTTACGGGCTTCAGTTAAGAGCTGGGCCTACAGGGAGGGCCTACTCGGGTCAGTAAGTGGCAAGCCCAGATTTGTAAGTATTTGGGAAGATGCAGGAGGGGGTCGGAGGGGTATTGCAGATTTGGAAGATTCTGGAGTCTCGGGCGCAGACTCATCAGGCGGTTTGGGTTCCCGACATCGAGCCCCCTCTCTCCCATTCTCCTTACCTTTTCCCCTCCCTATCGAACTATCTTCTCTTCCTTTCCTCTCTTTCCTTCTTGCTCCCTTGTCCCTTTCACCTTGTCTCCATTTGTATTTGTCCTTTCTTAGACGTCCAGGTGGGACGTGTCCAGAAGCTGCCAAGATTCCTCACAACGCGCGCTCTAGAAAAGGGATCCTCGGTCAGGCACCGTCCGAAGGTCCAATCACCCGATCGAAGGCAAGGAATCAGCCCCAAGCCCTGGAGGGAGAATCACCACTGTTACAAGTGGTATCGGAGCCCTCCGATCCTACTATGGAGGACCGTGTGTCGCAGGTGGCATCCGAATTGACTAATCTCAAATCCCAAGTCTCTTCGGAGGTCCAAGATCTTCGTTCCCGCCTTGATTTGATGATGACGCAGATCCAGCTGCTGGTTTCACAACGACCGGACTCAGTATCGGGCGGCAACAACCCCAACTCCGGCGCTGGCCCTCACACCTCGACGGATGGAGGTAACCCTAATTCCCAACCTCCGTTCTCTGACCCTACCGGGTCCAGAGCAGGCCCAGATGGCTCAAACCCTCATGGGTCACGGCCTCATACGCCGGGCCTCGATGGGTCAGGTCCCGACGGGCCAAACCCCAATGGGTCGGGCCCTAGCGGCTCGGGCCCTGATGGGTCGGGCCCCAGCGGGTCGGGCCCCAGTGGGTCGGGCCCCAGCAGGTCGGGCCCCAGCGGGTCGGGCCCCAACGGGTCGGGCCCCAACGGGTCGGGCCCCAACGGGTCGGGCCCCAACGGGTCGGGCCCACACGGGTCGGGCCCCAACGGGTCGGGCCCACACGGGTCGGGCCCAAACGGGTCGATCCAATCCGGATCGGGACCGGAATCCGAATCTAGTCTTCTAAATCGGATTACCCGATTCGAATTTCCCCGTTTTCACCATGATGACGACCCAACCTCCTGGATTTTCTTAGCCACGGAATTCTTTGAATTCCACGGCTTATCTGACTCTGATCGGGTCCGAATTTCCACATGGAACATGGCGGGGAACGCTGTGAAGTGGTTGCAGTCATATAGAGAGGATTTGGAAAGGGTAAGTCAAACCCTTACTTGGGAAAAATTTAAACAAGGATTATTGGAGAGGTATGGACCCACCAAACCCAGAGACTCCATAAGGTCTATGATGAAATTGGAACAAACTGGGTCAGTAGATCATTATTATGAGCAATTCCGGGAAGCACTAACCTATGCAGGCCCCCTTAATTCTCAACAAGTCGTCGATTGTTTCATTGGTGGTTTGAAGGTTGGCATACAGGGTGATGTCGATGCTAAACATCCAACCACTCTTCATGAGGCCTTACATCTTGCCCAGATTTACGAAGATCAACTGCTAAAAATGCAAGGGTTCCGAAATGTGGTTGTACCAGGACGAAGAATGGGACTGGATCCTTCGGGGCGTAAGGTAGGAGGCGAGATAGTACCCCCTCCAGCACCAGCAAGAGTGGGTCCGGGAGCTATTCGGCCAAGACCACCATTTTACAACCGAAATCCCTTACCGACCAGGAAGTTTACCGCTACTGAGTTAGAGGAACGGAGACAGAAGGGGCTCTGTTTTCACTGCAACGATAGGTATGCCCCGGGGCACAAATGTCAGAAAAGATTGTTTATTTGTGAGGCGGTGTATCCAGACGAATGGGGAGAAGGTGGAGACGGAGTGGGACAGACTGCAACGGAAGAAGAATTTACGGATTGTTTTGATACAGAGGAAGGAATGGGCATCTCCACCATGGCCCTTTATGATTTGGGGGTAGGGAAGCCTAAAACCATGAAGGTGGAAGGACAGGTGGAGTCTTTTAAGAAGCACATCAGAGTGTTAATAGACTCGGGCAGCACTCATAACTTCATTGATCAGAATTTAGTTGTCAGACTTGGGCTTAAGGTGGACCAATCAGTGGTGTTTAGGGTGATGGTAGCAAGCGGGAAGGGAGTAGAGAGTATAGGGGTTTGTCGAGGGGTAGAAGTAAAATTGCAAGGGGTAGGAATGAAACTGGATTTGTATGTACTGCCGTTGGTGGCTGTGGAGGTAGTATTAGGGGTGCAATGGCTGGAGACATTAGGAGATATCATCTGGAATTTTGCAGATCATCGGATGGAGTTTGAAATGGAAAACAAGAAGGTGATTCTTCAGGGGTGGCGTCCGAAAGCATCGAAGTTGATCGAAGAAGCACAATTTACACGAGAATTGGCAAAAAGGGGACAATTAATGGTGGTACAAATTGTGAATAACGAGAAGGAAAACAGGGAGGCCGAATTACAGGTTGCAATGGTGGATGATAAGAGGTATCAACACATGGAGCATCTGCTGGCACAATTTGAGGACGTGTTTCGAGCTCCGAAGGGGCTACCCCCTAGGAGGAGTCATGACCATCGAATTATTTTGAAAGGAGACGGGAAGCCAATATCGGTGCGACCTTACCGATACCCCTATGTTCAGAAAGGAGAAATAGAGAAATTAGTGAAAGAACTGTTAGAAGAAGGGGTGATTCGACCGAGCAAGAGCCCTTTCTCATCCCCGGTGCTCTTAGTGAAGAAGGGAGACGGATCATGGAGGTTGTGTGTGGACTACAGAGAGCTGAACAAACAGACCGTTAAAGATAAATTTCCCATCCCCACAATTGATGAATTATTGGATGAATTAAATGGAGCCCGTTACTTCTCGAAGCTGGACTTAAAATCGGGGTACTATCAAGTCCGAATGAAGGAGGAAGATATTGAGAAAACAGCCTTCAGAACTCATCACGGCCACTACGAATTCCTAGTCATGCCATTTGGGGTGACCAACGGACCTTCCACTTTCCAATCACTTATGAATGTGGTTTTTCAAGAACAGTTAAGGAAAATGGTCCTAGTTTTCTTTGATGATATCTTAATCTACAGCAAGAGCTGGGAAGATCACCTCCAACATGTGCGGCTAGTTTTGGAGATATTGAGGAGAAATCAGTTATATGTCAAGCTATCCAAATGCGAGTTTGGAAGAACAGAATTAAAGTTCCTTGGGCATGTAGTGAGTGAGAGAGGAGTGGCTGTGGACCCGAGTAAAGTGGAAGCAATTATCAAATGGCCAATACCGAGCTCAGTGAAGGCTCTGAGGGGTTTTCTAGGCACCGCAGGATATTACCGTCGCTTTATAGAAGGATATGGCAGAATCACTGAACCCCTTACCAGCCTACTGAAGAAAGATGCCTTTGTTTGGAATGAAAGGGCATTACAAGCATTTGAAAAGGTGAAATCAGCACTAACTACAGCCCCGGTATTAAGGCTGCCGGATTTCTCTCAACCATTTGTTTTGGAGTGTGATGCTTCGGGGACAGGAGTTGGAGCGGTGTTATCGCAAGGGAAGAAGCCCATTGCATATTTTAGCAAAGCACTCCATGGGAACCATTTAAAATTCTCCACCTATGAGCGCGAGATGCTGGCCATAATCATGGCGGTGCAAAAGTGGCGGCATTATCTACTAGGGAGCAAGTTTATTATCAAAACTGACCAGCGGAGTCTAAAGTTCCTACAAGATCAAAAGATTGTGACTCCTGCACAGCAGAGATGGCTATTAAAATTACTAGGGTATGAGTTTGAGGTGGAGTACAGAGCTGGAAGAGACAATGTGGTGGCTGACGCACTGTCCAGACAGCATGGGGAGGCAGAGGAGAATGACAGAGAAGTGATTAAGGGAGAATTGGCAGCGGTATCAGCACCTTACCCGCAGTGGCTTCAGACCATACGAGAAGAAGTCCAACAGAACCAACAGATGCAGGAATTGGTAGCGAACATTACTGCTGGAGAAGCCGTGGGGCCTTGGAAATATAAGGATGGGATCATTACCTTCAAGGATAAGGTATATCTTCCCCCTAACTCATTATTGATTCCATTAATAGTTAAGGAGATGCATGATAGTGCACATGAGGGCAGGGAGAAAACATTGAGAAGAGTGAAATCAGTGTTCTACTGGAAGGGGATGAGAAACCAGGTAGAAAGAGTCATAGAGGAATGTTTGATCTGCCAAAAGAACAAGAATGATAACTCGAAGCCAGCGGGCCTTTTACAGCCGTTACCAGTCCCTGAGCAGGTTTGGGAAGACATTACTATGGATTTCGTGGAAGGGCTGCCCCGATCCCAAGGAAAATCGGTGATTTTGGTGGTGGTGGATAGGTTATCTAAATTCGGGCATTTTATTCCTTTATCTCACCCCTACACGGCAGTAACAGTAGCACAAGTTTTTTTTGAAACCATTTTTAAACTTTATGGGATGCCCCGATCTATAGTTTGCGACCGTGATCCCCTATTCACAAGCAAATTTTGGAAGGAACTATTTAGATTGCAGAACACTACCTTTAATTTTTCCTCCTCTTACCACCCCCAAACAGATGGACAGACCGAAATAGTGAATAAGACTCTTGAAATGTATTTGAGGTGTTTTGTAGGGGAACAACCAAAGGAGTGGTGTAAGTGGTTAGCTTGGGCCCAATATTGTTACAACACCAGCTGGCATAGTTCCACCTTATACACTCCGTATGAGGTGTTATATGGAAGGAGTCCCCCATCCCTCTTAAACTATGTTTCTGGTACTGCAAAAGTGGCTTCGGTGGAACATATATTAAGGGAAAGAGATGCTATGCTGCGGATTATCAAGAAGAATTTGTATGCAGCCCAAGACCGAATGAAGAGAATATACGACACAAAGATGAGGGAGGTCAATTACCAAGCTGGTGATTGGGTGCTAGTTAAACTCCCCCAAAATCGTCAAATTTCGGTGTCAAACCGAGGGAATCAGAAGTTAAAGGCCAGATTTCAGGGACCCTATAAGGTGATCAGGAGAATTGGAAAGGTGGCTTATGAGTTAGCACTTCCCATCAGCTCCAGGGTACACCCGGTGTTCCATGTGTCAAAACTAAGAAGGTTTAAAGGGGAACCAGCAGAAGGTGAGCAGAATTATGATGAAGAGTTCCAGGATGCCCAAGGAGAATTTACAGAGGAAGAGAAGCCGCTGGCTGTGTTGGAAGTTCGTAGTCACAACGGCAGAAGAGAACTCTTGATCCATTGGAAGGGGAAAGCCCCTGCAGAAGCCACTTGGGAGGAAGAACGAGATTTTCACTCCAGATTCCCAGAATTCATGGGTAATCAGCGGAATCAGCCTTGAGGTCAAGGCTAAAGTTAAGCGGGGGGGAATGTTACGGGCTTCAGTTAAGAGCTGGGCCTACAGGGAGGGCCTACTCGGGTCAGTAAGTGGCAAGCCCAGATTTGTAAGTATTTGGGAAGATGCAGGAGGGGGTCGGAGGGGTATTGCAGATTTGGAAGATTCTGGAGTCTCGGGCGCAGACTCATCAGGCGGTTTGGGTTCCCGACATCGAGCCCCCTCTCTCCCATTCTCCTTACCTTTTCCCCTCCCTATCGAACTATCTTCTCTTCCTTTCCTCTCTTTCCTTCTTGCTCCCTTGTCCCTTTCACCTTGTCTCCATTTGTATTTGTCCTTTCTTAGACGTCCAGGTGGGACGTGTCCAGAAGCTGCCAAGATTCCTCACAACGCGCGCTCTAGAAAAGGGATCCTCGGTCAGGCACCGTCCGAAGGTCCAATCACCCGATCGAAGGCAAGGAATCAGCCCCAAGCCCTGGAGGGAGAATCACCACTGTTACACTAGCTTTCTAATTAAAATACATCAATTAACTCTTCTTTGCAGCCAATTTCGATCTCTATGGTTGTTGTTATCTCTTTCATTATTATATACATGAAGAGACTAAACCTTCCAATTAACTTGAAGATATGGGAAAGAGATAGAAAGTATGATGACTTGAATAATGAGGAAATCATGAAGAACTTTGGATCAATAGCTCCTAAGCGATATTCATATTCAGATATAAAGAAATTGACCAACTCATTCAAAGAAAAAATTGGACAAGGGGGATATGGTATTGTATACAAAGGAAAATTATCTAATGGGCGTGTTGTGGCAGTGAAAATCTTGAATGACTCCAAAGGCAACGGAAAAGACTTTATTAATGAAATGGCTAGCATTTGTAGAACATCACATATTAATATAGTGACTCTTGTTGGTTTCTGCTATGAGAGCACTAGAAGAGCTTTGATTTATGAATTCATGGTGAATGGATCTCTTGATAAGTTGATATATGGTAAAGGAACTTCAACTCCAAATTGTCACTTGGATAGCAAAACAATGTTTCAAATTGCAATTGGTATTGCTCGAGGGCTTGAATACTTGCATCGAGGTTGTAATACAAGGATCTTGCATTTTGACATAAAACCACACAATATATTATTGGATGAAGATTTGTGTCCAAAAATCTCTGATTTTGGCCTTGCTAAACTATGCAAACCAAAAGAAAGTATTGTGTCAATGACAGACATGAGAGGAACTATAGGATACATTGCTCCAGAAGTATTTAATCGTTACATTGGTAGTGTCTCTCACAAGTCTGATGTCTATAGTTATGGAATGTTGGTTATTGAAATGAATGGAGCAAGAAAAGTAGCTGATACTAGAAACTCTCATAGTAGTGAAGTCTATTTTCCTCATGGAATTTATAAAAAACTTGATCAAGGTGAAAGCTTTGGTATTTTTGAAGACATAGCTGAAGCAGAAGAAGACATAATAAAAAAGATGATAATAGTGGGCTTGTGGTGTATTCAAATTAATCCTTCAGATCGGCCATCAATGGGTAAGGTGATAGAAATGTTAGAAGGTACATTACAATCTCTACAAGTCCCACTGAAACCTTCCTTTGATCCACCTACAAGGCCTCTTCAAGATTCTTCCATATCTTCATTGTGACAAAATTTGGCACTTGAAATGCACTCAATTGAATGATAAGTTTTGAAACTTAAACTAGTTGTGTTGATCTATAAATTCAAAGAGTGGTATAAAACAAATTTACTTTAGAATGAATGGAATAAAAGGAAGGAAAGGCAAAAGGAAACATTCTTAATTTATGAAGCTTGCTAAACTTTAGCATTATAAATTGGTCTTTGTTTAATCTTACCAAATGGATTGCATTTGTTTTGCCTCTCTAGAGCACTTCCATTTCTTATTTCATGATTTGTAATTACCTTTAATGATCTTTATCTTTCTTTCCTTCATTATTTTTTTTATGAATATGTTAGTTTATTCATTAAAAAAATAAGAGAATACAAAAGTTTAGGGATATATCTTAATATTATAATTTATCTAAGAAAAAATCAAGTCTAAAATCCTTTAACTATGATACAAAAAAATATGTACCTAAATAAGTTTAATGTTTCTAAATAAAAATGCTCTCTCACTACTACTTTCCAGTGAATGTTTGGTTCTTTATCTTATGTTTATTCTATATTGTTTGGTTTTTTTCCTCATCTGTTTGTCCAGGAAAAAAAAAAAAAAGTGAACACTTAGATATTATATACCATTGAGTTTTTGGACATTTCTCTCCGCACAAAAAAGATGATTTGATATTTAATTGTTAACTAGCTCTAAACGAAGCGGGGGGGGGGGGGGGGGGGAGGGAAGATGGGGTAGTATATTATTCAAAAGACAAGCCTAGATAGGTTTCAATGGAGCTTAAGGTTGGTGCAAGGCGATGCAATTCCTGCACAAGTTTTGTATTGTGAGTGCTCCACGCCATGGCTAATCACTTAAGGGTGGACTAACGACCAATGCACTATGTACTTTAAGGGAGGTTTTCCTTTACGTCTGTCTTTGTCCACCATAGGACAACAGCTGCCCAAATCTCACTTAGAATCTTAGGCTTCCATCGGCTCAACTTGCGTTGGTGTTGCTTGCTGCATGCTCCCACTAATCCTCTGGTTGCCTCCTCCATCACACACATCCCACCCATCCCACAATGGTGGCCACAATACCTCCAAGGGCCTCAGGCCCTTTTTGCTTTTTCCTTTTTTGTCTAAGTCATAAGCTCTTTGGTAGGATAGCTCCTAGTAGGCCTATACGTATTTTGGTTTATTTAAGGCCATGCAGTTAGGCTATTTGGCCCATGGTGTTTTGCCTTAAGTGGCCTTTGGATAAGCCCTAAACTCATTTTGGAGACCCACATGTACTAATAAGTCGTGATGGCCTTATGTTTTTTAAGGGCCTTGCCCATTTATTGTTAATGTTATTTTGAGGGCACATCACTTTTGTTTGGGAAAAAGAAAATGAACTTATAGCCTTTATCTTCGTACCAAATAACATAATAAATTAATTAAAATTCTTTTAGTGAAATTTTACGTCTACAAGTATGTCGAATAACCTTTTAAATTGAATCAAATTAGATGGTTATGGAAACATTTTTCAGTCAATAAATATTGCAAAGAGCTGGCTTAGGACTGGGGCGAGAAGAAAAGGTTGGAAGTGGAGTCTCTTTGACGAAATTCAAAGAGTGACAAACCTGGAACGCCCAGCTCACCGAGCGCAAGAAGATGCCGCAATTAGGCTTTGCAAGTTTCACGGTGGTACCGCACGTATCTAAGGAAGGAAATTGCGAAGCATGGTCAGAAGTGAAGTTTGGCCCAAAGGGGAAGCTTGCCGGTATAAAACTGATGTTTTAAGGTACTTATTTGGTGGTTCAAAAGTGTTGGATTTCTCAAACCCCAGCCCTGCAACTTCTTAATTCTAAGATACTAAATAAAATTAGGTTGAATGAAATTGTACAAATCCAAACACAATTCTTACCAGACCTTAGCGAATTGGCTAGAGTATGTTAGTTCACAGTATACTAAACCATTGACAGAGTCATCAATGTCCGGGTATAAATTAAAGCTAGCAATTTAAAATTTAAAACCAGGCTGAATTGCAAGTCATCCCGCCATTCCTGTGATTGGCCCTTCCACATGTATCTACGAATGCTTCAATCGTAGTTGACATCAGTTGGCCGTACTGTGGATGGTAGTAAAGGGTTGAATCCGAAACCTTCAAGAATGTGTCGCCGGGAGATTTCCTCCTGCTTCACGCGGTAATGACTATGCGACTTATTGGGCGCATGAGGCAAGTCAATGTCGAATAGGCTTACAAATTTCAAACCAGAATCAACAAATGGGTTCACGGTGTGGAACTCTCTCTGTAGACTTCTAACAGGTAATATGGTAAATATGGTGCATGGATTTCTTTTTCCCCCTTTTTTTTCTAATGCTCTGCCAATATAAGCCTCAAAGTGTTTTCAACAATGGAGTGAAAAAAATGAAAAGAAGAAGCGTAGGTACGGTACTGAGTTCACAAAATACACTATTTTTTAATTGGTTGAATTAGATGAATCGGTTCTTGTTGGAAAACGACAGTTCAATCTGTTTATACTTGAAGTGGATGACGTGCCTGCAGAGAAAAACAATCTTCTTATCACATCCAGCTTATATTTTCCCATCAAGCGGTATCAATTACCCCCATCTTCCGTGGTTCTCTTCATCTATTGCTTCAATTTGCCACAAATGCATTCCCATCTTTCCTTACAATCTGCTTTTCTTGTTCTTTATTCATTATCTTCCGTGGTTCTCTTCATCTATTGCTTCTCTTTGCCACAAATGCATTCCCATCTTTCCTTAAAATCTGCTTTTCTTGTTCTTTATTCATTATATTCTTGGTCTCCGTCGAGCTTCTGTGGTCTTTATGGTCTTATGATTGGTGTTTAATCAGTTTTAACTGCAGGACATTGACTTGCGTCATGCACGCAATAAGTCGTCATGTTACAGGTGCCAAGTTTGACTTGTCAAGAGTTTGAACTCATCAGACTTACAAGTTGTGTCATTGTACTGGAGTCGGCGCCCGAATTGCGGAGCAACTTCGGCGAAGCCCATGGGTTCTCGTACTTTGGACGCTTGACTGGGGTTCAAAAAGATTCATGCCCACCCTCTCCCCTCTTCAGAATTTAAGAAGATTCATGTTCACCCCCTCCTTTTTCATCTGATCACTTCCAATCTCTGTCTTTTTTCATCTGGCCCGTTTCTGCCCCTTCTATTTATACGCGAATTTATGGATTTTAGAAGTCGGTGTGTAGAGATTTTTTCTCGAAATATCTCTCCTCATTCAAAGTCTGTGCATGAAGAACTTTCTCCACACTTTCGTGTTTGGTGTGAATAAAAGTCACTTCCTTCTCCTGCTCTCTCTTTTGGGAGACCCACATGTGAGCTTGATATTTTCTTCATCATTGATTAAAACCTTTTTTTAAAATCTTTACCAGTTAAATCTTGGGATATTTACTAACCATGATTTTGCCCATCTTTGACCATTTCTTCACCACAATTGTAGAAGGAAATATTAGAACATAAAAAACTCTGAATTTATTATGTTATTTTTCCCTGTCGCTAGGGGCAAAACAGTTGTCTTTCTTTCCAAACTCAAAATTTAAGGTATTAACTATACTCAGATCAATTATCCAACTGCACTCGCCTTGTAATTTGAGAGTGACTTGAATCTTGCAGCAGATTGTGATCACGATAGTCCTATTTCTTATGTAAACTGTAGACAACATCAAGATAGAGAATAATTCTCGAGAAGCAATATCTCGTTCTTGCCCTGGAAATAAGATGAGTCAATATAAGCTAGAGCAGCCTTTCCTTCTTGCAAGGCTTTTGTTTGATTACCTTACTTATGGAGTCTGATAGTCATGTCTTGTCTTTTGGTTAATTTCTTTCAGTTTGGTGTCCCTTCTAAGCTTGTCTAGCTATACCTTTGTTGAGACCATAATTTTTACATTTTTCTCTGGCAAACGTGAACTTTTTTGGAACTTTTGGTCGTTTAAATCTTCCTAAGTTGAGCACCACATATCTTATAGGATAGAAAGCAAATATGGTCCCCAAGATGATTCAAATGAATATAGCCAGTCTTTTATCACAAGATTGGCTCCTTACATATGTAACGGAGTAAATTTATTTAACCCTCTAAATAAAATAGTGATATTAGACTTATACCTTGGAAGCAAATGTGGTTCCCAAGATGATTCAAATGAATATGGCTAGTCTTTTATTATAAGATTGACTCTTTTTATATGTGGCTGAGTGAATATATTCAACTCCTTAAATAAGATAATAATAGTGGACTTATAGCTAGAAGGCAAATATGGTTCAACTAGCAATACTGGACTTATAACTCAGATGATTTAAATGAATATGACCAGCCTTTCATCACAAGATTGACTCCTTGCATATGTGGCAGAGTAAATATTTTCAACTCCCTTAATAAAATAGCAATATTGGACTTCTTGGGTATAAAAAGGTGCTGGTGATTAGAAAAGCCTGCAAAGTTTGAATTGCTAGAACAGAATCTAAACTCAATCGAAGCCTGGATCACAATTAAGAGAACCCTTCACCAGAAGGAGAAACGAACGAGCTCGTCGTAGCCTTCTTTCATATTTTACCTAACATCCCCCGAATTTTCATGTATTGTGGATTTCTGAAGTCCTTGGTTGTTCCTCAAAATGTCTCACTAAGCTGAATAGTCCATGTGTCCTCTACGCGATTTCATTATCGCCACAATCCATATTCGAAACGCTGAGGACCACGGACTGCCATATTTTTGGCTAGAACTGGCTACAAGTATAGAAGTATAACCCATCAAGGTTTCCGCTGGAATTATCCACACACTAACACGAGGGTGCTTTCACTCTAATCTTGTTGGCTTTGATCTCTTTCTATATTTTTTATGACGTGGTCGTGACATTTTAGGTAGGAGAATAAACTGCAGTTCAGGCGACCTTTTTGTTTTCAAGGCGCTGGCTTTTTCTGACTTTGCTACAGTTTAAACTGATCACAAACCATCCAAGTTTTCCTTCTTTTCTTGTTTTTTATTAAAAGTTGCCCGGAAGATCAAGATTTCGTGCAGGGAACGCGTAGAAAAAAAAGGAGATCTGTCGTTATAATGTGCCAGTCACCCAATTGTAAATCGATCATCTGTGGCAGCGTTACAATAGAAGCATATATTTGAAAGTGCTCAGTCTTCCCTACTTTGACAAAGACCACCAGCACCATTATGATGCTTGATAAGAACTTAAAGCTATTTCATCTTCAGCTTCTCCTTTTCCTAATCTGATCACTTTCATCTTCTGTGTCTTTCAAGATGCAGCCCCATCTCTTCCCAACCCTCAGTCTCTCTTTTGTGGTAATCACCATAATCTTAATCCACTTTCCATTTTCTTCGTACGCCAATTCCGAGCAATACCAGGAATGCAGCGCACCATTTGAATGTGCAGGGATGAACCTCAGTTATCCCTTCTAGGGGCCGGATAGGCCAAGCTATTGTGGTCATCCGGCTTTTGAGTTGAACTGCAGCGGTGAAGACCCTCTGATGAAAATCATGGACATGAATTACCGAGTTCTTGACGTCAATAACACTGTGCGGACTCTCAGAGTTGCTAGAGAGGATTACTGGAACAGGTTTTGCCCGTGTACGATCGTTAATACCACCATAGATTTCACCATCTTTTCTTATAGTTCAGGTACCACGAACCTGACGATCTACTATGGTTGCCCCCTTCCGGGTCAGCCCGGTTCTCTAATTTGCTCTGTAAACGGTACCGAGCTTTCGACTTACGCAAGTGGCGATATCATGGACGTGACTAATGCAATAGGGACGTGCCGGTACAACGTTAAAGTTCCAGTTATCCAGTCAGCGGCGGGACCTGGGCTTAATTTAACTGAAGCTGATGCACTGATCCGCGCTATTGATGGAGGCTTCATGTTGGGGTGGAATGCCTATAATGATCTGTGTATTGCATGTCAAGTATACGGTGGCCTTTGTGGGTACAACACAAGCATGAATGCATTCGCTTGTCATTGTACAAATGGAACTTGCCCAATCACACTTGAATCGGCACCACCATCAGGAGGTAAGTGTTTCGCTGTCATTTTTCCTTCATTCCTGCATATATGTTTAGATGCTGGGTTACTAGCATATAGATTAGCATCCTCTTCTGCTTTCTTTCTTTTTCCCTTAAAGCGTAGCCAATTTAATGGAGAAAAACTATCCTTCACATCTAAAGTGCAGTCAACATAGATTTCTCATAGACTTGGTTGAGATGAAGCATTTAGGAAAAGCCCCAAACTTGCTTTCGGGTGTGAATCGCATCCATCTATACTTGAACACCATGAATATATATTAGAAACCTGTAGATGTCGGATCGTGGTCGTTGATTGTGTTTTGTAGAGGGAGACTAGTAGGAGGCATAACTTCACTTGTCCTTGAGGCTTGGCATCGGAAAATTTTCTTCAATTCAACGGCACAAACTTATTCTGGTCAGTGATGGAATAATTCTTGGAAATGGATGGAGGATTAGGATTCCAATCTAGCTTCTTAGCTTCTTTTCTTATTTGTTACGTAGCGGAATAGAGGGGTTTTTTTTTATGCCGCTGTCCTTCCCAATTATCAAAGTACTGCTGCTTGAGCTTTAAAAAAGAAAAAGGAAAAATAGATCGCTGTTAACAACCACAACCAATATCCCAACCCATATCAACAACCAATAAAATTTCCTACCTTAAGTTGACAAAGTATTTTAGTAACTTTGACTTCAAATGTAATAATGAATAAGAAGAAATAATATTAGTTACCTATTTATAATATTATTCTAATCCTTTTGTTGATACGAGATGAAGTTCTTAGATGTTAGACAATTTGTTGAACTTCCTTTGCGGGATGCGATTATTCATATGTTTAGTGACATAATTTAAGAAAAAAAGAAAACCCTTTTAGGAAAGCTCGACTTGGTACCGTCACTGAATACAATCTAATCAAGTGCTAACTAAATTGAACCTACCAGTACAAAATCTGTAGAAGGTAGACTGGGTCAGAAGAAAATCTATAGGCTGAGAAAAAGAGAAAGAAACAAAATCTGGTGATATTTCAAAAGAACAATAGTAAACTGAAAACGCGTCGTAGTGAAGACAATTATGCATGTTTAATTACAACCACTAATGTTTTCCTGGAAGGAAGTCGCCCGGTGGTTTCCAAATCGTTTAGAAAATAAATGATAAAGAATTGGTCCAAAAGGTGATATTTTACGTTCTTCGAGATAATGGCTGAATCATCATCCCAACTGCCTTTTTTTCCACTTTATCACCCCCACGTGTTACTCGGTCGATAGCTGATGTATCATGAAACTGGGCATTAGCCAGTCTTTTAGTGGCTTTAGCATTTTGGGGCCTAGTCTTGGTTTTTTCCTCTTCTTTTTTGTTTCTAGACACTCGTTCATGTCTAGACCAATTGGTGTTAAGTTTTCCGAATTGTCCAAAGCAAAGGCTTTTGGAAAGGATCCCTGGCATCTAACCCACGGCAATGGTGTTACCAAGTCCGGCAGAGTTTCAATCCATCTCCCAGCTACTGCTTACAACTGCTTACCTGCAGACTATTTTTGGGTACGAAGCTGAAATGCACTTAATCGACTTTTGAGACCCTTTATTGTCCATCAACATTAACAATGGCTTTTGGAAAAGGTTTCTAAAGCCAACGGCGAAGACTCGTATAAAGTTGCCCCAGGGGTGTGGTTCAACTGGGAAAGGCTCGTGTGGGATTCCCTACAAAGTAGGGGTTCTGGGTTCAAAACCAGTTGGCTGCATTCTTGACATGAAATTGGCAAAATGCTTTGGGGTGAGTGTTGGGCCCTCCAGTTTGAGCCACCATGCAAGTGGTGGGGGTTCTGGGTCATAAAAAAAAAAAAAAGTTATTTAAAAAAAAAAAATTATTTATAGAAATCAGGAGATACCACAGTCCATAAGCAGAGATGGGTTTCCCAGCAGCCTCTAATTTCAAAAGCTGGTCCACACGGAGTCCAAGTCAACCAAAGCAAGACTTCGGTCGGAGCAGTCAACGCAGTCCTTACCCCCTTCAGCGGCCAGCCAAGTCCCAACAAACCCCCCCCTCTCCCCTCTCCACTCTCTCCCTCCCACTGCTTCGCCATGTCCCCCATCGCGTTTTCCCCGGCGATCCTCATTTGCGTCCTACTCGTCCTCTCCCTCTCCGGGACGACGATGTCGTTCCCTCCTGGATGCGTCCCGACCTTGGACTGTGGACCTCTGAAGAACCTCTCCTACCCCTTCACCAGCCTGCCCAACTGTAGCCCGCCGGAGTTCCTACTCACATGTGACAACGACTCGGCCCAGTTGACTATCGCGTCGGTTACTTACCGAGTACTCAACGTCGACCAGGCCGCCAAAACCATGACTCTCGCCCGCTCTGACCTTTGGGAGAGCCCGTGCCTTCAGAAATTTACCAATTCCACTATGAATTCCTCACTTGTTGAGTACGATTCGGATAATGAGGACCTTGCCATCTTCTATGGTTGCTTCACTGGTTACGAAGACAAGGCTCATAATCTATTCGATTGTGACTTCTACGGGACTGTGGATCAGAGATACGCTTATTATCTGACTGGCCCAGTTCCGACCGACCCGATCCTGAGACTCATTAACTGTAGCATCGGCGTCAGCACCAAAATCCTGAAAACCGCCGCGTCGGACCTCACGGCTTATCGGTCCACGATTGAGGAAGTTTTGAAGGAGGGTTTCCATGTAAAGTACGTCGATCTCTTCGCAGAAACGTGTCTCAAGTGTCCGGCTCAGGGTGGGGAATGTGGGTTTGATCCGAAGTCGGGCCAACCCGCTTGCCTTTGCGGCAATCGAACGTGTGACCCAACAGGTATCCGACCTTTCTTTCTTTTCAAAATTGCGGTTCGGATCGCGAATGCTTGCTGTTTTGGTTGGGCAAAGTTCTTTTTCTAGTGGAAGTGATCAAACACTTCGGCAGCGTAGAAAATTAAGCCAGAGTACAATCGATCCAATCTATCTTCCGATTAAGGCGCTCGGAATCTATCCAATCTGTCTTCCGATTAGGGCGCTCGGAAGGCTGCTCTATCTGAATAGTATAGTTCAGTCTTCTCCTTGAAGGCTAAAATACCTTTCACGTAGGTCATCAATAGTTCTGGTCCTGACATCATAATTTGTCTTCATTCACGTGTATGATTGCGGTTTTGATTTGGTAATGATTGCTGCTTTGGTAGGCTCAAGTAGGACGATGCATTTGTAGTCGGAGGGGTAAAGTATTTATGTAGAACTGTTTGCCATTAAGATTATGTACAGCCATCCAATTTGTCTATTAAGATACATGTGGCCGTCATCGACTACCCGTTAACTGTTTGCCATTAACGGCTGCCGGCCCTGTGACCTGCCAACTGACGCCAGTAGGCAAGTCACCATTACGGTCACCTGGCTGAGTCGACTTGCTAGTCAACAAGCGAGCCAACTGTCTAGTGATAAATTTGTCAAGCCAGTCCAGTTTAAATACAGTCTCCTCCCAACTCTTGAGCTTGAACAGATGGAAGAAATCTGGGAAATTCCTTTTCCACTTACGTTTGACTCTACTAGTACTTTGAATTTTCTTTCCTTTTTTAGCAAGCCACACATACTATTGTTTTCTATGAACTTCAAAAATATCATTCGCGTATAGTAATTCAATATAAACAAAATGTAATAAGTCTCGTAAATCATTTACAGATTTTCTTGTCTTGTTTTCTTCTTTTCTCTTTTCATATTCTAATAGTTTAATACAATGCATACGGATACCATTGATCAGTTTAGACTCTCTTTTTTTTTTCTTTTTCTTTTAGCTTTCCTACTTGCCTCTCTAATAAGTCTGTCATCATCGTATGAAAATGTCCAACTCTATCTCCTTTGTTGCAGAATCGTGGAATCTGACTTTGCTAGCCAAGGTGTTATTGGTATGGCAATCAATCTTGAATAAAAGTTACCTACTTCCTTTAATTTCATCATATAGATTATACAGAATGCCAATTTAATTTCTGTTGTACTCTTATATATGCACAAACACATACAAATATATATCTAGCTTTCTAATTAAAATACATCAATTAACTCTTCTTTGCAGCCAATTTCGATCTCTATGGTTGTTGTTATCTCTTTCATTATTATATACATGAAGAGACTACACTTTCCAATTAACTTGAAGATATGGGAAAGAGATAGAAGGCATGATGACTTGAATAATGAGGAAATCATGAAGAACTTTGGATCAATAGCTCCTAAGCGATATTCTTATTCAGATATAAAGAAATTGACTAACTCATTCAAAGAAAAAGTTGGACAAGGAGGATATGGTATTGTATACAAAGGAAAATTATCTAATGGGCGTGTTGTGGCGGTGAAAATCTTGAATGACTCCAAAGGCAATGGAAAAGATTTTATCAATGAAATGGCTAGCATTTGTAGAACATCACATATTAATATAGTGACTCTTCTTGGTTTTTGCTATGAGAGGACTAGAAGAGCTTTGATCTATGAATTCATGGTGAATGGATCTCTTGATAAGTTGATATATGGTAAAGGAACTTCAACTCCAAATTGTCACTTGGATAGCAAAACAATGTTTCAAATTGCAATTGGTATTGCTCGAGGGCTTGAATACTTGCATCGAGGTTGTAATACAAGGATCTTGCATTTTGACATAAAACCACACAATATATTATTGGATGAAGATTTGTGTCCAAAAATCTCTGATTTTGGTCTTGCTAAACTATGCAAACCAAAAGAAAGTATTGTGTCAATGACAAACATGAGAGGAACTATAGGATACATTGCTCCAGAAGTATTTAATCGTTACATTGGTAGTGTCTCTCACAAGTCTGATGTTTATAGTTATGGAATGTTGGTTATTGAAATGAATGGAGCAAGAAAAGTAGCTAATACTAGAAACTCTCATAGTAGTGAAGTCTATTTTCCTCATGGAATTTATAAAAAACTTGATCAAGGTGAAAGCTTTGGTATTTTTGAAGACATAGCTGAAGCGGAAGAAGACATAATAAAAAAGATGATAATAGTGGGCTTGTGGTGTATTCAGATTAATCCTTCAGATCGGCCATCAATGGGTAAGGTGATAGAAATGTTAGAAGGTACATTACAATCTCTACAAGTTCCACCAAAACCTTCCTTTGATCCACCTACAAGGCCTCTTCAAGATTCTTCCACATCTTCATTGTCACAAAATTTGGCATTTGAAATGCACTCAATTGAATGATAAGTTTCGAAACTTAAACTAGTTGTGTTGATCTATAAATTCAAAGAGTGCTATAACACAAATTTACTTTTGAATGAATGGAATAAAAGGAAGGAAAGGCAAAAGGAAACATTCTTAATTTATGAAGCTTGCTAAACTTTAGCATTATAAATTGGTCTTTGTTTAATCCTACCAAATGGATTGCATTTGTTTTGCCTCTCCAGAGCACTTCCGTTTCTTATTTTCATGATTTGTAATTACCTTTAATGATCTTTATCTTTCTTTCCTTCATTATTTTTTTATGAATATGAGAGTTTATTCATTAAAAAACTAAGAGAATACAAAAGTTTAGGGATATATCTTAATATTATAATTTATCTAAGAAAAACTTAAGTCTAAAATCCTTTAGCTATGATACAAAAAAGTACTTACCTAAATAAATTTAATTTTTCTAAATAAAGATGCTCTGTCACTACTACTTTCAAGTCTTTATCTTATGTTTATTCTATATTATTTGGTTTTTTTGCTCATCTATTTGTCCAAAAAAAAAAAAGTGAACACTTAGATATTATATACCATTGAGTTTTTGGACATTTCTCTCCACACAAAAAAGATGATTTGATATTTAATTGTTAACTAGCTCTAAACCCGGGGGGGGATTGGGGGGTGTGGGGGTTTGGGAGAGGGAAGATGGGTGTGTGGGTTTGGGAGAGGGAAGATGGGGTAGTATCTTATTCAAAAGACAAACCTAGATAGGTTTCAATGGAGCTTAAGGTTGGTGCAAGGCGATGCAATTCCTGCACAAATTTTGCATTGTGAGCGCTCCACACCATGGCTAATCACTTACGGGTGGACTAACAACCAATGCACTATGTGCTTTAAGGGAGGTTTTCCTTTACGTCTATGTCTTTGTCCACCATAGGACAACAGCTGCCCAAATCTCGCCTAGAATCTTAAGCTTCTATCGGCTAAACTTGCTTTGGTGTTGCTTGCTGCATGCTCCCACCAATCCTCTTTGGTTGCCTCCTCCATCACACACATGCCACAATGATGGCCACACTGCCTCCAAGGGCCTCAGGCCCTTTTTTATTTTTACCTTTTTGTCTAAGCCATATGAGCTCTTGTAGGAGCACCTAGTGGACCTAGAAGTAGTTTGGTCTATTTAAGGCCATGCATTTAGGCCATTTGGCCCATGGTGTTTTGCCTTAAGTGGCCTTTGGAAAAGCCCTAATAATTCGTGGTGGCCTCATGTTTTTAAGGGCCTAGGCCATTTATTGTTAATGTTATTTTGAGGGCGCATCACTTTTGTTTGGGAAAAAGAAAATTAACTTATAGCCTTTATCTTCGTACCAAATAACATAATAAATTAATTGAAATGCTTTTAGTGAAATATTACGTCTACAAGTATGTCGAATAATCTTTTAAATTGAAACAAATTAGATGGTTATGGAAACACTTTTCAGTCAATAAATATTGCAAAGAGCTGGCTAAGGATTGGGGCGAGAAGAAAAGGTTGGAGTGGAGTCTCTTTGACGAAATTCAAAGAGACACAAACCTGGAACGCCCAGCTCACCGAGCGCAAGAAGATGCCGCAATTAGGCTTTGCAAGTTTCACGGTGGTACCGCGCGTATCTAAGGAAGGAAATTGCGAAGCATGCTCGGAAGTTTGGCCCTAAGGGGAAGCTTGCCGGTATAAAACTGATGTTTTAAGGTACTTATTTGGTGGTTCAAAAGTGTTGGAATTCTCAAACCCCAGCCCCGCAACTTCTTAATTCTAAGATACTAAATAAAATTAGGTTGACTGAAATTGTACAAATCCAAACACAAGTCTTACCAGACCTTAGCGAATTGGCTAGAGTATGTTAGTTCACTGTATACTAAACCATTCACAGAGTCATCAATGTCCGGGTATAAATTAAAGCTAGCAATTTAAAATTTAAAACCAGGCTGAATTGCGTGTCATCCTGCCATTCCTGTGATTGGCCCTTCTACATGTATCCACTAATGCTTCAATCGTAGTTGGCAACTGTGGCCGTACTTTGGATGGTAGTAAAGGGTTGAATCGGAAACCTTCAAGGATGTGTTGCCGGGAGATTTCCTCCTGCTTCACGCGGTAATGACTCTACGACTTATTGCGCGTATAAGGCAAGTCAATGTTCAATAGGCTCACAAATTTCAAAGCAGAATCAACAAATGGGTTCACGGTGTGGAACTCTCTCTGTAGACTTCTTACAGGTAATGTGGTAAATATTGTGCATGCATTTCTTTTTTCCCTTTTTTTTTTTAATGCTCTGCCAATATAATCTTCAAAGTGATTTCAACAATATAGTGAAAAAATGAAAAGAAGAAACATAGTTCCGGTGGTGAGTTCACAAAATACACTATTTTTTAATTGGTTGAATTAGATGAATCGGTTCTTGTTGGAAAAAGACAATGCAATCTGTTCATACTTGAAGTGGAAGACGTGCCTGCAGAGAAAAACAATCTTCTTATCATATCCAGCATATATTTTCCCATCAAGTGATATCAATTACCCCCATTTTCCGTGGTTCGCTTCATCCATTGCTTCTCTTTGCCACAAATGCATTCCCGTCTTTCCTTACAATATGCTTCTCTTGTTCTTTATTCATTGTGTTCTAGGTCTCCGTCGAGCTTCCTTAGTTTTTAAGGTCTTATGATCTGTGTTTGAGTTGTAGTATTCAGTTTTAACTGTTGGTCATCATTGGCCCACTGGATGGCTGAGGCAATCCAAAGTAAAAGCTTAATTTTACCATAAAGATTATGAGTGATGGTTCTAACCTTAATTTAGAACTACATCTGTTTCATTGTCTCCCTATCATTCCGGTTGAATTTTAAGCCAACACTCGGTGATTCAATCACACCCTGTAATTGACAACTTGAGAGCCGTATGCCACTGCAACTCCAAAATTTTAAGGCGTTGAAGATAGAAGAGGAATCCCAAGACACCCAAATAAAACTAGATTAAAGATGAGTTAAAAAAAAAAAAAGTTATGGATTGCCAAACTAGAAAATTTCATCTACAAGATCAATATTTCTCTATATTTCCCTAAAATACTTAAAACTTAATAAGTAAAACATGTTTCAAAAAAATTGTTGCATGAAGACATAAATATATAGATCAAGTCATAACATATAAGAGACGCAAAATTTAAAGTGGTTTGAATAAATCTATCTTCTGTCTATTGTTAATGGTGCAACTACAAATCCTTTATCCTCTTGTTAAATTTTTCCAAGAGAATATAATTGTATTATTTACAAGTTCTTGACACTACTCACACATAGCTATTCTCAACATTAACCGTTCTCCCCTGGTAATGTTACATCTATAATACCCATATATTAATATCTTTTTTGGCTAGTGGCCGCAACACAAGTCCTTTGGCTACCTACCTCACAATATGCCATGCAGGCTATCACCCTCACAATAGCTCAATCTTCTTCTAAAATTTTCAATGATCTTCTATTTTAAAATTAATATAAAGGAGAATAAACTTTAAAATATTTCCATGATATATTTGGAATATATCTAATATATATCTAAGAGATGGTATACCTACTAACTCATCACATGAGAAATATGGTAGTTAGTTTACATATTTGCTTTCACTTTCTCTTAAAAAAAAAAATCTAGCCCTTTTAATTTTCATTCAAAATGTCTAACAAAATAAAATTAATGAGTATGACACAATTTCACTAACCATAACTAATATGTAACAATAAGGTTCTTCTCGTAATATTTCTTTTAGAAATTTAGTTAATAAAAGCACTTAAATAAGTATTTGTGCAATGACATCATTGTATGGGTTAGAAGTAAAAAACTAGAGTTTAGATTAGCTGTTTTGGACAACAGGTGCCAAGTTTAACTCGTCAGGGATTTGAACTGATCAGACTTACAAGTTGTGTCATTGTACTGAAGACGGTCCCCAAATTTCGGAGCAACTTGGGCAAAGCCTATGTATTCTCATACTTTGGACGCTTGACTGGGGTTCAAAAAGATTCATACCACCCTCTCCCTTTTTCATCTGATCACTTCCAATCTGTCTTTTTTCATCCGGCCCTTTTCTCCCCCTTGTATTTATAGGCGAATTTACGGACTTTGAAAGTCAGTGCGTGAAGATCTTTCTCCATACTTTCGTGATTGGTGTGTAAAAAGGTCACTTCACTTCTCCCCCTTTTCTCTTCTGGGAGACCCATATGTCAGGTTGATGTTTTATCCACGATTGATTAAAACCTGTCTTTAAACCTTGACCAATTAAATTTGGGGATATTTTCTAACCAAGATGTTCCCCATCTTGACCATTTCTTCATTATTATATTACTACCATTGTAGAAGGAAATATTAGAACATAAAATATTATGAATTTTATTACGTTATTTTTTCCTGTCGGTAGGGAAAATAGTTGTCTTTCTTTCCAGACTCAAAATTTAAGGTATTAATTATACTCAGATCAATCATCAACCTACACTCACCTTGTAATTTGAGAGTGACTTGTATCTAGCAGCAGATTGTGATCACGTTAGTCCTATTTCTTCTGTAAACCGTAGACAACATAAGACAGAATAATTCTCGAGAAGCAATTTCTCCTTCTTGGCCTGGAAATGAGATGGATCAGTATAAGCTGGAGCAGCCTTTCCTTCTTGCAGGGCTTTTGGTTGATTACCTTACATATGGTGTCTGACAGTCATGTCTTGTCTTTTGTTGATTTCTTTAAGTTTGGTGTCCCTTTTAAGCTTGTCTAGCTACACTGTTGTCGAGACCATAATTTTGTACATTTTTCTCTGACAAACGTGAATTTTCTTGGAACTTCAGGTCGTTTAAATCTTCTTAAGTTAAGCACCACATTTTTTGTAGGATAGAAAGCAAATTTGGTCGCCAGGATGATTCAAATGAATATGGCCCGCCTTTTATCACAAGATTGACTCCTTCCATATATGGTTGAGTAAATATATTTAACTCCCTAAATAAAATAGTGATATTAGACTTATACTTAGAAAGCAAATATGGTTCCCAAGATGATTCAAATGAATATGACCAGCCTTTTATCACAAGATTGACTCCTTCCATACGTGGCTAAGTAAATATATTTGACTCCCTAAACAAAATAATGCTATAAGACTTATACCTAGAAAGCAAATATAATTCTTGAGATGATTCAAATGACTATGGCCAGCCTTTTATCACAAGATTGATTCCTTTTATATGTGGTTGAGTGAATATATTTAACTCCTTAAATAAAACAGTGACATAGTAATAATGCATAGAAAGTAAATATGGTTCCTATGATGATTCAAATGAATATGGCCGGCCTTTTATCACAAGATTGACTCCTTCCATACGTGGCTGAGTAAATATATTCAACTCCCTAAATAAAATAGTGCTATAGGACTTATACCTAGAAAGCAAATATAATTCTTGAGATGATTCAAACAAATATGGTCGGCCTTTTATCATAAGATTGATTCCTTTCATATGTGGCTCAACTCCCTAAATAAAATAGCCATATTGGACTTCTTGGGTATAAGAAGATGATGGTTGATTAGAAAAGCCTCCATAAGTTTGAATTGCTAGGCCTGAATCTAAACTCAATCGAGACATGAATCAGAATATCTCACTAAGCTGTATAGTTTTTCTTTCTTCGCCACCAAATAGGTCATGCGTCCTCAACACGGTTTCATTATCGCCAGATCCACACACCAAATGCCGAGGATCACAGACGGCCATATTTTTGCCTAGAACTGGTTACATGTATAAAAGTATAACCCATCAAGGTTTCCACTGGAATTATCTATACAGTAACGCATCAAGTATGACGCGGTTGTGATATTTCAGGTAAGAGTATAAAATTGCAGCTCAGGCGACTCTTTGGTTTTCAAGGCCCTGGCTTTTTCTGACTTTGCTAGAGTACAAACTGATTACAAACCATCCAGGTTTTCCTTCTTTTCCTGTTTTTTACTAAAATTTGCTCACAAGATCAAGATTTCGTGCAGGGAACACGTGAAAAAAAAAAAAAAGGAGACCTGTCGTTATATTGGGCCAGTCCCCCAATTGTAAATTTATCATCTGTAGCAGCGTTCCAAAATAAGCATCTATTTGAAAACTCTCAGTCCTCCGCTCCCTATTCTGTCAGAGACCACAAGCTCCATTATGATACTTGTTAAGCAATTAAGGCTATATCATCTTCACGTACTCTTTTTCCTAATCTGATCACTTTCATCTCACCCTGTATCTTCAAGATGCATCCCCATCTCTTCCCAACCATCAGTCTCTCATTTGTGGTAATCTCCATAAACTTGATCCACTTTCGATTTTCTTCGTACGCAACCGACCAATTCCGGGAATGCAGCGCACCGTTTGAATGTGCGTGGGCTATGAACCTCAATTATCCTTTCTGGGGGCCGGATAGGCCAAGCTGTTGTGGTCATCCGGCTTTTGAGTTGAACTGCAGCGGTGGAGACCCTGTGATGAAAATCAAGGACATGAATTACATTGTCCTTGATATCCATAACGATTCGCGGACTCTCAAAGTTGCCAAGAGAGGATTATCGGAACAAATTTTGCCCGGCTGCATTCGTCAATACCACCATAGATTTCACCATCTTTTCTTATAGTTCAGGTACCAAGAACCTGACGATCTACTATGGTTGCCCCCTTCCGGGTCATCCCGGTTCTCTAACTTGCTCTATAAACGGTACCGAGTATGCGACTTACACAAGTGGCGATAGCATCTTGAGCTCGTTTGCTACCGCAATGGGGGGGTGCCTGTACAACGTTAAAGTTCCAGTTCACCAAGAAGCGGCGGGAACTGGAGTTAATTTAACCAAAGATGCGCTGACCAACGCTATTGATGGCGGCTTCGTGTTGGGGTGGGATGCCAATAATAGTTTGTGTAGTGCATGTCAAGCGCGCGGTGGCGTGTGTGGGTACAACACAAGCATGAGTTCATTCGCTTGTTATTGTGCAAACGGTGTCACATGTGGATCGACACCATCAGGAGGTAATTGTTTAACTGTCATTTTTTCTTCACTCTTGCATATTTGTTTGGATGATGGGCTACTAGCATGTAGATTGGCGTCTCCTTCTGCTTTCTTTCTTTTACCCTTAAGCGTGGCTATTTTAATTTTGTTGGGGGGGGGAAAAATATCCTTCACATCTAAAATGCAGATAACATTGATTTCTCAGAGCCTTGGTTGAGAAGAAGCATTTAGGAAAAGCTCCAAACTTGTAAATCGCATCCATCTATACTTGGACACCATAAATATATATTAGAAACCTGCAGATGTCAGATACTGTTCGTTGGTTATGTTCTGCTGGGGGAGGACCAGTAGGAGGCATAACTTCATCAGTCCTTGAGGCTTGTCATTTGAAAAATTTCCTCAATTCAAGGGAAAATATTTATTCTGGTCAGTGATGGACTAATTCTTGGAAATGGATGGAGGATTACGATTTCGATCTAGCTTCTTAGGTGGGACCAAAACCTATGGAACCAAGCCAGAGCTGATTCCTCTTATCTTTTGGTACAAACTAAGAACCTAAACATCAAACAGCAAGCCCAGGAATCAATCCCGCATCCCCTCAAGCAAACTATGGAGTAACCCTTACCAAGGTCTTCACGTTAGAGACATGCTGTAGGAGCCCTTAAGTTCTGTTGGGTCTTACGTGTAGCCTTAAATTGGGATTTAGCGAAACTGATTCAAGGAATCCAGTCTTCTGATTTAGCAAACAGACCTTACCCTCCTTGACTGCAGACTAGCTTTGTCCATTTGGGTGTCTTCAATAAGATTTCGACGCAAGGCGCTGACTTTTCTCCTGTTCATATCGACAATCACAGCAAATATTCCTTCATTGGTGTTCGGTTCCATCCAAGTTGTTTTTCTTCTACGATGACAATCACCAGGTTCCAGTCAAAACTCCTAGTTCTGCTTTCCAACCTCTTTTTCTGTGGGTTTTCCCTTCGTCTTGTGTTTGCAAAAACTCATCCTTCTAGACGAACCGGCTGCTTTTAGATGACATTGGAGCCAAACAAAAGCCTCCCCCAAAAGTTCAATTCTGAGATGCGATTCATGATCCATAGTAAATCCTCCTTTGGGCTGTTGTAAGGCCTTGGGCTAGCAAAGAAAAGGGGCGAGTTTCCTGCATCCCGTGTATTCTTTTCTTATTCGTTACGTAGTGGAATAGATGGGGTTGTTTGAAGCCGCTGTCCTTCCCCAGTTATCACAGTCACTACTCCTTGAGCTTTAAAAGGGAAAAAAGAAAAATAGACCGTCGTTAACAACCAATATCCTAACCCATATCAACAACCAATAAAATTTCCCTCATTAAGTTGAAACAATATGAGTAACTTCGACCTCAAATGTAAGAATGAATAAGTAGAAATAATATTAGTTACCTAATTATAACATTTATTCTAATCCTTTTGTTGGCTTGGAGATGAAGTTCTTAGAAGTTGGAAAATTTGTTGAACTTCCTTCGTGGGATGCGTGTATTTATACGTTTAGTGCCATAATTTAAGAAAAAAGAAAATCCTTTAGGAAGGCTCGCTTTGGTACCGTCCCTGAATACAACCTGGTCCACCGCTAACTAACTTGAACTTAATGGTACAAATATGTAGAAGTTAGACTGGGTCAGAAGGAAATCTCTAAGCTAAGAAAAAGAGAAGGAAACAAAATCTTGTGATATTTCAAACAAAAAATAGGAAACGGAAAACACGACGTATTTAAGACTTTTAGTAACTTTAACTCTGTGGGGCGACTCCTGTTTCTTCTTTTCTTTTTTTGTTTCTAGACACGTTTATGTCTAGACTAGTCGGTGTAAGTCTTCGGAATTGTCCAAGCTAAAGGCTCCTGGCGAGGATCCCTGCCATCTAAGTCACGGCAACAGTGTTACCAAGTCCGGCAGAGTTTCAATCCATCTCCCAGCTACTACGCACAACTGCACCTGCAGACTATTTTTGTGTACCAATCTGAAATGCACTAAATAGAATTGTGAGACCTTCATTGTCCATCGACATTAACAATGGCTTTTGGAGAAGATTTCTAAGGCCGTCCCTTTCCGTCAAACCAATCATTTCATCATTTCATTAGTTACAACCTTTTCTTTCTCATCCTTGTAAGGACCAACGGCGAAGACTCATACAAAGTTAATTTTTAATTATTTTCAAAAATCTGGAGACATAGCAATCCATAAGCAGAACTGGGTTTGCTGGGGCCTCCAATTTCAAAACCTGGTTCAGAGAGTCCAAGTCAACCAATATATGAAGGGTTAGATGGATGCCTAACCCCATTGTATAAGGATGGTGGCTCCATTATTTGGTGGGGTGATTAACCAAATTTTGCAAAAGTTAGCTGCAAACCAAACTTCGGTCGGAACAGTCAACCCAATCCCTATCCCCTCCAGCGACCAGCAATACCCTACTACCTCATGTCCTCCACTTCGCTAATCCCTCCCTTCCAATCTTCCCACTATTAGGAAAAAAATCCGGTCTCTAAAGAGTCCGGTAATACAAGATCAAAGTTTAGTTATCATAAACCATGAAATGGAATAAAAGGGTGTTAAAACAAACCTGATTTAGGCTCCATAGGTTTGGTAAAATAGCCATCTACCTTCCCTATTCCCTTCTAGAGCACAAAAGCGATGAGACTTATTTCTAAGTCACTGTAAGTATGAAAGAGTGAAAAGGACGGATGTGTTTTCTGTTCTGTATAGTATCAATAATAGTGTTCACGGCATCTTATAAATAAGCCTTTTGCTTAACCGTAAAGTTAACCGTAAACTTAACCGTAAACACTTATCTGTAAACTTAACCGTAAACACTTATCCAAAAAAGACCATTATAGCCCAATACATTCAGACCCATGACTAAATTGTCCATACCTTTTAATGTGACTTATATGTGCATAATTTAAAGCTAGGGAAAGGACTTAGCCATATAATTTATGTGTTACTCAAATAGGCCTGACTCATCACAGTCCTATTAGGTAAACACTGGCCTACACCAATACCTCCATATTTGTTAGTAATAAGAACATTTACGTCACCTTAATAGACCATATTAACATATCCAAGTAAAAGATATTTATAATGACCATTGATGTAAGCCCATACATAGGTAGGCTATGTAAATAGTCTAACAATCTCCCACTTGGGCTATATCAATGGGATAGAAAAATAAGTATTAAAAATAATAGATTAAACTTTATATATGAATCTAGTGACAATTCTTATAAATTGATCATATCCCATAGAATTTCAAAACCTTGAACTATGGCGGTAACTACAATCAAATAGCAAAAGCAGAACCAACCATAATCACAAGAGTTTTTCAAAACTATTGACATGAATCCAAACATGGTAGTGCAGCAATTAAATAACACTTTAGAGTGATGCTTTATGTGTTATCCACATTGTCAGTCAATTTTCTTTATCTTTATCTTTTCTGATAACTAGTCATCAGGTAGCAAACTGCATAGTTCTAATGAACCAATATGTCTTATACAGATTAACTAGTATTGTTCAATAGTGCTATAAGACATTCCCTGATGGCCAAAATTTTAATGCCCCTGGCCAATAACATAAGATTGCACTTATCTTAAAATTTCGTTTATGTATAATTGTATGATTTAGCGTACATAGTTGTATGTTATTATATAGAACTACCAATGTTCTACATAACTGTATGAATTCAAGCATAATACAGATAATTATACATGTATACGAAAAAGAGTTACTTTATAATAAAAGTATACAACAACTATTATACATAATAGTTAAAATAATAATACAAGAACTCCCACTACACGAAAACATCCCATGATGCTCCTAAGCCCATACTAACGACATGTCTATCCAATACAGAAGGACTAAGGCCTTTAGTGAGCGGATCAGCTATCATATCATCTGTTCCAATAAAGTCAACTGAGATGTCACCATTCTTGACCTTTTCCTTTATAGTAAGGTATTTTATCTCCATGTGTTTAGACCCTGTGATACTTTTGTTATTATTAATATATAACATAGCAGCCTTATTATCACAGTACAATTGGATTGGTCTATTGACAAACTCATAGTTTGCCAATTCTTTTATCAAATTTCTTAACCAGATAGCCTGAATAGCAGCATTATAACAACCTACAAATTCAGCCTGCATAGTAGAAGAAGTCATCAATGTTTGCTTTGCACTTTTCCAGGAAATTGCCCCACCAGCTAATAGGAATACATAACCAGATGTCGACTTTAAGTCATCTTTACAACCTGCATAGTCTGAATCTGAATAACCTATTAATTGCAAGTTTCCAGCATACCTATAAGTCAACATGTAATCCCTTGTTCTTTTTAAGTACCTTAAAACTTTCTTAGCAGCAACCCAATGATCAGGACCTGGGTTAGACTGGTATCTTCCAAGAAGACCAGTAATAAAAGCAATATCAGGCCTAGTACATACCTGAGCATACATTATGCTGCCTACTGCACAAGCATAAGGTACCGTTTTCATGTATTCTTTCTCATTTTCAGTTTTTGGACATTGTTGGCGGCTCAATTTCTCATTCTTGAGAATTGGAACCTTCCCAGGTTTACAATCTTCCATATGAAACCTGCTTAATATACGATTTATATAAGCCCTTTGAGAAAGACTTAATAAGCGGTGTGAGCGATCTCTTTGAATTTCTATGCCAAGTACAAAATTTGCTTCACCAAGATCTTTCATGTCAAATTGTGTAGATAACAATCTTTTAGTATCATTGAGTAACCCATTATCATTGCTCACAAGCAATATATCATCAACATAAAGTACTAGAAAGATGGGTATACTCCCACTGATCTTGGTGTATATGCAACGGTCAACTTTATTTTCCACAAAGCCGCATGATGTGATGAAATCATCAAACTTTAAATACCATTGTCGAGAAGCTTGTTTGAGACCATAAATAGACTTCTTAAGTCTACAAACAAACTGACGTGAGTCACCTTTTATAAATCCTTCAGGTTGCAACATATAAATTTCTTCATCAAGGACTCCATTAAGAAAAGCAGTCTTCACATCCATCTGATGTAACTCCATATCAAAATGAGCTACTAATGCCATAATCACTCTAAAAGTATCTTTAGAAGAGACTGGTGAGAAAGTTTCATTATAGTCTATTCCTTCTTTCTGAGTGAATCCCTTGGCTACCAGTCTAGCTTTGAATCTGTCAACTTTTCCAGTAGAGTCCCTTTTAGTCTTAAAAACCCATTTACAACCAATAGGCTTGTATCCTTTAGGCAATTCAATTAAATCCCAAACATCATTATGTTTCATTGACAGGATTTCATCATACATTGCATCTTTCCACAATTGTGATTGAGGACTAGAAACAGCTTCTGCATAAGTCACTGGATCTTTCATAGTACCAACATCAAATTCTTGTTCCCCTAAATAGACAAGATAGTCTGGATGAATAGCTGGTCTTCTCTCTCTAGTGGATCTTCTAAAAGGAAGAACCTCTGTTGTCAGATCTTGATCCTGTAAAGGTTCAATTGAAACAGGCGCTGACGGCACAACATGACTATGGTCTGTTATGCTAGGTTTTGTATTTAACTGAATAGAGAGAGGATATGAAGTTCCAACAATATCACTATCAATTAAGTCTGAGAACAATCATTTCTTTCTGCTACATCTAATTCCAAAAACTTTGCTGTTTGTGATTCCACAATTCTAGTACCTCCATAAGGATTATAAAATCGATATCCTTTTGAATAAAGCGGATATCCCACAAAGTAGCACCGAGTAGTTCTTAAATCCAATTTACCCAAATTTGGATTATATAACTTCACCTCTGCTGGGCACCCCCAAACTCGCAGATGGTTCAAACTCGGTTTCTTACCTGTCCATAACTCATAAGGGGTTAATGGGATAGCTTTAGAAGGAACACGATTTAATATGTATAGTGCTGCCTTTAGGGCTTCACCCCACAGAAAAGTGGGCAAGTTTTTCCTACTCATCATGCTTCTAACCATATCAAGCAAAGTCCTATTTCGTCTTTCAGCAACTCCATTCTGCTCAGGGCTTCCAGGCATAGAATATTGAGCTACTATCCCAGAATCTTGTAAGTATTGGGCAAACGGGCCTTTTAATTGACCAGTATCTCCATGTTTGCCATAATACTCACCACCCCGATCAGATCTTACAACCTTTATACTTTTCCCTAATTGTTTCTCGACTTCAGTCCTATACTCTTTAAACTTGATAAGAGAATCAGACTTTTCCTTAATCAAGTAAAGATAGCCATATCGGGAAAAGTCATCTATGAATGTGATGAAATATGAATTTCCACTCAAAGTTGCTTTATATGGACCGCTTATATCAGTATGAATAACTTCTAAAAGGTTAGAACTATGGACTGCACTTTTCTTCTTAGTTTTAATCATTTTGCCTTTACAACAATCCACGCATACCTCAAGATTACCTTCAAGAGTAGGAAGAATGTTAGACCTTATCAACCTTTCTACTCTTTCTCTAGAGATATGGCCAAGTCTTTTATGCCATAAGGCAAAAGATTTATCTTTAGATAAAGGCCTTTTGGGAACAATATTTTCAATATTATATGCCATATAAATATTATGAGGAGATAAACACAATCTATATAATCCATCGTATAATACACAACTACCAACTAAAGCTGTATTATGGAACATATTTACATCAAGGTTCCGAAACTCAAAAGTGTAGCCATGTCTAGCTAATACAGATACGGATACTAGATTCCGTCTAAAGGACGGTACATAAAATGTGTTATACAAAGTCATTCTGTGACCAGTTTCTAAAACTAGGATAATATCTCCTACATATTCAACATTAGCTTTAACATTATTCCCAACTGTGAGATGTAGTTCTTCCTTATTTGGGCGCCTCTTGCTTATGAATCCCTGAATTGTAAAAGCAACATGGTTAGTTGCAGCACTATCAAGCCACCAAGTACTAGATGGTGCTTCTGAAAGATTAGATTCACAAACTAGTGCATAAGAACTACTACCTTTTCTCTCACGTTTCGCTAACCAGTCCTTATATTTAGCACAGTCTTTCTTGGCATGACCTTTCTTTTTGCAAAAGAAACACTTAATAATGTCTCTTTTGCGGATTGTATTCACGCCCCTTAATGCTCTACTGGAGGACCCTGCATCTTTAGATGAGAATTTAGGATTTTTAAGAGTTGAAGGCAATAACTTACCTTTTCCTTTATCTCTTCTTGCTTCTGAACCCTGAACATGCATAGCTGTTGCAATTCCTTTGCTATGGATTCGATCTTCTTCAGCTGCAGCTCGGGAAAGTAAGTCATTAAAAGACCATGCCTCATCCTGAGATGTGTACGTAGTCTTAAGCATATCAAACTCATATGGTAAAGAGTTGAGTGCATGATGGACAATACAATCCTCTGGTAAGGTAACATTCACAACTGTCAACCTTGATTGTAATTCTATCATCTTTATGATATAACTACGTACATCTCCCCAAGCTAAGTCATATCTCATCCAAAACAGTTCCTTCATAAGGATGGATATCTCAGCCTTTGATGAGACTTTATATCGCAGAGTGATGGCCTCTAAAAACTCCTTAGCTGTACTGCCAGTGGGTAAACCACTCCTTAAAGGATCAGCGATCGCTCTCTTCATGAGCAATAAGCACAAGCGATCGCATTTTTCCCAATGAGTTAAGGCTTGTTTCTGCTCTTTAGTACTGGTTTCAGTTATGGCATCTGGCTTCTCTTTAGTGATGGCTTTGTCAATTTCCGCAACTTCCATGGCAAAGAACACATCTTCTTTCCTTTTTATGAAATTTCGACCAGTAAGAACTTCAATGGTAACAGTATTACCATTGATGGAGAAAGTAACTGAAATTTGAATAAAATAAGCATCAATGAATTAACAAACAGTAGGCTCACAACTATTATTATGCAAACACCTTTGGGCTGAAAGCATTATATATAATTGTAAACTTACTACATAATGACAGTCAAGAAAACATTCCAAATCCTCATAATCTACCACCTTTGGGCTGATTAGATCACTTAGATTAGTTTGTTTTCCCACATGTTTATTATGTATCCCTCCAAACTTAAATACACAATTATTTCCTTTGGGCTAATAATTATATATCAAAATTAGAGACATTCTCAAACCACATTAAGACCGATATTTCATAATCTAATCAAGAAAATGCTGCTTTGGCAATCACAATTCGATTAAATCACAAAATTCTCTCATGTTGCAGAATTTAAACCTTATGTCATTCATAACCTTTTATGCAATTTAACTTTATAAACTAGGGGCATTTAATGTCTAAATTGCATGACTTTTGATGCTTCATAAATTAAATATAATTGCATGTATTTAAAATAAATCATGCATTTAACAAAAAATTAATTCATGCATGGCAAAATATATTAACAAACATCAATACATTGATTCTTGCCATACAATCAGATAATAACTATAATATGCAATTAAATCATATAAATATTGCATAATTAAAACTTAAAACAAATTTAAATACTTGAAACATTAAAATAATCACTCAAACATGCATCAAGAATTTACAATTTTGTCATAAAAGCATGTAGATTTTGAAAATCAAAAAATTTGGTCGAAATTTGAGTTCAAAAACACGTTCTACGCGCCTACACGCGCCGCCGGTAACCGCTGCCGGTTTGAAATAGCCGGAAATCGGTTCAGGCCGATTTAGGACCGTACAGGCCGAAATATCGGCCGGTTCATACATGATATTACCGGTTCACCACCATAGAGACCGGTTCTCGTCTCGATTCTAACTCCAAAGTGTGCGACGGAACACGATAGACCTCCGAACGGTAAAACGGCCCAACAACGATCACCAGAAGGCGGTCATCGGCGGTCTTCTTTGATTTTGACCCGAATGGGTCGGGACAACCCGCCTCCGATTTGGTAGTTAAAATAATAATACAAGAACTCCCACTACACGAAAACATCCCATGATGCTCCGATACCAATTATTAGAAAAAAAAATCCGGTCTCTAAAGAGTCCGGTAATACAAGATCAAAGTTTAGTTATCATAAACCATGAAATGGAATAAAAGGGTGTTAAAACAAACCTGATTTAGGCTCCATAGGTTTGGTAAAATAGCTATCTACCTTCCCTATTCCCTTCTAGAGCACAAAAGCGATGAGACTTATTTCTAAGTCACTGTAAGTATGAAAGAGTGAAAAGGACGGATGTGTTTTCTGTTCTGTATAGTATCAATAATAGTGTTCACGGCGTCTTATAAATAAGCCTTTTGCTTAACCGTAAAGTTAACCGTAAACTTAACCGTAAACACTTATCTGTAAACTTAACCGTAAACACTTATCCAAAAAAGACCATTATAGCCCAATACATTTAGACCCATGACTAAATTGTCCACACCTTTTAATGTGACTTATATGTGCATAATTTAAAGCTAGGGAAAGGACTTAGCCATATAATTTATGTGTTACTCAAATAGGCCTGACTCATCACAGTCCTATTAGGTAAACACTGGCCTACACCAATACCTCCATATTTGTTAGTAATAAGAACATTTATGTCACCTTAATAGACCATATTAACATATCCAAGTAAAAGATATTTATAATGACCATTGATGTAAGCCCATACATAGGTAGGCTATGTAAATAGTCTAACACCCACTACTTTGCCTCTTCCCCCATCGCCTTCTACCCGCCGATCCTCATTTGCATCGTACTCGTCCTCACCCTCTCCGTGATGATGATGTCGTTCACGCCGGAATGCGTCCGGACCTTGGACTGTGGACCTCTGAAGAACCCCTCCTACCCCTTCACCAGCCAGCCCAACTGTAGCCCGCCGGAGTTCCAACTCACATGTGACAACGACTCGTCCCAGTTGACTATCGCGTCGGTTACTTACCGAGTAGTCAGGTCGACCTGGCCTCCAAAACCATGACTCTTACCCGTTCTGACCTTTGGGGGATCACGCTTGAGAAAACAGAGTGTTTCCTTGTGAAGTACATCGATCTCTTTGCAGAAACGTGTCTCAAGTGTCTTACTCAGGGTGGGGAAAGTGGGTTTGATCCGAAGTCGAACCAACTCACTTGCCTTTGTGGCAATCGAACGTGTGACCCAACTGGTATCCGACCTTTCTTTTCAAAATTGCGGTTTTGATTGCAAATGCTCGCTGGTTTAGTTAGGCTGGGTGCTTTTCTAGTAGAAATGATCAAACACTTCGGCTGCATAGAGAATTAAGCCAGGGTGCAATCCATCCATTCTATCTACCGATTAGGGGCGCTCGGAAAGCTGCTCTATCTGAATAGTATAGTTTGGTTTTCCAGGCTAAAATAGCTTCCACAGAGGTCATCAAAAGTTCTGGTCGTGACATCATAATCGTGTTAATTCACATGTAAAATTGCAGTATTGATTGAGAATTATTGCATCTTTGGTAGGCTCAAGTAAGATGATGCATTTGTAGTGAGAGGGGTAAAACTTTAGCCGGTTGAGTTAATTCGCGTGAAATATTCATACTCCACACCGTCGAGAAATCATGTTAAGATTATATGTACGACCATCCAACTCGTCTATCAAGCTATATGTGGCCATCATCAACTATCGGTTAACTATTTGCCATTAACGGCTGCCGGCCCTGCGACCTGCCAACTGACTCCAACAGCCAAGCCAACCTTAAGGTCACCTAGCTGAGTCGGCTTGCTAGTTAACAGCGAGTCAACTTGCTTTATTAGCAATGTGTTAAGCCAGTCTAGTTTTACTAATACTATCCACCAATTAACTTACTTCCTTAAAGAAAATTCCAATCAAAATCTCTTCCCAACTCTGGAGCTTGAAAAGATAGTAAAATGGGAAATTCCTTTTCCACTTAGCATTTTCTTACTTTTTTTGGCATGCCACACGTACTATTGTTTTGTTTTAACTTCTCACATACCACAAGCAAATAGTAATTCAACATAAACAGAACGTAGTATGTCAGCAAATCATTGACAGATCTTCTTATCTAGCCTTTTCTTTTCTTTTCTAATAGTTTAATAAAATGCATAAGGACTTCATTGAGAAGTTTAGACCTTCCTTCTTCTTCTTCTTTTTTGTAATATCTTCCATACTTGCCTTTCTTATAGATTTTTCATCGTATAAAAATGCCCAACTCTATCTTCTTTGTTGCAAAACGATCGTGGAAGCAGATTGTGCTAACTAAGGTGCTATTGGTATGACAATCAATCTTGAATAAAAGCTACCACCTTCCTTTAATTTCTTCATATATATTATATGGAATGCCAATTTAATTTCTCTTGTACACTTATATATGTACAAACACATACAAATATATGTCTTGCTTTCTAATTAAAATACATCAATTAAACTCTTCTTTGCAGCCAATTTCAATCTTTGTAGTGGTTATCTCTTTTGTTATTATATGCATGAAGAGGCTACACTCTCCAATTGGTTTGATGATATGGAAAAGGGATACAAAGCATGATCACTTAAATACTGAGGAAATTATGAAGAATTTTGGATCAATTGGTCCTAAGCGATATACTTATTCAGATGTGAAGAAATTGACAAACTCATTCAAAGAAAAGGTTGGACAAGGAGGATATGGTATTGTATACAAAGGAAAGTTATTTGATGGGCGTGTTGTGGCAGTGAAAATCTTGAATGAATCCAAAGGCAATGGAGAAGAATTTTTCAATGAAGTGGTTAGCATTAGTAGAACATCGCATGTTAATGTAGTGACCCTTCTAGGTTTTTGTTATGAGATAACAAAAAGAGCTTTGATTTATGAATTCATGTTGAATGGATCTCTTGATAAGTTGATATATGACAAAGGATCTTCAATTCCAAATAGTCACTTGGACATCAAGACAATGTTTCAAATTGCAATTGGTATTGCTCGAAGGCTTGAATATTTGCATCAGGGTTGTAACACAAGGATCTTGCATTTTGACATCAAACCACACAATATATTATTGGATGAAGATTTATGCCCAAAAATATCTGATTTTAGCCTTGCTAAACTATGCAAACCAAAAGAGAGTATTGTGTTGATGGCAGGCATGAGAGGGACTGCAGGATATATTGCTCCAGAGGTATTTAATCGATACTTTAGTAGAGTCTCTCATAAGTTTGATGTTTATAGTTATGGAATGTTGGTTCTTGAAATGAATGGGACAAGAAAAAGAAATGATACTAGAGACTCTCGTAGCAATGAAGTCTATTTTCCAGACGACATTTATAAAAAACTTGAACAAGGAGAAAGCTTTGGTGTTTTTGAAGATACAAATGAAAAGGAAGAAGACATGATAAAAAAGATGATAATAATGAGTTTATGGTGCATTCAGATCAATCCTTCAGATCGGCCGTCAATGCATAAGGTGATAGAAATGTTAGAAGGTAGCCTTCAATCTTTACAAGTTCCACCGAAGCCTTCATTTGATTTGCCTAATAAGTCACCTCAAGATTCTTCTACAACTTTATTGTCACAAAGTCTAACATTTCAAATGCCTGCCAGTGAATTGTAAGATTCAAAATTTTAGTAAGGTGGCTGTCAATATATTCAAAGTTTTACTTTTGATCCAATGGAATAGAAGGAAGGAAAGACAAAAGGAAAATTATTAATTTATTGAGCTCCTTAGACTTTTTAGCATTGTCAGTTGGATTTTGTGTAATCTTCCTAAATGGAATGCATTTTCATTTTTTGTCGAAAGCACTTATATCTCTTATATCGATTATTTGTAATTACCTAAAATGATCTTTAGCTTTTTTCTGCTTTGTTTTCTCTCTTTGGTTCTTTCTCTACTTTTATTCTATGTTGTTGGATGGGGTTTTCTCATCTATTTTCAAAAAGAAAGAAAAAAAATGTTAACACTTAGTGTTTTTGAACATTTGCCTGTGCACAAAAGGGATGATTTGATGTTTAATTGATAATTAGTTCTGAATGAGGAAAAAAATTAATAGGATATTATATTTTCCCATAGACAAGAAAAAAAAAGGTTTTACAGCTCTATAAGAGGGAAAAAAAAAACACTACTTCTCTCGTACTCATTGGAGAACCATTTGGGGATACAATTGCCTTTGTCTTGTTGCTAAATAACATAATAATCCTAATTGAAATGCTTGCAGTGAATTATTACATCTACAAGTATGTCGAGTAACTTTTTAACTTGAACCAAACAAGATAGTTATGGAAATGGTTTTCAATCTAAAAAGATTGTCAAGAGCTGGCTCAAGATTGAGGCGAGAAGAAAAGATTGAAATTGGAGTCTCTTTGAAGAAATTCAAAGAGAGTCAAACCTGGAACGCCTAGCTCACCTTAGTTTCACGGTGTTGCTATTTCTTTGAAAGCGCATGGATCTGAGAATGGTGTCCCCGGTCATTCTCACCTCATTTCAGGATTTCACTCCCGTAACACTCCCAAAGCCTCTGGACAGAAGAGCTCTGGAAATTCCGGAGCATGATAAGGAAGGGAATATGGCGAATAAAGGGGACCCTTGCCTGAACGAAAAAGTGACGTTTTAAGGTAATTATCTGGTGGTTCAAGAGTGTTGGATTTCTCAAACGCTTGCCGTGCAACTTCTGAATTCTAAGATACTAGACGAAATTAGGTTGACTGAAACAGTCCAAATCCATACACAAGTCTTACCAGACATAAGCGAATTGGCTAGAGTATGTTAGTTCACAATATACTTGTTGGAACCAGAGAAGGGAGAAATTGGCGATTTGGAATCACAAGTAATAAGCTTCACTGGAAGTGTTGTAAGCAATAGAGTAAGAAATGAAAAAAAAAAAAAAGTTATGGTAGTGAGTTCACAAAATACTCTAATTTTTAATTGGTTGAGTTAGACAAATGGATTCTCGTTGGAGGACGAAATTGCAACCTGTTCATACCCGAAATGGATGACGTGCCTGCAGAGAAGTACAATCTGTTAGGATGGTTCCAAGGATCATTCACAACGTACACACACTTGCAAGAGTATGTAGAGTGGTTCGGGCCTAAAAAGGTACCATACTTCCACTTTGGGGGCAACTTTTTCTTCTCCGGTGGGGTTACAATGAAGCCAAGCTTCTCTTGTTACAAACTCCACTCATAGCAGCAGCTCATTATCTCTTTCCTGTTTCACTTACACCCACGGTGCACCAACACACCACACACGGTGTAATGGTCATTCACTTAACAAATAGTGAAATGACCAACAAGTCCCAACACTATATATATTACAATATATAACAATTCTCCCCCTTAGAATATATATAGTGCAACATCGTGCACCATAGGTACAAATAGCATCTCATAATGTAAAAAGGCTACCCCCACCTGAGCTTTAGGTCCTAAGCCCAGCACAAGTTGAGCATATGCTCAACTTGTCTCTATTGACCACCTTGGTCAACATTTCAGCCAAATTCTCTGAGGTGTGGATCTTCTTCAGCTTCACACGTCCATCCTCCACCACTTGCCTGATGAAGTGATAGCTTCTCTCAATGTGCTTTGACTTGGAGTGGAATGTTGCATTCTTGGCAAGGTGAATGGCATTCTGACTGTCTGTCCACAATGCACTATCCTCTGGCTTCAGGCCAAGCTCCTCCAAGAAAACCTGTAACCAAATGAACTCTTTTGCCCTTTCAGTTATTGTTATGTACTCCGCTTTCGTAAAAGACAATGCTACCACTAACTATAACTTAAACATCCAACTGACAGCTGTTCCTCCAACTGTAAAGATGTAACCTGTGGTACTCCTACCACCATCAAGATCTTCTGATAAGTCAGCATCCACATAACCTTGAAGACTGAGTTCTAAACCTCCAAAGTGAAGACAATAAGAAGAAGTTCCCTGCAAATATCTGAAAATCCATTTAACTGCATCCCAATGCAACTTTCCAGGTTTGTTCATAAATATGCTCACCACACCAACTGCCTGCGCAATATTTGGCCTTGTACTAACCATGGCATACATCAAACTACCCACCCCTGAAGCATAAGGGACATTCTTCATGAATTCCTGTTCTTCATCCGTCTGTGGACAATCTTTCAGCGATAGTCTGAAATGTCTTGCAAGAGGTTGAGCCACTGGCTTTGCATATTTCAAATTGAACCTCTTGACCAATCTCTCAACATAGTCATGTTGAGAAAGCTTCAACACCTGCTTCTTTCTATCACGAGTGATGTTCATACCAAGGATCAGCTTTGCCGCTCCAAGATCTTTCATTGAGAAGTGACTCTTGAGTTGATTCTTCAAACCAACTATATCCTGCATATTTGCTCCACAAACAAGCATGTCATCAACATACAAGATTAGGATAAGAAAATTACTTGATGTTGTTTTCTTGAAATACACACAATGGTCACTTGAGCATCTCTCAAACTTCTGCTCCCTCATGAAATTATCAAATTTTAGATACCATTGTCTAGGGGCCTGTTTCAGACCATACAAACTCTTCTTGAGTTTAAACACGAACTTTTCTTTTCCTCTAACCTCAAGTCCCTCGGGTTGATACATGTAAAGCTCTTCCTCCAAATCCCCATGAAGAAAGGCTGTCTTCACATCTAACTACTCTAGATGAAGATCCAAAACAGCTACCATACTCAACATCACTCATACTGAAGTCATCTTAACCACTGGAGCAAATATCTCCTCAAAGTCTATTCCCTTTTTCTACGCATATCCCTTGACAAGTCTGGCCTTATAGCGCTTACTTCCATCTGCCTCATTCTTAATCCTGTATATCCATCTTGAATGCAACACCCATTTACCCTTAGGTAACTGAACCAAATCCCAAGTTTGGTAAGACAATAAAAAGTCATACTCTTCATTCATGGCTTGTTCCCACTTGGCTTTTGCAACGCAATCCAAAGCCTCATGTCTATTCTTGGGCTCACCTGCATTAGTATACAAAATGTAATTCAAAGATGGAGAATACCTAGAAGGAGCACGCCTCTCTCTAGTGGATCTCCTCACTGATGGAGTAAGAGGTGGAGTGTAAGACTGATCCTCTGGTGTACTCTCTGAAGCATTTGGTGTACTCTCTGAAGAAAAAGCTGGGGAAGAGGGCTCCTGAGGACTATCACTAATTGATTCCTCTGGAGCATCCAAGTTTGTATTAATCACATCAAACTTCTTTTGCACTTTCTGCTCTTTCCTGTCCTTATACAACTTATCCTCATTAAATACAATATCTCGGAACCTGTATATCCTCTTTCCACCATCCCACAGTCTGTAACCATACTCATCTCCACCATATCCTAGGAAATAGTACTTTTGAGCTTTGGGGTCCAACTTAGCCCTATTTTGATCCCTGGCAAGTGCATAAGCCTCACACCCAAATACCTTGAGATGTGAGTAATCTACTTGCTTTCCCGTCCATCTCTCTTTGGGAACATCAAAACTCAACACTGTAGAAAGGCTTCTATTCAACAAGAATACCATTGTATTAAAAACATCGCCCCAACAGTACTGTGGAAGTCCTGCATGATGAATCATAGCTCTCCCTCTCTCTAGAATAGTGCGGTTCAACCGCTCTGCAACTCCATTTTCTTGAGGAGTTCCTGGGGTAACCTTAATCCTCTTGATTCCCTCTCTCGAACATAAATCATCAAATTCTTTGCTACAATATTCACCCCCCATTATCAGATTTAAGAGCCTTGATCCTTATAGTCGTTTGATTCTCAATCAAAGTCTTCCACTTCTTAAACACCTCAAACACATCAGATTTGTTCTTCATCATATAGATCCAGAACTTTCTTATGCAATCATCAATGAAAGTCACAAAGTACCTCGAACCTCCAAGCGAACCAACTTGGGTTGGCCCCCATACATCCGTATGAACCAACTCCAATTTCCTTTTTCTCCTTTCAGGCCCATTTCAAAGAAATCTAACTCTTTTCATCTTTCCCAATGTGAAACCCTCACAGAATTCCAAATCAAGATCTTTCAAGCCTTTAAACTTTCCCTTTGATTACAATACCTCGAGACCCTTCTCACTCATGTGTCCAAGCCTCAAATGCCAAAGTCTTGAATCATTACGAGCTGCAACATTAACAGAGTTATACCGCACATTCTTCAGTAAACACAATGTGCCATCTCTCTTACCCTTTATCACCAACAATGCACCTTTAGTGATCTTGTAGCCACCTTCACCCAGATGGGTACAATACCCTTCATTGTCAAGGGTAGTAGTCGAGATCAAGTTCCTCCTGAGCTCTGGAATATGCCTCACATTGTTCAAAGTAAGTAAACAACCATTTGACAAAGTCAAAACAATTTTGCCAATACCTGCAATCTTGCATAAATTGTCATCTCCTAGTAACACTCCTCCATAATTGCCTGAAGCGTAGCTCGTGAAGAGCTCTCTGCATGAAGTAGCATGATAGGAGGCACCTGAATCTATCACCCATGAATCATCTGCTATAGCTGTAGCAGATAGTACCATCAGCTCTACAAAGTTTGCTGAATTATCATCCGATGTATCCTTTGAAGCCTGATTAATTTGTCGCTGATTAGTCTGTCTCTTGGGAGCACGACAATCCTTCTTGAAATTTCTAGTTTTACCACAATTCCAACATTCTCTCTTGGTTGACTCTCTACTTTTTGATCTCTCCCTAGGCCTTGACCTACCACGGTTTCTACCTCTTTGTCCTTCATTTCTATTTTGTCTTCTCCCATCTTTACCCCTGTTGCCACTACTAGCTAAGTAAGTAGTGGAAGTCTTATAACTGGAAGTTTCTCTTGAAGATTTCCGTCTTAAATCTTTTAACATGACTGTTCCAATAACATCATTAAAATTCAGCTTCCCCTTAGTTGATCCAGTAACGGACATAACCAATTGATTTCAGCTACTTGGTAGAATGGTGAAGAAATTTGTTGCATTAACATCGTTATCATACTTAATATTAATTGCTTTTAGTTGATAAACCAACGAATTATATTAATTCACATGATCTTGCATAGGACGATTGTTATCATGCTCCATCTTATGGAGCCTCTTAGTGAGGAACACCTTATTCGTGGAGGAAGGTGTTTGATACATTCTTTCCAGAGCCTCCATACAACCCTTTGTTATGGTTTCTTCACTAACATTCACTATAATTAAAGGATCCAAAGCCAACCTAATTAAACCAAGACTCTTCTTGTCTAACAAATCTCAATGTTTATCACACATACTTGTTGACTTACTCTCTTTACCTTCAATGGCCAATATCATATTATCCTTTTGATATAAGTAATCTATGAACTAAGTCTTCCACAATCCCAAATTAGTGCCATTAAACTTCTCAATTCAGAATGCCTCCATTTCAATAAGCTCCCCTTGAAAAAACCTTTTTTCAATATGCAAAATGACCAAAATACCTCTCTGTACTTGCCCAAAAATTCTAAAATAACCTCTAGAAAATCCACTAAAAACACCAGAACAAATACCCCAAAAACTGAATTGAAAAACCTTTTGGTGCATGTGATTTACGCCCGAAACAGTGTTGTGCACGTCGCTGCGCGTGGGGTCTGGCGCGTGTACTGCACGCGCGGTCAACGATCAACGGTTTTGGTCAAACGGTCAAACACAAGCCGGGACGGGTCTTAGGTCAAGTCAGGTCGGTCAAATTCGGACCGGGTCAAGTCAGATCTCCGGGTCAAACTGAATCGGACTAGGTCAAACAGTCAACGTTGACCGATGAACGGTCAACAGTCAACGTTTAACCCGTTGACCAGTTGGGTCTTCTTCACAGAAATGGGTCGAAACAGACCTAATTCTCTCTCCGGTGGGTTTTCGCCGATTTCAGCCGCTCCACGGTCGTTTCCGGTGGCACAAAAGCTACCAAAACGTAGATCGAGCCACCATAAGTCCAATGACACTGGATTTTCCACCAAAATCCGTCCAACCAATTTCTCTCTTCGGCCATGTGGGTGAACAGTAACCTGTGAGCTTCAAGTTAATTTTCCGGCGATCTCCGACCACTAATGGCCATTATCAAGCCGAAAAACACTTAGACTAGGTAAAGAGAAGAAGATACACACCTTAAATGCCCCGTTTAGCTCCAAATCGCTCCAGTTGAAAAATCTCTCCTTGGAAACAAAAACTCGAACCTGAGCTCTTGATACCAATTGTTAGGATGGTTCCAAGGATCATTCACAATGCACACACACTTGCAAGAGTATGTAGAGTGGTTCGAGCCTAAAAAGGTACCCTACTTCCACTTTGGGGGCAGCTCTTTCTTCTCCGGTGGGGTTACAATGAAGCCAAGCTTCTCTTGTTACAAACTTCACTCACAGCAGCAGCTCACTATCTCTCTCCTGTTTCACTCACACCCACGGTGCACCAACACACAACACACGGTGTAATGGTCATTCACTTAACAAATAGTGAAATGACCAACAAGTCCCAACACTATATATATTACAATATATAACACAATCTTCTTATCATATCAAGTATATTATTTTTCCATCAGGATTACCACTATTTTCAATGGTTCATTTCATCCATTGCTTCTCTTTGCCACAAATGCATTCCCTGCTTTCCTTACAGTATACTTCTCTTTGTTCTTTCTTCATTGTATTCGTCGTTTCTGTTGGAGTTAATCATTGGCACTTAGTCCTATCATGGGTTTAAACCCAACCCGCTTATTTACCTTCATTCTTGTATAAAGAACAAAATTCCTCTTTGCATTTCATGTGATTGCTTCATTATTTCTTTGCACTCAAATGGATGTTTCTAAGATTTACAACATGGTGTCCAAGAGTTTTGACCCTTCCTCTTGAGATCAGAGTTTGTTTTTCTTGCTTCCACTGGTACATTTAGATTTCTTCCCTGTTCAAGCAAGTGGCCCAACACTTATACTTGCTTGACTACAGTGTTTTTTTTTTATTTCTCCTCTTTCCTGCTGGTTTTCGTCGATCGTCCATCTTCGGTTTTGGGTTTGAGGTTTCTTCATATTTCTTATATGCTCAAGCAAGTGGCACAACGTCCATACTTGCTTGTTTTCCTCCTCTCTCCTATTGGTTTCCGTAAATCGTCAGCTTTAGGTTTGAGGTATTTTTCTTGCACTCTAATCTCTATCCTTTTAACTTGGAAAGTTTTGATCTTGGAAAGCTTCCTTTGGTGTCAGACAACATGAGTAACTAAAGACCAAAACTACATTATTTTGGCCCTTCCTTTTTTCCCTTATGCGACATTTTTTTCCCACTTAGTCCATTTTATCCATATACCTTCATGGAATTTACTGTTGCATACCCCAATTTCCTCTTTGCACGACCAAATCCTAATGGCCGCCAGTTCCTTCGTGACCCCCACAGCCCCTATCCCATCTGCAACCAACCTTATCCCAAATCGTTACCATGACCCATATTACCTTTCCATTGTCGATATGCTTGGCTTCTCTCTGGTTTAACAGCTCCAATTATGAATTGGGGAGCCGGTATATGCAAATCAATTGATTTAGAAGAACAAATTTCGTTGGCCTAACGGCACTCTGACTTACCCCAAGGATGATCTGGAGAAAGGTTGCTCATGGGATAAGAATCATTATCCCTATTTGACTCTTTTTGTCAACCGCATTAATAACGTCAAGAAAGTCTAGGATGCATTTCTCAAGTGCTATGGTTTGAAAAGTAATGCCTAGAAATATACTCTACAAACCAAACAAACTGAGATTAAGCTCACTTTTGGTTCTGTGAATAATTTTTTGCTCTCATCACCAATCGTTGGATGGAGATTTACACTGAGAAAGCCCAATTGTTGGAAATACTTCCATATATGTTGATATATTTTCCTCTTATGGTCATATATTCTTCCCATATGTCTTGGGTTTATTTTAGGCTAGTTCCTATGTATAGAACAATATTATATTACATTATATGTCTGTATATTTTCCATGTTTAACTTGGTCCTTAGGTTATAAATGGACCCATCCTGTACATGTTTATGCAAGTAAGAAATACAGATTCCCAAAGTTCTGGCTTTCTTCTTCCTTTATGACATGGTATCACGAGCCATTATCTATCCTGGTGGTTTTTAGCTTCCGCTCCTTTTTTCTTCTCCGAGTTTCCATTCTTTTTTCTTTTTTTTTTTGTAGTTTCCTCCTACCTGCAAGAAAACATTAGCACTCTGGCGCAAGAATTAGTTTTTTTATATAAACTAAACCCAACAAAATCATTTTTTTACCTTTTTTCATGGCTAAATCTACTCCCAATTTCGATTTGGATGCTCCCATTATTGAGGACATCACCTACCAGCTGGCTTCTCCCACTCCACAGAATGTCGTCCCTCAACAAACCGCATTAGGCTTGCCTGGACATACTCGACCTACACTAGCCCCTTCTGTTCCAATTCAGCCCCTCTCTTGGTTTCCTTATTCAGGCCCTCCCTTTGGTTGGCCCATTTTGTTACCACCTTATGACCCCCCTTATTTGGCCCCCCCTTCATTTGCCCAGCCCGAGCCATCTCTCTTAAGGTAGCCCAACCCACCAACTTCACCCCCCCCACCGAGTATGTCCCAACTAGGGGAGGCCTAAGTCCCAGTTGTTACTACCCCAGCTTTCTACCCTCGTCCGACCTACCCCTCTCCGAGTCAGATCAGGCTGTTTCTGGGTCGGATCCCTACCCGATTGTCTATCCGGGTCCTTTCCCCAATTTTTTAGGTTCCAGTGGGTCGGATTCCTACCCAGTCCTCTACCCGGGCAATTTCCCTAATTCTGCTTTCAGCCACAGCCACCCTGAACCCGGCGACGCTTTTTACACAATGGCATTCGATGGATCAGAACTTTGGCTTATCACTCAACCACTCATCGATGCCGACAATTTTTCTGTTTGGGCATGAAAGATCCGTCATGCGCTCGTCATGAAGGACAAAGATGGTTTCCTTAACGGCACCATCTCCATTCCGACCGATGAGCGCCTCATAAAACAGTGGTGAAAATGTTCACAACTCGTTCGCACTTGGCTTGGAAATTGCATCGCATCCGAGGTCGCCGCCGGTCTGTCGCCTATGGAGGACGCTCATACTCTCTGGGAGAACATCATAGAGATATACGGCAAAGCTAATTGCGTTAAGCGATTCTAGCTTCACAAGACCCTTGCAGATTTGAAACAGGGCAGCCTTTCTGTGGTTGTCTGTTTCAACCGATTCGCCACTATTTGCAATGAATTGGATAGCGTCGACAAACGCCTTGAGGGACAGGAAGCCATTTTACAGCAATATCGATCCATCCAAGAGCAAGATCAGATCACCCAATTTCTCCTTATTCTTAACGAAACATATTCACCTTTTCGTTCGCAAGTACTCATCATGGAACCGCAGCCATCCTTCTGCTGCGTCTTCCACCTTGCCGTCCAAGAAGAAAATCATCGATTGGCTTCGATGGAATATCTCCATGTTGGAGATTCTGTCATCCTCTCAGCCTGCGTAACAACTTCATAGAAAGCAATCGCCGCTCGCTCTGCCGGTGGCAATTGGACTACCCACGCAACACGATTAGGTCACCTTGAGGGTGAACCGTGGCCTTTTATTCCTAGCTTGGATGGCCCAAATCTGAAACCTAGATCTTACGGCCTATCTCTATTCCCAGGCACACCTTCATTCGACATCTCTCTAGCCACCACATCAGTGCCTATCATATGCTCATCCAATGGCCCGCGCTCACACGGGCCTTCTAACCATGCTCATGGTCAAAACGAGCCTAAATCACGCCCAAACAGTGTTGTTTGTGAGTATTGCCGCAAGCCTAATCACATTAAGGCCCAATGCTGGAAATTGCACAAGAAGCCTATGGATCGAGACCACTCTGATAAGGATGTTTCTTCTAATCAAGTGTCCATCACCTCAAGCAAAAAAATTGATCAACCTTTCACCAATTTTCAACTTAAGCAAATTATGAAGGTCTTTAATCAACATGGCATTCCCGATAAACTCACCAGTTTCGCAGGTACATCCTTTTGCCTCATGAGCTCTATTTCTTCCAATGCATGAATTATTGATTTGAGTGCTAGTGACCACATAATTTGTGATCAAATTTTTTTTTCAAAAATCCATTCCAATCATTCATCCACATCCATCCGTCTTACTAACGGTAACGTTACCTTTGTAACCAAAATTGGTGAAGTCACACTTAGTCCCCACATTACCCTCCATAATGTCCTTTTTGTCCTTAAATTTAATTTTAATCTTATTTCCGTTTCCGAAGTCTGTGCCTTCAATAATTGTTGCAAACTAATGGGCTTGGGTATAGTTCTTCAAGGCCTTTATTTTTGGATTTCTTTTCCCAAAAATTTTGAATTTCCTTCTTGTACTTCCCTATCTCAGGGTCCTTTATGTAATGCCAATAAAAGTAATAATATTTTTCTTTTTCATCAACATTTGGGTCATAGTGCTTGTTTTCCACATCCAAAATGCCCTATTTGTCCCTTTGCTAAACAATCACATTTGCCCTTTCCCCTTAGTTCTTCCCAGGCTTCTCCCATCTTTTCTCTTCTTCACCTTGATATCTAGGGTCCCTATCACACCCCTCATCATGATGGCTCCCCTTTTTTTCTTACCCTAGTCGACAATTTCTCCAGGGGCACTTGGGTTTTCCTTATGCAATCCAAATCCTAAGTTTTATCCCATCTTACTCGTTTTTTCTCCTTTATTCAAACCCAATTCCATACTTCTATCCAACGTGTCCGCACCGATAATGCCCGAGACTTCTTTAACCATGCTTGTTCATCTTTTTTCTCTTCTCATGGCATCCTTCATGAAAGTTCTTGCACCTACACCCCCCAACAAAATGAGGTTGTTGAGCGCAAACACCGTCACCTCCTCGAAGTTGCTCGCGCCCTTAAACACCAAGCCTTTATTCCTGAAAATTTTTTAGGCGATTGTGTGGTTACTACTGCCTTTTTAATTAATTGCATGCCTTCTAGAGTTCTTGACGAAAAGACTCCCTTTGAACTATTATTTGGAAAGCCCCCTAACATTGGGCATCTTTGTGTTTTTGGCTGCTTATGTTTCACTACTACTGTTAGCCTTCTGGACAAACTGGGTCCTCGTGCCACTCGGTGTGTGTTCATGGGCTACCCTTCTTTATAGAAAGGTTATCAAGTTTATGACTTCTCCACCGGCCGGTTTTTTATCAGTCAAGATGTGGTTTTTCATGAAGATACTTTTCCTTTTTAGTATTTGCCAACCTTAGACGCTCTTCCTAAGGCCCCCATTAGCTCCCGAATTTTCTTGGCCGATGATGATGAACCCCCCTTCCATTACTCCTTATGGGATCTCCTAGCCCACCCGCACCTCCTCTCCATATGATACCCCGCACCTCTGGCCCCCCTACCTGTCATCCCTACCTCTACCTCCACCCCTCCTTGTGATCCCTCCATCGCCCCTACCTTGGCCAATTGCCTCTATCTTCCTCCCACACACCTAACCCTGACAACTCCCTCGCCATTGTCCCTTATACCCCCCATCACCAGCTCCTCCCATTGCACCTCTCATTGTGCCCCCCCCCCCCCCCCCCCGACGCTCTGGACGTGCTACTCGGCCACCTACTTGGACCAAAGATTATATTTGCTCCTCCACCCTTCCCTCGGGTTCCCATTACCCTATTTCTTCCTTTGTCAATTTTGCCCAGCTTTCTCCCACGCATTTTTCCTGCACTAGTAAGATCTCTGATGAGGTGGAGCCCTCCTCGTATCACAAGGCGGCCAAGGATCCCAAATGGCAATAGGCTATGGCTAATGAGCTACATGCTCTTGTTGAGAATCGGACTTGGGATCTCATGGTTCGTCCCCCTCATCGGTGACCCATTAGTTGCAAATGGATCTACAAGATCAAGCACAAGGTTGATGGTTTTGTCGAACATTATAAAGCTCATTTAGTGGTAAAGGGCTATACTCAAAAGGAAGGCTTCGACTATCAAGACACTTTCTCTCATGTTGCTAAAAAGGACATTGTTCGCTCTTTCCTTGCTGTCGTTACATTTCGTGATTAGTCTCTTCACTAGATGGATGTGCATAACGCCTTCCTTCATGGCGACTTGGTTGAGGAGATTTACATGGATCTTCCACCGGGATTATGCAAACATGGGGAGTCTCTAGTGTGTCGTCTCCGCAAATCCCTTTATGGCCTCAAGCAAGCCTCTGGACAGTGGTACGCAAAGTTCACTGTTGTCCTTCTGTCTGCCAACTTTCAGTAGTCTCGCCATGATTATGCTCTCTTCACTTGGCACAAAGGTACTTTATCCATTTTCCTTTTGATCTATGTTGACGATATTTTAATTATGGGCAATGATGTTCCTACTGTGGAACCATTCAAGCAATACCTACATTCCACATTCCGTATTAAAGATCTTGGTGCACCCAAGTACTACCTTGGTATCAAAATTGCTCGTTTATATAAGGGGATATGTCTCAACCAATGCAAATTCGTTTTGGAAATCATTTTAGATGTTGGTCTATCTGGGTGTAAACCTGTAGTTATTCCTTTTTAGCAGAATTTGAATCTCACAACGGTTGAATTTTATGTTGGTGTATCTCCCCTCGATGAAGATCCACCCCTCAAGGATCCTTCCAACTACTAGAGACTTGTTGGAAAATTCATTTATCTCACAATAACAAGACCTGACATATGCTATGCAGTTCAGATTCTTAGCCAATTTATGCACAATCCAAAACAGTCTCATATGAGTGCAGCCTTCAAAGTAATGAAGTACTTGAAGGGTTCTCCAAGTTTGGGAATCCTCTTATCTAGGAAATGCAACATAGAGATGACAGCATACTGTGACACTGACTATGCCACTAACTACGCCACTTACCCGATGAGCCAAAGATCAACAACTGGATTTTGTATCAAACTTGGAGATTCTCTGTTATCATGGAAGACCAAGAAACAGTCGACTGTCTCATTATCTTTTGCTAAATCAGAATATCGAGCAATGGCTAAAACAACTTGTGAGATTATTTGATTAAGGGTTCTACTCTGGGATTTAGGAGTTCGAGTGAAAAGACCTACACTTCTATTTTGTGATAATGACGTTACCCTCAAACTCGCTGCAAACCCTATTGTTCATGAAAGAACAAAACATATCGAAGTAGACTGCCACTTCAAAAGAGACAAAATTGAGGAAGGCATAATCAAGACAATGGAAGTATGGACCACAGAGCAACCTGCTGACATTTTTACCAAGTCCCTCTATTAAAGACAACATACATATCTCTTAAACAAGCTAGGTGTGTTTGACGTTTACAAACCACCTAAACCACCAGCTTGAGAGGGAGTGTTTGAGATACTTCCATATATGTTGATATATTTTCCTCTTATGGTCATATATTCTTCTTGTATGTCATGGGTTTATTTTAGGCTAGTTCCTATGTATAGAGCAATATTATATTGCATTATATGTCTGTATATTTTCCATGTTTAACTTGGTCCTTAGGTTATAAATGGACCCATCCTGTACATGTTTATACAAGTAAGAAATACAGATTCCCAAAGTTCTGGCTTTCTTCTTCCTTTATGACACCAATCACCAGCAAATGTGGGAATTGCATTTTTTGTGTCAATGAACGACTTGAAACTAGAACTGCCGAGCATTGTCTCATAAATTTTCTCCATGCATTACCAAAAACATTTTGAAATTATTGCTCACATATCCTTTCTCGTGATCCTCTACCATCCATTGATATAGCCTTTAACTTGGCATTGGACGATGAGCATTAAAGGCTTAGAATTGGCCTTCTCTTCCCATGGATGGCATTATGCTTACCTCATCTTCTTAGAAACTAACCAAACAAGGAGAGAAAAGCCATATTAACATAAGTCGGGTCATTCAAAGGATAAGTGCTTCAAGCTATACAGATTCCCATTGAGATGTTCACCAAAAGGTAAAGGGAAGACGAGTTTGAACTTTGCCTAGCCACGTCTTCCAAACCACCATTGGTGAATTGTTAGAAATTGCTTATTAACTTGGGTTAACCTCTGTTGTGACAAGATTAATGAACCTTTTTAGCAATAACTCTTGTTATGGGTCACTGAACTCTCAACAACCTTATGGAGCTAACTCTTTTAGGATTAATCCTTTCAAACAGTCCATGACCCCTCACCTTTTGTCCCTTTACACGAGCTTTTCTTATCCACAACCTCCACTTGCTCAACAAGAAGGCCAATAAAAGTCCCTGGATCAAAAGAATACGAGTCCAAGAAATCCTTTCACTAGGCTGACACAACCTATGACTCCTTTGGCACGTACAGTAACCTTGGATCAACACCAAGGGATGCTTGTTCAGTTGAATGTGGTATTGCCTTTAGAGACTCTTGAAATTTTTACACATATGACACCTGCTCTCCAACCCTTTCAACATTCCAGTCCTTGGATTATAAATTTGAGTGCAAGTGACGATGTCAAGTGTGATTTACGATTTCTTTATTCATGAACTTCACAATGTTTGTCAATCACTTTACCTAATGCAACACACATATATGCCACCCACATTGGAAAAGCTAAACCCACACCATTGCTAGAACTTGTTAATGTGTTATTTGTTCCTTGTAGTAGATACAATCTATTATTTGTCAAAACAATTATTGCTCAACATAACTACATGGTTATATTTTTCCATGATTTTTCCATATTTCAAGACAATATAATTGGGTGTGTATCACACTAGTAAAGCTTTATGAGGATTGTATTTCCTTTAACTAACTCTTGATGATTTGTCCAATTGTATTAGGCATATTTCATCCACTTTCTTTTATCTAATTTAAGAATAAATAGTTTTTGTAACAACAATATTAATATTAATCATAGTTATATTTTCTGACATTGTTGTCCTGGTTATAGTTCACAAAAATGTTTTTCCATACATGGGAAGCATATTCATTGTTTCAATTTTCACATGTCCTATGTATTCATTAGCAAAATAAACACATATTTTTTCATAGCATCACACTAGCAGCGTAGCACCTTTTAACCTTGTGTACATGGATTTATGGGACCTCATCGGCATCTTAACCATGATGGGTCATGTTATTTCTTAATCATTATTGATGATTTCTCCCATGCGACTTAGACCTTTTTATTGTGTTTTAAAGATCATGTATTTTTAACTATTCAAACTTTTCTCACAATGGTGAGCACATAGTTTGGTGCTAAAGTAAAATGTATTCACTCTAATAATGGCACTAAGTTTCTTTCTACTATATATACTACTTTCTCATCTTTTAATGGGATTCTTCATGAATCTTTTTGCATTTATACATCCTAACAAAATGGAATAATAGAATACAAAACACTATCATTTGCACTATATTGCTCTAGCACTTACGTTTTAGGTACACCTTCCCCCATATTTTTAGGAAAAATGCATTTTGACCTCTAGATATCTTATAAACTAGTTGGACACCAATCACCCTATGAGGTATTTTACATTCATTCTTATATAAAGAACAAAATTCCTCTTTGTAATTGTTAAATAATTGTCAATACACTTTTCATGTTCAAGCCTACATGCTCCCACAAATCTTTATTTCCTATGATTGTTTTAATATTTCTCTGCACTTAAAGTGGATGTTTCCAAGATTTACAATAGTCTCCATTAAGGTTCTAGAGTTTTTATGGTCTTGTGATTGATGTTCAAATTGTAGTGGTTAGTTTAAATATAGGACTTCACTTACTTGGATTATCCAATTTAAGGGTATGGTCAACACGATGGCTAATGCAATCTAGAGTAAAAGCTCAATTGTACTAGAGATGGAACAAATGTTAACTTAGAAATAGTTTGTTCCATTGTCTCCTAATCATGCAAGTTGAATTTGAAGCCAACTATCATTTGTATACAAAACACTATCATTTACACTATATTGCTTTAGCACTTACGTTTTAGGTACACCTTCCCCTAAATTTTTAGGAAAAATGCATTTTGACCTCTAGATATCTTATAAACTAGTTGGACACCAATCACCCTATGAGGTATTTTACAATAAAGCATCCTCTTTAAATCATCTTAGGATTTTTAGTTATAGATGTTACGCAATTGTTTTATGCCCAAGGGACAATTTTGCATCTTGTATGATTCCTTAGGCGTTCATACGATACCCTTCATCACAAAAGGGCTACCATGTGTATGATCCTAATAAAGGTAAATTGTTCATTAGTCGAGATGTTGCCTTTTATGAGTATAAGTTTCTACTTTCTCCGATTCAAACATCAAAACCTTCCTCAAATTAACTCCTTTAGACAAGAAACTAGCTTAGTTAGATGGTTCTGCAGTAGCATCTCCTTTAGGATACCCTCCAGAACCTCTACTTACAACCATAGCTAGAGCCACAGCCATAGCCATAGCCATAGCACTTATGGACATGCCACCTCAAACCTTAGACACACCTACACCATCTATAGGTGTTCTACCTCAAGCTTCAATTGAGGTTTCTTCACCTTTGTCATCACTTGATATACCATTAGTGATTGATTCTTCATTGGTTGATCCACCACCTATATTTAACCCTTCACCAGCATACACATCACATGAAGTTGCAATTGACCCTTTTATTCAGTGATCCACATGGCCTACTCAACTTCTCACTTGGATCATCAACTACTTATGCAATTCAAAGTTCTTAAACATATACATTGGTTGGAGGTAATGGATAAAGAGTTTGCAGCCCTTAAGACCAATCACATGTGGGATGTTATTCCACTTTCACCTAGCCATAAGGTTGTAAGGTGCAACTGGTATATAAGGTAAAGTACCTTGCTAATGGGATAGTGGAGAGATATGAAACCTAACTAATGGCGAAAAGGTACACGTAGAGGGAGGGCATTGACTATCAAGAGACTTCCTTAACTGTAGCCAAATTGGTGACTATCAAATCCATCATTAGTATTGTAGTTGTACAACGATGGTGTCTTCACCAACTAGATGGAAAGAATGCTTTTTTGTACATTGACTTATTGGAAGAGGTTTAAATACATCTGTCACCAGTTTTAGTAGTCGAGAGGAGCATTATGTTTATCCTTTGTGAAAATCATTGTACAGATTAAAGCAAATGTCAAGGCAATGGTATACTAAGTTCAAAAAAGCATTGATTTTACTAATTTTCATTCTTTGCGACATTATTATTCTCTATTTAATTATCAACATAATGGTATGTTGATCATTCTTCTTATCTACGTTGATGACATTCTCATTACTAATAATAGTTCTTATACCATTTTGTATTTGAAGCATATCTAAACCTAAACTTTCATATAAAGGATTTTAGTCAATATAAATACTACCTTAGCATTAAGATTGCGCACTTACTGAGAGATATCTTACTTAGTCAGTGCAAATATGCATTGAAATTGCTCTATAAAGTGAATTTCACATGCTCAAAACCTATCATTACTTCAATGGAACAAAATCTGAAGTTAACTCCTCCTGAATATGATGTGGGAGGCCCTAATCAAAAACATGATCCACTTGTAAAATATGGTGCATCCTTCCAAAGGTTAATTAGGAGTTAAACTATTTGACCAACATGAGATTGAACCTCAGCTTTGTTGCTTAGCATCTCAATCAATTTGGTCATGCATCGAAATGCTCACATATGGATATAGCCATGCAAGTCTAAGGTACATCAAGGATTTTTTTTTTGGCCTTGGATTATTTATGTTAGTATCATCTAGCTTAGATTTTTCTGCAAATTGTGACTTTGTTCACTTAACTTGTCACATATCGCATCGATGTTTGACATAATATTATATTAAGTTAGGTAACTCTCTTATTTTTTGGTTAACAAAGAAACAACCAACAATTTCCAATCTTCAACAAAATCATAATTCATTGCTATGGTGTATACAATCTGTGAGATCATATGGCTCCTTGGCTTGTTGAAGGATCTTGACATCTATATACCTTGCCCAACATCCTTGTAGTGACAATGAGGCAACTTAGTATATAGCTACAAATTCAATCTTTTACCAAAAGATGAAGCATATCAAAGTAAATTACCATTTTTTAGATGAAAACTACAGCAAGGTACATCTAAACTCAATATATAAATATGAAAGAAAATGATTCACCAAAGGCTTTACTAGTGGCAAAAACCAATATTTGGTATCCAAGGTAACTTAAGGGAGAGTGTTGAAGTTAGTCATTGTGCCCTAGTCCTCTCATGGTTTTGGGCACAACCCACTTATTTACATTCATTCTTATATAAAGAACAAAATTCCTCTTTGTAATTGTTAAAAATTGTCAATACACTTTTCATATTCAAGCCTACATGCTCCCACAAATCTTTATTTCCTATGATTGCTTTAATATTTCTCTGCACTTAAAGTGGATGTTTTCAAGATTTACAATAGTCTCCATTGAGGTCCTGGAGTCTTTATGGTCTTGCGATTGATGTTCAAATTGTAGCAGTCAGTTTAACTATAGGACTTCACTTACTTGGATTATCCAATTTAAGGGTATGGTTAACACGATGGCTAATGCAATCTAGAGTAAAAGCTCAATAGTACTAGAGATGGATCAAATGTTAACTTAGAAATAGTTTGTTCCATTGTCTCCTAATCATGCAAGTTGAATTTGAAGCCAACATTAGGCAATTCAATCACACCATGTCATTGACTTAATAACTTGTTGAAAGTCGTATGCCATTACAACTCCAAAATTTAAAGGCCTTGAATATAGAATAGGAATCCCCATGAAGAAAACTAGGTTAAAGATGAGTTTAAAAAAATAAAATTAAAAAAATTGTGCCATGGATTGCCAAACTTGAAAATTGCTTTTATAGGATCAATATTTCTTCATATTTTCCTAAATACTTTTAACTCAATGGGTAAAATATGTTGTAGAAATGACCATTGCATTAATACATAAATGAATAAGTTAAACCATAAAGATATAAGAGGTACAAGATTTAAAATGGTTCAAAATAATCTATCATACATTCATTGTTAATACTACATCTACTAGCTTCTTCTCCTCTTATTAAATTTCTCCAAGAGAACATATTGTTTACAAGATCCATACATAGCTTACACATGGTTGCTCTTAGAACTCATAGCAGCTCCCTCATTAGGCTACATTTATAGTACCTACATACTCATTTCTCTCCTGGCCAGTGATTGCAACACAAACCCTTTGGCCGCCACCCTCACATTTTGTCATGTAGGCTACTAGCATCAGAATGTCTAAACCCTCTTCAATATAAATTAATAAAAAGGAAAATAACATATAGAACATACCTATGATGTACTTGAGATTTACCTAATATATATCTAAGATAGGTTATACCAACTAATTACCCACATGAGAAATAATGCAATTAGTTTACATATTTGCCCTTACTTCCTCACAACAAAGAAGCAATCTAGCATTGCTAATTTTTATTCCAAATGCCTAACAAAATAAGATCAATGAGCGTGATACAATTTCACTAACCATATCTAATATGTAACAATTTAGTTCTTCTGGTAATATTTCTTTTAGAAATTTATTTAATAAAAGTACTTAAATTAGTATTTGTACAATGACGTCATTGTATGTGTCAGATGGAAGTGAAAATTAGAGTTTAGATTAGCTGTTTTGGATAACAGTTGCCAAGTTTGACTCGTCAAGAGTTTGAAATGATTAGAGACTTACGAGTTGTGTCCTTGTACTGGAGTCGGTCGCCAGATTGCGGAGCAAACTTCGGCAAAGCCCATCGGTTGTCATACTTTGGACGCTTGACAGGGGTTTAAAAAAGATTCATGCCCACCCTCTCCCTTTTTTAATCTGAGGCGGTGAATTTAACCCGCCAACATGAACTGATCGCTCCAAGTTTTGTCCCGACAAGTCGGTGGCTTGATTGCAGCGCAACTTCATCGAAGCTCATCAGTTTTCAGCACTAGGACGCTTGACCGGAATTTAAAAAGACTCATGTTCACCCTCTCATTTTTTCATCTGATCAGTTCCAATCTCTGTCTCTCTCTGAAAATGAATCCCCGTCTCTTCCCAACCGTCAGTGTTTCTTTTGTGGTAATCACCATAACCTTAATCCACTTTCCATTTGCTTTGGACGCCAATACTGAGGAATACCAAAACTGCAGAGCACCATTTCAATGTGCAGGGTTTCGGAGCCTTAGTTATCCTTTCTGGGGTTCGAATAGGCCATCCTATTGTGGTCATCCGGCTTTTGAGTTGAACTGCAGCGGTGAAGACCCACTGATCAAAATCATGGACATGAATTACCGAGTCCTTCAAGTCAACGTGTGGTGGACTCTCACAGTTGCTAGAGAGGATTACTGGCAAAAATTTTGTCCGGCTACAATCCTTAACACCACCATAGATTTCACTATCTTTTCTTATAGTTCAGGTACAACGAACCTGACGATCTACTATGGTTGCCCTCTTCCGAGTCAGCGGGGTCCTCTTGTTTGCCCCATAAACGGTACTGAGTTTGCCACTTACACAGCCGGCAATAACATAGCACACACGAGTGTTAACACGCTGGGGATGTGCCGGTACAACGTTAAATTTCCAGTTCTCCGATCAGCAGTAAGAACTGGGATTAATTTAACTGAAGCTGCACTTGTCGACGCTATTGATGGCGGCTTCATGTTGGGGTGGGATGCGAATAATACTTTGTGTGATCGGTGTCGAGCATCCGGCGGGCTGTGTGGATACCATACAAGCACGAGCGACTTCGCTTGCTTTTGTGCGGATGAAACTTCCCCAAGCGAGTGTGATTTCATGCGACGTAAGTATGCTTGATGTTTCTCTTCATTCTTGCGTATCTGTTCAGATATGTAATATTAGAAGCTCCTTTTTCCTCTTTCCTTCTTTCTTATGTGCAGTAAAAATAGATTTCTCAGACTTCGGATTGAGATTAAGCATTTAGGAAGAAAACCCCTAACTTGTTTTGAGTATATATCGCTTCCATACTGCACTTGAACGTCATAAAAATATACTAGAAACATGCAAGTATTCGGTAATTTTTGTTGACTATGTTGGTTGGGCGAGGATAGGAAGGAGGCATAACATCACAATTCTGACTACGTAGCCAAACAAATGCTTCCCCCAAGAATTTCTCTCTCAATAATTCTCTATATTTAGAGAAGCTAGCTAGTATGAAACAAATGACTAGGAAGATAATAGAATCAATATAAAAGTAGGTATTTTCGTAGGAGCACGATAAAATTATAAAATAACATCTAAGAAAGATATCGTTTAACAATTAATCAATGAGTAATTATTTAACCACTTATAATCATGGGTAAAGGTGTTCTAAGTTGTCCAAATCTCCATGTGGTAGGATTGATGGAACAATTATATTAAAGGGTATGGTTGTCATTACAATCAAGAATCTCTATATAATTGTGAAATTATGAAATATCTTCTAGATATAGTGAGTTTGTTAATAATATTGGGTAAGGATTCTTATCCTTCTGTAGAAATAGGTCTTCCTAGTAGTATTCAACTAGGATTCCTTTAAGATTTCTCAAAAAATGAAGAAAATATAGAGAAAAGTAGGTGAATTGAGAAAGTCTCCATGGGAGGTTAATTATTGGAGAGGGCCCCTCTTATGGATTCTAGTTGATGAGAGAATCCATGAGTTACTTGTTTCAAGAGAGAGAATGTATGAAAAAATTTAATGAAAAGAGACTATAGGGGACGTAAGATATTATAATGTTCTAAACCTCTTAAATCTATTATGTTTAAGTGTATGCATTCTTATATTTATGTGTTCGACCTCTATGTGAATAATGTGACTTAGTTGAATTTCCACAACACCATGCCATAATGGTCACCTTGTTGATGTCAATAGATCCATCATGGGATTCTCTAGATGGACTTTTGAGACCCTATCTTGTCAAAATATGCAACTTGTCAAACTATTGAAACTTTAATAGATATCTTGAAGATTCTTGAGGCCAACCCCTCAAATCATTCGGTTTCTCCCTTCCCATCTCCTTCCTCCCGATAAATCAAAAAAAAAAAAACATTAAATCATCCATTTATTCATCAATTAGACATGTCACCCAACAGGTATTCGAACTTTTTTTCTGCACAATATTCGATGTTTGATTGGGAACGGTCGCTGCTTTCGTATGCTAAGGAGGGAGTTGCTTTTGTAGCGGAAGTGGACAAGCAGTTCGGCATTTTAGAGATTTAGGGGTTGAGGTTAAATTTGCTAGACCAGCGCACCAGCTCCATTCCGTCTATTTGACCTAGGATATGGAAACTTCAGGATCAATTTAGTTTATAATCCCTTCAACTTGTCCAGCTCAATTTTTGTTTTGTTGGAAAACAGGATTTTGTAAAATCTATACTTGTTAATAGTGCGAAGAGGAACCGCTACAACACGGTCATTTATCTTTCCTGTTGTTTGATACCTCCAATGGAGCTCTAAATGAATAGGGGATGTAATTTCGACTGGAGGGTGTAGCTCTGGTCGGATCTAGAGCTCCACCTTCTATTTGCTTCTCGTACTGCTTCGTGCGTCCAAACAATAATAGTTTAGCAAGCGTCGACTTATTCTTAGATTATCACCTGATGTAGATATAAAAGATGTTAGGGAGCAGTGTGTGTCATACACTCCTAAGGAGTGATTATTAGGTAAAGTTTAAATGTAAACAGTATCTTATAATTCTTAAATTAATTTTTAAATTAGACTTTAAAATTTTTTTATAAGGTATTAAAGCCAAAAATGATATCTGGGCACTATTAAACTTGAATCCTCGTAGTGTGCAAGGTCTTTTTAGAAATGCAATCTCACACTGAAGAGATAAGATTCTTAGATATTATTTTGAAATAAGTTTATTTTTCTCAACTCATAAACTAACTTTTAGATTTGAATATAAAGCTTTCTAATAGAATAGAAGAAAAAATGCTCAAAACTCAAGCATATGTGTTGTAGTTCTGGAAACTTTTTGCCTCTCTTTCTATTAGGAATTCACACCTTTTTTAACGTCATTAGGATAAAAACAAACACGCACACACACGTACACAATAATTTTATGTGATTATTGTAGTTTTGGAAATTTTTTGCCTTTCTTTTTGTTAGGAATACACACAATTTTTAACAATAGTAGAATAAGAAACAAACACACACGCATGTAGGCACAAATCTTATATTTCATACTCTTTTGACTGTACCATTATAAAACTTGAAGCTAACGCTCCTAATGCCTTCAACTTTATCTTCCCCTACACTTCCTATTTCTATAACAATTTAATACCAAACCTGCTGAAGATTTTACTTATATAGATACCCATTCACACAAAAACTAGTTTTACCTGTAAATACTCAAGTGGCATAGCTATCGAAATTTCATCCAAATTCTTGAGTTTGAAAAGAGGGTAAATCCTCAAAATTCCCTCCTTTTTTAATCTAGTATGACTTCGGATTTCTTACCTTTTTAAGCGTGCTGAACCTACCATTATATTCGTTGACTTCACAATTGTAACACAGTAGTAGTTAATTTATATATAAATAACGGATTGTTCTATTTGCAGTATCAATTACACAGTTTTGTCTTGTTTTTGTCTTTTAATATTTTAACAATATGCATATGAATTTCATTGAGGATTTTAGATTCTTCTTTGTTTTTTCTATGATTTGCTTCTTGTAGTTTGCTCTCATATAACGAAATCCAACTCTTGCAGCATCGAATATGCGTTGGCGAATCAACTGGCGAGTGGTATGTCAATCTATATTGAGTAGAAGTTAACACATTCTTTTGATCCTATTGCATAACAATATGGAAAGCCATTTTTTTTTTCTCTTGCATATGTTGGAATTATAGTGCATATATACATGTATTGCGATATGAATAAATACATAAACTGAACTATTCTCTGCCACCAGCCAATCGTGATCGTTGTAGGTGTAGTTGGGGGTACAGTTGCCGTATGCTTTCTTGCGATTATATGCGACAGGAAAAGAAACCAGCTAGTTAATTTGATAAAGTGGAAGAGAGATCGAACAAACAATCAGTTTAATATTGAAGAAATGATGGAGAACATTGGATCATTGGGTCCAAAGCAATACACTTACTCAGAAGTGAAGAAATTAACCAACTCATTCAAAGATAAAGTAGGACAAGGAGGATATGGTTCTGTGTATAAAGGAAAATTATCTAATGGACGTATTATTGCAGTGAAAATCTTGAATGAATCCAAAAGTAATGGAGAAGATTTTATAAATGAAGTGGCTAGCATTAGTAGAACATCGCATGTTAATATAGTTACCCTTCTAGGTTTTTGTTATGAGAAGACTAGAAGAGCTTTGATTTATGAATTTGTGTTGAATGGATCTCTTGACAAGTTGTTATATGATAAAGGAACTTTAAGTCCAAATAGTCACTTGGATAACAAGACAATGTTTCAAATTGCAATTGGTATTGCTCGAGGGCTTGAATACTTGCATCAAGGTTGTAACACAAGAATCTTGCATTTTGACATAAAACCACACAATATATTATTGGATGAAGATTTGTGCCCAAAAATCTCTGATTTTGGTCTTGCTAAACTATGTGAACCAAAAGAAAGTATTGTGTCAATGACAGGCATGAGAGGGACTGCAGGATATATTGCCCCAGAGATATTTAATCGATACTATGGCAAAGTCTCTCACAAGTCTGATGTCTACAGTTATGGAATGTTGGTTCTTGAAATGAATGGGGCAAGAAAAAAAATTGATACTAGAGACTCTCATAGCACTGAAGTCTACTTTCCAAATGGGATTTATAATAAGCTTGAACAAGGTGAAAGCTTTGGTGTTTTTGATGATGTAGTTGGAGAGGAAGAAGACATAATAAAAAAGATGATAATAGTGAGTTTATGGTGCATTCAAATCAATCCTTCAAATCGGCCATCAATGGACAAGGTGATAGAAATGTTAGAAGGTAGCTTACAATGTTTACAAGTTCCACCAAAACCTTCCTTTGGTTCGCCTAATAGGTCACCTGAAGATTCGTCTACAACTTCATTGTCACAAAATCCTACATTTCAAATGCCTTCAATTGAACTATAAGATTCAAATTTTTATAAGGTGGCTATCGAACTAGACATTCAAAGACTACTTTTAAATGAATGGAACAAAAGGAAGGAAAGACAAAAGGGGTGTTATTAATTTGTTAAGTTTTTTGGACTTTAGCATTGTCAACTGGTCTTTTTATAATCTTATTATATGGATTACATTTTCTTTGTTTGTCAAAAGTACTTCAATTTCTTATTTATGTGATTTTTAATTACCGGTGATGATCTTTATCTTTCCTCCCTTTGTTTTCTCTCTTTTGATTCTTTATCCGCTTTTTATTATATGTTATTTGGTTGTGTTTTGCTCATCTATTTGTCCAAAAAGAAAAAAGATGTAAACACTTAGATATTATATACCACTTAGTTTAAACATTTCTTTGTGCACATAAAGGATGATTTGATGTTTAATTGCTAATTAGTTCTGAATAAGAAAAAAAAATTAAAGAGGGGGTATTATATTTTTCAATAAAAATAAATAAATAAATAAAAGAAGTGTTGCAGCTCACCAAGAAAGAAATCATTGTTTCTCTTGTACTCATTGGAAAACTATTGGAGGATAAAATCGCCTAATTGAGGCAACAACAGTTTGACTAACATAAAAATCATAATAAATCTAATTGAAATGCTTGGAGTGAAAGAGACATGACTAAATCATGTGAAAATTCTAATAAATTGGCATAGATGAACAATAGTTCTAGCTTTTTGACCTCAGAACAATATCCCACCTTTCCCTTACCGTAGCATTGCCTTTGTCATCGACCTCATTTAGCTAAGCAGCACATGTATCTATTATACATGATGAAACCGTCTTTGATAAATTTCTTCGCTTCTTCCCCACTTTGCTGATTCTGCTAATTTCGCACAACACTTTTTTTTTTAACATTAATGATAAATAATTTGTTTGATATCCCTATAATGAGTGAAAAGTATGAATGTTCTAAACTAGAAAAACCAATTTTCTGAAGTCATAAACACATGGATTCGATTTGGTTTGAACTTGACAAGATCTGCTTGAAGTTATGTCATTTGAGAAAAAAGCTATAATATTATTCTTGATACCAAAAAACTTGCAAGAAAATAACGACACTTAACATTTGTTGACCTAATTAGCCAATTCCCCAACAAACAAGAGTGCACCAAACTATTTTTCTCTAGCCATATCCACATGAATTCTATTTGATTACAACGGGGAATGTTTATTAAATTGACAAAGAATAAAAAATAAAAAATAAAAAATAAAAAATAAAACAGAGGAAAATGTGAAAAGTAACCCATATCAACTATTTGAATTGATTTTAATTTTTTTTTGGCCAAGTAGATTTAATTATATAACCAATTATCAATACATAATAGTTAGGGCATATTCTTAGTTGAAACTATTTACAAGTTTTCAACTATTTTGGATATCTTTTTTATATTAAAAGAAATCTAGCTCAAGTCTTTTAATAGTCACCTAGTCGACTAGCTCAATAGAAAGCTAGTATAGACACTAATTATGAGGTATGTGGTTTGACACAACATGTACTTGAGTTGATAAATGCATTATAATATTAAAAAAGAAAAAAAAAATTAAAAATAAGTCTTTTAATGGCTTCAAGAGTTACGAATTTAAAGCTAGTAGCATTCCTAAAAATTATACTAGTTCTTTCATTTCAAATAGTATAAAAATATATATATGCATGCATAGATTTAAGTATGTATTCCTTAAATGTTTTTTGCATGATTAAGGAGCCAATTAATATCTTAATTCCAAGATAGATGTGATGATGTGACATTAAGAACATTTTCTAATTGTGCTGATATTGCGATTGAGAAAATATGGTCTCGAGATTCATCATAATTATTACATAAATAACAATTTTTACCTTTATAATCTCCAAAAAAAGTAAAGTCTCTCTCATAGCGAGTTAGTTCTTAATTACTAGTCATACCATCATTAATTGTTGAGGGATCAAATACTTAAATCATATATTTTCATACCAATTGACTATAAGTCATTGATTGAATGTAGAGCTTATTGAAAAATTTCAACTCATGGATGTTACCCATATAACCTTATCTTCTCAAATACTATTAGGCTTTTGTATCTAATTGATATTACTCATGAGCACAGATCATGAACACTTCCTATTACAACAACATGTTGCTTAGAATCTGTGAATTTTGTTTGAAGGTCTAGTATTTCCTAAAAATGGGTAATATAAGAAGAGAAAATATTTTCACGTATAACAAGAATGGTATCTTCTCACATACCATTGTTTTCTCACATATTCAAAAAAACAAATATCAAATCAACATATAAGTAATATAATGCTCATACCATTTTTAATACATTCTTTTATTACAAGCGTGTGGGACTCATATAGAAATCTAATTTCACAACTGAAGAGGTATTACACTTAACTCTAATATGATAATATGTTACATGATACAATCATCTTTTAAAATCAATTATTGAAACAGAGAGAGACTATTACATATAAAGAGAATATTAAAGTAAAATATGGTTTATGTGACTTACATAGTTTCTAATATAGCTGAAGGAGAAAAAATATCAGTTTGAAAAAAAAAAAAAAAAGTGAATATCCAGGACTTGTTATCCTAGAAGATGAAGTTCCCTTAGACCCAGGTTTAGAAGTCTCATTGAATCAAAACCGACTAGTGTCTCTTTCGATTGGTGTTGTCCTTTGTCCGAAGGAAAACTGGAAAGACCTACATGTTATGGCCTAGGCGAGTTGAATCCAAATCCTCCATATTACACAAGTCACCCATTGTGGCTGCCGACTTTTGCCTATCAACAGATTGAGTTATTCGACCTCCATTTTTATTGGCCAAAAAAAAAATACCTCTTTTCCTTTCTTTCCTTTAATATTTTACAATTTGAAGTCTGACTTCCGCACCAATGCACGTTAGGATGCATAAAAAGTAAGGATTCTATAAGCTGCAATAATTAGTTTAATTCAGATAATTCGAATTTCGTCATTTCAGAATGATTTGACCATCCTTTTTTAAAGGGATCGTACTACTAAGCTTCTTCTTCAAAGGGTAAATAAATCATATCTGAGTAATATCCTTCATTTTTTCGTAGTAAAATATAATCGTACTAAAACCAAGATTTCTCAACGTGTTCATAAGGAGGGAGAGGCAGAGGATTTATAAATTTTACAACATAATAGTGTCCTCATCAAGCTCTTGATTTTCTTTGAACCTTGATGAGGCAATTAGGCTGCTCAGATGGTAATATAAGCATCAGAGTGGTTAGATTGAAACAATTGGACCAACTTTTGATCCCGTAAATGTGGATCCTTTTGGTGCTACACAATCTTGATTGCACAATATTTGTCCTCCTTTACAATGTGTAGCTGTCAGTTCGTTAATCGGCCCTCATGTCTATCAATTCATGGCGAGAAAGGAGAGTTGGACGGTGACAAGATCTCTAGGTGGAACGTAAAGGTGATAATCGATTCCCGGATTAAAGTGTAAGAGTATGGGATGTGTTTGGTCCCATTGATGGCTTCTTTTAGAGCCTGTCCACCTTGCAAGTGGCTCTTCCAGAGACATAACAGGGCAGGCTCAAGATGGAAAAGAAGTAAAAAGTGGGATTGGAAGAAAGAAAAAAGAAGAGAAAAAGTTGATGCGGACTTCGTCTGGAACCGTTCTTTTGTACCAGTTTTTTATGTGAAAACAATCCAAGGTTGAAATTTCGATTCGGCTTCAGTATTCTGGCCTTACTTTTCTTAAGATTTTTCTCTCAAGAACTTCCTGGAATGATTTTCTCTTTATGGCTAACAAGACAGTAAAAAATAAAAATAAAAATAAAAATCTTATCTGCAAGTCTCCCTTCTACAGCAATCAAGCAGACATCACGTAGTGCGTTTCGGGGCCACTGGCGTGATGGACTTCTTTTCATGATTCATCGCATTGACCTTTTTTTTTTCAGATTTTCATTGTCTTTCTTTCCATTTCCCTTTGTTAGAGGAAGATAGAGAAGATAACTTTGCAGATAATTAATTTTTATTTGTACATAGGAATCTTAATTCAGTATTATGTCTTACTAATATTCTAAAAAATGTTGCAGTACTCACAATTTTACGTTTCAATCCCAATGAATGCTAGGTAATTTTTTTTTTTATAACTCATTGAGTAAGAAAAACTTCTAATATTGGATCATACTCCATTCTTTGAGAAAATTCTCCCCATTATGTATTTTGGTATTCCCTTTATTACAAAAAAGCTTACATATACTAATTTTAAAGTTTTGACAAAGACAATCATGAATTAGACTCAACTATTGTGTTGTCCTTTTTGATTTAATACATTTATCTTGCGAACAACTAATGGAGGGGAAGTAAGACATCTTAATTATGCAATAAGGTTATAACTGACAATATTAGTTCTTACTTCTATGCACTTTTTGAATACAAATGTTCATTCTCTCAAAGCAAACTATTTATAAAATTGAGAAGAAGATCAAGTACTTTCTATTTGCAAATAATTTGAAAGATCATAAAATTCATAAAGTCTCTTGAAAATTTGTTTATTCACTTAAAAAACAAAGGAGGACTTGACCTACTATTAAAGTCTAAAATAAGGTTTTGTTAAGGAAATCAATATGAAATTTCATTAACTATTCAAGTTCATCTTTGTGGAGTAAATGAATTTATAGTACTAAATGTAGGGAAAGCTTTAATTATGTATCTTAATATCAAAGAAAATATGGCATGAAGTTAGAAAGATCTTCTCAAATTATGATAGATTCTCACATTTATGGTTTTCAAACTTCTTACTATTATAAAGAGACATAAAAGAAACTACACAAAGTTAATGTTGAGGTTAAATGGTTAATATGATCAAGTGGATCAACAAATATAACTTCATTGAGTGGCTTAGCTCATATGTAGGGACAGATTTCTTATAACAGAAATGTCATCTTAACAGCTTCCCTCAATTGACATGTACTGTAATTTATATGGCGCTTAATTTGAAACTAGATCACACTTGTTTTTTCAATGTACTTGGATGAGACAAATTTGGTAAAGTATCCTTATAAAACAAGGTCTTCATAGGATCATTAATAATTAGAATCTTAAATTAAAATAACGATGAAACTTATTTTCTTGGCATATATCTATTGTATATGGTTTGAACAAAATTGTAAACATTTTCAAAATAAGGTTGTTGAAATACCAATCTTATTGGCTTAATTTAGAAAAATAGTACATGAAAGAGCATATCTATTTAAGAATATTAAATCATCTCATGTGAATATTTTGTTACATTATAATTGAAGGATTTCAAATTTCACTTTCTTTTGGATGAATTGTAATGTTAGGGTAATGTCCTTAAGCCTTTATATTATTTTGTTCTTAAATAAATACACAAACATATTTACCAAAAAAAAAAACTTCTCTTTTTTCAATAATAGTAGTTCAATCAACAAGTGGCTCAATTGAGAATACACGTTGCTTAGGATTACTTAGTTCTAAATTCAACACCAAACGTTTGCATAGGTGTATATGCTTATTTTAAAAATAAAATAAAAAAGTAGTCCACTTTAAAAAATACGTTTAAGATAGAAAATTACTTTTTACATACTAGTCCTCTACTGATAGTTCAATATTATTTCTTACTTTTCTCTTGCAAAGTCTTTTCTTTAAAAAAAAAAAAAGAGTTAGGTTACATAACTTGTGAAAATCTAAAAAGGCTTCATTAGATTAGAGGTAAATTAAAATAAATTTGAATCTTGACTTGGACAAATACGTAAGAGAATCCTAAAACCATAAACGTACAGATATTATATAGTTGTTTGTGAGAATTGGCGTAATGGACTTTCCTTTCGTTGTTTACGGATTTTTTTCAATTTCTTTTTAAAAAAAAATTGGTAAAAAAATAATTTTGCATTAGTAAAAATCAATATACAAAAACACAAAGGTATATTCCAACATGACAATACTTATAAAAGTTATAAAAAGATCAAACTTAGACATCTCCAAATCTCATCCAAAATTACATTTTTTTCAAATATAGAAGTTCTCCCTAATGTCTTTTTTGTTTATTTAACCATTACCTTAAGGGAAAAGTGTTAACTTTTATTAAGTTCCCAGGGTGAAGGACAACCTTGAAGACTTCTTTTAACTAGAGTTGGGATAGAATGAGGACATTTGCTTTAGTAGTTGTCTTCATCGTGGACAATGATTCACCTAATAATTTTTATTTTTATTTTTTTTTTTGTATTTCTTTCGTCTCAATATTGTTAGGTGTCTAGACAATCGTGACGTATCAACACGGAGCTCAACAATGAAAGATTTCATTTAACATGGTGGTGGTTTTTCAGAACTTTAAACTAACTTAAGGTAGTAAGTGAAATGGATAATTAGTCCAATAGCCATATAAGGATATTCATTGTCATGAATATATAAGGTTTTGGCCTTGGGAATTAGAAATATCTATGAAACCTAGGTCTTGGTTGATTTACAGACTTTGCAGTTGATCCAACCATTAACATCAGACTGCAAACTGCATTTTAAAATGATTGGGCAGGGGTAATTCTCAAGACGGTGAATCAAAGATTCATTGATCGTGAATGTGTGGCTAAATATTCCTAGGGCATAGATTGATAACACAATCTTTGCGTTATTCGGGTTGAATACTTTTTATACTTTGATCATTACGGTTTATGTACTTATTATACGTTATAATTAGTTCTAGTTAACCCTCCTTCTCTAAGTCTAGATTCCCAGTCTTGCTTGATTTGACAAAGACGAACAACAGATGCAACAAATCCAGTTGCTATATGCATTAGAAGCCCTTGTAGTTCTTTGGTCAACCTGATTTTTTACACAAACCAGTCCTTTATACTGGGATCAGTTCATTTTCACTAACTCCGAAACAAAAAGTGATATCTTGCATTAATATGTGTAATCTCTTTATTAAATACAAAGTTCTTTTTCAGATGCAATCTGCTCTAATTTGCCTATCAAGGACAATAATCACTATATCTTATTTACTGATTTCATTGAACCATCTTTAGACACATGCCTAAAGATGTATTTCACCAGATAAAATCACCATATATAGCAAATTATTAACTTATAGTCAGCCTACCTTTTCATTAGAGCTTCTTCCTGTCTTTCCTATGACGAAGAGTGATCCGCGTATTGTTTATTTCAGTCAGCACCCGTATCCATATAGCTGCAAATTCAATCTTTTATCAGAAGATGAAGCACATCGAAGTAAATTACCTTTTTTTTTTTTTTTTACAAAAACTACAACAAGGTACATTTGAACTCGATATGTAAATATGAAACAACAATCAACAAATTCACCAAAAGCCATGTCTAACAGCAAACATCAATATCTGTTATCCAAGCTAACTTAAGGGGAAGTGTTGAAGTTAGTCATTGGGCCCTAGTCCTATCATGGGTTTAAGCACAACCCACTCATTTACATTCATTCTTATATAAAGAACAAAATTCCTCTTTGAATTTGTTAAACAATTATCAATACACTTTTCCTGTTCAAGTGTACATGCTCCCATAAATCTTCATTTCGTGTAATTGCTTCAATATTTCTCCGCACTCAGATGGATGTTTCCAAGATTTACAATAGTCTCCATTGAGGTTCTGAAATCTTTATGGTCTTGTGGTTGATGTTCAAATTGTAGTAGTTAGTTTAACTGCAAGACTTCACTTACTTTGGTTATCCACTTTGAGTGTATGGCCCGACAAGATGGCTAATACAATCCAGAGTAAAAGCTCAATTGTACCATATATATTATAAGCAATGGTTCTAACGTCAACTTAGAAATAGTTTTGTTCCATTGTCTCCTAATCATGTAGGTTGGATTTTAAGCCAACATGGGCAATTTAATCACACCGTGTCATTGACTTAATGACTTGTTGAAAGCCGTATGCCACTGCAACTCCAAAATTTGAAGTCCTTGAATATAGAAAAAGAATCCCAAGACGCACAAAGAAAACTAGGTTAAAGATGAGTTAAAAAAAAATGTGTTATGGATTGCCAAACTTGAAAATTGCTTTTATATGATCAATATTTCTTTATATTTCTTTATATTTCCCTAAATACTTCTAACTCAATGGGTAAAATATGTTGTAAAAATGACCATAGCATGAATACATAAATGCATAGTTTGAGCCATAAACACATAATAGATACAAGATTTAAAATGGTTTAAAAAAATCTATCGTACATCCACTATTAATACCACAACTAATAGCTCCTTTTTCTCTTATTAAATTTCTCCAAGAGAATACAAATATGTTATTTCCAAGATTCATATGCAACTCACACATGGTTGTCCTTAGTACTCATAACAACTCCCTGATTAGGTTGTATTTACAGTACTTACATACTCATTTCTCTCTTGGCTAGTGGTTACAACACAAACCTTTTGGCTACCACCACCCTCACAATGGGTCATGTAGGCTACTACCCTTAAAATGGCACAACCACTTCAATATAAACTAATACAAAGGAGAATAACATTTAGAATATACCTATAATGTATTTGGAATTTATCTAATATGTATCTAAGATGGGGTATATCAACTACTACCCACATGAGAAATATGATAATTAGTTTACATATTTGCCCTCACTTCTTCACAACAAAGAAGCCCGCACACCAAGTGTCATTGGGCTCAAGGTTGCACAGGGTGAAAAAAATTGGAATAGATTTAACATGGCTCTGATACCATGTTAGAAGGCTCAAAGACCCAATCCAAAAGTTAACTCAAAGGTTAGAGGATCCTCTTTTTAATTTATACTTATCTTTAGGGATCTTAATTTTCAATGTGAGACTCTCGTCTTCCACACACGAAGCCTATCAGTTTTTAGTACGAAGACACTTGGCTGGAATTTAAAAAGATTCTCCTTTTTTTCATCTGATCACTTCCAATCTCTGTTTCTCTCTCTGAAAATGAATCCCCATCTCTTCCTAACCGTCAGTCTCCCTTTTGTGGTAATCACCATAACCTTAATCCACTTTCCATTTTCTTCGTACGCCAATACTGAGGAATACCAAAACTGCATTACACCATTTGAATGTGGGGGGTTTAAGAACCTCAGTTATCCTTTCTGGGGGTCGAGTAGGCCAAACTATTGTGGTGATCCTGCTTTTGGGTTGAACTGCAGCGGCGAAGACCCACTGATCAGAATCACGGACATGAATTACCGAATCCTTCAAGTCAACGTGTCCCGGACTCTCAGAGTTGCCAGAGAGGATTACTGGAAAAATTTTTGTCCGGCTACAATCCTTAACACCACCATAGATTTCACCGTCTTTTCTTATGATTCAGGTACTACGAACCTGACGATCTACTATGGTTGCCCTTTTCCCAGTCAGCCGGGTCCTTTTGTTTGTCCCGTAAACGGTACCGAGTTTGCCATTTACACATCACTCGATAACTTAACAAACTCGGTTGCTGACATGTTGGGTATGTGCCCGTACAACGTTAAAGTTCCAGTTCTCCAATCAGCAGTGGGAACTGGGGTTAATTTAACTGAAGCTGCACTGATCGACGCTATTGATGGCGGCTTCATGTTGGGATGGGATGCGAGTAATACTTTGTGTGATCGGTGTCGAAGGTCCGGCGGGCAGTGTGGATATGATACAAGCACGAGCGACTTCACTTGCTTTTGTGCGGGTCGAACTTTCCTAAGCACGTGTGACGGTAAGTATGCTTGATGTTCTCCCCCTTCAGTTTTGCATATATGTTCAGACATGTATTATTGGTAGCTCCTTTTTCCTCTTTTCCTTCTTTCTCATGTGCAGTAAACATAGATTTCTCAAACTTCGGATTGATATGAGGCTTTTAGGAAGAAAACCCTAAACTCCTTGAGTATATATCGAATCCATCCTGCGCTTCAGCATCATAAAAATATACTAGAAATATACAAGTATTAGGTAATTTTTGTCGACTATGTTGATTAGACGAGGGTCGATAGGAAGCATAACATCACAATAATAGAATCAACATAAAAGTAGGATATTTGTGTAGGAGCAGGATATAATTATAAAATAACAACTAAGAAAGATATCGTTTAACAGTTAATCAATGAAATAATTATTTAATCATTCATAATCAATGGTAAAGGTGTTCTGAGTTGTCCAATTCAAAGGAAAGTTTCTGTGCCATAAAAGTCACCTTGTTGATGTCAGTAGGTCCACCCCTATTTTGTCAGACTGTTGCAACTTTAATAAATGGCTTGAAAGATTCTTGAAGCCAACCCCTTAATTCATTCGGTTTGGCCGTCCTATCCCCTCATGTGGATAAATCAAAAAATAAACCTTAAATCACCCATGCATTCATCATTCAGACATGTCACCCAACAGGCATTCGACCTTTCTTTTCTGCACAATATTCGGTGTTTGATAGGGAACGGTCGCTGCTTTCGTAGGCTGAGCAGGACGTTGCTTTTGTAGTGGAAGTGACCAAACACTTCAGCTGCCTAAAGATTTAGGGGTTAAGATTAATTTCACTAGACCAGCATACCAACTTCATTCCGTCTACTTGGCTGAGGATATGGCAACTCCGGGATCAATTAGATTATAATCCCTTCAACTTGTCCAGGTCAGCTAGATTTTTGTTCTTTTAGAAAACAGGATTTTATAGTGCGAAGAGGCACAGCTAAAACAGTCATTTTATCACCTCCCGTTGTTTGATACCTCCGATCGAGCTCTAAATGAATAGGGGATGTAATTTCGACAACACGTCGGATCTAGAGTTCCACCTTCCATGTACTTCTAGTACTGCTTCGTGCATCCAAACAATATTAGTTTAGCAGGCATCGACTGATTCTTAGATTATCAATTGATGTAAATATAAAAGATGTTAAGAAGCACTATGTCATATACTTCTAAGGAGTGATTATTAGATAAATTTTAAATATAAAAATATCATTATAATTTTTAAACTAGTTTTAAGTTGAACTTTAATTTGTTTTAATAATTATTAAAGCCAAAAATGATATAAAGGAATACAAAGGTAGGTTTAGCATGCTTAAAAAGTTAATAATTAATTTATATATAAATAATGGATTGTTCTATTTGCAGTATCAATGACACAGGTTTTTGTCTTGTTTTTATTTTTTAGTATTCTATTAACATGGATACGAATATCGTTGAGGATTTTAGATTCTTCTCTTATGCTTCTATCATTTGCTTCTCGAATAAGTTTGCTCTCATCGACGATATCAAAATCTATCTTTGCAGCATCCGATGTGCAGCGAATCAGTTGGAAACTGGTACGACAATCTATATTGAGTAAAAGTTACGCATTTTTTTTATCCTATTACATGACAATATGGAAAGCCATTTTTTGTTTCTCTTGCATATGTTGTTACTACTTGTTGAAAACTAGATTCGTCCCAAATTGGAAAGCGAGAACGTGAATCTAGGGCTTATATGTGGTGGCTTTTCTCTCCCTCCTAGGCACCTTTGTAGGACGATCATGGGATCACTTCATATGATATTAAAGTAGTGAGATCCCCTTCTTAATGTGCAATTCACCATCCTCAATATTGTTTGCCAATGATGCTTTAACCATTGTGCAAAGAGGATATGTTGAGAATTGGATCTGTCCCACATCTAAAGCACCTTTTTGAGACATTCATGAGACCACTTAATATTAATAATACATATATACATATATTGAGATATGAAGAAATACATAAATTGAACTATTTTTTGCACGCAGAAATTCATGATTGGTTCAATTGCAATTGTGAGTACAATTGTGGTATGCTTTTTTGTGATTATGGGCATGAAGAAACGATGCCAACTCAGTAATTTAATGAAGTGGAAGAGAGATATTAGGAATAATCACTTTAATATTGAAGAAATGATGAAGAACTTTGGATCAATGGGTCCACAACAATATACTTATTCAGATGTGAAAAAATTGACAAACTCATTCAAAGATAAATTAGGACAAGGAGGATATGGTTCTATGTACAAAGGGAAATTATCTTATGGATGTATTGTGGGAGTGAAAATCTTAAATGAATCTAAAGGCAATGGAGAAGAATTTATCAACGAAGTGGCTAGCATTAGTAGAACATCACATGTTAATATAGTTACCCTTCTAGGTTTTTGTTACGAGAAGACTAGAAGAGCACTAATTTATGAATTCATGTTGAATGGATCTCTTGACAAGTTTATATATGATACAAGAACTTCCATACCAAATAGTGGCTTGGACAACAAGACAATGTTTCAAATTGCAATTGGTATTGCTTGAGGGCCTAAATACTTGCATCATGGTTGTAATGCAAGAATCCTAAATTTTAACATAAAACCACACAATATATTATTGGATGAAGATTTGTGCCCAAAAGTTTCTGATTTTGGTCTTGCTAAACTATGCAAACTAAAAGAGAGTATTGTATCACTGACATTCATGAGAGGGATAGTAGGATATATTGCTCTAGAGGTATTTAATAAATACTATGGTAAAATCTCTCATAAGTCTGATGTCTACAGTTATGGAATGTTGGTTCTTGAAATGAATAGGGCAAGAAAAAAAATTGATACAAGAGACTTTCATAGCACTGAAGTCTACTTTCTAGATGGGATTTATAATAAGCTTGAACAAGGTGAAAGCTTTTGTGTTTTTGACAATGTAGTTGGAGAGGAAGAAGACATAATAAAAAAGATGATAATAGTGAGTCTATGGTGCATTCAAATCAATCCTTCAAATTGGCCATCAATGGGTAAGGTGATAGAAATGTTAGAAGGTAGCTTATAATCTTTACAAATTCCACCAAAACTTTCCTTTGGTTTGCCTAATAGGTCACCTGAAGATTCTTCTACAACTTCATTGTCACAAAATCCTACATTTCAAATGCCTTCAATTGAATTGTAAGATTCAAAATTTTAATAATTTGACTAATGATCTATACATTCAAAGAGTGGCATAAAATAAATCTACTATTGAACAAACAAAATAAAATGAAGGAAAAGCAAAAGAAGTGTTATTAATTTGTTAAGCTTCATGGACTTTTAGCATTGTCAAGTCTTTGTATAATCTTATTATATGGATTACATTTTCTTTGTCTATCGAAAGTACTTCCATTTATTTCCATGATTTGTAATTACGTCTAATGACCTTTGTCCTTCTACTCTTTGTTTTCTCTCTTTTGATTCTTTATCTTTACTTTATTATATGCTGTTTGGTTGTATTTTGATCAACTATTTGTACAAAAAGAAAAGAAAATGTAAACACTTACCTATCATATACCACTTAGTTTTTGAGCATTTCCCTATGCATAAAAAGGATAATTTGATGTTTAATGGCTAATTATTTATAAATGAGTAAAAAAAATTAAAGATGAGGTATTATATTTTACAACAAACAATGAAAAAAAAAAAAGGAAGTTCCGTAGCTCTCTGAGAAAGAAAACATTTTCATTGTTGGAGGATACAATTGCCTTATCGAGGCAACAATAGTTTGGCCTCATTAAAATCATAATAAATCTAGTTGAGATGCTTGTAGTGAAATGGACACGTGAAAATTCTAATAAATTGACAAAGATGAACAATATTTCTTCCGATTTCTAGGTTTTTGACCTCAAAACAATACCTCACCTTTTTTTTGTTTTTTAAGAAATAGTACCTTGACAAAATTTATTAATATTAATAAGACTGAACGTAATAACCATACTTAAAATAAATACAAAATGCATAATATAATCTTAACATTTTCTTTACCTATCATTGCCTTTGTCATCAACCTCATTTAGCTATGCAGTGCATGTATATGTTACACATGATGAAACCCTCCTGATAAACTTCTTCTCGTCTTCTTCACTTTGCTGATCTTGCTAATTTCCCACGACAATTATTTCGACATTAATGATAAATAATTAGTTTGATATCCCTAAAATAAATCAACAGTATGAATGTTCCAAACCAGACAAATCAACTTTCTCAAGTGATAAACACATGGATTCTATTTGTTTGAAGTTGAAAAGATATGCTCGAAGTCATGTCATGTGACAAAAAACTAAAATATTTTTCTTGATACCAAGGACCTTCTAAGTAGTTAACCACACTTGACATTTGCTGAATTCCCCGACAAACAGGAATGCAGCAAGCTTTTCTTCTCAAGTCATATCCAAATGAATTGTATTTGATCACAATGGGGAGTTTTTATTCAATAGACGAAGAAAAGGAAAAAAAAAAAAGAGACAGAGAAAAAAGTGAAAAATAACTTGTATTAGCTATTTGACTTTTACTTTTTTTGGCTAAGTAGATTAATTATATAACGACTGTTAATATGATAGTTAGGGACATATATCCTTACTTGAAACCATTTACAAGTTTTCAACTACTTTGGATTTTTTTTATACAAAAAATTGATTTATTATAATTTTTTAATAGCTTCAAAAGTTACACATTCAAAGCTAGTAGTTTTCTAAAAAATCATACTATTTCTATTATTCCAAATAGTATAAGCAAATATGCATACACAAATTTGAGTATGCATTCCCTAAATGTTTTTTTTTAACATGATTAATGGGCTAAAGATTTTTTTTTCTTATGAACATATTTTAAAATACAAAATCTTTAAAAAAAAAGTGTCATTTTGAGTGAAATTTAGATGTTTTCAACTTTGATCTTTTCATAACTTTTATAATTTTGATAATAATGAAATATACCCATGTACTTTTGTACACTAATTCTTATTAACATAAGCTTATTTTTTCACCAGAAAAAATAACACATAATAAGAACATCAAATCAACATATAAGCAATGTGACACTCATACCATTTCCAATATTCTTTTTGTTCAAGCATGTGGGACTCATGTGAAATCTATTTTCACAAGTGAAGAGTTATTACACTTAGCCCTAATTTTGACATGTTACGTAATATAATCATCTTTTAAGATCAATTATTGAAAAGAGAGACACTCTTACATATAAAGAGAATATAAAAGTACAATATATTTTATGTGAGACTTACATCATTTCTAATATTGTTAACTGAGAAAAAATATCAATTTGAAAAAGGAAAAAAAAAAAAAAAAGAGTATCCAGGACTTGTTATCATACAATATGAAGTTCCCGTAGACCCCAGTTTAGAAGTGTCATTTTTCCCTACTTCCTTTTTTCACTGGATCAAAACCGACCAGTGTCTCTTTCGATTGGCGTTGTCCTTTGTCCGAAGGAAAACTGTAAAGAGCTATATGTTATAGAGTTGTCAAGTTGAATCCAAATCCTCAATATTACACAAGTCACGCATTGTGGCTGCCGACTTTTCCCTATCAACAGATTGAATTATTCGGTCTCTATTGTATAGAAAAGAAAAGATCTTTTCTTTTCTTTTTTTTCTTTTATTCTTTTACAACTTGAAGTCTGACTCCTGCTCCAATGCACGTTAGGACAAAAAAAAAGTAAGGATTCCTTAAGCTCCAATAATTAGTTTAATTTAGATAATTCGAATTTCATCATTTCAGAATGATTAGACTGTCCTTTTTTAAAGGGATCGTCGTATCAAGCTTCTTCGTCAAAGGGTAAATAAATTATATCATGGTAATATTCTTCATTCCTTCGTAGTAAACAATAATCATACTAAAACCAAGATTTATCAACGTGTACGAGTATAATGAGGGAGAGGCACTGGATTTCTAAATTTTACAACATAATAGTGTCCTCGTCAAGCCCTTGATTTGCTTTGATCCTTGATGAGGCAATTAGGCTGTTCAGTTGGCAATATAAGCAACAGAGTGATTAGATTTAAATAATTGGACCACCCTTTAATCCCGTAAATCTGGATCCTTTTGGTGCTAGACAATCTTGATTGCACACCATTTGTCCTCCTTTTCAATGTGTAGCTGTCAGTTAGTTAATCGGCCCTCATTTCTATCAATTCGTGGCGAGAAAGGGGAGTTGGACGGTGACAAGATCTCTAGGTGGGACGTACAGGTGATTATCGATTCCCGGATTAAAGTGTAAGAGTATGGGACGTCTTTGGTCCCATTGATGGCTTCTTTTAGAGTCTGCACACTTTGCAAGTGGCCCTTCCAGCTCATAACATAACCGGGCAGGCTCAAGATGGGAAAGAAGTAAAAAGTGGGACTGAAAGAAAGTAAAAGGAAGAGGAAAAGTTGATGTGGACTATGTATGGAAACGTTCATCGGACCAGTTTTTTACGTGAAAACAAATCCAAGTTTGAAATTTCGATCCGGCTTCTGTTTTTTGGCCTTACTTTTCTTAAGAATTTTCTCTCAAGAACCTCCTGGAATGATTTTCTCTTTGTGACGAACAGGAAATAAAAAAGTAAAAATAAAATCTCTTATGCAAGTCTTCTTTCTTCACCAATCAAGCAGACATCACGTAGTGCGTTTTGGGGCCACAGGCGTGATGGACCTTCCTTTCATTATTCATCACATTGACCATTTTTTCAAATTTTCATTGTCTTTCTTTCCATTTCTCTTTGTCAAAGGAAGATAAATTACGTAACTTTGCATATGATTAATTTTATTTTGTAAATGGAAATATTAATTCAATGTTATGTCTCATTGATATTTTAGAAGATTTTGCAATACCCATAAGTTTACATTTCAATCCCAACAAATGTTAGATAATTTTTTTAGAACTCACTGAGCAAGAAAGGCTTATCATATTGGATCACACTCCATTGTCTAAAGAAATTCTACCCATTAGATATTTTGGTGTTCTCCTTATTACAAAAAAGCTTACATACAATGATTGTAAATTTTTGACAAAGGAAATCATGGATTAGACTCACCTATTGTGTTGTCCTTTTTAATTTGACCCATTTGTCTTGTAAACAATTGATAGAGGGGAAATAAGACATCTTAATTATGTAAAAAGGTTATAATTGATCAAATTAGTTCTTACTTTTATATACACATTTTGGATGCAAATATTTCTTCTTTTAAAGAAAATCATTCATAAGATTGAGAAGAAGATTAAGAACTTTCTATAAGTAGATAAATTGAAAGATCATAAAATTCATAAAGTTGTTAGACAAGTTGTTTGTTTACCTAAAAGAAAGCAGGACCTAGGCTACAATTAAAGTATGAAATAAGGTTTTGTTGAAGCAATTAATTTGAAATCTCATCAATTATCCAAGTTTATCCTTGTAGAGTAGATGGATACATAGTACTAAATGCAAGAGAACTTTAATTATGCATCTTGATATCAAAGAAAATGTTGTATGGAGTTAAAGATGTCTTCTCAAGTTGCGATAGATTCTTATTTTTACACTTTTCAAACCTTATTATTGTTATAAAGAGACATACAAAGAATTGTACCAAGTTAATATTGAGGTTAAATGGTATAACTTGATATGGTCAAGTATAATCAACAAATACAACTTTATTGAACGGCTTAACTCATATGTAAGAATAGACTTCTTACAACAAAAGTGTTATCTTGATGGTTCCTCTTAATTAACCAATATTGTATTCAAGGTTTTAATTTGAAAACATATCACACTTGTTTTTTCAATGTACTTTGACTAGACAAATTTTAGCAAAATGTCCTTACATAATAAGGTTTTCATAGGATTGTCAATGATTGGAATTTTAAACTACAATAAATGATTAAAGTAATTAAAAAGGGATTTAATTATGAAACTTCTTAAATATTTTTTCTTGTCATATATCTATTATATATAGTTTAAATGAAATTATAAATGATTTCAAAATAAGACTATTAAAATACTAATCTTATTAGCTAGATTCAGTAAAATATTACGTGAAGGAACATCTGTATTTAGGAATATTAAACCATCTTAAGAAAATGGTTTATTATGTCATAATTGAAGAATTTTAACTTGATTTCTTTTTTTTTAGATGAATTGTAATGTTAGGATATGCTCTTAAGCCTCTATATTTTTTGTTTTTAAATTAATAAACTCACATATTTATCCACACAAAAAAAAACCTTCTAATTTTTCTCCATAATAGTAGTCCAATCACAAGAGGCTCAATTAAGAATAGGTATTACTTAGAATTTCTTGGTTATAGATTTAGCACCAAATATATGTGTAGGTGTATATACCTATTTAAAAAAGAGTTAGGTTACCTAACCCGTGAAAATCTAAAAAGGCATCCTTAGATTAGAGGTAAATTAAAATAAATTTGAATCTTGACTTGGACAAATACGTAAGAGAATCCTAAAACCATAAACGTACAGATATTATATAGTTGTTTGTGAGTATTGGCGTAATGAACTTTCCTTTCGTTGTTTACAGATTTTTTTTCAATGTCTTTTTTTTTTTTTGTTTAAAAGTTTTTTGATAAAAAGATAAGTTTGCATTAGTAAAAGTAAATATAAAAAAACATCAAGGCATATTCCAACATTACAATGCTTATAAAAGTTATAAGAAGTTGGAGATTGGAAGCCTCTAAATCTCATCCAAAATTATATTTTTTTTGAAGTATTTCAACATAAAGAAGCTGTCCCTAATATCTTTTTTTGTTTATTTAACCATTACCTTAAGGCAAAATTGTTAACTTTTATTAAGTTCCCAGGGTTAAGGACAACTATGAAGACTTCTTTTAAGCAGAGTTGGAAGAGAATGAGAGTTAGCAGGGATATAGTCATAATATACGATATTTGCTTTAGTAGTTGTCTTCATCATGGACAAAGATTCACCTAGTAAAATGTTTTCTTGTATTTGTTAGGTGTCTAGACAATCAAGATTTATCAACATGGAGCCCAACAATGAAAGGTTTCATTTAACAAGGTGGTGGTTTTTCAGAACTTCAAACTTACTTAAGGTAGTAAGTGAAATGGATAATTAGTCCAATAGCCATATAAGGATATTCATTGTCATGAATGTATAAGGTTTTGGGCTTGGGAAATTAGAAATACCTATGAAACCTAGGTTTGGTTGATTTACCGACTTTGCAGTTGATCCAACCGTTAACATCAGACTGCAAACTGCATTTTAAAATGATTGAGCAGGGATAATTTTCAAGACGGTGAATCAAAGATTCATTGATCGTAAAGGTACGGCTAAATATTCCTACGGCATGGATTGATACCACTAATCTTTGCATTATTCAGGTTGAATACTTTTTATACTTTGATCATTATGGTTTATGTACTTATTATACGTTATAATTAGGTCTAGTTAACCCTCCTTCTTTAAGTCTAGATTCCCAGTCTTGCTTGATTTAACAAAGGCGAACAGCAGATGCAACAAATCCAGTTGCTATATGCATTAGAAGCCCTTGCAGTTCTTTGGTCAGACTGATTTTTTACACAAACCGGTCCTTTATACTGCTTCATTCTCACTAACTCCGAAACAAAAAATGATATCTTGCATTAATGTGTAATCTCTTTATTAAATACAAAGTTCTTTTTCAGATGCAATCTACTCTAATTTGCCTATCAAGAACAATAATCTTATTTACTGATTTCATTGAACCATCTTTAGACACATGCCTAAAGATGTATTTAACCAGATAAAATCACCATATATAGCAAATTATTAACTAATAGCCGACCTACCTTTTCATTAGAGCTTCTTCCTGTCTTTCCTATGACTAAGAGTGATCCGTGTATTGTTTATTTCAGTCGGCACCCGTATCCTACAACTGTACTAAGCACATAAATTAAAGACAAAACCATGTATCATATCGGTACCAAAATATAATTAAACCATATACATATAGCCTCCTAGGAGACTAAAATAAAAGCCTATTCAAAGGCAAAGATGACAAAAGATGGGCACACCATATCTCTACATGCGTGTGTGTGTGCGTGCTAATTTTTAAGACACTTTGGGGTCATTGCTCCATTTCATGAATTACCTTGGTCAAATTCCAACTCAACTTCCGTTCTGACGAGTGATTTTTGCTTAAAAAACTATCCATAATTCTTTCACCAGAAGAATTTCATACCATCTCTTACACGTTACGTTGACAAGCCTCCAAAAAACCTTATTTTAGTTATTAGGATTACATCTTTTCAACAAGAATAGAAGAAGAAGAAACCGAAGGTTGCTTACTTACCCTCAATGACCCCAATCACAAATGTACGTCGTGCACTCAACACCAGGTTAAGACGAAGAAGGACTACGCTGCATCGCTTCTGGCAATAGCGTGTAAAATAATGCTTCTACCTACCCCTTATCGACTGGAAGCAAAAACTTGGCATCTTGAGTATTGTATTGTTCAAGTGGTCAAATTATTGGAGAGTTCAGGGCGTTTAGTCTTGAAAGAGACTTCATCTTTTCTTTTTCTTTTTTTTTTTTCTGATCCTGAAAATGCTGCTTCTTTGGAAGATTGTGATTCTTTTAGCCACGTAAATGATTCTTGCCTCAAGAAAGGGTGTAGTAGAGTTTACTCTAATCTTCAAAAAAATATGCATTGCCCATCATTTTGCAAGTTTTTGCATTAATTTTAACCTTTGTGAAAATGTTGAAGCTTTGTATGCATACCTCCGTCGTCGTGAAAATATGTTAGTTCTATGTAATTAAGCATGCGTAGACGCCAATGATTAAGTGACACAAAGTTTTGACTCCCACAGGTCTCGACCACAGAATTGGTTTTATCCCGGTTTGAAAAATGTGGATGATTGAAACCAATTTTAAAAGAACTGGAGAAGTAAGAGGCTCAAGGTATAGATGGATTCCATTGTGATGTCATACAGATCTCTAAAATAATTATTTAATAAATAAAAATCTATAATCATATCTTTAAAATAAATGACAAAGTTAGTTGTATACATAAACAAAGTGCTAATCATATAATATACTACGTAATCCAAGAGCAATCATTGATAGCTAGAACACTCTCAAACTATTAAATTAAATACAAGCTGTCTTAACACGAGGCATAATACTAGTTCCTGCAATTTGAAAATTTATATTGAGTGGACTTATCGAATGTTCACTGAGTAATAATTAAAACATTGTAAAGATGCCCAGGGACATATATTAAGATTAATTTTGGATATGTTCAATAAATTAGTCAACGTCTTGTTTTACATATAAAAAATGGTTTCAAGTTTGGCGTATATCATTTGTGTGGTTATACATGTATCAGTTCTTGCCGGCCAAACTCTATTCGGCCTGACTTATTAAACATCTCAGGAACTCTAAAAGTGGAGGGCGGCAAACATTCCAGGCGCAGGCATATGAAGCAGAATTACTGATTTTGTCAATGGGTTAATATTCTAATTTTAATTTTCGTGGCTTAGACCAATAGAGGAAAATGAAAAAAATATTTATTTTTTATTAAAAACCTGTCGTTGTCAATCATTGCTTTCCACGTCACGGCAGGCATGTTTGCCTCTAGGGCAGCGGCACATTAACCTTTCCCGTAACTTCATGTCTCAGGTCCTCGCTGGAGGCCTCCTTTTGGTGCTTAAAACGCTCTGCACGTTTTATCTTCCTCACTTACAGGCAGGAATCGGTCTCTGAATCTCCTCCAAGTTAGTTTCCTGTCATTAGTTTATCAAGCTCCTGCTTTTCAAGTCACCCGTTTCACGTTTCTCTCCCATCTTTGGCGCTCACTGTAGTCTCTTTCTTTTTTCCGGGACCATGTTTTCCAAGATCGAATGTTTTTCAAGCTTTCTACAATTCAAAGTTCTTTATGGTAGTCTTATTTTGATAGCTGAGGCTGAGTCTTCAAAATTGTCGGCTTTGTTAGGTTTCAATCTTTAGTGTTCCTTTGTGGCAGAGAAAACATTGAAGTTATCAGCGCCTGTGTTGTCTGATTCCTTTTTAGATTCATAGCTCAGGGTTTCAATCATTTTGCTCCCTTAAGGTTCAGGAGATGGTTGTTGACGTCTACTCGGAGAGTTCGAGCATGGGTACGAGTCCACGAATCTCGTTTTCTCATGATTTCGGCCATTCCGATATCATCCCTGTCGAACGCCACCCTCTTCGATCAAGCTCCTCGGGTTTGAGTTCAAGCATCGACTTCGACTTCTGTGTTAGCGAGTGTTTGGATGAAGAATCTTCGACAGCAGAAGAGCTTTTCTCTGATGGGAAAATTCTACCTACTCAAATCAAGAAAAAGGTCCCTCCGACAAGGCCAACCGATCATTGCGGCCGTCATCCACCATTGCCACCAGCACGTGGAATCCGTGATAGTGGGACAACTTGTGGTAAAGTTTTAAAGCAAGAGAATTCCAGACAAAGCAAGGGTGAGATCAATGATGCGGATGAGAAGCAAAGTTCCAAGTCCTTTTGGCGGTTCAAGCGGAGTAGTAGCTGTGGCTCTGGATACGGAACGAGCTTGTGCCCTATACTACCGCTTTTATCGAGAAGCAACTCAACCGGGTCTACGTCCTCCGTTAAGCGATCCCCATTTTCAAATGATGGTCAAAATTCTAGGCAGGGTTACCAGAAACATGCATCGATAAAAACATCCCAATCTTCGGCATCCTCGAGTTACGGGAAGCCTCCATTGAAGAAGGGTCATGGATCCCATGGGAATGGTGCTCGGATTAGTCCTGTGCTAAATATTCATTCAGCGAACTTATTTGGCTTTGGTTCGATCTTCTCCATTGGCAAAGAGAAGAACAAGAAGAAGTGATTGACCTTTTTTTAAAATGACTCGATAAATTCCTTTCTAACTTCGCAAATATTGTGGATTGAGTTTTTTTTCTTTTTTTACCCGTTGTTTCCTGATATTCCATGTGATCGAAATAATAAAATATATCTAGAGTGTGAAGATGTATCAAGAAGGAAGGGATAAAGAGGTGCATGATGGAAGTGACAAGGAATGGCATAATTCGGGAGCACATGGTTTGGGGCACAAAATGACAGGTGCCATTGCTTTCATGGCTGTCCCATGCCCTTCTTCTTTATAAGCTTTTGGGTCTTTGCTCACACATGGTGCAAACAACTTTATATTCTGTAACCCTTATCTGTTACTCTTTACAGAAAGAGCGAAAAAGCCAAAAATTAGGTAGTCGGTTGTATGTATGGAGAGTTTCAAACTGTCTGAATTATGAATTGATTTATTTTCTACTGACTTATCTTTGTCTCCGCATCAAGTTAGACCCACCACTATTTCAAGATAAATCCCCCAAAAATTTATTATCACTGTTGAATTGAGCAGATTTATTGCGGTTAAATGCAAAAACCTCATCGTTATGCTTTATGATCTACAAGGAGAACATGAAAGGATGGGGGGTTGTGCGAGAGTCACGTGAACTGCTTTAAGACAGGAGGTCCCTTGCTTCGTGGATGTCCCGTCTTGTATTTCTTCTCTACTTCTTTACGAACTTTGTTGTCTGTGGATGATTGATTCCAGTTGCGCTTCCTGTTTACTCATCTCTAACCAGGCTGTGTTCCTCTCAGTCTCGCCAACTCGGGCCAATCTAGTTGTTTCGATGTGTCCCACATCGTTTCAACCCCACGCCCACAGCCACACGATGAGCACACATCTTTTTCCCTTTCCCAATCCGTTGCCTGTGTTTCGGAGAGGGAAAATTCCTGGTTCTACCACACTCTCATCGAAGAATATTAGTAGCTTTACGCTTCGCATTTGTTCTATATCTGACTTGAATCAATTGTCAATGACCACGTAGAGTCGGTTATTAGTTTGCTTCTTGCAGAAGACTATTCTGCAGATGACCAGGCATCCAACTCAAAATACACGTTCTCTTAACATACTGCTGATAAAATCGAAGGATCTATAATTACATGACAGTGCAGATATAACAGAGTTAGAGCCAAGTGGAAGAGAAGTGATGTAACAGCTTCACAAAAGAGCTTTGCTAGTCATGCAATAAAGGAAATAGTGATCCACTTTTGTTCGACAACTGCTTTCTTTTCCAATAATTGAAACTTTTGGTACAATTTTCGTGTCAATCTTAACAGCTCTTATGAAGGCCCTGATGGTTAGGTTCGGGCTTGCCGCCTCTTGATGACCAGAAGATCAAAGGCTTTGACCGGTCCCGTTGAACTGTCTTCCGGAAATATCAGTAATATCTTCCCCCAAGACCCTCTTCCCGTCGCATTCATGAGGATATTGGAGTCGCACATTGATTTTTTTTTTTTTTTTCATGTATGGGAACTTCCAACACGAGTCATCATCAGCAGATGAGATTCTCTTGGACGGAAAATGTCTTCCTACCAAAATCAAGAACAAGGACGTTTCCCCAGAAAAAAAAAAAAAAAAGAAGAAAAAGAATGGTTCTGTTCCACCAACTCCTTGCACTCACGACCATTCAACCAATAATAGTGACAGTCTGAAGGAAGATGGCTCCAAAGATATCAACATCAGTGGTGGTTCAAGAAAAGTTTTTTAGTTTGAAACGCAGTTCTGGGTTCATGTCAAATGCATCAACTAATGCTAAGCCGGCAGCCAAAATGGCTACTATTATAAGCGGGATGGGCAGAAGAGTCCATTGGTCCCACATCCACAATAAAGCCTACACGATCTCCGACATCGATGGATGATCAAAAGCCTGAGATGAAGACGGGTAGTGGTCTTGGAATCGGTCTTAGTTCTTAATGTTCAGCTAGCAATCGCCTTGATTGGGTTGAATCTCTTTTAAGTGGAAAATATGAAAGCAAAAGGAAGCGATTTAAGATTCTCTCTCTTTCAATGTAAGCTGCAAGCTTCCTGAGCTCGTTGTTATACAAACCGGCTTGGATTGCCGAGAGAAGACTGACTTTCACATTTTCTTCTTGCATTTGGTTTCTAAACTTTGACAGCACCCAACTTGGCCACTTGTTCTAGTAGTGGGAATAGTTGGTGGAATTTCTAAGTGAAAACAAAAGTAAGAGAATCGTTTCAGGAATTATGAAGCACATGCATCTTTGTGCAGTTTTCTTGAGAACCAAATTTTGCCACGACACACTTCATGGATTAGATCTTATGTGTAAAGAGCATATAGGACCTGACTTCGCTTGGTTGTTTCTTATCTGAGTTTGCTCACATCCACTCATGCCTGTGCTACTTTGCATGTACCCTTGTGGTTGTTCTCTGCATTCTTAGAATCTTTTCTTCCGTGACACTTAATCCCGTGATAAAGCTGCTCAAAATATGTTTGGAGAAAACATTTTGGTGTTCACCTAAAAGCTTGTGCTTTTGGCTTGACACTGAGTTTGGGCAAAGGGAGTGTAAATCGAAAGTCTTCGACATTAACATAGGAAGGATAATTGTTACGTTCCTCGGCAGAGGAAGCTGGATCTTGCAACGAGGTGTGCTGTTTTTGGCTGTGGTGGGCGGTGTTTGGATCAAATGTGGAGGGATTTTGGATGTTTTGGATTAAATTTGGATTTGTGGGAACCATAATCCTTAGGAAGCCAAAGGATACCTGGGAAAGGGGGATCCAATTAAGCAAATTAGTTGGATCTCATTAGCTGTCTGTTTTCATGCCAACCACGAATCGGATGACAGTCACTACCTACGCTATGCCCACATCAACCCTACACTTAAGATCTAACTAAATAATTTAAAATCTAACTAATTTAGCTAATTCCTAAATAAGCATAAGATAAATACTTAAATCCTAACTAATTAAAATTGGTGTGTAATAGTAAGAAATCTATGTACAATAACACAAATGTAGCGCACCATGGAAAACTTATTTGTTTGTATTTAATGGTATGTAGCTAAAGATCTATTAAACTAAACCAACACCATAAGAAGACCACTCTTTTTTCATATATTTTATATATCTCAAAATTTATAGTATAAAATAATTTAATTAATTGTTCATGACATAGGTTTAAAATGTTATCTTATAAACTTCAAAGTTTCAATAAATATTTACTACAACTTATAAACCTTACCTCCTAACTAATAAAATTTTACACTTTGTATTCTTCATAATCTTGACAACAATGATAGTATTTTCAGGATTTTGAATATTAAATCATCTTTCATTCCTTCAATCTAATTCCTTCAACAAAGGTGTTGCAAAACTTTTGTTTTTTGATGGTTCCACTAATTCAACTCACTTACTTCCTCCATTACTTAAGAAGACCACTCTTGTTATGCAATAAATGGTTGTAAATTCTCCAAAGTCCTTGTTCGATGTTATGTCATATTGGAACAATAAACCATTTGTCCATTCCACACGTTGCAAACCAATAAAAGATCCTTAAACCAGGTGATTACTTCAGCAGTGCAAAAGGACCTGCTTGCACACTTGAAACCCAATTGGGTTTAAGGGGTAAGGGATGCAGTTTTTATTCGTCTCCAACTATCATTGTTCTAGTAGTTCTTTCGAGTCGCCCCTGATTGATATGTTATCTCTTAATAATGGACGAGTTCCACGCATGACGGAGTGCAGTGTCTGGTGTTTAGTTTTTATTCTCTTGAGTTTTTCAAAGCCCCCAGACCTGCTGGGTTGGATTGTTCCTTTATGGATCTGGTTTCGCTTTTCGAACCCATGGACTAAAAGGCTTCTATCTCACCAAAATCCAGCCCCTGCCTACCCTAGTTCCAGGGCTAGTCGCGTCAGAGACTCGAAATAGAGCCCCTTTTGAACCACCTCCATTGTGACAACGACTGCAGTTTCTTCCTTGTCTTGCTTAACCTCGCCCCTGTTCAAAGTGGCCACCACAAATCTCTTAAGTTGGTGGTAAATCTAAAGATAATGGAATCTACACTCGAGGACCCGGTGGTTCCACTTGGTGGGGATGCAAAAACAAAGTAGTATAATTACCTTCATGCTCTTTCGGTTGTTGGAAGGACATGGCCATCACTATATAGCATACCAATTTCGCTAAGGTTTGTACATCAGTCATAAAGTTGTCTCACCCTGTTGTCTTTGTGGATTTGATACCCACATGCTCTTCTTGTTGGCATCTGCAGCGGCAAACCCAAGAAGTACCTTTCCGGGAAACAAAATGGTGGTGCACTAAAATGTTTTTCTGTAGTTCAAACCTTAAAAGGTAAAAATCATCCATCAAGCATCACATATTGGAAATTCTTTAACTAAATGACTTGGGAATGCTTTTATAACTTGGTTTTCTGCGCAACTATTTAATAGATTTTGGTGACTGTTAGAAAATGGGAGAATCGAGGGAAAATTAGGGAAAGAAACTTAAAAACACTTTTTAATTAGGCCTAGAGAAGTATCCTATCTCACTCGTAGAGTTTGGTGCACGTTCTTCAAGAAAGCACTTTAGTTGTTATACCTGGAAAAAAGAAATTATAGCTGACGGTGCTGCAGCATGCACTGTTTTAGAAGAAAGAGTTCTGTGAATTCGCGAATCGGTAAAGCACCCTCCTTTATCATTGTCATTAGCAGTTTTCCCCCAAAAAATGAAAAAAAGAGAAGAATCTAGCAGAATAGCAGGGACGCTATGGTAGAAACGAGAAAGGCAACCTTTACCAGCAGGGAAAGCCATCGCTTCAACTTTTTGGGAGGTGACAGATGAGACAGGCGGAACTCTGTTTTCGGACATTCAACACATGGCTGATCCCGCTGACACAGTACGAAATAGATAGGATCTCGCTTCCAAGCCTACGATTCATGAGCATGGCCCTGGCAGATCTGAAAGCTGTAGCTCCATGGATGTACATAGCTTCTGCATTATTATTTTTGTTTGTCACCATCACATGGTTTCTTGAAATGGAAGCAGCCAACGCTTTCCCGGCCCGGGGAGCCGTTGGCGTAGCCCCACCCACGACTTATCTTCGTCGAAAAGACCTTACAAGGAACTGGCCAACTGAGCACTTTGTTTCCCGGAAGCTGCTCTTCGCCACAGATAATGTCTTCATGGCCTTAGCTTGTTAGGGATCACGTGCTTATGAGTAGAGTTGAAGGAAGATCATAGAATAGACAACAACTTTCTTGTAATCTTTTGTAGGTTGTATTAACCTACGCCTGTTCCGTAGACATACAAAGGCTAAGCAGGTCCGGTATGCCGCCAAAGAGTATTAATGTTTTGGTTTATCTTTAAGAGTAGGTCAAAATTCTGTCTTCAACCTCCTTCCCCAACCAATAAAGCACCCTTTAGTGCACGCCTTAATAATCATGTGAAAAAAAAAGTCATCTTTTTCCCTAATAACGACAGCCTTTGCCTCGGTTTCTCAGCTCCGGCTGGCAATCTAGACTCACGTGTGACCCAGTTAACAGTAAACTTCTTTAGTTTGTCAACCACCAGCGTCCACGACAAATCGCGTTCACAGCACTGGCTTGTCACCGATTGGAAGACGGTTTTCAGAGGAAGATGATGGGTCAGTTGCTGACGAACATTAATTAAACATGAAAATCAAAGACAGGAAAGTCTCAGGAAGGACAAGAGGTTAAGTTTAAATAAAAATAAAACCTTCAACTTCTAACATAATTTTCAAAGTCGACTAGGTTAACTTGTTATTTGGATTATTTGGTGTAATTGAGTAAACTAAGACGGCACCCACACCATTTAATGGGAAAGAGTGTCAATTTCGGTAGCTTCCGAGTTGTCGGTGGCAGCTGAGTTGAATGGTCTGGCATTTATAAGGAGGCGAAGGTTTGGTCGGTTTCGGTGATTTTGAACCTTATATAAACAACATCCTTGTCTTAGCTTCCTGCTATGTTAGGATTTGACCTTATGAAGCCAGAGCAGATGTAGCAAGTGGAATCACGTATTTGCAAGCCGCGAGTGTGCCTCGTAGCTTGAAAAGTCTACGAATAAGGGGAGGATACAGCAGACAAGTCGTAGACTCCACGGCAAAGCGACAAGACCGAGAACGAGGGCTCGGATTTGTGTTCCCTCCGCTCCTGTCCCGATCGCTCGTCGATTAAAATACAGGGACTGTGTTGTTTTGTGTGTGTGGTAGCTAGCTTTGTATTATTGTCTCGCTGCTTGCGTTTGACCGCTGGTCCCCTGCGCGTGGGATGCCCTCTCTCCTACGCACTTCCCTCACTCTCTCGGCTATGGTGGCCCGTCGCGCCTTGCTCAGCGGTTCTTGAGTGCAGAGATGTAGGAACAGATACCAACAGAGCGTATACACTTCCATTTTCGTTCTCTCTCGTGCTCGTCGTCGTTTTGGGGGCTACCAACTCTTGCTTTAAGGCTCCAGCCTTATGTATTTGTTCGGCATTGTTGTTGCGGATTTCCTATTTCTGGATTTGTCTATCGCGCGATAAGGCTCAGGTATTGGGAGTCTTATTTGGAAAGTGAACGCGGTCCGTTGGTGCGGAACAGCTATGGATAAGGGCTTGATGTAAATATTTTTTCTTTCCCGGCAATGCAGAGTTGGGATTGAGAAATCTGGGGAATTTCGTGTGTTTATGAGAGGGTGACAGGGTTTCAGGTGAGTGTTCTTCAGGGTTTGTTAGTTGTCGCAGAAATGAACGAGAATACGGGGAAGGACTCATCGTGTTTGGCGATTACTACGGAGAAGCGAGCGCATAGGCCTGGTGGTTGTGTCGGCATTTTCTTTCAGCTCTTCGACTGGAACCGGAAGTTCGCCAAGAAGAAGCTTTTCTCCAGGAAATTGCTCCCTCCAAGTCAGTCACTCTACATTCTTCTCTTTCTCAGCTCCTTTCTCTCTCTCTTTCTCTCCCTGCTCAGGAGTAAAAATATGATTTTTTTTGTTTCTCTTTTGTTTTTGTGATTTGGATGTACTAGTTCGTGCAAAACATGTCTGTAAGAAGTTCAAAGGGGATGAGAAGATGCCCATTTCCAAGCTTCATTTGGTATGCCTTTTGCTTTCCGGAAACCTGAGTTCTTGCCGTTCATCTTCTTATTATCGCTTTTCATTTTTGGCGATTAAGTTTTCTGGTTACCCGTGATCACAGATTGCTGATGAAAACAGTGGGGGTTTCCCCAGTGTGAAGAAAAATGGGAATCGTTGGGTAGATTTGGAGAAGAAGCATGAAATGCGGGCTCCGGGTTTGGTTGCTAGGCTGATGGGTCTCGAGTCCATGCCATCCGCGCTTCGAGATAAGTCTAAGAAACCTTCATCCTCAGGCAACTTTGATAATGGGAATGAGAAGTTTGTCGGTACTCATATTGGGTATGATAAGGAGGTGGTGAATTTGGAGAAAAGGAGTACAAAGCAAGAATCGAGGCCCCAGAAGCTGCAGAAGACAGGTCCGTCCGAGAGACGGGCAGTGAGTAGGTTTGGAGCTGAAGCACTGCAGATTAAGAGTGTTTTGTCACGGTCTAGAAAGTACCATCATCATCACCCGAAGTTTGTTTCTCCCGTGAAGAGTCCAAGGATTTCCTCCGGGAAGAATGTGACTTGCAGCTCCCGATTGATTGGTGCCGCCACTAGGATTTTGGAACCAGGGTTCCAAGCTACAAGCAGAGCTAAATGTGCTCTTACTCATCCAAGTTCTAGGCATTATCCACCCAAGGATGAGATCATGAAAGGGGAAACCCTGTGTATATCATCAGATATACGGAAAGAATGCATTTATAATGTGAGTCTAGCAGAGCCTTTGATGGGGCAGGCTTCTTGTAAAAATTGTGGCAATGTGGTGGGCTTCAGGAAAAATGCTGAGGAACAACCACCTGCTTTCTTAGCATCGAATTTTGTCAATGCCTCTTCCCAGGATTTAGGATGGAGTAGATCAAGGCCACCAGCATCCTCACATGAGCAAGACAGAGAGGCGGTTTGCCAGACAAGTAAGGATCAGGATGTTTCTTTTGTTGCTAAAGAAAAGGACAACACGCGAACCCGTAATGAATCAATTACAGAAGGTCAAGGACAATCGCATTTGTTGAGCCAAACGCGTAAGCCTCAAAAGGATGAATCTTCTCACATTTCTTCCAAGCACAGGACGCAAACTCAGGATCATACTTTGTTGGGCAGGGATAGAATCCCACCTAGGTCTAAACAAAGTAATCCTCAGAGCCGAAGAATCTCATCAGCTGGAAATGCTGCCAATGGGAACAAAGATTTTGTTGCTTTGAATCGAAATGTAAGTGGTCGAACCAGGCAGAGGTCGCCTACCAAGGCAGACGGTTCCAAGTTTGACCTGGAGAGGAAGGCTGGTAATGGACGAGATGATTCCTTACCACATTTAAGGACTTCGGTTAGAAAAAGGAGGACGATAAATGCAAGTGCGCAGGCTGAAAGTATAGGTTCGGAGAGTTTGACTTTTACAAAGCAAAGAAATATTCTGTCTGATGCTTCGACTGGAAAAAGTACGCAGCTTAATACTTACTCCATGAATGGTAATTCTGTGAAAAGCAGATTAGCCAATCGAGGAGATGGAAGAAGAGCTGATGGAAAGAAGGAAACCGATGTGATTTCTTTCACCTTTAATTCCCCTATAAGGCACAAGACTAGAAATCCCACTGAGATGGAGGGAAGAAGGGGAGCTGAAGATGGAAAGATGTCTTCCCAAAGGCCTTTACCATTGAGAAGAGATGCGCTAGGGGCCATTCTGGAACAAAAATTGAGAGAATTGACTTGTCAAGAAGATGATGAGTTCACAACGGGCGCTCCAGCCAAGAGATCCACTGCTATTATTCTCCAAGAGTTAATATCTGCCCTAACTGCAGAGCAGCATTTCTCTCAGAGTGGTAATATGTTCAACAAGGAAATAGCTTCAACGGTAAGTTATCTCTTCTTCTTTATATTCTTCTTCTCCCCAGCCTCTTCCGTTTTGGTTATTCTATCCACATGCCAAGCAAAGAAAAAATTAAATGTTATTCTGCTGGTAGTATTGCTACATGTTCGACTATTAAGGTCAATCCATGTGGAGATATTATAAGAACACTTCGTTGCTTGTATGCCTATAAAAAAAACTTTCTTGCTTGAAAATCCTGTCTGAAATATCTTGCAAGATTGCATCTGGGATAGAAGATTCATTTAGCCAATTAGAAAATTAGATCATTTTTCTTTTTGTAGCTGATAATTTTAAAAAAATACTTTTATGGTTAAATTTTGACTGGTACTGCAGCATCATTGTGTTGGGGGAGACATATATGTCTCCGTTTATGATTCTTTAGCAACTGGTATTCAAATATGACTACTGTTGAGTCTTTTGTGATCTTGAAATTTGTCCTATAGTTAAGTGTGTTGTGTATCAGTATTCATTAATTCCTAACAAATGTAGCTTCTTGTCTTACTGTTGTCAGACCAAAACTGAGATGGAAAGGTTAATCGGAAGTGCCCGTGAAGGTCATCATCTTAGCCCTGGATCTGTTCTTGAAGCTTCGTTCTCTTCCAGTAGTCTGGATGAAAGCCCAGGTAAAAAGCTTGAGTTGGTTCTACAGATTGCTATGCACACTAGTTTCTGAAAATCTGCTTTCAAGTGTACTGATTTCTGAAACAACTGTTTAAAACTTTCTTTTTCCATTCTAATGAAAACAATTGCAATTTATGTCTGTTTTAATGTTTTTCTTTCTGTCTCCAATTCTTGCTTTCAGTGCCAGGACATAGGTTGTGCCCCGAGGCCATGGATTACTCCTACGATCAGTTACAACCATTAAGACTTGATGCTGATCTTTTGGATTCTGCAACGTCATTGAATAAAGGGAAAACAGTTGCTGACTATGTTGACTGATTTTGTTGGAAAAGTGTCTAAAACATTAGACATTACTGGTGTTACTGGTGCCAGATTGACTGGCAATAAGCTCAACCATGCAAGGGAAGTGGTCTTGAATGCTGAACTGTTGTTTGGGACTGCAGCATCACATTATTTACATGGAACGAAGGGTTTTCTTATTACTTCCAGTCTCCTTGACGAACTGGAGTCTTTTGCTCGTTCTGCGTGGACAAATTCAGATAACTTGGTTGGTTTAGAGGACACCAAAGAGGGAAATCAACTTAGAAGATTTCTTTTTGACATTGTCATCGAATGTTTAGACTCGAAGTATGTTCGTTACTGTAACTCAGGATTCAGGTCATGGTCAAGATTGCCACTATGCATGAATGCAAAGAGGTTGATTCCAGATGTTGCAGAGGAGGTTAGAAGGTGGAGAGATTTGGCTGTGATGGCCCCGGATGAGATAATAGATTGGGAGATGAGTCATTCCTTGGGAAAATGGACAGACTTTGATATTGAAGCATTTGAAACTGGCACTGATATTGATGAAGACATAGTTGAGACTCTAGTCGAGGAAATTGTATTGGACCTTATGGAATGCAGCTCTGGTTCCCTGTGAATTTCAAATAAGCCTGCTGTTTTTGAGTTCTTTTTGTCGGTGATGTGACTTACCAGAACTTGCCCGTTAACAGGAGGAAGACGACTGATTTTGTACAAATTGATTGATGAAGTACGTTGTGAGTGTATTGATATTAAGGTCATGCCTTCTTGGATGTAACTTAACTTGAAACAGCCCAACAGCATTTAGTGGTTCTTTTTGTGAATGATAGCCAACTGAGGTTTTATTGTTCTTTCATTCAACCTTATATTAAACATAAGGTCGTCAGGTAAGCTTAGACAAGAAAGGATATGTCCATCCTCAAGACCGTAATTAAAAGAGTTTTCCTAGCCTTCATAGCTGCTTTTTTCTTCTTGTTTTCATTTTTCAGTGTAGTTTCTACTCAGCATCAAGTTTAGGATCTCTTTCCTGACTATTGCCATAGTTTTGAATGATCAAAGATTAGACCTAGAATTGCAGGACGTGTAGATTCAGAAGGGAAAACTTGGTGGGATCAAAATCCTTATAAACTTATGAGTATAACCAAGCAAGTACCCAAATCTCAAATCCCATGATGAAGGACTAGAAATCCATTGAAGAAACTCCAGTATATTACAATCATATCTCTCTACGTACAGAAAAGCAATAGAGGAAAAAGAATTAGAAAACAAAGCCTGCAATAGAGCAGTTACTAGAAAAGCTCGTGAAAAATCCAATTTCAATCAAAGAACGTACGCCATTAACGAATTCGATATCAAATCAGCAACCCCACCTCCACCGTGACGCTCAAAGCTGTCTGGAACCCAAGACTGTCTTCCCCATTCCTCTGGTGCTCTTCCCTCCCCTGTTTTCACCCTTAATCGCATTTGCTGCAGCGGAAGAGAGCCCCTTCAATTCCTCAAGGCTGGCATAGCTTTTTCTTGCCATCAATCCACCTCGAACAACACCACCACTCCTCTTCTCCCCTGCATTTGCCGACTTGCTCCCTCTAGAATTCGACAGACCACCATTAGCTTTTGACCAGTTCTTCGATGGCGGTGTCATTTCAAGCAACGAAGGAAGCGTTGATACTGGCTTCCGGTTCTCTTTCCGCAGCGCTGCTGAGAAATCTGGCACCGACTGCGCAAGAACAGAAGACGCTCTCGGCCTCGACACCAAATTCCCCTGAAATTTGACCTGTTTCTTTGGAGGGGTCATTTTTGGTTCACATTCTTCCGGTTCTTGAGACCTCATTTGCTTCCTTCTCAGCTTCGATTCTCGCAGCTCAGCATACGCTCCATATCTGGGGCCTCTCTCCATGACAAAGCTCTCCGTGGTGAGTCTGAGAGGAACGGGTTTATTGGGATTTGAATTCTGAGAAAGGATCAGAGATATAGGATCAAGGGCGTAGAAGAGAGATTGCAAAGCAGGATTTGGCTGCTGGGTTTGTTGCAGAGGGCCGTTCGTCTCCGCCATTTTAGAAGGATTCTGAGGCTTTGCTATGTTGCTTTGCTCTGTATCCTTTTCGGGACAGAGCATCGATCGTTGAATAGCTTTTGCAGTTCCTCCTCGGGATATATGTAATTTCCGCAATTAAAAATTTGATTTCGTAACGGTCTAATAGACCCAACAAGAGAGAGAGAGAGTCTCAGTGGCCCGTTTTCACCCATTGTGCCCCTTTTTGATAGGACTCAACGTTCCAATTTGGTGGGTCCATTTTCAAACCAAAAGAGGTCCAAATCACCTTGGATTCCTTCACCACCGTCTGATTTAGGTTGACTCCCATGATGGATTTCCATGATCCCTCTAGCTTTTTAGGGTCTTGTGGGGATGGAATCTTCTTGTCCATGGCCTCCTTCCACAAAAAGTTACCAACAGGTCGGCCATCTAAAGGCCTTCCATATGGAAGCAAATTAGCCCCCATATATGACCAAATACTACAAAAACATAGGGTTCCAGTGCCTTTACAAAAAAGCTGGCTTGTTCAAGTCAAATAGAAAACGCCCAGAAAAGAATATGAATATAAATGCACTAGAACCTGAATGGTAGATTACGAGTGTCTAATGAATGAATACAAAAGTATATCTTTTCATGAATAGAGGAGCAAGTCAAAGATAAGATCCCGACAGAACAAGCATTGCAATGATTAAATCTCATAGATGGCTTTGGATCTTCTTCTTCAATCTCTCCTTCAGATGTTAATGTCAACCTTGTGATACTTGTATTTCTGCCCCAAATTAAATCTCTTGATACTGTCGTTAAATCCACCTAGCACCAGATTCCTGACGCCCTGAACACCTTGTACCAGTGCTGCATCAATCTGTTCAGAGAACAATTAAAACTCCCAGTTAAAATTGTAAGTGATAACGCGGAGAACACCTAGACATGCACTGTTGCATGTTGGAGCTCCCTGCTGAGCAAACAATTGTAAAGGGACTGGTGCAGTGATCAGAAGCAACCATCGTTGCAGCCACATTCGACATAGTAACATGAATTCAAACTAGTTGAATTCAGAACAAGTGTTCAGAAGGGTCTTGAACACGACGCCCTCCACCCAGTTCTTCTAAATTTCAATATTATAATCACATGGGTTATATAGGAATAATCTAGGATCAATTAAGAATAGATATCCAACTAACAAGATCAGATATTGAGTATATGTCGGGGATTGTTTCTTGTCAAACGTGAATTTTGGACAATATACCAATAAGAACTAGATGTTAGTTAGAAAATATTATTATTGTATCCGAACTTTTGATTAAGACAGACAATAACACAGGACACAACGATTTCCATGATCATATACCTGTTCTCGTTCTACTGGACTGAACTTTTGAAGAAGAAATGCTTTCAAGTCCATGGTTCCAGGGGGATTACCAATGCCTGCAAACATTAAAATCTTGAATTTTTGGGCTAGGGGATTCACGGCTCTTCAAATAAAGGAAACACTATTAACATGTGCCTGTAAAGTACTTATAGTCCAACCTATACACAGTCGAGGAAATCCACGGCAACCATCCAAATGGCCCATTACACTCCTCACCCTGTAAGAAGAGATCCACTAAGTACAGAAAATTTTATCTCTCCCACCCCCTTCCCTCTCCCAAAATAAACAAAGAACAAAGAGAAAACAATCAAAATAAGAAGAGAGAGAGCACCTTAACAAACAGAGAATGTACACAGATTTGGCTTTATTGTTTATCAAAAAGTGGAAAATGGTGGTGAGATATTTATCAACTTTTAGAATGAAGACTCTATGAGGCCATTGATTAAAGTAGGTACAAAAATCAGCGTAAAATAAGAGAATATTTTACCCAAATCAGAAAACGAGTGCCAGACCTGGATAGACTTGCCAGCTTGTTAGAAACTGAACTAACAAGTAGTTTAGCCTTTTAAGTTGAATTACACAGATCTACCTGATGTATTGGAGCTGTCCATACCATCACTCTGACATCCATATCATAACCATATTCAACTAAGGCAACCATAAAACACAAAAAATTTCATGATCCTAGGTTTTTTCCTTCTTTTTTTTTTTTTTCCCCCACATATAACAGAAGGGATTTATTTACGTTGTTGAATTTGAAACATAAAACCACTAAAGGCCATTAGATTCTTTCCCTTGAGGAAGAAACAACAGAGTTTCGATTTCAAAAGGACCAAGGAAAACACAGAAATCAAGCAATCCCTCGGGGAATGCAATTATATTGCTAAAAGAGAAAGTTTGTTATTCACTTCAATCTTTAGATCGAACATACTCTTTGCCAATTGGAAAGCACAACATGTACAGACACATGCAGACAAAGTCCCTTTCCCCAAAGGCAATTAGATTAGGGTGATAAAAGGAAAAAGAAAATGGTTCACATTGCATGCCAATTCCATGGGACAACATAGCACTTCTAAGCCCAAAAATACGGTGTGGTAGGTGAGAGTTGACGGCTTGAGTCCACATGGGTGTATGACTAAGATTTACCAAGTAACTGGAGGAGGAGGACAAGAGTGTGGACTTCATATTGCAGAAAGCACACGAGATCACTTGAGTTATGTAGGCATATAAATAAGCACTGATTTAAGGTACCTGGCAACTCTCAACATTTTTGTACAATAACAAGTAACATCGGTGGCAGACTAGTCAACTCTTGGGGTAGGCTGTCAGTTACAATTTTCCTCACAAGAAAACAACATAGAAATCACAAATTCTTTCACAAGTCATATCTAACAAACGTACCCATTGTGATGGCCATGTCCTGCTTTAGGTTGAAGTCTAAGAGCACCATTCGGTAAGCTCATATCATCATAAACCTACAGGGCAAGTCAGGACAAACTAACGTGATTGCGATACAGATTACTTGTTGTCTAAAGTCATCTATTAACTAGGCAATACAGCATGAAGGTCTTAGAATGCATACCAATAGAATATGGCGTAATGGTACTTTATAATGTGCAGCAAGTGGTCCAACCTTAACAAAATCAAAAGAAAGGAAAACGTCAGGGATATAAGACAACATCTTAAGGTGCATATGATGAAAGCATGTGCCTATCCAATTATTTCACCAGCAAAAAGCAAGGAAATTTGGTTTCAGAGCACAATGATAATGGAGAATTATCTAATGAAACGAGTATAAAAGTTGATATTTATGTGCTTAATCAACATAATCACCATTTCTGAAGTATTTGTATCACCATATGACCAAAACTGTTGAATCAATATCAGATATCTTTGATAGAGTTACTAGCCACCACAGCAAGGTATAATTTCTCAAACAGAGGAGAATCAGCATCCATATATCTAAAATAAGATTTACACTACTATATGCTGGTTGAAGCTGTAGGATGAGCTCTATCATCCTCATGGTGACAGCCTTTCTACCAAGCATGGATGATACAACGGTGAAAACAACTATAGAACAAGTTGCCTTGCGTTTAAGATTCATGAATTAAAGCATAATAAATAATTAATTGGCACATGAATTTGAGTCACTCAGTTACTGAGTCTGCACGGAAATAACACTATAACACCTTTTTGCACCCCTAACAAAGTTCACTACATAGAATGTGAACAGACTACAACAAGGAACCATAACAAAAACTAATTATAAGATTAAGAACAAACCGCTTCCCCGCTGTAATTCATGTATGCTTGAGGCTTTGCCAATAAAACTGGTACCTCACCAATGGAACCTATACCGGTCAAGTAAAGAAAACAGGAAAAAAATCATTATCACAATGAAAATTGTTTAGGTGGAAAAGAAGAGGACTAAAGCAATGAGCGGCTAAGAACACACCTATTCCAATTAAGGCCTTTGACTGTATTGTATTCATAACAATGCCTTCAGCTTTTGAAATGCTATCAATCATTTCAAAACCAACCTGATAGAAAGAATCCTGATTAGCATAACGGGAGAGGGACAAAAAAGCCTTACAATTGAAGTAACCTTCAATAAGTTCTGTATTACATTGTGCCTAGTACCGTGGTACTTATTTCCAGGGTTACCCAATCCAACAATTAACCAAGGAGTATACTCCACTTTAGCAACATTGTTATTTTCCGGCAGGGAAGCATGTACGCGAACCCTCTTTGGAACTGAATGCTTTCCAAGGAAATGAGTAGAATTGGGGCTTTTCGGATAGGATATCAAACAGCTGGTTCCCGAAACCGCATACAACATTGACCTATAAACCAAAAATTAATGCATCATCGACATGGTTGGTATCCATCTTTGAATTATAAAGCTCTGACAGTTCATTTGAAACTTAGAAGATACCCAAAAAAAAGAAAAGTCTTGTTATTTTCATATCCTTTTGTGGGTTTCGGCTTTCTGAATTAAAGAAAGCGAAGTCTACGTTTGATGTTTTTTGGGTATTCGTATGGAAAGCCGAATTATTCTGTCCATCAAACTTCAGTAGTTAAACTCCCAATAAGTTTGCTTGTGCATTTCTTTTCCAACATTTTCTCGGCGACCAAATTGAGCCAAGAGGCTAAACATACATAAAAGTCACGGTTTCAGGTGAGCAATCAAAACCGCAAGTAATTCTAGCAGCCCAAATCGCCGAGAGAAAGGAAGAACGAAAACACGCCAAAGCTATTGAAATACTTCAAGTCTTGGAAAATTGAAGCGCAAAAGATAAAACCAAAAACCTTCGACAGAGACAAAGCAAGCTAACCTGTTCCCTTTTATCCAAGAAGACAAGCGAGGAGGTTATAGAGACTGAAAACAGTCGAAGAGTGTGCTCGGTCTAGTTCGAGGCTTCGGACGTTGTTTGAAACCTGTTTGAGCTCCGCGTTGGATTTCACAGAGTGCTTGAAAACTCATGGATCAGGATTTCTCGAAGCAGATATTTTTCCTCTTTCTTTTAATCTGGGCTTCCAAACAGTCTATAGGTTGATCCATTTGTGCAAGGGCGAGAACTTGGGCCCGTTCAATTTTACAGTAAAATTTGCAGAAACATTAAATAAAAAGCTCTCCTTTAAAAAAATTAAAATCCCAGGAATATTACGAAGTTCAACTATATTAAAATGCACAGAATAAGCTCCGATTATTTAATCATCTTATGCACATTTTCAAACTCTTCTGCGGGAATTTTTCAGTTGTTTTCTCTATGATTTTGACGTTTTCTTGTACATGTGACGTGTATTGAACTTCGGCCTTTTGTTTTTGTTTGTTGAATTTAGATGGCATTGGAGGACCTTAAACATCCTCCAGTTCTTGTTGAACAAAAACAGAGAAGTCGGCAGCTTCAATGACGTGATGGGTCCTTGCAGGTTATATCTTGGATGACATCTTCCTTTTTATAGGGTTCGTGGCTTCTAAGAAAAGCAACTTGTATGTACAAGTATTATCAGAGCACTTATTTATCTGCTTGTTTTGCTCACTGAATGAGACCTGGATTGACAAGTTCCGGATATGTATCAAAGAAAGAAAGATGAACTTGTCAAAGTAAGCCAAAGGAAAGAAGAAATGGTCATCAAGCAGTTCTATTTCTCATAGGAAGATCTCTATCACCATGAAAAAACTAGAGAGAGGCCTTATGTCTGATCGCCAAGTCTCAGCATTTGTTGTTGAGGGCAAAAGGAACTGAACCAAATACGAAAAAGCTAGTCAAAGTCTCACCTAAACTCCGTAAATGAAGTCCAAAATGAGGAAGTTTGTCCAACTCCAGAAAAGCCGTGACAGCATGAGAGCATTGTCAAAAGTTTGAATTAGCTTGCCCATTCAGCCTCAGTTTGACACTCCGGCTGCTTCAACTGATTGAAACTTTCTAGTCGCCTTGATTTCTTTTCAATTGCCAATAATTTTCTAAGAAAACATGAACAAGAAACTGGATGACATAACGTGGGCAGAGAGTTTCAGTGGAAAATGATGAGATCTGCTGCATTAATGTTGCTTCATCCGTTAAAGTGAGGAAGTTGGAGATTAAATGCCCCAAGCTTCCAACTCCATAAATTAAACGGCGGGAACTTCTCTTTTATTGTGATTAACTTGTTAAAAGAAAGAAACAAGTAAGTTAGGGGAAAATTGACAAACGATGGAAGAAGACAGAAGTCTATTTCGGGAAAACAAAAATGAACTTTGCTGCGCAGAATGTACATGAAATTCTTTCACTCGTTAAAGTTAGAAAAGTGGACATTTACGTGCCCCAAACTTCAAATTCAACAAATTTCCCTGAAGAACATCAACCTGGGCTAAACGAAAGCCAAATCTTGGCTCAGTTATGCCCAAGACCGAGTTGCAAATCTAGACCTAAGCCTTTGTCAAGGTGAGACCCTCCTGCACTATCTCTTGCGAACCCACTAAGCCCCGGCAGGATTCCGGCATGGTGTCCATCTCCATGAGACAAAACCGCCATCATAGGCTCTCCAGCGGACCCCGCGGCAAAGATACGCCTTCCAGGAGGCACCTGGGCTGGCCCAAAATTATGATACATGCCACCATTGGGAAGGGCAAAAGGAGTGGCTGCACCTGCATGAGGCATGAAAAACCATGAAGGGTTCTGAGGCGACGCAGCCCCCGGAGCAAGGAGGTGTGGCGGTGGCGTGAACGCTGACATCAATTGGTTATGCCCGATGTGAGAAGCAGCAGCGAGCTGGCTTCGACTAGCTTGCATTTGTGCGCGCTTCAGTAGCTGCCGTTCTTTCTTGTGGGCGTTTTGATGGCCACCCAGTGCTTGTGAGTTGGCAAACTCGCGGCAGCAGTATTGGCACTCATATTTCCGGCCTTCATTGGATTGGAAATTTTCGGATTCCTGTGACCCAGTTGGGGATTTGCTTAAATCTGAGTCGTTTTCTTCTGAAACATTCTGGATGTTGAAGCCGAACAGCTTTACAGGTGTGGTGGTAATGGTATTTGGCTTTGTAGGATAATCAATCTCCGCCATGAGTGAGAGCTAGGGGAGATTAGCTCAGAGATCAGAGACAGATGAAAGGCTATTCTTTGGAGTGACTTAGTAGTGGCTGCATATGGAGCTAGTTATATACCATAACAAGTACGGACACACACTCCACACAAGACTAATCATGAGAGGGATACATGGAACAAGAAGAACAAGAAAAGAGAGCGTTAGTTGCGAAGATAACAAGGAGAAGAAAGCACCTAATATCAGGAAGAACCCACAACAAGAAAACTATAGTGGGGTGTCGGAGTTTACTTATATATAAGCACCATTCCATTACCGACAGAAGGAGGAATCCCTTGGATTATAGATTATACGGAAACATTTATTTCAAAGTATCATCTATAAGTGCAGACAGAGACCTATAATTTCTATGAGGGAACGGCTAAGGATGTTTTTCCAAGGCTAACTGTTGACTTGTATATCATTTTCCTTCAAGTCGTATACTAGCAACCTATACCTACGATATGATTAGGTATCCATGGAACTGTGTTGCACATGCAAGAAACTTCCTAGATCGAACCTATCTCTCTCCCACATCTAACTCCCCGACACTAAAATGTCATTTTCATTATGTGTATCACCTATCCTTCTTTAGATCACATCGCCGGCAGGGGTAGTTCAGAAAAACTGAACCTAACATTTGTTAATTCCATTGAAAACTCGTTTTATCAGAGCTTGTCAAACTGCACAAGAGGAAGAGTGTGATTGCTTTGAAGTGATCAGGTGGTACGTGGGTCCACTGTGACGTATATTGCTGGCTGGATTATCTTAAGCATGTTTGCGTGATTGACGTTGAGGTCTTCATTGTTTATTCACAGAAAATCTCCTCGAATCTTACTAACTACCATGATTTCGGTTTAAAGTCTTTCCTTTGAACAAGCTTCACATGCCTAGTCACAGGCGACGCCTACGGATCAATTGTGATTGATCTATATAAAAGTTAGTGGTTTTCATATTTCCTCCACGTTTCATTTGAGTTCAAGTCTGTCTACACACCTCTGACAGCATCATTTTGTGTAAGTCTGTCTTTTCCTCTGGATTCAAATACAAACACTTAAGCTTCTTTGCCATATGGCTTTTCTGGGAGAAGCGATTCATTTTTTTCTCCTGTTTCTACGAACCCAAATCAGTCTCCACAAAACAGGCAGTGGGCAAGGCTTAAAGTGATTGATAATGATGCTCAAATGGAAGCTGTGGGTCTTTTGTCAAGAGTCCTACTCTATCTAGGGAGGACAAGCGGTTAGGTTCAGAAAATCCCGCTCTTTAGTGGAGTTTGAAGCTTCCTTTGTCCAAACAGACAAGGATATAGACTCAAGGACCCATCAGCCGAACATGTTTTGATTTTTTTGTCATTTCCTTGTGCTAGACTTTATCCCAATTTCTATGAACCTCAAACCACAACGTTGATAGGCTGTAGGACCCAGTTTAGATCAGTTGTTTGACACTCATCGGAAAGGAGGAGTGTAAGTAGGACATTAGGTAGATGACAGTAGATTTTTGGGGGAAAAAAAATGAAGCACATGGAGGAATCCCCTCTATGAATGAAAGCACATACAAGTGGAATGAATCCAATAATCTCTCTCTCTCTTTCTTTTTCTGTGTTAGTTCATCAACAACTTTTTCCTTGACAATGATCTTCCTTTGAAATTGTTTGTTTCCCACTTAAGTAAGAAAAAAGCATCAAGACTTGTTCTTCGTGCCATTTCATGCAGATGATTGAAATAGTGCGGATGTTAGATGGCCCAATCTCCATTGAAAGATTGCCGAATCTCTCAACATGGCCCACCAGTTTGAGCTTTCTTAGGAAAATCTAAGGAATGCAAGAATATGAAAATAAATGTATTTAGTCAAGCAAGATACAATATTAGATTATAACCCAAGATTATGTCTATCCAGAATTACACTGCAACAATAAAAAGACTAATTGTCGTACTTGCCGCTGCAATGATTTAGATTTGAAAATTATAAACTAAAGGTTGGAGTCACCATCACTTGTGTGGATGAGATGAATTCCTGCAGTTCTGAGATAATAAAAAAAAAATTGTGGGTAGTTCATTGGAAAATATCTTGTAGTCTTAATGGCTTTAACCTCCTTCAATCAACTGGTAAGGTTGGCTGGACTAGAGGAGAGCTAAAACCTTACTCTCTCCCTCTTTCTACTTTACCCAATTAAGCATGTTTTGATCAAGCACCCTTTTGGCCTACCTTCTGCAATCGTGTCGGCAAGTACTCCTTGATTCTGTAAAGGCCGTAGGACTACCTTTTAGCTGTTCCTTCCTCCGGTTAACATCCTCAGAACCTATCTTTTCTCTCTTGGAGATTTGGTTAATGATTGCTGTAAAAGATTTGATCATTTTGTTGAGAACTTATGATCTCGATTGGTCAACAGCTTGGTGTGGAATTAAACTAGACTAATTCGCAAGACAAAACCGCCAAGAAATGTACCTAAACACCAAGTTGTTGACGCATGAAAGTTTTCTTAAATATTATATTAATGGCACAAAGCACAGACTACGTACATTCTAGAATTGTCTGGCATTTTGAGCATAAAACCATTAAAGAACTCCAGTTAAGTTGGATAGAATTGGTCAATTCTCGACAGCAGATTTAGTACGTTGGAACCGAAGGGACGGCATTGAATACGCTATCAGACGAGTACATGAAGACGGATTTGCGATCTATGCGCATGATTGTAGTTTAGTTTGACATCGTGGAAATCAATTTATAAAGGTCATTTGAACTTGTTTTATAAGTTTATTTGATCCGTATCAAAGTATCATTACTATATTTTAAAAGGTTTCTTCAATTCTTTTGCCGAGACTGGAAAGAGTACATTTATGTATAAAGCCTAGCGAAGAATCTTAGATGAACTGTCTTCAAATTCAGAGGTACCCAGTTTTGGATAATTTAATATGCATTGGTCTTGGTGATAACAATACAAGTTTTTTAAACAAGAAAACTAAGATTTTACCTTTTGTTGCATCGGTAAGAAGTTTTAATGACTTGGTGTGGTGATGAAAATTATGAATGAAGATTCTCTGGAGTTCTTAGGACATTTCACAAATTTCATAGCTTTAAGTTAAATGGCTTTGCTTTTACAACTCAATATTGATCACTTTACGATTTTTCGTTTTTTTTTTTATATTATTAAAATTAGAATGCATAGATGATAAAAATAAATATTTTTTAGCTTTAAAATAATTATTAGTATATGAGAAAAGTATATATTTGACGAAATGATCTTAATCATAACTTGTATTATTACTCTTAATATATTTTCCAAAAAGCTTTCCATAGCTACTAAGTTTGAGATGAAAAAATAAAAGTTAAAATGTAATTTATAAAGAGTTGGACTCATCTACTTAATGTCTTATAATTTTGATGTGAATGCATGCACTTCTTTACGATTTCTAATATGATACCAAAATTCATATTTTTCCATAACAACCTTTTGAATATAGATAAACTTAGAGTCCATACAGGAAATGACATTGTAAAATTGTTTGAGTTGAACTATTATAATAAAGGGGTGTGCTAAATATTTAGTGTAAAATTGTTGTCCCACATCATTCTATTAGTAATTCAAGTTTTATCTTCCTCCTTATACTCATAGACAAAGATTATCAAGGAAAGTATTATCTCCCTTGGAACAATGAGGCATGTTAAGTCTTATATGTGAAATATAGAAGCATACAAAGTAATTTATTAAAAAATTAAATTCTTCTATTTAATGTGTTAGAGCTTTGAATTGGATATAAGTCTTTCACTGCAATTCTAATAGTTCTCTCTTCCTAACAAAACTTATAGAAAAGTTAATGTATGAATGCAAATCCAAATCTCACCATAACCTAGAGTTAGGTTGTTCATACTTCTAAAGGAAGATGCCCTTTGACTCATTGTTCGTTTTACAGTTTAAAAAGTTCACTACCATGAGAGTTAAGCTTTGATACAGTTTGAAACTCATTAATTTTTACATTGTTCGATTGCAAGGGCTGCTCATCGGGAGCACCACAAATATGGCCCAACTTGTTCCTTTCATTACGGGCCGAGCACCATGATCAAGCCTACCTTAACATATAATGGGCTAAATCTCCATCACCATGGGTTTGTCCATCCTTTTCAACCAAACCTACATCCACAATAATAAAAAATAAAAAATAAAACTTAAATAAAAAAATTCGAAATTTCCAACTCACGTAATATCATGAAGGACAAATTTGTTGTTGGAAAAATGATAAGTCAGGTGTCCTCTTATGATAAGAACAATACAAACAGAACGGTCCAACACCTTGTTCGATGTAACCCATGTTGCATGGGCCAGCCGGAGACAGTCCGGCCTCTCTCTTGGAATTGTTTTTGTGGATCCTTTCACTGAAAATAGCACATGCTAATTTTTTTAAGATCCAAATGTCTTTCTTTTTTTCTTTTTTACTATTCTTTCACTGAAAATAGTAGGTGGTAATTTGTTACGCTTTTATCATCACTTTGTCAAAAGATTGACTATAAGTCTCTGTAAATCGGTAACATAACCCTTAAGTACCACTAAAGTACAAGTGTTTTGACTATATCTAAATGTCTATATATACTAAAATGTCTTTTTTCTTTTACATCTTTGTTGTCCTATAATATAAACAAGAAGAACATACTTATACCAATTTTATGAATAATCCAATAAATTATATAATTGAAATATAAAATTGATGAATAAAACCAAGCGTGTAATTTAAATTTTATCCAAATAAATTCCTGAATATTCGGTATATGGTAAATATTATGTGCCATAATTTGTTATACAAAATGTGGAAAAATATTGCATTTTTTCTTACATGGTAAAAGTTTCCATCTTTGGTGTAAAAGAGCAGTGAAATAATCATCGTACAGAAGAGAAGGAACCAAATGCGCAGCGCAAAGCGGGTGTTCCCCCACGTGCAGCGGCGGAATCTAATCCGAAATCTGACGTGTAAGTCCCTCCATGGAAGCAGTAACAGTAATTGTTTTTCCAATTTCTTCTTTTTGTTGTTCGAGAGTTTGATCGAAAAGGAAAGAAATTGGAGGGAGGAGGAATTGTATTCTCCATCAAATTCGTCGTTGTAGCTTTCACGCTTTTGCACTCTCTACCTGCGGACTTTCCCAAGTTTGTCTTTCTCACTCTTCTACTCAGAACCCATAAAACGAAGACCTGCAACTGAAAACAGAGCAAGCTGAGAGAAAGAAGAGTATTATCTTTCGGGGTTGGTTCTCTTTCTGTTACCGAGAATTATTCCTTTTAATCTTCTTTTTTTTTTCTGGGAACTCTTTGTTTTGAACTAAGTTGCTGTGGTAGATCTTCAAATTTGGAGCTTTGTTGGCAATTCATTTTCAGTGTTAACGCTGTCAACGGTCTCGCTCTGATCTTGATTGCGATTCTTATGCTCTGTTTCACGTACCCTGTAGTGTCATTCTGATGATATTCTTCATTGTTAATGTTGCTACTGAGTTAGTACATTCTCTTTGTTGCTAAATTATGAGTTTACTTAGTTTTCACTCTGTTTGACTATGTGGGCGCATGACTTCCAATCAGGGGTAAAAAAAAATGCAGGCGTCATCATATGTTGTCAAAGGAGGCAGTATAGGTTTTGGGGTTCAAAACCGCACAAGGATTTCGAAGGACTTTCGTGATTTTGGGAAAGCAAGTCTGGGACTTGGAATGACAGATAGGACTGCTTGCTGCGGTCTGCGCCTCGGTTCGATCCCTATGGAGGCCGAGCTTACCCGTGCCAGACTCGGCGCCACTGGCATTTTCGGATCATCCGCCAAACCCAGATATCTCAAAGCTCAGGCTTCGGGTTTGTTCTCTGCTGTCTTGACTGATTATCTTTCTTTTCAATTACAAGAATCTCATAGTTTTACTAGGTTGTAGTTTTCTTCTTCAAGGTTGGCGAATAAGTACAATTTTCTGTTTGACGTTGGTACGTTTTTGGTTCTTGGGTGTTGTTACTTGCTTCGTTTTTCTTGAGGTAACGTTTTGTCATTTGTTGTATGTGTGCGTGTTTGTGGTTGACGACGACGGTAATACCTCTTACAAATTCAAACCTCATACACCTGTTTCCGCTGTGCATGGTGAAAGCACTGCCACTAGGGTATCTATATATTTGCATGAAATGGGTCCTTCAAAGGGACAGTGAAGACCCACTTCTGAGTCCATGCCTGCACGGCCAATAAATTCGATTTCATTTCCGTTTTGGGGTTGGTAGAACCACTTCTAAGTCAACTCTTAATAATGTTCCCATTATTAAGTCCATCTCTTTGCTCAATATGTTATTTTTACCTCACAGCATGCTATACTTGTTACCGAGAAAATTCTGTTGAAATGTGGAAGTGCTGCAAGGCCTTATTTCTTGTTATGGCTGTGCAGAAGATCTGTCATCCTGTGCAGTTATAAACTTTGAAATTAGGTATTGGTGCTACCCAAAGATGAAGACTTTGAGAATACAATATACTGCATTTTCGTTGTATATCTTGTCTCTTTCTTCTTTCATTTGATATTTTAGATTGCTTTTGTGGAGCGTGATTCTTTGAAAACTATCTAGGAATACCCCACTTGAGGAAAGTCCTTTCAGTATATCTAGAAGTTCAAACACTTAGCCGTGGACCATGTTACTCTAGATTTTCAATTGATGTCTATCTTCTATCTTCTAATAGTGCCTGTTTGAAATCTGAGTTGCAGATGATCTTGAGAATGTTGCTTCCAGTGTGCCTCAGGGCAGATCTTCTGGAACAGTTTTGCCATATGTTGGTGTTGCTTGTTTGGGAGCTATTTTGTTTGGTTACCATCTCGGGTATGGCTTAGCTTGTTTTGCATATTGCACGCCTTTACTAGAATATGATGATTTCTTACTTCCACGTTGATTTCCTACTCTGTGTTTATTGAAATGTGCTGTATAAGGTACTCGAATCTTATATGTAATTGATCATAGAATATTTTGGAAGTTCTGCGTTAGTTTGACATTTGGCTGAAAGTCCCATTTGAAGGCTATGACTGCTTCATACTCTGCTTTGATTGTGCAGGGTGGTTAATGGTGCCCTTGAGTACCTTGCCAAGGATCTTGGGATTACTGAGAACACTGTACTGCAAGGTAAGTGCACTAGTTTGTTTTATTAATTATTTGCAGAAAATGGAAGGAATAATGATATCCCTTCATTGGTCTGTTCTCTCTCTTTTCTTTATTTTATTTTATTTTTCCCTAGTTAGTATCTCTTGCTGTGCAAGAAAGCATATGTTTAGAAACTACGTGAGGTAGAATATATTTTCCATAGTTTGTTCTTTGTAAAATTTCAGATTGTCTGAACTATAATTTGTTATTCATACTCCTGCTGATTCTCTTAAACAATGTAACACATTGAGTAGGATGGATTGTTAGTTCCCTTCTTGCTGGTGCCACTGTTGGTGCATTTACGGGAGGATCATTGGCTGACAAGTTTGGCAGAACAAGGACATTTCAATTAGATGCCATACCACTTGTAGTTGGAGCATTTCTTTGGTGTGTCATCTAACATGAAACACAGGATTGTGATATTTGATAATCTGCTGGAAACTAATGCTTTGTACTGATTATTTTCAGTACCACTGCCCAGAGTGTACAAACTATGATAATTGGACGCGTACTTGCTGGCATTGGAATTGGTGTCACGTCTGCTATTGTACCACTTTACATATCTGAGGTACTATCCTTGTGGAGTCTCGTAACCGTTGTATATTGGTAGATAAAATTGTCGATATGATTCCTACAACACTCTTCTAAATTGCAGATCTCACCAACTGAAATTCGTGGTGCACTTGGATCTGTGAACCAGCTATTTATATGTGTTGGGATTCTTGCTGCTTTGGTAGCTGGATTACCTTTAGCAGGAAATCCTCTATGGTATTGTTTTTATATAACTTTTGTTTTTTTCTTTGTTGATGTTGTAAAAATTTTACTTCCTTGCTACCTATAAATATCCTGAAGAAATACAGGAATAAGCAATTTACCTAAATGGCTAAATAGTACTGGACAGATTATTATCAAATTGAGTTTTCCAATAGGGTACCTATGGCAATAAAGAAATAGGGGAAAAGTTCATTGAAGTAGATTTCTTGTTGCAGTAATAATCCATGAATTTTATAAAAAATGTGGTCCTATCTAATTCCAACTTGGTGTATATTTTGGCTGCGAATGGACAATTCAATAGGAAAACATGTGAGGTAGTGTAATTCAGAGATGATTGGGATCATCAGCATCTCTCTTTGGTAACTGACAGATTCAGTGTCATTTGTTTGTGGAATGATATTACCTATGGCAATAAAGAAATAGGGGAAAAGTTCATTGAAGTAGATTTCTTGTTGCAGTAGTAATCCCTGAATTTTATAAAAAATGTAGCCCTATCTAATTCAAGTTGGTGTATATTTTGGCTGCATATGGACGACTAATGTGAAAACATGTGAGGTAGTGTAATTCAGAGATGACTGGGATCATCAGCATCTATCTTTGGTAACTGACAGATTCAGTGTCATTTGTTTGTGGAATGATATTACCTATGGCAATAAAGAAATAGGGGAAAAGTTCATTGAAGTAGATTTCTTGTTGCAGTAGTAATCCCTGAATTTTATAAAAAATGTTGCCCTATCTAATTCCAGTTGGTGTATATTTTGGCTGCATATGGACAACTCAATGTGAAAACATGTGAGGTAGTGTAATTCAGAGATGACTGGGATCATCAGCATCTCTCTTTGGTAACTGACAGAGTCAGTTTCATTTGTTTGTAGAATGATATTGCATGGCAAAGCTGTTTTTTCTCCTTCAACTGGAGATTTCTATGGCTGGTGGTTTGAGTTTTGTTTTTGTTTAGTATGTCTCATCATAGCTTTAAGTCAAACTCAGTCTTGAGTAGTAGAATATAGACTTTCTTGTGAAGCTTCCTGGCCCTCCAGGTTTGTTTAGTTTCCAGGCGTAGTTAGTCTCATCAATGATGTCTTAGTTTATTGGAACTAAGATAACAAGAAATGTAATCTCCTTTTGTATGACACCATCATACCTGTTTATTGATGATGGTCATGCATCCTTGCTCAGTTGAGATGTGTAAGATCCATAAATTTGACATCTAGGGAATGTAACCTAGTGCAGTCTTCTGCACCATCATCATCCTCTGATGTTTCCTTTTATCTTGCACCTATGTTGAGCCTCAAGCTTGTGTTTCAGCGGCCAGATTCTAACAAAAATCACATTGTTTTCAGATTCTCAGTATAGTCCTGGAAGCTTGAGCCTGTCTTTTCTTGCTTTTTTGCAGCCCCAAACCATCTTGGTTTCCGTTTTAAATCATACAGTTTCTATATTTTGCCACTATAGCCATCGAGATTGTATTGAACTTGGATCTTTTTATGTTGAGCTTTTGTAGGTGTTAGGTTGAATGCTCATCAGTTCTGTTCTCTTATAATCTTGAGAAGGAAATAAAGGGTGAAGAACCTTGTTGAAGACTTATTGTCAGGTCCTAATTATTTGAATACATAGAAGGGAAAGATATTCGGATCTCATTTCTATGCATTTCTTTTGTATTTTATGATCATGCATCTGCTGACCAATAAAACTGGAACAGGATAAATAAAAAAAATGATCGTAATAGGGATCTCAGTTTTGATTCCCTATGCGATATCAAACCTAAAAGCTTTTAGATAGGTGCCCAACATTATCATATAAGTCCAGGATCACAAAAAAGATATTTTACTGCATTCAAGAGCAGATTTAAGTGGGAAATATTTGTGTGGAAGCTCTAGATTTTAGCTTAAAGCATGACATACTACATATGAATAAATCCAAAATTTGTCCATGTCGCCAGACTTTATGATTTCAGGCCCTATGACTTATATACAGACACTTGTACTGTTTTTTCTTTTAAAAGAAAGAGTTCTAAATATTAAATCTATATCTTGTCTGCAATCCTAGAACTGACTTATTGGGGCTCATTAAGGACTTGGGATTAAGCTCGTGTCTGCTATATCTGTTGATTTTGTCCCAGATAAGCAAATTATGAATAAATTTTCCCCCAGCTGAGTATCTTATTAAAATAATTAACTCAAATCCATTTAGCTTTAATCCAAACTGTTGTGAATGCTCTCAATCTTAGTAGTGGAAGTACTGGTTTCATGCCTCTCATGTTCGTTTTCTGCTTGGAAGAGTATTTATTGCTCATATTTTAGTTCACTTTTTGAAAGAATTCTTCTGCAATTATTAACAGTTGGAGCACTGTTTTCCCCCGTATTGATGAAAAAGAGTTATGCGTCTGTTCTCAAGATCTCTTCCCATCTCTCTGATACTATCCTTTTTAACATTTTATCAGGTGGAGGACAATGTTTGGCATTGCAATTATACCCTCTGTTCTATTGGCATTAGGAATGGCATTTTCTCCAGAAAGTCCTCGCTGGCTTTTTCAGGTTTCTTTTCATGACCATGGAGCCATAAGCTGAAATGTCTATCTATGCATTTTGATGTGTTCTCATTCAGCTGTTAGTGCCATACAAAGATTACCAAATACTTGTGAAGATGCTTAGCAAGATACTACTATTTTGCAGCAAGGGAAAATCTCTGAGGCTGAAAAATCCGTAAGAAATCTATTTGGAAAAGAAAGAGTTCCAGAGGTTATGCTTGACTTAACAACTGCCAGTCAAGGTTCTGCTGAACCTGAAGCTGGGTGGTTTGATCTGTTTAGTAGCCGCTACTGGAAAGGTTTAGCTCAGGCAACTTCTTAACTGTAGTTTCTTTCCAGCTTACTTCTTATGGAAAGTTTATCTTGAAGTATATTAAAAAAAATTCATTTTACTTTGCTTCATTTCTGGCTAGTTCTTTCCCTTTCAATAAGCAATTTTGCTAAGAGATATATTAAGACAACACCATGTCATGAAGTCTGTACTTTACTATTGCTTGTTCACATTTTCACTACGATACTATATAGCTCTCTGATGCACTATGGTAAAGCACTTACATCCTTGACATTTCTGTTGCTGCAGTTGTTAGTGTTGGTGCAGCACTTTTCTTGTTCCAACAGTTGGCTGGAATAAATGCTGTGGTATATTATTCGACTTCTGTGTTTCGGAGTGCTGGAATTGCCTCAGATGTTGCAGCAAGCGCTCTTGTTGGGGCAGCTAATGTCTTTGGTAAGTTTTCTGAAACTTTCTTTATGGAGCCAGGAAAATTTTGATCTTATGTTGTGCATATTATGATTTTTATGACGAGAACTTTTGGTCTTGCAGGCACAGCTGTTGCATCCTCCTTGATGGACAAGCAAGGAAGGAAAAGTCTTCTACTCACAAGCTTTGGTGGAATGGTAGTGTTACTTCAGTATTGATGTGCCATTTATCCCAAGTAGATGATCACTAATTACATGATATGTTCTTATTGCCATAAAAAATGTGTTGTATATCTCAGAATCTGCTCCCTATAGTTGCTTTTTGGGTCTTACTGCAAATTGGTTTTAATTTGTCTTTAAGTGCTTGTATCACGAAATTCCAAACAATTGTTAGACCAATTTAATATGTACATTGTATGGATATGTATACTATTAATTGCTTCTGTTTTGCTAGAATTGATTAAGTTAGATTATATGTCCTCAACATGTTTACCATGCAAATAAAAAATTTCTTATTGATTGGATGTCATCTAATATTGAATTCAAAATTCGCGTTGGTATTTAATACTGAATTCAGATTCATAAGGTCATAGTTCTTAGAAAATAACAAATAAAAAATTAGTTCTTATAATATAACACATTCATAGTTTTAGATTGTTCTTAATCTTTGATTATCTTGATATGTGGTGAGCATGATATGTTTAGGGAGATCATGTAGTTTGAATGGCGGATTCACAAAATATTGATTAAATAGAAGTTTTTGAGTTGTCACGTTAGCAGAAAGTTACATAGGCTGTAACTTGAAGTCATTATGTTATTAATGCCATGCAAATTAAAGTCATCCAAGTTGTGGATTATTTTGTAACTGATATTTCTCTCTTTTTGTGAAGGCTGCGTCAATGTTGCTTCTATCTCTGTCGTTTACTTGGAAGGCCCTTGCACCATACTCAGGCCCCCTTGCTGTTGTTGGGACTGTTCTGTAAGTCAGAACTTTCCTTTGTGAATCATGAAGCTTTCCTGCTCCTCTACATTCTTTCCTGCCTCCCTCCGTTGTTTCCTACTCTCTGTCTCACTGTCTCTCTGTCTGTCTCTCATTTTATTTTGTTTTTGGATGTGTTCGATGAGAGAGCTTTGGAAAGGCTCTCTTGTGTCTGCTACTGAAGTTTCATGATGTTTGTTTCATCTCCTACTTGTGCAGTTATGTATTATCCTTTTCACTTGGTGCCGGTCCTGTACCTGCTCTTCTTCTGCCAGAGATATTTGCCTCTAGAATCAGAGCAAAAGCAGTTGCTTTGTCATTAGGCATGCATTGGGTAAGTCCAAGCTTATTGACACATTCGATTTTGCCCCTAATTACTGCTTCTAGCCTGTAGCGATTTCAATTTATGTCTTGTATTGTAGAAATAACCACTGAAACTTGGTTGGCTGACCAATCTACTATAAATCATTATATACTGATTGTATATAATGATCATCATATCTCATACAACAATTGTATGCACGTGTGCTTTTCTTTTTAGTTTTAACTTTTTGCCCACAGATCTGTGTTTATGCGTTCATATGTGTGCTAGATCAAAATGGTTCTTTACATCATGTGGCCCTCATGTGTGTATTACAACAAAATGAAGGGAAAAGAAAAGAAAAAGATTGAAATTGTGGTAAAATTGGTGGATTGGCTGAGCTTATGTATATTGTACTCTTCCAACAATACACCGATTTATGTTTCGTTTACTTTCGAGTGACTCTTCTCCTCTCTGCTGATTATGTATGGTCTGTCAATCCTATCAGATTTCCAACTTCGTGATTGGCCTCTATTTCCTGAGCGTTGTGAACAAGTTTGGAATCAGCTCGGTGTATTTAGGATTCTCGACTGTCTGTCTGCTTGCTGTTCTGTACATAGCTAGTAATGTTGTGGAAACGAAGGGCCGATCATTGGAGGAAATAGAGCGTGCTCTTAGCTCCGCAACTTAATGGGAATATCGTTCCAAGTGCATGCGGTTTCGTTCTCACTGCAGCTTGTGGATTTCAGACCTTAGAGTTGCTCTGCTTCTTCTTTTTTCAGGATAGTATTATCTGCTTCTGTGAAATTCAAACTAACTTGTTTAAGGGTCCACATTTCGCGATCTTAAGTTTAAATGTTGAAACCTGATTGTGAACAGCAGTGTCCATTGAATTCCTTGTTGTGGCACTATCAGGTGGCTGAGGTTTTGTGGTATAAATAAAAAATAATTTTGTCATTGACACTCTTGAATTATAGGATTGAATAACCTGATCTTATTGATCTCCTTGTTAAGCTACAAACTAACACTATAAAATGACAAATACCTAAGGATAATGTTTTGGTGTGTATGGAAGCAGTGGGAACTCAAAACATTTGGTTCATTTAGATCAACTAGATAAGCGTATAGAATATGTTTATAGAATATGCAGATTTTGTCTATAGAAAAAGAAAGAGAGACATGAAATTCAGAAAAGGACTATGGGGAGCCTTTTAGTATGTATCAGGACTTAGAGACAAGTAAACTTCTCGAAAACTGCATTATGTATAAAGAAAGAAAGCATTAGGCTCACAAAGAAGCCTTCTTTCTCTTTTCTTCATAAAACAAATGGTTCTTTGACATTGTAACGCTATGGTACTGTCAAAAGAAAGAGTTGATTCTGAGAACAAATCGTTGACATGGTAGCGTATGTGTCACCCATTTAGAGCGCCCTCTCTAAAAAAGTTATCTGTGATTATGTTATTCGATTGCTTGATTTACATGTGAAACTATTGGGTTATCAAAAACAGGTCAGAAGGATTAAGTGGATTCCAAACAAAACCTTAGACATGCTAAATCAACATCTCTTTATTTATTTATTTATTTGACTTTTGACTCCAAAAGTGGGTGCTTTCCTTGTGTTGTTAAAGGACCAATATATGAGTTACCCCATTTCAGCTTTGCTTCGGGATGGGTTGTTAAAGGACCAATCTAACATCTTGCAGACCTTCGAAGACACAGAAAGCAATTTACGCACCTTCTAAGTTAAAAAAGGCAAAAACCAGCAGTCTACAAGTCTTCCTAACTTGGTTTTCACTAGTTGAACGTTTTAACTAACTTGATCTCATCCTTAAGATAGGCTTTAAGAGCTGCCTTCTCGGGAGTAGCCTACCTGCACTGCCAAGTTTTGTATCTAACTCCATATTTCATCAAAACAAAAGAAAGTCACAATTCTGAATTTGCAAATTTATCAGTTGACAAGGTTTCCAAGTTACAATATACAGAAGTGCCACCCAAAACACTCGAGAAAAGAAGCTAAAAAGCCGCACATAGACAGCAGACTTGTTTTGCAAAGAAAGTCACACAACGTTGAGTTTAGCTCCATCTTTCGTGCATGAGAACAGGTTACTGGAATTTTTTTATTTTTTTTTTTTCACATTTTCACTGCAGCAGAAAATATCCAAAGAAGTGTGTTATCCTTGCAGATTATCCTTATACACCACATTCTATAGCAAAACACAAGTTTCTCATCTATCAACTCATGAAAGCTCAATGATTGTTACACCCAAGCACTTGTCTTTACCAGCAGTTTGATAGAAGTCACACCTATAACAAATTGATCATGACAAAATTTTTCCACTGGAAACATCACAATTCTTTCTTTCTGATATCTATCAATTCTTCCTTCTCCCTCTTTTCCGATACTGATCGCATCTCAAACATTTCATTTGTCATATCCAAGCACTTGACTTTTACAGCATTTGAATAAAGGTCAGAGCTATCCCAAATGATCATGACAAAATTTCTCCATTGGAGAACATCGCAATCACTCTTCTTATATATACCATATATACAAGAGTAAATGAAATACAGCAGCTGATAGAGAAGGAGATGCTCCTGATTACATAAGCAATTAAGCCACAGGTTGATGTTATCTCAAGATGTGGGCATGTGCTTGCCAGGTGAAACATACAATGCATCAGCAAACATAATCCCCAAACGTATGAAGACCTTTATCTGTATCTTTCTGAAGACCGGCTTCAGAGCATTTTGACAGCATCTAAAGAAGCTGCACTTCACCTCCACAGCGATTTCTACATGTTAGCTTTCCTTTCCCACCTTTCCTTGGTGTCAAGCCTGCCAACAAAATTAAAGAGAAGAAGAATTAAGAAAAAAGAAAAGAAAAGGAAGACTAATAGAATCATGCAGCAAATATTATAAATCTGGGGCTTTCCAATGATTCTACAAGCACGAACATCAACAAACACAAACAATTTTACATCATACCCCCAGTGCAACTTCTGGCGCTTCTTCAAGGCAAGAGGAGTTGCTAGAATGTTCGGCTTTAAAGTGGAACTATCTTTGTCATTGTGGGTTCCAGAGTTGGAAACACTTGAATCTTCAACTGATACAGTAGAGCCTTCATATACAGAGTCTTCGACACTGTGGTTTTTGCCGTGAGAATTTCTATTCCCACCTGCAATCTCTACAAAGATTTAGGATAGATTATAGAGACCTCCCACATGGAAAAAAGAAAAATTAAATGGCTTATTAATGAAACCAGAAACTAACCTTTTGATTTTTTCTTAATCTTTGATTTAGACTTTATCTGTAAACGCCTCCTATGCAGTTCCTGTCAAACAGGAGAATTCAAGTATCCATATGTTATTACTGGGTTGGAAGTGATATCCAAGAACACCAGATAACTTTATGCCCATATTTGACAATAAAATCCAAAGTACTGGGGGAGAGGGGGAAAAAAAAAAAAAAGAAGAAGAAGTCCAAATGTCAGTAGCTCTCGCAATATAGATTTCCACATTAACACAGGGTTTTGTAATTTGGACCCTATATTTGCCGGACCTCTTTTTGTTAGGAAAAACTAACTTTAGAGGTAATGAATTATCAAATCTTTTTTTCCCATTGATAATTAATAAATTTTGTAAACAAACACAAATGATAAAAGATAGTTCAGGGTATATAAAGCGCTCTGAAAAACGCTGCTTCAACTAAATCGAAAGTGTCAATAACCCAGTCAACATTAGGACCAAGGATGCTGCTTTCCAGTGAATGCATTTATCTAGTTCTCCGAAACTCATGTTCCACCCTCTCAGTAAACCAAATCACATGGAGATTTGAAGCTAAAACAAACCGACAAAAAAATAAAGATTCAAAGCTGTCTAGTGATTGGACAAATGAATAACCAAACTACGAGGTGCCCTTTTGCCCATCTCCCTCCTCAGGAAATTCAACATGCCCCACCTGACTATGCATCAAAGACTAGGAATTTAAAATCAAACTTCTAACTACTTGTAAAACACAAACCCACAGAATCCTTCCTCGACCAAAACCTCTCAGATTCTGCAGGAACGATGACACAAGGCATTGAGCCAGGGAATTCTTGGACTTCTTATCAGGGAGACACAGAAAGAGTAAGTGACCATGCCATATCAGTAGAGATGATAACTTATATTTCCAGGAAACCATTGGCACGAAATCCCACTTCTCTAAGATTTAAGATTTGTATTTACCCATACTTTAAACATTACTTCCGATGTTACCTAAAAACCACAAAATCATTAAAAACTCAGCAAGGGAAAGAATATGATATAGATGTCCTGCACCTTTTTGTTCCTCATGCCTTCAAGTTGGTAAATGCAAGGACAATTTAGCAACGCACGTAGGAATGATCTATTAAACAGATAGAACTCCGCTTCTGAGAAATTCCAAAAATATTTTCTCTCTCATAATCTTTTCTGAACATACCCTCACTCTAATTTCACGATCTCATTAGGATTTAGTTCTAGTAACGCATGCCTCAACCAACAAGCCAATCCAATTTTCATCAGCTGATGCAAGGTCTCAAGAAAGCATTGGCATATAACAATGAGTTGCTAGTTGTCGCTTGAAAAGCCACCATTAAAAGAGAACCAGTTTCTGTTAGCACTACAATACTAATTGAAAGTAAATGAGCTTAAAATCTTCAAAAATAAGTCACGGGCAAAACAGGAAAAAAACTAAAAAATGGGAGGCTACTCAGGTATAACACATGTATAACACTCGAACTGTATTATCAAATTCGTTGACGACTGAAGCAATGCCATTAGAGCACCTTCTCAACTCACACACCCAAAAACAAAAGATTGATAATTCCGAAGCTCCGAGACACAAAGTTACTTAAAATCACAGTTAGTTGTGATAATAAATTGCCTCCAATCTTCACCAACTGAAAGGCATCTAAACATATAAAATTGTGCATAAATCTCATCAGAGAAAGAGCATAGAAACGAGAAGAGGCAATGAGAATACTTGGAACTTGGAAAGCTGAGCTTCGGTGATGCCTCCCTTGGGCTTGAAATTCGGTTGCAAAGATGGCGTCGAAGCTATTACTGCTTCCCTTCTTTCGTCCTCTTCGTGCCCTTCCTTCTTCTTCTCCATGCCTTCCTTGCTCTTCTTTTTCGTTTCAGTTTTCCCCTAGAAAAATGGTTATTTTCAGAGCGAGTTCTTGACCAACTCGGACCCTTTTTTCGGGGCCCGATTTCACCCACCCGCTTCCGTGTTGTGGCTTCTTTTTTAATCAAAATTAAAACTAAAAAGAATTTGATAAGATTAATTTTTTTAAAAAAAGAAAGTAGGAAAATAGGATTAGAGAAATTGCTGTTATTTGTTTAAAGCTCATATAAGGTTTGTGTTAAACATCTGTCCATAGTATATTTTCGTATTTATGTTTTCAATTTAGTCAAATATAACATTTCAAAGTAGATTTTTGCTACATTTACCCATTTGTTTGATGCAGGGAAGAGTAGCATGAAGTTTGAGGCTGTAAAACCAAGAGATCGAAGACGATTTCCTGTCTGTGCTAACCTGAAAAACCAAATCCAGAGACATGAATGCAAAAAAGATAAAGTTGCTTTAAATTTCTTGATGATTTTTTGTAAAATCGATCAAATATTTATAGGCCTAATCTAATAAATTAAATTCTAACCCAATTCGTAAAAAAGAAATTAAGCACGATCTTCATCATTATTATTATTATATATGGTGTCAAATCCTAACTTAATAGTCAATGACCCATATTAACTTACCACTAATCCAACAAGCGTTGCAACTCATCCATGTGACTACATGTGGTTACGTGGCATGCTAACATGGCAGGTTTTCCAATTTCTTTTTCTATGCTCTTCTCCAACTGAGTTTTCCAATTTCTTAGTTGTCTTTCTGTAACCTACAAGCTTTCAGGTTACAGAATTTTCTTCTTTCTTCCTTCTTCGTTAGCGGATACGAGTACACGCGAAGGAAGTAGAAAAGAGAGAACAGAAGAGGGTGTATTAAACAACTAGAAACTTAAGGAAGGGATTAATTGTGTAGTTAGACCCTATAATCACGGTCTTCTTTCCCTTTCACCAGCTGCGATGGGGTGCGAGCAAAGCAACGCCCTTCTTTCGCTCCAAGTCTTTGGAAACTTGATTTTTTCCTGTTGGACTCGATGCAAAATGATGTTGATTGACGGGATTTATGGGTCAGTTTATTATGTTGAACTCATCCTGGAAAATATGTCCCACGGGTTTTTCTTAATCTTTACAGACCTGGAAATCCGTTTCTATGCAGAAGAAGCAAAAAACAAGCTTAAAAAACAAGCTTGTTTTAGAGCGATCAATGGAAAAAGGCTAGACTCTGCAACATCTGGGGAGTAAGAACCTCTCTCAGCTAAACCTGGGTGGTGTACAACTGAGTAAGCAAGAAAGAAAATGAAAACCCAGAGCCACGCAGTCGAACGAGTGCAAATTAAGTCACGTACCTAAATCTTAGCAGCCTATTATGTACTCTTTCACGTACGGTTTACACGGCACGCGGATAATATAGTATTAGGCACAGACCAACGACCCAGTAGCAAGTTCAGCATTTTGACCTGTCCCATTGTTATTTGAAGTGGCACAACCAGGTCCTTGTATTTTTCTTTTTTTTTTTGAGTTTTTAGTGATGAAAATATACAAGAATTTGACTTAGAATCAAATAAAGCATTCTTAATTTGATGGACTTTGATTAGCACCCACCTGCTAACAGAACTGCAAAACAATATCGTATAAACCAAATAAGGAGGAAGTCTACCATACTTAAGTTCGAAGTGTTTTAAATTTGCTTTTCAGAGATTTAAATTTCCAAAATCTTGTTCTCTCTGTCTGTGTGATAGCAATGGGGAACGATCAACATCAAGCGAAAGCCATTTCCAGGCCCCTCCTTTTCCAATTACATTCTAGCCATGTCTCGTCTTTCTTCCTCTTTCTTATCGGTTTTCCGTGCGGTTTCATAACCTGTTGGTACCTTAATTCCTTCCCATTTACTACACAAGACTGGTCGTTTTCCCGTTCTCAACTGATATCGACGTTCGAGCAAGCACCAATTACACAACCTACACCATCATCAGCGCCTCCTCCGCCTCCTTCACTGTCACCTCCTCCACCACCTTCACCATCTCCTCCTCCGCCTCCTTCACCATCTCCACCTCCACCCCCGTTACCTTCGCCTCCACCACCACCATCTAATGTGTCACTGAAAGAGCAGGATCTCCTCAATCATAATATGAGTGACAAGGAGTTGCTTAGGAGAGCATCAATGGTTCCACGATCAGAAGAACTTCCTAAAGTGCAGTCAGCCCCGAAGGTAGCATTTATGTTCTTGACAAAAGGGCCTTTGCCATTGGCTGCCTTGTGGGAGCAGTTTTTCAAAGGGCACCAAGGCTTGTACTCCATATATTTGCATGCGGATCCTGCTTTCAATGATTCGATGCCTGAAGATTCTGTCTTCCATGGTAGAAGAATCCCAAGCCAGGTACTGTTTCTTCAAAAATTAAATTGTCAATCCGGCGTTCCTTCTTTACTGGTCTTACATATTACCTCGTTCAGCAAGAAACCAAAAGAAAGCGTCTAAAATTAAAAAAAAAAAGAAAAAAAAAAAGCATGTCAATCCTAAGTGTTACTGTTTTTCTGAAGTGCATGGTTTTCTACTGCAGCCAGTCTATTGGGGAACGTCCTCAATGGTTGACGCCGAACGGCGTCTACTAGCAAACGCCCTGCTGGACTTCTCCAATCAAAGATTTGTACTGCTCTCTGAATCTTGCATTCCATTGTTCAACTTCAAAATCATTTACAGGTATCTTATGGACTCAAAACATAGCTTCCTAAGCTGCTTCGACGACCCAAGGAAGCCAGGTCGTGGCCGATATAACCCCCGAATGTGGCCCCTCATAAACATCACAGATTGGCGAAAAGGGTCTCAGTGGTTTGAATTGCACCGTGAGCTTGCCATCCACGTTGTGTCTGACAACAAATACTACCCCGTTTTCGCAGAACACTGTCGGCCGCCTTGTTACATGGATGAACATTACATTCCGACGCTTGTGCACATGTTGTACCCCGAGTTTAATTCGAATAGGACTACTACGTGGGTTGATTGGTCGAGGGGCGGTGCTCATCCTGGGAAGTTTGGATGGGGAGATATCACGGATGAGTTTCTTAATCGAGTTCGATTCGGATCAACATGTGATTATAATGGAAATACAACATCAACGTGTTTCTTGTTTGCCAGGAAGTTCTTACCCAACGCGTTGGAGCCTTTACTACGGATTTCTCCTCCGTTGCTCGGTTCTGCTCCGAAGAGTTTATTCAACAATGTCACTTTGTAACTAGATTCAGAATACTACTATCTCATCTGTAATTTCATTAAAGTTTCGGTTTCACATTATTGACTTTAAGAGCTTGCTTTGAGGGAAACTTTGTTCTTGACCTTTTCATTACTTGTTAATGAATATGAAGATTTTTCAACATATTGCCATTATAGTTTATGATATTCCCTCTAATATTTCTATCATTATTCCTTGTCATTCAATATAATTAATTGTATTCATTACTTAAAATATTGCAAAAGTCTATAAGTTCAAACTTTACCATTGAACATTCACAACTATAGTATAGAAGTATTTCCAATATTCTATTTCCTTTTAATCAGAGCCTCTTTTTCCTTGAGACTCTACCGCTTCCGCAATTGCAATTTTCTTAGCCATCATAAACGAGTTTAGTTGCGTGGTTCTTTTTTCTACAAATTTTTTTCAAAAACGTGTCTCACTCAATGACACATATTTTGGTCATTCTTTCCCCAATTTTTTTTTTACGTTTTTTCTTTAAAATTACCCTTTTGCCCACCCATCTCGAAATTACCGGTCTACCCTCACCCTCATCCTTGTAAACCGTAGCAGATCGTTTTTTTCCCTAATTTTGAAAATACCCTCGCCGTCACTGACCACAATGGCCACTTTTCATGACTCTGCCGATGTTTCGATTTCCCTAAAACGCCTCTTCTAGCGTTCCACAATAATATCTGTGTGGCCATTTTTTTGCTTGTGTATTTTAGGATCGTATAATTGGGTCTTTGATCAAGCTAGGCAAGGTTGACAAGGCATTGAATTTTCTTTGTTTTTCAATTTCATAAATTTTTTTATTTTGTTTTTCACAAGTATTTATTTTCCATAAAGAATACCTTTTGTATTCTAAAAAATTTTGGAGTTTGTAATTAAGTTTTTTGCAATGATATTAATTATGATGTTTGGTATCAAAAACTCAATCATTTTTTTTTAAATCTTATTATGCACATGATTGATCAATTTCTTGTTTTGCATCTTTTTTATGTCTCATCTATCCTTTGGCCAAACAAACCCACAATTCTTTTCCTACTCGCCATATTGCTATTGTTGCTAATTTTGAATTAGTACATATGGATGTATAAGGCCCTCACTAGACCTTTATCCATGATGGTATAGGATATTTTTTAATAATTATAGATTATTTTTCTTGTGCAACATGAACATTCCTTTTACTTTTCAAAAATCATTTTTTCCACCATCCAATATTTTATTTTCATGGTTGCTGTTCAATTTGGATCACTTGTTAAACACGTACATTTTTACAGTGATTTTGAATTCTTTTCAAAAGAATGTCATTCATTTATTGTTATCAAATGCATCCTTCATGAGCCTTATTGAATTCACACTCCTTAGTAAAATGAAGTTGTTGAATATAAGTATTGTCATTTGTTAGATGTGCACAAGCACTAATGTTTCAAGTCCAAATTCCTCTTCGTTTTTGGGGTAAACTCATCCTCATAGTCACATACTTGATTAAATGTTTGCCCTTATCATCTCTCAATGGGATTAGTCATTTTGAAAAATTATTTCTAAAAACATCTATCATTGATCATCTTAAGGTATTTGGCTATTGTTGTTATACTACTACATTGGGTGCACATGACAAATTCAATCCATATGTAACTCTTTGCATTTTCATGAGTTATCATTCTTCATAAAAGGTTATTGACTCTATGACCTTATCTTTGGAAAAAAAATTTGTTAGTCATGATGTGATTTTTCAAGAAAATATTTTTCCTTTTTCATCTTTTGCATTGTCTCTTAATATTTGGCTTGCTTTGCCATCCTTAGCAATATAGTTCAATGAAACTTATACTTCATCTTCACTCTTGGTGGACCAACCAGACTTTCCTAATACCTCTACTAATCCCATTACACCACCATTGACATTTAATATCCTATTTGATGCTCTTTTAGAAGCACTTATACATGCCACGATAGATACCACTATAGCTACATCTGAAACCATTTTGGACATATCTAGTCATGCTTCCTAACCTCCCATATGGAGTTTTGATTACATTTGTATTACTTTACCATCCACATCTTGTGCCTCACTCTATCCTATCTTTGATGACATTTCTCTTAACTAGTGTCATCCTTATTGCCAACATTTTATCGCACCTACTTCCATCATTCAAGAACCTACCACCTTCCAAGAAGTTGTCTCTAATCCAATTAGGTCATTGCCATGGAGAATGAATTTAATGCTCTTCAAACAAACCATACTTGGAATATGATTCCTTCACTTCCTAAGCATCATCCAATTAAGTGTAAGTAGGTTTATAAAGTAAAGTATCATGCTGATGACACTTTTGAAAGATACAAAGCATGCTCTAGTGGCTAAAGGCTTTAATTAGAAGGAAGGCATTGACTATCAATATACATTTTCTCCTATAGCCAAACATATCACTATTTATTTGATCATTACCATTGTTATTGTCATGACTAGCATTTCTTTCAAATAGATGTCTGAAATGCATTTCTTCATGATGATTTCTTTGAAAAGGTGTTTATGAAGTTTCCACCTAGATTTTGCACTTTAGGAGAATGCTTAGTATACCAATTGCTAAAATTATTATATGGGCTGAAACAAACATCTTGACATTAGAACGCTAAATTCACCAGTGCCCTAATTCAACATAGCTTTCATCAATCTTGCCTTGATTATTTCTTATTTACCAAGACTTAATATAACTTTTTTTTTTATGGCATTACTCATTTATATTGATGATATATTGATTACATGAAATAATTAGGTTGGAATTGCATATCTCAAGTGTTTTCCCAATATAATTTTCTTTATAAAAGATCTTAGTTAGTCAAAAATTTTTCTTGGGTTGGAAATTACTTAGTCTCCAAAAGGCATATCTTTGAGTCAACATAAATACACATTATAGTTGATGTCTAAAGTTAGATTATCTAGTTCTAAAACTTCAGTGACTTCCATGAAGTAAAATAAAAAGTTGTCAAGTATAGAGTACAATGTTAAGTCCAATGAGAAAATAAATAATCCACCTATTGAAAACCCTTTAATTTATCAAAGACTAGTTGGTTGACTGATATATTTGACTCTCATTAGAACTGATATCACATTTCTAATCCAAATCCTTAGCCAATTTATGCACAATCCTAAATGTTCTCACATAGAGGTAGCCTTAGAGGTGACTAAGTATCTGAAAGGATGTGTTAGAATATATTAATATTTTGATGATGACAAATAGGAATTATAATATGAAAATATCATAATCAAAATCATTGCTTGCTTATAGGTTTAAATAAATAAAAAAAAGAGGCTACAATGCTTTTGTAGGAAAATGGGTAAATTAATGTGCGAAGCCTAAGTAAGTTCATGTGACCTAGGTCCAAAAGGCGAGCATTTTGCCGAGATGCAACATGAGCCTAGCGTGACTATGTCTTGCAACCTATATTAGCTCAAGTGATCCAAACCTAGCACATATCAAGTGTGACCCAAACCTAGGCATCATAACCTTGCTTCTTGACTCATAGGAGCACGCCCCACATGTATGACCCATAAGCAAATGCAACCCACCATTGTGACCACCAACCGGACTAGACTTAAGCAACCCAAAAAATGCCCACTCAACATTGTTGCAACTTGCCGTTAAAAGTAGCACCAACAACTACTCAAATGACAGTATAAAAGGCATTATTCGAAATCCATCAAAGTGGGGAACATTTCTATGAAGAAAAATTAGTGGTCTACTACTCAGAGAGGATCAAATTGAAAAGATTAATGTGTTCTTCACAACTTATGACCTAATTGATTAAAAGAGCAATTGGAAGCAGATTAGAGTGGCTTTGAAGCCAAAATCATAAGGGTTTGTTAAGCAAGAAGTTGATCTATTGATTTATGAAGTATCCATGAAGATTTGCTTTAAGATTGAAAAGGATTATGGAAGATTCAAGTGAAACCCAAGTTTGATCTGTTAACTCAAATTGGCTCTACGAAGCTTCGAATGATTAACTTAAAAATTTGGACGAAATGGTAGCATTTGGAGTGTGATTTTGAACATGATTGCGACAGAAAGCCAATCCTATCTCCTTTCTCTCATACAAGCTCAAAATTAGGTAGAAAATGAGGAAAGAGAGAGCTCCAATGGAAAGAAGATGTGATCTTGTTCAGAGATGTCAAAATAACCATTTGGAAGTGAAATGTTAGTCTTTTTGATGCTATAAAAGAGTAGAATAATAACTGGTAGTGGGTGGATAAAAATATGAGAAAGTAAGCTTTATTTAATAAACTTACATTCTTATCAAGTTCGTCAAACTCACGAAATCGTTCTTCATTTTAGTGATTCTAATTTGAACTCATTATTGCTTTGATGTTTCTATTAGAAAATCACTTTGTGCTTTAATATAAATTGTTATTGAGTTGATTTTTTGCGAGTGAACAATGTTAGGGCTTGAATGAAATTTGGGGTTTTGTCCAATTCATTTTGCAATACCTTTGTAGCATCTATTTAAGACTTTTGAACTAAATTTTGTATATCCTATAGAAGCCTAGTTCTAGATTTATAGTATTGGGGTAAGAAACTTATAATTGGGTTTAAGGGATTGGTTATCCCTTGCAAGTGATTGAATATCCTTTGTAATCAATTGTTGAATTGATTGGAAGAATGACTCTAGCGAGTTGTTAGAATGGAGTGGAGTAGGTGCCAAGGTTGCTTAGGCCAAACTACCTACCAAAAATCACTTGTTTTTGTACGAATATTCTATTTGTTGTCATAGAATTACTAATTGTTTCACATAGGAAAAATGAAAAAGATAAAATAATTTCTGAAAAACCTAATTCACTCCCCCTCTTAGGTTGTTATAGGATCCAACAAGATGTTTAGGTCTAGGCTTTTTAATTCCATCTACTTCAAAATTTGAGTTGCGAGCCTTTTGTGATTCAAACTATAGTACATGTCCTATGCCAAAGTGATCTACCATTGGCTTTTGCATTATGCTTGTCAATTTCCTAATTTCTTGGCATTCAAAGAAGTAACCCACTATAGCAAAAGCATAATACTGAGATGTGTATGTTATTATTAGTAAAATAATGTGGATCATAGGACTTTTAAGGGACTCTGGATTCTACATATGACAACTAGTAATACTTCACTGTGACAATGAGGCTACAAGGAGAGTAGTGGCAAGTCCAATCTTGGACTCTAAACAAATCAAGGTTGATTACTAGTATGTAAGAGAAAAGCTTCAGCAAAACATCATTACAACATATCATGTATCCATTAGGAAATAACCAATTGACTTGTTGATGAAGGCATTGAACAACTAGCAACATTGACATTTTCTTTCCAAACTTGGAGTATTTAATTTGTTCAAATGTCTAGTTTGAGAGAGACTATTAATAAATATAAAGATTTTACAATATATTACTATTATAATTTGTGATATTCTCTGTAATATTCCTATCATTATTTCATCTTCTTCAATATAACTAATTGTGTTCTTTATTTAGAATAGAGAAAAAGTCTATAAGTTTATGCTTTACCATTATATATTCACAATTACAAAGTATAGAATTATTCTTAGACACTGTTGTTGTACCAATGTTTTATTTTCTTACATTACTTTAAAAATATTAGAATAAAAATGGGAAAAAACCATGCATTTAAGACTTTCTCTTAACCAACTATAGATTAGCATAGACATGGTCATATTTAAGACTTTCGTATCAATATTAATAGAGAAAAAGTCGCATGCCATGCTTCATCCTTACCCTTGACAGTTGTGTTGGTGAACAAGATTTCAAATGGTCCTAGGTGAAGTCCAATCAAGTTCTAAACAATATTTTCCGTACATTGAAATATGTCCATACATACACATGCAAGCAAATTTGTAAAAGTATAGTGCATTTTACAAGAAAGTCTAAGATCGGCCATGTGTCTTTGATTAAAGCCACAATCTTGTCATTCGCGAGCTGTTATAATGACTATTTAAATTGATTCGTTATTATTTCATTTGTCATGATCACATTGCTGACATATAACAATAATACAAAACTGCCTGCATAAGATGTTCAATCTAAATGACATGATAAAGTAGATTTTCCTTTGTTGAGATTATATGGACTCTTCTAGTCCCCAAAAGGATTACTGAATCGACATTTGTGATCACCAAATAAAAAGTCTGCAACCTATGTCAGTTCTAAGGAGAGAGATGGGTTTCAGGTCTGTGAAACAAGCTTGCTTAGCTTTCTGTAAACTGGAGTTAGAGCATGGTAGTTCGTAGGAGAAGTGGGAGATTGATTCGCTTAAGTAGTTAGGGTAAACGAGCTAGGTAGCTTGTTTCTTCTTTGAGTTGAATATGGACTTTCAAGTAGAATTCTAAATGGGAGTACAAACAAGTAAGTAGACTAGCTGAGCTAGCCGCATTCCCAGCTACTTAGTACCCTTCTTTCACTTACAGCTATCTAAGACATTCATGGGCTGTGTAACTGCTGTTAGAACGCTTTCTTGAAAGTGAAGATTGTTAAAAAAATATTGTTGTATTACCCAAATTCTAGCTAAAGACTTGTTTTTAGAATGAAACACATGTCCTAACTTATAATCAAATCTTAAAGATGACCGAGCTTCGTTAACATAATAAACTCGAAGACATTGTTGGAGATAATCATTTTACAAATATCAGAGGGTGATGATATCCTCTGGTTAGAAAAGGCTTCGAAATCTGGTCATGTGAGTCAGGTTCCTCGCAGCCCTGAAAACGAGTTGACAAGATGCATTAAGTTCTTCGCCCCTGAACCAATGTCCATAGAAAAGCCATCTGGTGTGAGTCGCTATGGTTGCCAAATGCGTCACGTCAAAATTGAATCATTCTTCTCTTTTAGCATAATAAAGGATTTGACATTGGACCCCCATGACTCACTTCCGGCATGGGAACCACAAGATTGCGAGAAGTCCTAATCAACAGTTTGTGGTGCACAAGAAAAGGGCAAAAGACGGTGCCGGCGACAAAAATTAATGGTGAGGTCTGTTGAGATACGGTTGTTGGATACACGTAGTCCATTGTTTTTTTAGAATGTTAGCCTTCTTACCATGCCTCTGAAATTGAGCATGATATTTTTTATTGAACTCATTAAAAGTTAGAAAACATATTTTTTATTTTATCACAAGAAATCACATTTGGTCGTAAAATTTTTATCTTGCACACATATTTTTACACACCAAGTGACATAAGACTCAATATCATACAAGATAGAGTAAGCTTAATTTAAATGTTGATACTATATTAAAAATTAAATAAGTATTTTTTAATTAAATTTTATTATAAAGAATCACATATTAAATATAGAACTTTTGTCCTAAATACATCTGTTGTTGTTTTAAAATTCTATCTAAAAGTGATATCTCCGTACATTTATCCAACCTCAGTCAAAATAGTACATTGTTCAAGGAATTACTTTAAAAACTATTGTAGTTTTTGAACTGTAAGAAGTACTTTTTTAACATATCGTGTTAAAAAATATTATTTGTAATAATGTCAACTGGAAACGCTATTAGATAAATATATTCAAAACCTTGGTAGGTAGTGAACACGCGTTCAATATTCTATCAAAGCTACATCTCTCAATGCCTAAACCAACGAGTCTTGCCCACAGTTTCTCACGCCACCAAGGTGTGCTTCTGACATTGCTTCCGACCGCCGCATTGGACAACGGCAATTACTCTAAAACTCAGATGCAGTGCACAATTATCCCGTGTTTAGTTGTCGGTTCAGTCTTGTCCAATGCCCCGCCGAAAAGATGCCCCTCCTTGGTCCTAGTTGAGCCTTTTCTCATCGTAGGCATACCTTGAATGTACCGTATTAAAGTCAAGGTATTACAAGGTTGAATCACACCAAAAATACAAAATAATGACTCCAATTGTACAACGAGTAGAAGCTTCCATTTTTATATCTTAGAAATTGAAAATGCCTGATTAAAACACAGAATTGTGCAATAGTAAGGCAAGGCTCTCCCGTAGCCTTATCCAATGTGGGATGCCTTATCTGATGTGGGACCCAACTAAAACACAAAACTGTGCAATAGTGGATTGTCAGCAGAAGTTAATAAGGCAAGGCTCTTCTGTAGCCTTACTCGATGTGGGATGCCTTACCTGATGTGGGACCCAACTAAAACACAGAACTGTGCAATAGTGGGTTGTTAGCAGAAGTTAATAAGACAAAGCTCTCCCGTAACCTTACTCGATGTGAGACTGGATATTTTAATACTCTAAAACTCCCCGCAGTTTCACGTTGGGTGCGGTGAGAGGTGAGACTAGTATAGAGTTACCACATCAAGGCATGTAGGACACGGGACGGCTCTAATACCATCTTAAAAACTGAAAGGACCCAACTAAAACACAGAATTGTATAATAATGGATTGTCAGCGGAAGTTAATAAGAGCAAGCTTTTCCATCGCCTTACCCGACGTGGGATTGGATATTTTAACACTCTAACACTATACCTCAACGCCATAAAAGAACAAGCTTTCCCGTCGCCTTATCCGACGTGGGATTGGATATTTTAACACTCCAACACTATACCTCAACGCCATAAAAGAACAAGCTTTCCCGTCGCCTTATCCGACGTGGGATTGGATATTTTAACACTCCAACACTATACCTCAACGCCATAAATTCACGTCGGGCTATATCTCATCCACAGGCCTTATCTGCTGCACGATGAAGGGACGTGATAGCAAGTGATCTACCCTTTTGGTACACGCATAGATTAGCTGAAAAATTACACTACATAATTAACCTTAAAGCCTAAAACATGGTAACTACTTACTGCTGCTCTACGGCTGTCCTTCCTTAGAACCTACTAATATAGCAGTAGTTGATTGATATTGATTGAGAGAGGGCAGGGGGCTTTATATAATGATGCGGAGTTGAAAAGGTTTGCAATTGTTGTACCTAATTCTCCGACTACTGTCATGACACACAGAAAAAAACCCTGTTGTAAAGCTAAACATTTAAAACACGAGGAAGGCAGTCAAATCAGGCTGTCCCCAGGACGATAGAATCTGGCCTGTAGGCATCAGCTAGGCTTCCATGTGCCTCAGGTTTTGTCGCACCAATCCAGGTAAGTTACAAGACACTGACCATCGTGCATTTTTTAATGTATTTTTTCTAAAAAAATTAGGATTATATTATATTATTATATTTATCCGTATAATTATTACATTTAATCTTATTAATATTAATAGAATTTATTAAGATATCTTATTATTTTTTATTAAAAAAATTATTTTACTTTTTAGTGGAAAGCAGAGTCCACTTGTCTAAAAAGACAAAACCACGACAGAAAGATGATGGGGAACATGGTGGCGTGTCCAATCTGTGTGCTTTGGACACGTCATCATGCGGTTGCGAAAATACAGCCAAGTTATTGTCAGCCATCCATGCCCCAATTTTGGCTCTTCTTTTGTACTTCCCTACTGTAGTGCAACCGGCTCCACCGTCGATGCATTTTGATCACTATTTGGTAATTGAGTTATTGATAGTAAATCTCAATTAATTTTCAATTATGTAGAAATGGAAGGGTTCAGTGTACTGGATGGTCGCATGAACAGCGTATCAAAGCTCTGATGGAAATACAAAACTTCGTGACCCCAAAGGCAGACTGGTGTGTCGTCTTGTGTCTCATATAATACTTTGGTTGCATCTTGGACTCGCATCTTCCCTTCTCTCTCTCTCTCTCTCTATCTCTCTCTCTGTTCCTAGTCGTCGTCGCCTGAGTCCGAGCGGTAGTATCACCGGACCCTCCAGCGATCATGGAAGGCCATGGGAGCGATTATCTGGGACAGTTCGTGAACGAGACTACCTTTTACAATCACATTGTGCTGGGGAGCCTCCTGCCGAGCGGGTTGTGGAATCCACTGCCTCACTTTTTCCAGACGTGGTTGCGCAACTACATTGGCGGTGTTCTACTCTACTTCGTCTCCGGCTTCCTCTGGTGCTTCTATATTTACTACTTGAAGCGCAACGTCTATGTTCCCAAAGGTATGCGCCTTTTGTGGTCGGTTTTATTCCGGGTTTGATTTTGTTTTAAGTTGGGTTCAGTATTTGGTTGTTTGGTCTGGATTCGTTCACTCCTGTATGACAAACGTTATGCGTTGTTGTTTATTCGTCGTATGTTTTTATTTTCGTGACTATGATTCTTATAAGGTTATGAACGCTATTTCTTTCAGTTTGTTGTTTTTTCGTTGATGTTCACCCCAGGTTGTTGTTCTTGGGCGTAAATTTCATTCTAATTGTTACTATCTAGTGTTTTATGCTTGATACCAGTCGAGTTTTGGTTAATCCGAATCTGGGTTCTTTTTTTTTTTTTTGAGAAAAATTATGATCTTCTTTCTTCTATTAATTCGATTGCTGTCGTTATAATTACTGCCTAATTTTCTCCCAGCATGGATAGTTCAAATGGTTTTGAGACATATTATTGAAGGTATCATCTATAATCACTGTTTGCCTTTTCGTTTTACTTTCTATTTTTTGTCAGATGCATTGCCTTTTGATTGGAAGTCTTTGATCTCATGGTAAAAAAACTCCTCTGTTAAGTCATGGGTGAAACATAATTGATTTCCTCTCTGCATCCATTTTTTTTCCTCTTTTTCTTGGGATCAGCTGTATCTTGTATGGTTATGACTTCGATTCTTGTTTAGAACTTTTGAAAATTGATCGGGATCAGCTGTATCTTGTATGGTTATGACTTCGATTCTTGTTTAGAACTTTTGAAAATTGATCGAAGGATTTATCATTTCTGGTATTTGATTCTTTCACATGATATGGATCTGGTTTTGTTGTTATGGCAGTGAACCCAAATAAGAAGGAGAAAGTTGTTACTTCTGTTTAACCTTCAAGCTGCAATGTGCATCTCTTATAGAACAGTTTAATATTGAAACCACCACTAACTGTAATTAATATTTCGTAAGTTGCATGAGGCGAGCTTCTCATTTCTTAAGAAACAAAGATGATTGGATCATGGGACGTAAACTTTCCCTACTGTTGTTTTGCTGAGTTTCTTTTAGCAATTGAATTGTGCTGGTCAATGATGGATGTATTGTGCATGTCCTTTTTGTTCCTTCTCTTTCAATATCGATAGTTTCTAACGATAAGAAAGGGAATTAATTGTTTGAATGGCTCACCATTCTTGTCACTATCCTCTGAAAATGTGTAAGTGGAATGGCATCAAATTATTTAGCCGTTGGTTATCATAACATGTGCTTAATAATGTCGTATAACTTCCTTCTGAACATCCTTGACTTATCAAAAATACAGAGATATTCTTAGTGTCTATTGATTCTGGATCTTGTAGCAGTTATCATGGCTAGAGTTTGACCAGCCAGGAGAGAGAGTGGGAGCCACTATTAAGATATAGTTTCATCTGTAAAGGACATTGCTAGGGATGATGCTTTTCTGTTTCATCTATCAAGTGTAAAATTTCATGATACTTAGTGCCAATTTGTTGCTTTTATATGGGACCTGAATCTGGGAGCAATATGCTGGTACATATGCATGGGGTTGAATGTACAGTTGTTGTTCTGGTGCCATCAGATTTTCAGCTTTCTCATCCATAGATTTTCTCTTCCAACGTCCCAAGTTAAATGGCTAAAGGATGAATAGGACACTTATGTCAGTTCAAAGCTAGGAAATGATATCTTTATCTTTCTTGACACTATGAAGACCTGTGGACTTTCAAGTCTTCAAAGCATGCCGAACATTTGTAGTTGTTGTTACTCTATGTAGAACAGTTTCACACTCTATGACTAAAGTTTGAGGTTTTGCTAAAATATGATGTGCTGAATATCTTTCACGTGGTTACATTATTTAGGTGGATTTTTTATCTATCCTGCAATCATGAATTGAGTTAATAGCCATATGGTGTGACATAATACTGTCTCAACTGTATGTTTGGGTTAAAGGAGAGGGGAGGAGGAGGAGGAGAAGAAAAGGAGAGGAGGATGTGAGAGTAGAAGGAACGATTATTCTTTTCTTTTGTATGGATCTAGTACCAAAAGGTAGGAGGTGAAACGAACTTATTCCCCCAACCCCTCCCTGGAAAGGCAAGAGCTTCTGCCTACCATTGATAGCTGTCGTGAATTGTTAAGGATAAAAGGAGAGTTACTAAAAGATACATAGAAGTAAATATCCTTTCTTCAAGCTTCCCAATTTGAGGGAGTTGGAAAAAGACACTTTAAGGTGCATGGTACTCCTCTACCTGATGAAAATCTAGACTTGCAAAAGGGTTATGGGACTTAATTTCTTTCCCCCATCATTTCATCTCCTCTCTCCCCATGGAAACAGATAGCTGCATCTCAGCTTAAATATAGGTAGCAGCACATATTTAACTTCTTATCCTATTTTTTTTTTTTTTTTTGGTTGAATAACTTGTCCAAACTTGAGGAACTGTAGATACTCGTTGAGGCATTGAATTGGAATAGTGACCTTGACTTTAATCTATATTTTTCGGTTTATCATTAGACTTCTTGGCTGCATAACTTGTGAAACTTCACCTTCCGTACTATTTTACATTGATATATCAATGAGAAATATTTATCTGAGTCCATGATAACCATTTTTCTGGGAATGTTGTATATTCATTGCAGATGCCATTCCATCTAACAAAGCCATGCTCTTGCAAATTGTTGTTACTATGAAGGCCATGCCATGGTACTCTGCTCTTCCGTCACTTTCTGAGTACATGGTCGAAAATGGCTGGACAAAATGTTATCCGAGAATAAGTGATGTAGGCTGGTTTGCCTACCTTGCATATCTGGCCATTTATCTTGTAATCGTGGAATTTGGGATCTATTGGGTACATAGAGAGTTGCACGACATCAAACCTCTGTATAAGTATCTTCATGCTACTCATCACATCTACAACAAACAGAATACTCTTTCTCCATTTGCTGGTAAGTTCCTATCAGAAGTTGAAGTTTTAGATTCCCCTGTGTGCATAAACTCTGCCTTTTCAGATTCGTAAGCTGACTTAGATGTTCAAGTTTTTTGAAAAGGAGCATCATGTCTGAAATGTCTAAAAGAACGAGGTGAGGGTTCAGAATGAGGTGGTGCTGGAACTGTTGACTTCAGAATAATGTTTACAGGGAGTCTTTGGCTCTATTTCTTCCTTCATAAGAAAAATAAAATGCAATATTTTCTAGTGTGAAAGAGTTTAAGTATGCCCTGTGTGCACATAATTCTCTATTTGGACGAAAATATGAAAAAATTTCCAATGACTAGCTTAGCAGGAAGAATAATATTGCCAACTCTGGCTTTTGTGGAAAGACAGTACTTATGGCAAGGGCACGATCATAGTAAAGAAAATGGTGCTTGCATGGGAAGAAGAATTAGATCTTGGGTTGTGGCACTATTTGCATATTGATGCCACGTCAAACCTTTTCTCTAAATTCACTAAATGAAATACTTATTGGCCTCCTTTGTTTGATTCAACTATTCCCTCAACCACTCATCAGCAAAAAGCCTTTCTGCTATAAATTTTCCATCCTGCCAAAAATGTAATAAATCATCTTTTGCTCAGTATATATTTCTGTAGTAGATTTCCAGCACAAGCTTATAGGGCACTGGGATGAGAGTGGACTGCACTTAATCTGTTCAATTGACATCAAACTTCTGCCATCTAATTTCCAAATCCGTTTTCTTCTTGGCCCTGGTTTCATGTTTATTTTGTTGAACTTTTTAGTTGTGTTGCTAGAATTCAGTTTACATATGCAAGCATAAACATGCTACAACCTGATTGCTGTCCCAATCACTATTTTTGGTGGTTTGAAGAGTCACTTTTTTGCATTTAGATGGCCAGTTTTTTAAATAACATTTGAAATTTATAACACATGAGGAGGATGTGCTCATTTTCGAACCATAATTTTGAGATTATCGGAAACAAAGCAATGGTGAAAAGAAACAACTGAATAACTTTTTTACCTCCTGAATTTTTTATTTTTTTGATCTGATGATTATATGATTCATTCAACAGAATTTGTCTGGCATTGGCTTTAAAAGCTTCTATGTTAATTCTCATGCTAGTTTCTCAATGGTGTAAAAAACTTTTATTCTTTGGTTTAGACATGAGACATTACATTGGCTTCCTGTTTTCCATGTTTCTTCTGGAATCTAGAGGGTAAGTGTAGCTAAATGTGGAGCAAGCAGGAGAGGCTTTCCCTTAAAACTTTAAATTTTTGTTGGTATATGTTAGATTAGCTTCATGATCCGTATGAGCAAGATTTGGGTGAAGGACAAGTTTCTTTTTTAACTAAGGACAATTCATCATTTGGTTCGACATGATTTTTGATTTGTTGTATTCCAGTCTAGGGCTCTAGGCAAGCTAAACTAAGTTGAGCCAAGCCAGGTAAGCCATCTCAGCTTGACTCGTTCAAGTTGTATCCTTTTCCAGCTTAGGTCAAAGCTCAAGTTAAGCTTTGTTCAGTACAATTGCACTTGCTTTTCCATGGAAATCCCTCTTCAGGCTAGTCCCCATTCTTGCTTTTAGTCATAGAAGAAAAAGATGCTCTCAAGTTTTAGGAAGGAATTAATATTCCTTGTTGTGGAAGGAAAGGACAAACATTCTGTAATTATATTGAAGCCACCCCTCTCTGAAGGATTTTCTCAAAAATGATGTCAAGTTAGGGAAGCATGGATAAGAAAATCCATAGCTGACCGTGACCGATTCTTTTTTCATACTGATCTTGGACTCATAAAGGACAATTCGTAATGGTAAAAGAAATGTGCAGCATGCTCTTAAGGGTCATTTAATATGCATTTGCAGTTACTAATTCTTGGTTAGTCTGAGTGGCGAATGATATTTACGGTCGATAATTTTTTTTTCGCATGAAGATTCCAAAAAGGAATAGAAGATACAAAATTGATTTTTGTCCTATTTTTAGGCATCCTCTGTTCAACGTAGAAAAAGGATGTCATACATACAATTGTCTTCATTTTGCAGTTTGGTAATTGTATATGGGATTTTCTTATCATCCAATAAGACGACTGTTTTGAGTTAGGATCTAATGGTACATTGTTTTCTAGTTGAAAGATGGTTAATATATCCTGGCCTTGATGGGAATTACCTTTCTTCTTGCTACCGTAAATTCTAATATATGATCAATCTAGGTTAAGAGTAGCTTGCTTTCCAGTTTTCTTAGGTTCCCATGCTTGAAACACTTATATTCATGCAGCATCGGAATTTAAATGAGAACTGGATCATGTTATTTAGAGCAACTGTGCTGATCTTTGCGTTTATTGGCTCTAATTTTCAAGTGATGTATAGCACTCATTTCTTTGGACAGTTATCCTGTTGTCTAGCTGAATGAAGTAATGACTGATTTATCTTTTATTTCAGGTTTGGCTTTTCACCCGCTTGATGGGATACTGCAGGCGGTACCACATGTGATCTCCTTACTTCTTGTGCCAACCCATTTCATGACACACGTTTTGCTCTTATTCTTGGAGGGTATATGGACAGCAAACATACATGACTGCATCCATGGCAACCTCTGGCCCATAATGGGTGCTGGTTACCACACTATCCATCATACTACATACAGACATAACTATGGCCACTATACAATATGGATGGATTGGTTCTTTGGCACCCTTCGAGGCCCCTTGGATGATGGATCCAAGAAGGTCATGTGATGCTGCTGTCATCGCTCCTGCTTGGTCCTTCGCCATTTGAACTTTAATGTGTTAGCTGGATGATCATGTTGGTTGGTCCACTGCCCGTAAATCATGTTGGTTATTACATTCTTTCATGTCGATGACTAGAAGGAAAAATCTAGTGATGTGGAATTTTGGGTATCAATGAAACTTTTCTGGCGTGATGTTTTGTCTCTGTTACTCCTAATTCTAGTCTACTTTTACCAGTAAGCTCTAGAAATTCTTCAATGATGAAAAACAATCCTGGATTTAAGTGAATCCTTCAATACAATTGCCACCACAACAAATATTAGATCTTTTATGATTCTGAAGTTGTAGAAAAAACTTGTGGGGATCCGCTAGGCGACTCTAAGTGAGTCCGCAGAGGAATTTTAAAGATTGAAGGGCTCCTTCTAACACCTCTTCCACTTCACCAACTGGTAGTCGACCCGAAGGATTGGTCTGAATGCGCCAAGGACCGGGTTTAATCATCTTTTTTACCTTCTCTTCTTCCTTTTCTGTGATTTCTTCAATAGTACCAGAAAATTTGACCTCTTCAAGCTTTTTGGATAATCCAATGTGGAAAGTGTACTTCACTTGTATGAAAAACTCCATCATCAAACTTTTTTATTTATCCAATCATTCAAGACTAACATTCCACTATTGTAGACATAATTTAAAAACAAATCATGTAAACGATGAACGTATGAAACCTTGGCAGCCACTGCGGTGTATCCATTATTTCAAAGGGGAAACACATTTCTATAAACAATTATATACCTACATCATGTCAAGTATAGTAAATGTAGTCATACATTTCGAATGGGCTCCACTAAAAGTGAAAAATTGCAGAACACAAATAATTTTTTTTTTAAAATTCTTAAATTAATTTTTAAGTTGAACTTTTTAACACAATTCACTTTTAGAAAAAATAAACGTTAACAATGGACCTTGAGTGATAAGGCAATCTACCCACCATGAAATACTTAAATAGTGTAGATTTTGAACTTAAGAGGGAATAAGATGAATACATATGTTAATATTAGCTATTAAACGGCCTTTACATTTAGCCTGCTTTGGTCATAGTGATGTATTATCTTTTATTATTTTTTGGTTTGCATATGTGCGTAATTAATGTACAAAATTATATGTAATTCGTAAAAGGCTTTGAGACGTCCACGTCAGGGACCTCTGCTTCATGTCCCATGCTGGGGGATGCCACAAAGCTCATACAGATATTTTGCAGTGTTCTCCACTGATTCACCGATGATAAACTGAGCGAAGAATCTCAGAACTGGAAAACCTTCACCACTACTCTTCCCCACCCATGCCTGCGGTTTTCTTTCTTTCTGGGTCACCCTCTATTCTCAACATCTCATCCTCCTTAAACCCAAAACCTCCCATAACCCCTCAGAGCACCCCAACCCCTCCAAAGCATGAATTCTCAGTATCCAAAAACCAACGCCTTTTGCAATCTAATGCCGCCATCAAGATGCCCACAGCTCCATGGATGAAGGGTCCTCTTCTTCTCCAACCCCATGAAGTTGTTGACCTCTCTAAGCCCGACAACAAGAAGAGCTCAAACAATGCCCAAGTCGAGAAGGCCGATACGGCGCTGACCGAGAAAGTGGGCCTGAGGGGGAGGAGGGCAGTGGACAAGATCGCCAGAAGCGTCGAAAAGCTCGCAGATACGGAAAGTTCGGATGAATTCCAGAAGGATTCTGGGGAATTTGGATTTGGGGATTGCTTGGAACAGCTTGGGGAAGGTGACGATTCGAGAAATGGCCGCAAAATGCCGTGGGAAAGGGATGAGGAATTCATTTTACGGCGGACGAAGAAGGTGAAGGCGTTTACCGAAGCGGAATTGAGGCTTGACTCGGCGTTGCTTGAGAGGTTGAGGGGTGAAGCCGCTAAGATGAGGAAATGGGTGAAGGTTAAGAAAGCTGGGGTGACTCAAGGTGTAGTTGATGAGATTAGAATGGTTTGGAGGAGGGATGAGCTTGTCATGTTGAAATTTGATGTTCCTTTGTGCCGAAATATGGATAGAGCTCGAGAAATTGTAGAGGTGCTGTTTCTTTTGTCTATTTATTTTTTTATTTTTCTTTCATGAAGGAAAACAGTACGATGTATTTATCATTTTCTTGAATATAATGCTTATGGGAGGCTCTGTGAAAAGAAGAGACTGATTAAAATGGCTTTATAAAATTGGTTACGGAATCCGGTAATTGGAGATTTCTGATATATTGTATAACGACTAACGTAAAAATTAAAGAAAAAAATCTATGATGATTTGGAATGGTCTTTGGAGCTTGAACACAAGCTGGAATTGAATTGCTGAAGTTGCCCAAAATTCTTTGATTTCGATGAATTACCCTCCTTGGTTGTGTACAACACGAACATGTGCTTTGTTTATTTAGATATTTACACACGCGCACACACAAACGTATTAATCTTATTATTATTGTGTAATCTTATCTCTTTTGTTAAAACATATGCTTATATTAGTAGATTGATGATGTGCTTTTCATGAGTAGGCAAATAATTAGACTCAATTGGATTGCTGATACTTCTTCTTGTTGTAGGTTTTGACTATTGAGATTGATATATTTTTCAGTTTTTCTGTGTTAAGATGTCAAAGTTTTTGATGAAGTTTTTTATCTCAAATAAATTTAGATACTGCTTAAAACAGTTTCAAGGTAGGTTGAAATTCATAGCTTCTTTTGTCATGCTCCCACCTCATTTAGGTTTCATCATTGTATACTTTTTGATTCTTTTTCACTGTTTCTGATGGTTTCTCTTGTAATTCTTTTCTCAAAAACAGATCAAGACTGGAGGCCTGGTTGTCTGGAGTAAGAAAAATGCACTTGTAGTCTATCGAGGATGCAAGCATCAGTCCTCTCTGAATGAATTTTTAAAGACGCCAGCAGGGTTTGCTGGCAGTCAAACAGTCCCTTATTATGAGATTGGTCTCCTGAAACATGAAAAAGACTCAAAGACTTTCCGAGTTAGGTCCACTGGAAATGGTTTAGATGAAAGGACCTGCAGAAAGGAGAGTGAGGGGAAGCCTTCACCAAGTGGAATCTTTTTACAAAAGGATTTAAATAGCCAACCCATAAGTGGATCTCTTTATGACAGGGAAATGGAAAGATTATTGGACGGCTTGGGACCCCGTTACATTGACTGGTGGATGCACAAGCCTTTGCCCGTAGATGCGGACTTACTTCCTGAAGTGGTTCCAGGATTTACATCTCCTTTTAGACTTTGCCCACCACATACTAGAGCAAAGCTGACAGATGATGAATTTACATACTTGAGGAAGCTTGCTCAATCTTTACCTACTCATTTTGTCCTTGGTATTACCTAGCGTACTGTCATATTCATTTCTGCTCCAAGCATATTATATTCATGGAACATATCATTCTATGATATAGTATCTAGCTAGTGAAGAAACTAGCAAAAGGGGAAGTGATAATGCACTCATTGGATATGGGAAAAAAGAAGAAAGAAAAAATAAAGAACAAAGTAGGGAAAATATACCTTTCAGTAAGTCCTTGAAAACATTGCATGAGATTAATCATCAAGCCCCATGTTTCATATGGTTTACCATTTAGTGAATACAATTTTATTATTTATCAATTAATCTTATCATCATTCCTTTAGGATGAAAATTTGATTGAGGATACAACTATTACTTCGTTAGAGAAAACAGTTTTTGCAATTATTTTTCTTGTTTTGTTGTGTTTCTGTATTGTGACTACTAATACTGTTACAATCTCAAAACTGTTATGAGCATTAAATTTTTGGAAACACTAAAGATCATTGGGCATTCCTTTGTGATATAAGATCTAAAGTGGGCTGGTATCTTACTGCATTTGAAGAAACAGAAATAATATTGAATTTCCCTTCACATGAAGTTCAAATTATTTTTATTATGTTTGGTAAAGTAAGTCAATATAGTACGTTTAAGAGTCAGCTGTACGGATCAAATGTGTCAAGTGATAAGAACAACCTACAGGTTTATCTAGAACACTTGATGCCTGATCCTTGTAAAATATTTTTTAATTATATGTATATGTGGATTTTTCTTCAAAACCTTTTGATATAACCGGTTCCTTTGGAAGTCTTGTGAGATCCTCTTAAGTCACTGATTTGGTTTAGATGCCTTCTGAATATTTCAACTGTTTCTGAGTGGTAGATTTTTATTTACCATTAAGAACCTTCCAAGGGTACCCATTGTCATGTTTGGTATTCAGTGTATCAAATGAGTTAAGTAATCTCTCATTTGTGCATTAGAGATGAAAACATCTTAACTAGTGTGAGGCTAAATTTTGAGCATGAGCAATGTAAGTGTCCATGCTATTCAATGTGTTCACCCTTAAACTTCGTGCTATTGAGGAGTCCAGATTCAGGGCTAAGAATGTAATATGGGTACAACAGCCAACCAGCATGCGAGTGCCATTTAATGAGACGCTTGGATTCATCTTTACCTCTTAAGATTCCTCGGACTTTGTTGTTGACATTCCAGAAGTGCACACTGGAACATTCATGTCATACTTGCAGACCAAGTGAGCGGTTTTACCTGTCCATGCCATAAACAACTTGACTCTTTTGTAATTATTATATGATATATTAATTGCAACAACCATCGCTGGAAAATTTTGTCTTCGCAAATAATAGTGACATAATAATGTCTTGAAGAAGTAAGAGAACGATCATGTTGGGTCTATTTGAGGCGCAGAATTTTGAATTCTTACTATGACTCTGGGCCATGTTAAGTTGTGCATGTTCTTCTCTGTCTGATCAAGAGTTTAATTCTGGTATTACTTTGATTTGTAAAGGGAGAAACAGAAAACTTCAAGGCTTAGCTGCAGCCATCTTAAAACTCTGGGAGAAAAGCCTAATCGTGAAGATTGCTGTGAAGTGGGGAATCCCAAATACAAACAATGAGCAAATGGCATATGAACTTAAGGCAAGTTATATGTAACAGACTCCTAGACTGTGTATTGGTTAAGTCTATGATATGTAGATTTTTTTCTGTCTCTAGTATAAAAAGGCAAAGTCTCCCTGTCTTAGTCTTTGGCAGGCTTCCATAAATGTCGGCTTCAAGTGGCAGTGGGAGCATATTAATGTCACCATTTGAGACAAGCTGGCCTACCTAATGATCTCCATTTTATGAATAACATTCCTTTCCAGGCACCATTACTACTCATTCATTATTTGGTGCTTAAATCACCACAGTTTTGCTGCAAACATGATGTGACACTCGTAGAATAATTCTAGAGTGATCCAAGCACACGAACACCTTTTATAGATAGGCTGTTAGATATGAATTTGGAAATTTGGATTCTAAAGGATCATGGTTTAAGATGTTATCCATTGAAAGTTAAAAAAAGAAACCATGCTTGCCTATGCACCCAGATCCATAATCTATGTTTTGTGATCTTAACTCTCTATGGCTGCCTATATATCTGTCCATGGACAATATGAATTTGAACATTGAATATATTGCAGAATCTTACAGGAGGAGTTCTTCTGCTACGTAATAAGTTCCTCATAATATTTTATAGAGGTAAGGACTTTCTTCCTGGCAGAATTGCAAATTTAGTAGCGGAAAGGGAAACTGAACTCAAAAGATGCCAACTTCATGAGGAAGCTGCACGGCTGAAAGCAGCTGAAGCTATTTGTGTGGATAATGGATTGGTGGAAAGCACTATGACATCTGGAACTTTAATAGAATCCCAGTACATCGAATCAGAGTTCAGGGATCTAAAAAGGAAAAATACAGAGACTGATATCAAATTGGAAGCTGAAAAGAAAAGATTAGAGAGGGAGCTAAGACAGCAAGAGCGCAAGCTTTTTATTGTAAGTGTAAATTGTGGGTTTTATTTCCCCACTATCTTAATTCATTCCACTCTGCTTGTGAAAGATACATTGTGGATTTGACAGCTTAATTCAAAGATAGAGAAGTCAATGAAGGAGTTATCAAAGTTGAATGGAGCAGGGGCACCTGCTGAGCAAGAGGCAGACCGGGAAATGATAACTGAAGAGGAGCGAAGATGTTTCCAGAAGATGGGCCTGAAGATGGATAGTTTTTTAGTGCTTGGTAATCTAAGACTTGCTTGTCTAGCTTCATAATTGCTGCATCCTCTATTCTTTGTTCTACATTGAAGTTAGTATTCTCGTTAAGTACTTTGAGTTTTAAACTACTGATTGGTCCTGCATCGATGTTGGAAATTGGTTTTCTTATTAGGATTAGAGTTGCCTATTGCATGATGATACGACATTACGTGATAATGAATTTTCTAGAAACTTTGTTCTCACAATTAAAAATAATTCAACTTTCTTTTGTTTCTGCCTAAGCATGCTGCATCCTCTTCTTTTGTTTGTATGCTCAGTTAGTGTTAGATGACAAAAACGTGTTCCAGACTGTGTTTACATATTGATGAGTAGATCCTTGAGCTCTTCCTGCATGTTGTTCCTGATGCATAAAATAGTCACCTTGTAAGAACTGGAGCCATGATTCCAAAAGTAATCACTGCTATAGATAGGGACCTTCTCCTTGAAAAAGAGATATTTTGACTATCTGCAGATGGTTGTCACAGAAGGTTGGGGCAGTGCAACACACATGGCAAAGCCCTTTAATTCTCCACTGACTTCTTAGGTGCAAGTTCCTTTACCTTTGAGTTGTCTCTGTCATAGAATAAATATGAGGACCAGCCTGTTGTTTTAGAGTTAACATTTTCTAGGTTTGAAGTAAGGTAGATACTGTTATCATAACGGCATTTCTTCAAAATCAGCTAGGGGAATCATTTTGTTAAAAGAATAAAAAAATCAAAATCTAGAAGCTGTTTAGCCTCTTTGGTGATCTTTTACTATATTTTTCTTGCACTAGGATTTGGTCCAATCTTGCATATGCTAGTGCTTGTTGACAAATTTAAGCTATTCGCTCAGTTTGACATTTTAACAAAGAAAATTGAGATGAAAAGTACTACTTAACTGCCATTGAGTAGCTTCAGGGCCATTTTTTTCTTGAAGTAACAAATGGGCAAAAGAATCCTGTGTGGAGTAGGAAGAAAGGGCAGTTTTAGTTGTTCCCAACTGTAGTTAAAGTTGTTTTTCCACTCACTCCTTATTTTTTTCATTTATTGTTGGCTTCAGGTAGGCGTGGTGTCTTTGATGGTGTAATAGAAGGCCTGCATCAACAATGGAAGTACAGAGAAGTAGTCAAGGTGATCACGAAGCAGAGATTGCTTCATCAGGTCATTTATACTGCTAAAATGCTTGAAGCAGAAAGTGGTGGTATCCTAGTTTCAGTGAACAAGCTAAAAGATGGTCATGCTATAATTATTTACCGGGGGAAGAACTACAGACGGCCTTTAAAACTAGTACCTGATAATCTTCTAAGTAAGAGGGAAGCATTACATAGATCCGTTGAAATGCAAAGAGTTGGAGTAAGTGGAGTTCTTTGTTTTGTCACTACTTCTCCGTCTCCTTATTCTTTGAGTGTTTTTGCTGATTCATTTTTGTTTGTCATGTCGTTAATGACTGATTCAGACTACTTTTTTATTCTTTCTTTTTTTCATTTTTTCTTTGGTGGGGGTGGTCTCAGTCGTTGCAGTTTTTCGCTTACCAGAGACAGCAGGCAATCACAGATTTGAAACGCAAATTGGTAAACTTGATAGTTAATCCTATACTTTTATCTAACAAAAGTATATAATGAGCTTTGCAACATCAAAAATGATGCAAGCTTTCTATTCTTTTTTTTTTTTTTTCAATGCATTAATATCAATGAATTTACAACTTTTGTTATTTAATCCAACATACAACATTTGTTCATTGACTGTTGAATTGGTGAACACTACAGCGAGAATCATGGGATCACTTTTCAGCTAATGACTTTGCAGGCAGATCTGCAGGCGAGCAAACGTGAATTTTCACAAACCACGGGTTAGATTTAGCATGCCATATTTCCTCTTACACGTTCAGCATATTTGAGAGAGGATGGACGAAGGTTTGCCATTGGACGGAAGCTCTCTATCTGCCAGCGACCAAATTACTTTGCAAGTAAGACCTCAGCCTGAACTCAATTATTTCTTTAGAGATGTCTCTCAGTCTGCTACTTGATATCCTTATGACATAAGAATTTATGAAACATGTGAATTCCGGAAGTTTGGTTTTGCAACACTGCAAAAGGGATAACTTTGTTATACTCAGTTTCCCATCCTGGATAGGGTGCTGTCCTTGCTAAATAATCAAGTTTGGCATAACTTTGTTATGCTAAATAACAAGGGATAACTTTGTTATACTTCGAACCTTGACAGTACATCCTTTCACTTCTGCCCTTAATCAAGTTTGGCATGAATTACTGCGTGGAAACATATAGCTACCATCCCAAGTTTCAATTGGCCAGCAGGATTAAACCTAGTGATGGTTTGTTAAGAAAATAAGTCTCTTTTAACATGGTTACCTTTCTATTGGTCTTACACTTCAACTATGATGGATAGAAATACATATCTAAATTCGAAACATCCAAGGGGACCAATGTAAAAACTTTAATTTATCTCTAAAAAACCATATCTGATACCCCAAATATTTTACAAAAATTCTTGTCTTTGTGACCTTCTTCCTTTTAGTTCCTTCACATTTTTACTTCTAAAACCTGGCCTATACGAGAGTATTGATCAAATGATGCCAATAAGACAAGAGAAAATGTCCTATTTGGATAGAGTTATTTAGTTGCAATAGACTTATCTTTATGAGCAACTCTAACAAAACAAAGTGAATTTTCTTAATTTTAAGGAGAATATCTAGGTATTTGTACGTAGAAATCATTTTACTGCAATATGATACTAGTGATTTTGAAAATTCTTTAAATTTTTCGAGGATTAGATGATATAAAGTTTAATCATAGTGTTTGTCTGACTTAAGAGTTATTTTCTTTTTTATTTTTACACAATCATCTTTAATAAACTTCAAGTGTAAGTGATTTTTTGAGATGAAATTGCATTTGTGTACATGATTCAAAAAAGTTTCCAGTATACCATTGTAACTGAAATTTCTCATTGTTTAGTATTATGACCATGTTATACATAACCAACTATACATATGAACAAATTGTTTTACTTAACTACCATTACATAAACTAATAGATCATTATGATCAATGACATGTGTCTTTTGCCCATAGTCCTAAAAATGATAAAGCTTCTTGTCCGTGCATTCTCATTTGCTTTGTACAGCCACTTTCTTCTTTCTTTCTAGAGACCTCCAACCATTGCTACACACTACTGTAGGCTCGATCCTTCGCATGGCTGGAATTTTCAGGTAGTACTTGATTCCTACCTCCCTTTGCCCTCTTTGCACTTCCACGACCCTTGGCTCTCAGCTGTTGTTGCCATCGGTCTGGTCTTTCAGGCTCTAGTTGTACTCCTCTACTATGAACTTTCCCAACTCCTGCACCTTCTCGTTCAGTTTTAAGTCTCTCATCTCTGCGAAGATCCTCCTGTACCTTCTCGTTTGATTTCATGTATCTATCTCCATCCTCCCTCCCTCCATTCAGCCATAAGTGTATACTGAGACAAAGAGGAAGGAGATGAGGAAATATGTTGCGAATGTCACTGCTGAGACAAAGTGATGTGTGGGGTTTTTGTTCTTGCTTTCTGTATCTGTCTTGGGGCCGTGGAATATCACCTGGGCTTTGCTGCCTGTCTTTGTTGCCACTCACAGTGGCTAAAAGAGTGATTTTGCACTCCATTACAAATCCTTTTTAGGAGACAGTCGGTTTATGATTTGCACTCCATTACAAATACTTTTTAGGAGATGGTTGGTTTATGTTTTGGTGTTGATATTCATGTGTCCTGTTCAAGAAATTTCCAAAACGAGTGAACTTCTTTTCGCTTATGTTTTCTCTATACTCTGCTGTTGAGTACTTCAGTATATTACTTAATTATTTTTGTCTTCTGTGACAGTGGAGGGCTGTTCTGTCTCCCAGGCAATTTTGGTTCTTCGCAAAAAGTGGACACGGTAATTTCCTGCTCTCTTTGGGAAGTTCAAAATTTTTTGTCGCTTGGACCTCTTACATCAGAATTTAGGTTTACTCTTCTTCTGTCTTCAACTTATATTATGTTTTTCTAGTGTTATTTTGGCGTTATGATTTTGTTCTAGAATTTGATTCTTGATTAACAGAACTGATTTATGAAACTTGATCTGGGTTTTGTCTAACCAACCCGAGCCATTCAGGTCTATAGGCTTGTTTTTTTGCATTTCCTAATTATTAATTTTATATGTAAAAATATTTGATTTCTTGTCATAGTTAATGTAATGATATTAATGCTTCAAATATATCAAATAAAGGCATGAAGCTTTATCAGTATGAGATATTTTGAAGGCCTTCATGACTTCTATTGGTTGAAAAAAGAGATCCATATTTAGTTTCAAAGTAAACATTTCTATTATGGGATTCAAATTGAAGTGAAAATCAATTAGAAACGAAGCAACTAGCTGTTGTGTTTCCCAATCAAGGCTTTGAATTTTGTAATTAGGTTTCAATCTTGTCACATTTCTTTGGATTGCCATTTGCAATTTTTGTGTTTTTATTCATCAGAAAATACTTGTATGGGACTGAAATTCTAAGGGAAAGATAAATAGAAAAGAAAGAAGAAACCAGCTCTGGTGTTCCTCAATAAAGGCTTGGAACTTGCGATTAGGTTTCATCCATTACATATGTGGTTCTTTGCATTTGTCTTTTCTTACTCTGCTATTTCTGGTTATTGCTTTATATTTGATAATACACAAATACATGCTTGTGTACACATTTTTTAACTTATATATCTCTAAAATCTTGAAGTTGCTCTGTGAAAGTAAATCTTGAAGTTACTCTGTCGTCATTTTGCTGTTTCACTGAAACGGAGAAGTTCGTTTACTGTTTTGCTGCGTACTTGAGGAAGATGATAAAGAGGTGGTCTTCAGGAGTTGCAAGAACCATTTCCGCTTAGGTCTTCAGATCATTCTGCTGCCAATGGTCTCCTTGATGCTCACCTTGCGATGGTCTTCAATTTCCGTTGTTTGTAGGGTGTTGAATTTGATATGTCCCCAGTCTTTTGAACAAATATTGCAATTTATGGATGTAACCATTCAGGCTTCTGCAGCCGCTAGGATGTGAAAAGGACTCAACATGTATCACCTCTGTATAGTTGCTCTTGAATACATACAGCTGTTGACTTTAGATAAGGATTTCTAAATTGTAAGATAGAAAATACATCCTGGAAACTATGCAGGTATTCTTACTTGTATGGGCACTTCCGTCGGATTAATCAATGAACTTGTGTTTAAGTTGTATCTTAAACAGAAAATCAGTCTGTTATACAGGGTGCAAATTCAATGGATAGAGGTGATTGAATGTTGTAGTGATGTAGAATTTTATATGCGTTTAAAATGCTATTATATAAAACAAGTAGATGGATAGGGATCTTATTCTTTCTTCCAAGGACAGTCTTCCTTGCTATTAAGAATCCTTGCCACCTTATTAGCAATAAAACCAGTTTCTTTTACGAAATTTTAGCTGTGTTACAACGATATCTGTAGTCATTGAAAAAAGAAAATTGGTGATTACTCTCTTTGTCCTATCTTCAAAGCTTTCATCAAGACGATTGCATCTTTTAAAGAAATAATGGATTTCTATTATCATTAAGTAAGAAGAATTTTAAGGTGATTGCTTAGTGAATCCAAGAAAGGCTTTGGACAAAACTGCAAGGATCGAAGGGACCCTTTTAACGTCTCTGTCACCCTTCCAATTAATGGCCGATCTGAAGGACTAGTTTTAATACCCCAAAGACTGACCATTGTCATTCTTCACAATGTCTCCTTTCTCCTCTTCTTTTATTTCTCCAGAAGTATAAAAAGATTCTACCCCCTCGTATAAACCCATTGTGGAAACTACATTTCAGTAGGAAAGCTTCTTCATCTGGTAATTTTGTACCAGCAAACAAGTTCTATGAACTTTCTCCTTTTTGAGAGAAGAACATCGTCTTCTTTTCGATCAACTAAGTCACAAAGAGAAATTAATCGCAAAAGAAATGCACATATGCCTTACAATCTCATAACAAAGCCAAACGCAACATGCAAATCATGCTTCGCCATTATTCCGCGACCAGGAAAACATTACAGGTAGGAAGCAGAAAACAGAGCAGAGAATTCAAACCCAGTCACTCAGTCAACAGTCGGGATGGCACCACAAAATGCAGTGGTGACCCACTGAACCGCAATGGCCGACGTAGGTTTGGTAGGTTGACGCACTGGAACGATTTGTTGCAGTTTTCATCTTCCTTGTTGCTAGCGCAGGAAGAAGTTGGTACGGAACTCAATATGAATGTTGCAGAGATGAAGAAAGCGGACGATGGCCTGCCTGAACGTATAGTACACAATTGGAGAAAGACCAAGAAAGCAATGGAAAATGCCATTGGATAGTCATGCAGCATTCCGTTGGCAAATTTGGAGAAAGCGGATGAAGATCATAAGAGGACGGTGGAAACGCAGTTAAAGCAAAAAGGAACTTGAAGCCTACATGGACGTTTTGAGTGCGGGGTAGGAAAAAGGTCCGAAGGAAAGCGCGTTGTTCATGAAAATCAGGAGTCACTGACTTAAAGTAAGACCAACACACGGTAACTAAGAGGAAATCTTGTCGCCCTTCACATACTTTCCTATTCCCAAACAAACAAACGAAAGAGAGGCAGAGCATAATTGGTTTTGGAATTAAGTCACATTCCATGTTTTATCACAATGGCATTCATTATAACTTGCCACATCAAAATCCATAACTTTAATGCTGGCCAAAGTATTATTGCCAGTCATAAGGCAAAATGGTATCATGCGACCTTCTTCTTGAAGCATGAGGCAGGAAGCAACATTATCTCTTTTTGCAGAACTGTTGGCTTCATTTTTTTCCTTGGCTGCGAACAAATGTAGATCCCCAAACCATCTTGTTCTAGAAATTTTAAATCTAATTGTCATGAAACATCTTGGTTTAACAAAGCGTCAACCCTACCTCAATAAGAGTCCATCTATTTCTAACAAATTTCTCCTACATCTCCTTCGAATAGATAAGCAAGCACAACCAGGTTATTCACAATTTTCAAATCTTATCATACGATTGCTTCATTTTGACTGTGGCACTTTTATGATTATGAAGTTGCAAAAGAATCTTGAGGTGACCGAGGAGGTGAATACAAGAAAGGCTTTGGAGGAAATTGTAAGGATTGAAGTGTCCCTTCCAACATCTCAATCACCTTCCCAATTGATGGTCGATCAGAAGGATTAGTTTGAATACACCAAAGACCAACCAGTATCATCTTCTTTATCACATCTTCTTCTTCTTCTATCCCTTCTCCAAATGTATCAAGAGTTTTGCCCTTTTCAAGCTTTGTATAGATCCAATGTGAAAAATCTCTTTCACTAGAACAAGAGACTTCACCATCAAAATTTTTTCTTCCCCCAATCATTTCAAGAATCAACATTCCATAACTATAGACATCAGACTTATGAGAGACTACACCAAAATTTCGACTAAATACCTCCGGTGCAATATATCCTATAGTTCCTCTCATATTTGTCATTGACACAATACTTTCTTTTTTTCTGCATAGTTTAGCAAGGCCAAAATCAGATATTTTTGGACATAAATCTTCATCTAATAATATATTGTGAGGTTTTATATCAAAATGTAGAATCCTTGTCCTACAACCACGGTGTAAATACTCTAGTCCTCGAGCAATGCCGATTGCAATTCGAAACATGGTCTTCTCATCCAAGTGACAAGTTGCAAGTGAAGAGCTTTTATTGTATATAAATTGATCAAGAGATCCATTAGGCATAAACTCATAGATTAGAGCTCTACTATTCCTTTCATAGCAAAAACCCACAAGATTAACTATATTAACATGTGATGTTCTACTAATGCTAGCCACTTCATTGATAAAATCTTCTCCATTACCTTTAGACTCTTTCAAGACTTTCACTGCCACTAAATGCCCATCAAGTAACTTTCCTTTGTACACAGTACCATATCCTCCTTGTCCTAGTTTATTTTTGAATGAATTAGTTAATTTTTTCACTTCTGAATAACTATATCGCTTTGGAACCATTGATCCAAAATTTTTCATGATTTCCTCATCATTGAATGGATAATTCGTTGTACCTCTTTCGCAGCAAACCATTTTGTTTCTTGACAAGTGCCCTCTCTTAATGGTGTAGATAATCACAAAAGAGATTAGGACAATACCGAGGACAACTGAGGCAATGGCTGCATGCGAAAGGATAGTTTAAGTCATGTATTCTTCAAAGCATGCAGAAACGAAAGAAATAGATAATATATTGCAAGAATGACACATTCACTAAAGACATACATGAAAATAGGGGCAACAAAGAAAGAAACTTAAATAGCTTTTATATGATTGTCTTACCGATTGCTAGATGCTTGCGCTTCGAATGTCGTTCTGCAACAACAACATAAAGTTATTTACTTATTTATTTGAAGGAATCCTTTTTTTTTTTTCCCACTTGCATGATGACAATGTCATATAAAAAAAATTCAATGTTTTTATACGTTAGGGCAACAAAGAAAGGAGTTGGAAAATTTTGGGTTGGGATGTCTGCTGAGACAAAAGTAAAAAATCCAAAAGCAAACTACAAATTCATTATGAAAATTACGTATATTATTTGTTATGCATTGATAATGATAATATAAAATTTTCAAATCAGGCATACAAAAAACAGAAAAGAAAAGAAAGCAATATTCAAAATTATGAAGTTAGAAATCTGTACCGGTTTTTGGTTGTGGCGCGATAGATGATGGAAGTGAACTTGGGGTTGGGGTGTCAGCTGAAACAAAAAGAATAAATCCAAAAAAGCAAAGAAAAAATTCACTATGCAATGGTATTATTTGTTGAGCATAGATAAGAAAAAATTAAAATTTTCACATAATCAAGCATATAAAAAACAGAAAAGAAAACTCAAGAAAGGAATATTTAGAATCGTGAAGTTAGAAATCTGTACCCAACGGTGATGGTGAGATAAGTGAACTTGGGGTTGGGGTGTCAGCTGAAACAAAAAGAATAAATCCAAAAAAACAAAGAAAAAATTCATTATGCAATGGTATTATTTGTTGAGCATAGATAAGAAAAAATTAAAATTTTCACATAATCAAGCATATAAAAAACAGAAAAGAAAACTCAAGAAAGGAATATTTAGAATCGTGAAGTTAGAAATCTGTACCCAACGGTGATGGTGAGATAAATGGTGGTTGTGGACTTGGGGTTGGGGAGTCTGCTGAAATAGAAAGAATTAATCAGGAAAAAGAAAAGAAATTTCAATTGTACTAATTTTTATTACTGTTGTGCATACATAAGAAAACTATAAAAGAAAAAAAGCAAGAACAAAATTGAGGAAAGAACGGAGCCATTAAAATTTTATATATAGCTGTAATTATACATTAATAATTCATGTTCACATCTCATAAATTTTCCACAATTTTAGGGGCAAAATAATGTAAGACCCAAACCTGGAGTAGGTAAACGGTCCCCACTTCTTGAATCATTACCACAAAGACGAGAAGACAGCTTTTGTTCTGCAACAAGAATATGAGAATTGATTAGAAATCTTTATAAGAAGAGAATATTACGACTTGTATGCACCAAATTTTCGAGTTGCCTACTTAACAAAAGAGGGGAAAAAAAAAAAAGGTTCTAGTTGCCTCATAACGGGACTTTCAGAATAAGCATTATTAATTCTCAATTAGTAACATTTTTTTCACAAATCTAATATTAATGAACCCAATCTTTTCTTTTCTTTTTTTTTTTAAAAAGAGTTACATGACAAAAGAATTACCGGAAACCTTTTTTTTTTTTTTTTTTATATAAGAAAAAAGTCGTTGCTATATTAAGTTCTTTGGATTCTCACACAACAGCCGTGATGATCGCAGCTGATACTGTGAATCTAGCATGTTTTTCAATAAATTGATTTAAAAGTGAAATATTGAATGTTAGAAAGAAATAAAAATATAGGTTTAATTAAGACTATCCCATACTAAGTGTTTGGTTTAATTAGGAGTAAGTGCTGCTTGAGGCAACTTAAACACCAAATATGTGTATAAATGTGTGTCTTAAAAAAGAAAAAATACATGAGAAATATCCATGTCATCATGTACTCCCCACACCCCTCCATGCTTCCAGAAACATTCTTTTTTGTTTTTTGTTTTTTGTTTTTTTTTGGGTTAATGGTATGTTCCTTGCTGTCGAAGTTTGGTGATTTTTGAGCCCTAATTTAGAAGTTGGGTCAGTTCTTGGGTGGTAATTAATCGAATAACAACGCGATGCAAATACGCCTACAATTTAGTAACAAAGCCATGCGTATGCAACAGATCCCGACTTACCAGTAAAGCATAACGAGAGAAAAAAGAGAGCAGAAATTTCAAACCTGAACTAGGGTCGTAAGGGCGTTCACACAACAGCCGGGATGATCGCACCCCATACTGTGGAGGTAGCACTCTGAACCGCAATAGCGGATGTTGGGCTTGGATGTTGAGGAACTGGGAGGGTTTGTTTTCGTTCACATAGTGCTCGTTGCCGGCCCCAGGAGAAGGTAATATGGAAATCAAGATGAAAGATGTGAATATGAAGAAGAAACAGGAAGATAGTCTGCTCGAATGCATGCTTCAGAACTGGAGTAAGATCGAGAGAAGTCGAGAATGCCACTGAATACTGATGCTATGCATCTCTTAATACGCATTTTGAGTGAGTTAATGATGACCATGAGAGGAAAGGCGGTCGAAGCAACAAAGAACTGAGGCCCATAAACTGCTTTTCCTACCACTTTTTGACTCTAAAAGCGAGCAAAGGAAAGCGCGGTGGCCGTGTGAAGAAGGATTCAATGATCCCACTCGAAGGCCACGCATTGTTTTGGTCTCGAGGCCAAAATCAAGTCTTTGCCCAAGTCAAGCGCTGTTTACTTGCTTTTCCACTCCCCAACAACTGGAATTATGTCGTGCGGGGTCCTATGGCAACACTTTAATCCCACTCAGTATTCTGCTGTACAAGGTCCACGGTCCTTCAAATTCATCCATTTCTCCAACCGGCTACAGTTGCACCGCGTCCAACTCTGTCCAGTTCTACAAAGAGGATAAATCTGGTGTTCAACACCTCGAGGAAACACGGAAGATCTGTCGATTTCAATGACAAAGAAAGTGCCGCAGCCAAAGTGCTGACATAAGAATTATTGGAAAGCTGGAATAAATCTCATTTTGGCAACATCCAGAGTCCATTATGAGGCTTCATCAAGTTTTGAGCTACTGCAAAAGGGAACCCTCGGTTAAAAATCTGCCTTACTTCAAGGGCAGCCAGAAAGAAGGAACTACCACGAAAGCAAAAATCAAGGATATCTGTCATTTTCATTAACTTTTTCTGTTCCTCCAGCGCGCCTATCCTCTTCACCTGATCTGGAAGCGCTTGCTAATCCTGTTGTTTCCACCGAAGACAATTCCGGAGTTGTTTCACATTCATAGTTTAGAATCTGTAACAGCGCCGATAGGCCAACGATTAGAAAGGGGATGCCTTGCGTGTGTAGTACTCCCAAAGCTATTGTGGCAGCGCCACATTTTGACTCCAATAACTCCTGCTAAAACATACAGATTAAAACCCAAACAAACCAAAAAAGTGACGGATCATACTGAACAAGATATATTTCATTTAGGCTTGACATATCAATACATAATTAGGAGTGTAAATAGATTACCTTCTCAAGAAGATATTAACAGATAACTTATTTGATTGTTTTGCGTGTAAATTAATCACCAAACTAGGCCCTTTCTTCTCCTAAATCTGTCAACACAGTCAGCGCTCTTGCAAGACTTTTCAGGCTTGTCTGACTTTATAGACTTCCCAAGTCGGCCATCTAAACTATTCCTAGAAACTTCTCAAAGTTCCGAACCCATTTCAAATTTATCCGAGGGTCCAACTTCGATGGTTTTCTCTTATCAGATTCTACAGTAGTTTTTTTAGTACCATTTGTGGTTGCGTTTGATTTGCCAATAGCGTGTACAAATTTCTTTAGATGTTTAATGAATTCCGGGTAAAGCTTAAGGTTGCAGTGTCCACCTCCACTTAACCACAAGGGCTCAAGCCTTTCCTTGGAAAGATCCCAAGGCTGCTTCCCTGGGACCAATCCACAATTTCATCAGCAGTTCCCTGAATATGGAACATAAAATGTTCATTGTCAGGTCCTGTATGAAAATTGTGAGATAGGAAGTAGCATTTCAGATTGTTTTAATAGAATGGCCAAGAACGTAAATGCAACATGATCCTTTGGGGAAGCATAGTCACATTAAAACAGCTACCTCGGCCTGACCCAACCCAACCCAACCCAATATCAAAGTGATAAAAGATTGAACACAAAATAAAATCAAAATCCTTCGTACTTTGTATAAGTTAAACAACGATTCCACCAAATATACTTGATACATCCTGAAAATATTCGGCAGATGCACTTGAACTTGAATCACAATTGTTGTGGCAGAAGAAAACTGTTCTCGTAAGGTTCATCTGCAGTTCAAGAGGAAAGTCTTCCATCCTATGTCAAATATCTCCTAAAGTTCTTTTATATTCCATCTCTTGAAACACTAGGCAAATGAAATTTTTGCAATTCTATCTCTAAATTCCTTATCTGAATAAAAACTCATTTTGCCAAGTAAAAAAAAAAAAAAAATTCACTTATCACAGTACAAACAACAGCATGGTTCGTTAACTTAGGCGCACAAACACACAGAAAAAGAGAAAAGGTGGTTAAGACAAAAAGCCAAATGAGAGATAATGGTGTCTAAGTAAATATTACTTGCATGTATAACAAGAACAGGACCGCTCACTATTCCATTTTTGTCAATATTATGAAAAAGGAAAAATGGAAAAAAAAATAAAAATCAGAGACCACCTAACAAAAGAAACTAAAATGTGCACTAGAATTTAGAATATGAAACTACCTTAAAAGTATCAAACCAGTACGTCCGCTTAACTGGGTATGCACTCTCAGCCTAGTTAAGCGGATGTACTTGTGTTTAAGTTGTATCTTAAACACATAAAATCAGTCTATGTTATACAGGGTGCAAATTCAATGGATAGAGGTGATTGAATGTTGTAGTGATGTAGAATTTCATATGCGTTCAAAATGCTATTATATAAAACAAGTACATGGATAGGGATCTTTTCTGCCTTGGTGAAAGAGCCATATTCTTTCTTCCAGGACACTCTTCCTCGCTGTTAAGAATCCTTACCACCTTATTAGCAATAAAACCAGTTTCTTCTACCAAATTTTCGTGTGTTGCAAGGATATCTATTGTCATTGAAAAAAGAAAATTGGTGATTACTCTTTTTGTCCTATCTTCAAAGCTTTCATCAAGACGATTAGATCTATTTATGAAATAATGGATTTCTATTATCATGAAGTAAGAAGAATTTTAGGGTGATTGCTTAGTGAATACAAGAAAGGCTTTGGACAAAACTGCAAGGATCGAAGGGTCCCTTTTAACGTCTCTGTCACCCTTCCAATTAGTGGCCGATCTGAAGGATTAGTTTTAACGCCCCAAAGACTGACCATTGTCATTTTTTTCACAATTTCTTCTTCCTCCTCTTCTTTTATTTCTCCAGAAGTATAAAAAATTCTAACCCCTTCAAGCTTAGTATAAATCCATTGTGGAAAATACATTTCAGTAGGGAAGCTTCTTCATCTGGTAATTTTTTACCAGTAACCAAGTTCTATGAACTTTCTCCTTTTTGAGAGAAGAACATCATCTTCTTGTCGATCAACTAAGTCACAAATAGAAATTCATCGCAAAAGAAATGCTCATATGCCTTACAACCTCATAACAGAGGCAAACGCAACATGCAAATCATGCTTCGCCAATATTCCGCGATCAGAAGAACATTAGGGGTAGGGAAGCACAAAACAGAGCAGAGAATTCAAACCAAGTGACTCAGTCAACAGTCGGGATGGCACTACAAATTGCAGTGGTGACCCACTGAACCGCAATGGCCGACGTAGGTTTGGTAGGTTGACGCACTGGAACGATTTGTTGCAGTTTGCATCTTCCTTGTTGCCAGCGCAGGAAGAAGTTGGTGCGGTACTCAAGATGAATGTTGCGAAGATGAAGGAAACAGACGATGAATGTTCAGGTAGACGCAGTTAAAGTTAGACCAAGATGAATGTTCAGGCAGACGCCTGAACGTATAGTACACAGTTGGAGAAAGACCAAGAAAGCAATGGAAAATGCCATTGGATAGTTATGCTGCATTCCGTTGGCAAACTTGGAGAAAGCGGGTGAAGATCATGAGAGGACGGTGGAAACGCAGTTAAAGCAAAAAGGAACTTGAAGCCCGCATGGACGTTTTGAGTGCGGGGTAGGAAAAAGAGTCCGAAGGAACGCGCGTTGTTCATGAAAATCAGAAGTCACTGACCTAAAGTAAGACCAACACCCGGTAACTAAGAGGAAATCTTGTCGCCCTTCACATACTTTCATATTCCCAAATAAATCAACGAAAGCGAGGCAGAGCATAATTGGTTTTGGAATTAAGTCACATTCCATGTTATCAAAATGGCATTCATTATAACTTCCCACATCAAAATCCATAACTTTAATGCTGGCCAAAGTATTATTGCCAGTCGTAAGGCAAAATGGTATCGTGCGAGACCAGCTTCTTGAAGCATGAGGCAGGAAGCAACATTATGTCTTTTGCAGAGCTGCTGCCTTCATTTTAAACAGAAGTAGATCCCCAAACCATTTTGTTCCAGAAATGATAAATCTAATTGTCATGAAACATCTTGGTTTAACAAAGCTTTAACCAAACCTCAATAAGAGTCCATTTATTTCTACAAATTTCTCCTATATCTCCTTCAAATAGATAAGCAAGCACAACTAGATTATTCACAATTTTCAAATCCCATCATACGATTGCTTCATTTTGACTGTGGCACTTTTATGATTATGAAGTTGCAGAAGAATCTTGTGGTGATCGAGGAGGTGAATATAAGAAAGGTTTTGGAGGAAACTGTAGGGATTGAAGGGTCCCTTCCAACATCTTTATCGCCTTTCCAATTGATGGTCGATCAGAAGGATTAGTTTGAATACACCAAAGACCAACCAATATCATCTTCTTTATTATATCTTCTTCTTCTTCTATCCCTTCTCCAAATGTATTAAGAATTTTACCCTCTTCTAGCTTTGTATAAATCCAATGTGAAAAATCTCTTTCACTAGAACAAGAGCCTTCACCATCAAAATTTTTTCTTCCCCCAATCATTTCAAGAATTAGCATTCCATAACTATAGACATCAGACTTACAAGAGACTACACCAAAATTTCGGCTAAATACCTCTGGTGCAATATATCCTATAGTTCCTCTCATATCTATCATTGACACAACACTCTCCTTTTTTTTGCATAGTTTAGCAAGGCCAAAATCAGATATTTTTGGACAAAAATCTTCATCTAATAATATATTATGAGGTTTTATATCAAAATGCAGAATCCTTGTCCTACAACCACGATGTAGGTACTCTAGTCCTTGAGCAATGCCGATTGCAATTTGAAACATGGTCTTTTCATCCAAGTGACAAGTTACAAGTGAAGATCTTTTATTGTATATAAATTGATCAAGAGATCCATTAGGCATAAACTCATATATTAGAACTCTACTATTCTTCTCATAGCAGAAACCCACAAGATTGACTATATTAACATGTGATGTTCTACTAATACTAGATACTTCATTGATAAAATCTTCTCCATTACCTTTAGACTCATTCAAGACTTTCACTGCCACCAAACGCCCATCAGGTAACTTTCCCTTGTACACAATACCATATCCTCCATTTCCTAGTTTATTTTTGAATGAATTGGTCAATTTTTTCACTTCTAAATAAGTATATCGCTCGGGAACCATTGATCCAAAATTTTTCATGATTTCCTCATCATTGGATGGATAATTCCTTTTACCTCTTTCCCAGCAGACTATTTTGCTTGATAGGTGCCCTTTCTTAATGGTGTACACAATCACAAAAGAGATTAGGACAATTCCGAGGACAACTGAGGCAATGGCTGCATGCGAAAGGATAGTTTAAGTCATGTATTCTTCAAAGCATGCAGAAACGAAAGAAATAGATAATATATTGCAAGAATGACACATTCACTAAAGACATACATGAAAATAGGGGCTTTTCATTTTTATGTTAGGGCAACAAAGAAAGAAACTTAAATAGCTTTTATATAATTTTGATTGTCTTACCGATTGCTATTAGATGCTTGCGCTTCGAAGGTCGTCCTGCAACAAGAGCATAAGGTTATTTACTTCTTTATTTGAAGGAATCTTTTTTTTTTTTTTTTTCACTTGCATGATGACAATGTCATATCAAAAAAATCAATGTGGAAGAGAAGGGGGTGTGGAAGCCAAACAACGAAAAATTTGAAAGAAAAAAGAAGAAGAAGAAGAAGATGTAGATCCTCCAAGATGGGTGGTTATTGCATTTGCATGTGATATCTAGAAAACCTTGTAAATAATCAGAGAGGGAATAGCCTATTCCATAAGTATGAGAATAGGGAACCTTGGCCGAGGTTCATTTAGTTCTTTCATATGACCAGTAGCACAAAGTATAACCATATCATCGACACATTAGAAAGACGCGCTATCATTAACACAACTCTATTGAAAGTAAAAGAAACATCAGAGTAATTGTATCATATATAAACGTAGTCCCTCTTTGCCTAATTTATCATTCTCGTCTTGTCCATTTCTTCATTACCAAACTTCCTTGAATTTCAACTACGTCTTCCACAATCCAAGACGAGAACCACCACCACAAGAACTGCGACCCTGACCACAAGTTACAGAAGTCTCCTTTACCAGAGTACCTAACCCCTTAAGAGGACATACATTACGCCTCAATTTTACATGCACCTACTATGTCATAAACTTCAAGCTCGTTATGGGAACCCCGAAACCTAACACCACCCTTTATTCAACAATCACACTGGCAAGTCAAGCTTGAAAAGTGAAGAAAGAAAACTACAGAAAGTTACATCGAAAATTATAAAGTTAGGAACCCGCACCTCCATTTGGTGATCCCGGAGTAAAAGGTGGTGAAAAATTTGGGGTTGGGATGTCTGCTGAAACAAAAATAATAATTCCAGAAAAGCAAAGAAAAAAATTCATTATGAAATGGTATTACTTGTTATGCATAGATAAGAAAACTATAAATTCTTTACATAATCAGGCATACAAAAAACAGAAAAGAAAACTCAAGAAAGGAATATTTAGAATTGTGAAGTTAGAAATCTGTACCTGTATTTGGTGGTGGTGAGATAAATGATGGTTGCGGACTTGGGGTTGGGGAGTCTGCTGAAATAGAAAGAATTAATCCAGAAAAGAAAAAATAAAAAAATAAAAAAATAAAAAAATAAAAAATAAAAAATAAAAAATAAAAAATAAAAAATAAAAAAATAAAATTCAATTGTACTAATTTTTCTTATTGTTGTGCAAACTACAAATGCTTCATACAATCATGCACTCAAAAAAGAATAATAAACGGTGGTGACAAATTTTGTGAAACAGAAAGAACAAACCAAGAAAATAGAAAAGAAGAAAGAATAAAAGGGAGGAAAGAACGCAACCATTAAAAATTTATATATAACTGTAATTATACATTAATAATTCATGTTCACATCTCATAGATTAGTGAATTATCTTTGTTGTCCACAACTTTAGGGGCAAAATAATGCAAGACCCAAACCTGTGGTATTTGATCGCCCACAAGGAATCCTATTCGAGCTTCCTGCAGCAAGAATATGAAAGTTGATTAGAAGTCTTTATAAGAAGAAAATATTGCGACTTGTATGTACCAAATTTTCTAGTTGCCTACTTAACAAAAAAGAAAAAAAAAAATTATATTTGCCTCATAACGGGACTTTCAGAACAAGATTATTCACAAATCTAATATTAATGAACGAAATTTTAACCAAAAAAAGGTTTTCACGACAAAAGAATTACCGTAAACTTTTTATTTTATTTTTTAAAATTTTCGTTGCTATAGTAAATTCCTAATGCCGTGAAACCCATCATTAATCCTATTCCTTGGATTCTCACACAACCGCCGTGATGATGGCAGCTCATACTGTCGTGACGGCAATCTGAACCGCAACAGTGGATGTAGCTGGGACTATCCCATACATGTGAAATATCAAATATCAGAACTTACTTCCCACACTCCATGATCCCAGAAAGTATTTCCTTTGTTTTGTTTTTTTTTTTTGTTTTTTTTTGTTTTTTTTGTTTAATTTTTTTTAATGCGCCCGTTTAATTTTTATTGTTTGTTCCGGCCGTCGAACTCAGTTGATTTTCGAGGCCTAACTTGGTAGTCAGGTTAGTTCGTGGGTGTTAATTAATCGCAATACGATACAAACATGCCTACAATTTGGTACAAAGCGAAGCGCATGACGACGGAACAATAAATCCCGACTTCACCATTACTCAGCAACCAGAGAAACATAACAAAAGGAAAAAGAGAGCAGAAATTTCAAACCTGATGTTGAACACGCCGGTTCAGCAGGGTTCGTGGTTCCCACAGTGCCCTGCAATAGTCGACGCAGGGTTTGGATGTGGAGGAACTGCGAGGATTTGTTGCCGTTTACGTGGTGCTCGTTGCCGGCACAAAAAGGTGGTATGGAAATCAAGATGAACGACGCGAATATGAAGAAGTAAGCGGAAGATAATCTGCTCGAATACATGCTTCGAAACTGTAGTAAAACCGAGAGAAGTAGGGAATGCCAACGGATAATGATGCTATGCATCTCTTAATGTGCATTTTGAGAGAGCTAATGATGATCATGACGGGAAAGGTGATCGAAGCGACAAAGAACCGAAAGTTTCCTCTACCACTTTTTTTACTTTAAAAGAAAGCAAGGAAAGCGCGGGGACCGAGTGAAAAAGGATCCACTGATCCCAACCCAACACCACCACAACACCCCCCCCCCCCCCCCAAGGCCACGCGTTGTTTTGGTAATGAAGCCAAAATCAAGTCTTTTGCCCAAAGTCGTTCGCTGTTTACTTGAGTCACTGTTCGTACACGAAGATCACGTGTTGTTCTGGTCCGGGAGCTAAAATGAAGTCTTTGCCCAAGTCAATCGCTGTTTACTTGCTTTTCCTGTCCCAACAACCGGAATTATGTCGTGCGGGTCCTATGGCAACACTTTAATCCCACTCAGTATTCTGCTGTACAAGGTCCTTCAAATTCATCCATTTCTCTTACCAGTTACAATCAGGTGTTCAACACCACGAGAAAACACGGAAGATATGTCTATTTCAACGACAAACAAAGTGCCGCGGCCAAAGCACAGACCACAGAGGAATTGGAAAGCTGGAATAGATTTCATTGTTGGCAACATCAAGAGTCTATTCAGAGGCTCCAGCAAGCTTTGAGCTACCGCAACGGGAACCCTCGGTTAATGTTTGCCTTCCGAAAAAAAGTAATCCGTTTTGGCACTACAGAATTGTTTCTGTTCCTCCAACCTGTCCGTTCTTTTCACCTCATCTGGAAGCGCTTGCTAACCCTGTTGTTTCCACCAAAGAGAATTCCGGTGTTGTGTCAGATTCATAATTTAGATTCTGTCAGATCCATAATTTTGTGGCAAAAGAAGACTGTTCTCGTAAGGTTCATCTACAACATCCTTTGTCAAATATCTCCTAAAGTTCTTTTATATTTCGTCTCTAAAACTGCTAAGCAGATGAAATTTTCGCAATTCTATCTCTAAATTCCTTATCTGAAGAAGGAATCATTTTGCTTCTTCAGATATTCCTTATCTAAATTCCATTGTACTCCATCTCTAACTAAATATTGCTTATAAGAGAGGGCAAACCACCGTATCAACTTTGTCAATATTCTGAAAAGGAAAGAAAAAAAAAAAATCAGGACATCTAACAAAAGAGACTACAATGTGTAGTAGAACTAAGAAGATGAAACTAACTTAAAAATATCAAACTAGTATGTCCGCTTCAGTGTGTATAACACTCTGAACCCAGAGCAAAATCGGGCTATGTAAAACTATGCCTGTCGAGTTTGGAATTCTCGAAGCAAGATCAAGAGTGGGGCCACTGCCAACAGACTGACCATATAATACTAATTGTTCATCTCAGACATCATACTGCTCGAGGCATTTACAGGCTGCATCAATGTCGGCATACGTGTCTCGTTTGAATAGCTGTTTCAACACAAAAAAGGTGATAGTTTTTTAAGTAATCTGAAAAATGACTGGAAGACATTCAGGGACAGTATTCTGACAGCCAGTAAATATCAATAAACATACATGCTATGATTCAGTTTATGGCTTCCAACTTGAGCCCTCATGGAGTAAAAAATATGCTTAGACACATTGAACTATAGCTTGCCTTTCTTATCGGCAACAAAAAGCACAAGATATTGCCTCTGTGCCTACCCGAGTTAGTTCTGAAAATTTTAAGTCACCATTGTATATCAAAAGTTAAGTACTGAACACAATAAGCACAAAAATGATAGTACAATCATATGACATTGCCATGCAATTGCGTGCCTTGATTCTAAGACAACCATATTCACATGCTAAAGCGCTTTCTACTTAAAACTATGAAATATCAGTCTATCAGATTCTTCAACATCAATCTCCAAAAAAACATGAAGCAATCATTTTCTAGAGAAAAATAGCCATGAACTAGAATATAAATACAAAATGCATCATGAATAAAAACAGCATGCCTTCTCAAACAATTGAAAATTCTTGCTGTGATACACCCAATAATGCTTAAAACAACCAATACTCAGATATTAGTTGCATATCCAAAGGATTTCATAAGCTTATGATTGGTGCATTAGTTGATGTAGACATGGACTAGAGAGAATAGGAAACAAGACAAAGTAGAAATTTTAACATGTACATGGGAAAACAAGAGAGCTTCTAGTTGGAGCCCTAGTAATGTATTGGTACCTGTCTTATAGTTGGAGCCTTGGTAATGTATTGGTGCTTCTCTTAACTAACCAAGGGGAGGTCTTGGTTTGCAAACCAAGGAGGGGAAAATTTGGGAGGTTAAGTGTTACCTATCATTTTGTTCACTAAAAAGAATGAAAAAAAAGTGAAAAGAAGAAAATTTGATCAATAAAATAGATGATGGAAGAAATTAAGTTGTGAGTATACATCTTATTATTATGCATTGGCCCAAAGAAGCTAATTCAAGATATATTTAGTTAGCAAATCTTTGCAAGTAAATGTATTGGATGAATAAAACTCCCCTTGAATTTGCCATTGTATGAGAACTCTCCATTTGTGAGCCACTAAATTACTTTGCAAGTGAAACATCAACCAAAATTCAATTATTTCTTTACGACACTAGAATTTATGTAACATGTAAATTTTAGAAGTTTGGCTCTATAGCATTGCACAAGGGGAAACTTTGGTACACTTAGTTCCCCATTCTAGATAATGTGTTGTCCCTTTCTAAATGATCTATTTTTATAAGGATTGAAATCCTTGTTGAAACCTAAACCTTGATAGTACTCCTTTCCCTTTTTGCCCTTAATCAAGTTTGCCATGAATTTCTGCATGGGAACCTATATATAACTCTAGAGAAGTATGCTACCACCCCAAAGTTCAATAGGTTAGCAAGATCAAACCTACTGATGGTTAGCTAAGAAAACAAGTCTCTCTTAACCTAGTTACCTTTCTATCGGTCTTAGGCTTGAACTATGATGGATAAAAGCACATATCCAATTTCAAATTATCCAATGGGACCAATGTAAAATTTTTTAACTAACTTTAAAAAAACATGGTTGATATACCAAATGTTTGATCTAATTCCTCAATTCTATGCCCTCTTTCTTTTAGTTCCATCATATTTTTCCTTGTAAGACTTGGCCTATATGAGAGTATTGGTGAAATGAGACCAATAAGACTTATTTGGATAGAGTATAGTCCAACATTCAATAATTTCTTTCATCGAAGCTTTAAGGTATAATTTAAATAATGGGATTCAAATAATAAATTTAACAACGAACAATACTTTATCAAATCGAGAATCTACTGCTACATCAAGTATGTAAGTCCAAATTGTTCTATTGGCTTTATTTTCTATCTTTCCTAATTATTACCACTATAAATAAAATTTTTTGATTATTCATCATATTTAATGTGATGATATTAATGTTTCAAATGTCTTGAATAAAGGCATGAAGCTACATAAGTATGAAATAGTTCGAAACTTGTATTGGTTGAAAAAAGAGATCCATTTTCAGTTTCAAAGTAAATGTTTTTATTATGGGACTGAAATTGAAGTTAAGATCAATTAGAAAAGAAGCAACCAGCTTTGGCGCTTCCCAAGCAGGGCTTTGAATTTTGTGATTAGGTTTCAATCTTATCATTGTGCTTCCTTGCATTTTTATGTCATTTTCTTACATTGCCAGTTCTAATTTTAGTGTTTTTATTTCATCCGAAAATACTTGTACGGGACGAAACTGTGATGGAAAGATAATAGAAAAGAAAGAAAAAAAAAATACCTATGGCGTTCCTCAATAAAGGCTTTGAATTTGTGATTAGGTTTCAGCCGTTCCAGATGCGGTTCCTTGCATTTGTCGTTTTCTTACTCTGCTATTTTTTGTTATCGCTTTATATTTAGTCATCCAGGAATACATACATGCTTGTATACACACTTTTGAACTAATTTATCTCTAAAATCCTGAAGTTGATCTGTGGGAGTAAATCTTGAAGTTGCTCTGTAGTCATTTTGCTGTTTCACTAAAACGGATAAGTTGTTGGTTTACTGTTTTGCTGTATACTTGAGGAAGATGATGATAAAGAGGTGGATCTTCAGGAGTTGCAAGGACCAGTTCCGCTTAGGTCTTCAGATCATTCTGCTGCCAACGGTCTAAGTGATGCTGACTTTGCGAAGGTCTTCAATTTCCGTTTTTTGTATGGTGTTGAATTTGATATGTCCCGACTCTTTAGATCGAAAATAGCACTTTATGGATGTAACCATTCAGGCTTCTGCTACCGCTAGGATGTGAAAAGGAATCAGAATGTATCACCTCTGTATACTTAGTCTTGAATACATGTAGCTGTTGACTTTAGATGAGGAATTTTAAATTGTAAGGTCGAAAATACAACCTGGAAAGTTTGCAGTTATTCTTACTTGAATGGGCACTTCTGTAGGATTAAACAATGAACTTGTGTCTAAGTTGTTTCTTAAACCCATAAATGAGTCTATGTGGTAGAGATGTAGAATGTCATATGCGTTTAAGATGCTAGTATATAAAACAAGTACATAAACAAGGATATTTTCAGCTTCTGAATCCACTAATGCATTTGCATCTTTTTTAGAAATAATGGATTTCTATTACCACGCAGTCATAGAAGAATTTGAAGGTGATCTTTTGGGCGAATCAAAGAAAGGCTTTGGACGAAACTGGAAAGATTAAAGGTCCCTTCTAACATCTCTATCACCTTACCAATTGATGGCCGACCTTAGGGACTGATTTGAATACACCAAAGACTGACTCTAACCATCTTTTTCACAATATCTGCTTCCTCCTCTTCTTTTATTTCTCCAAAAGTACAAAACGTTTTAACCCCTTAAAGCTTTAAATCCATTGTGGAAAATATATTTCAGTAGGATATTTTTCTTCATCTGGTAATTTTTGATCACCAAATCAGCTATGTGTACTTCCTCCTTTCTGAGAGAGGAAGATATCATCTTCTTGTCTATAAACTAAGTCACAAATGGTAATTAGTCGCAAAAGAAATGCATTTGCGCCAAAGATCTCATAAGAAAGCCAAGCGTAACATGTAAATCATGACTTCGCCAATATTCTACAACCATGAAAGCATAACAGAAAGGGAAGCAGAAAACAGAGCAGAGAATTCAAACCCGGCAACCCAGCCAATGGTCGTGCTAGCACTACAAATTGCAGTGGTGGCACACTGAAAACGTTTTGGTTTTTACAAAGCTTTAGCCCTACCTCGGTAAGAGTCCATCTATTTCTAACAAATATCTACTACATCGCCTTCGAAAAGATAAGCAAGCACAATTCACAATTTTCAAATCCTATCATGCAATTCCTTCCATTTTGAATGTTTCACTTTTATGATCATGAAGTTGTAGAAGAATCTTGAGGTGACCGAGGAGGTGAATACAATAAAGGATTTGGAGGAAGTTGTAAGGATTGAAGGGTTTCTTCCAACATCTCTATCACTTTCGCAATTGATGGTCAATAAGAAGGATTAGTTTGAATACACCAAAGACCAACCAATATCATCTTTTTTCCTATATCTTCTTCTTCTTCTTCTATCCCTTGTTCAAATGTATTAAGAATTTTTCCATCTTTAAGTTTTGCATAAATTGAATGTAAAAAATCTGTTTCACTAGAATGGGAGACTTCACCATTAAAATTTTTTCTTCCTCCAATCATTTCAAGAATTAACATTTCATAATTATAGACATCATACTTATGGGATACTATACCAAAATTTTGACTAAGTACCTCTGGTGCAATATATCCTATAGCTCCTATCATATCCATCATTGATACAATACTTTTTTTTTTTTTTTGCATAGTTTAGCAAGACCGAAGTTAGATATTTTTTAACACAAATCTTCATCCAATAATATATTATGAGGTTTTATGTCAAAATGTAGAATCCTAGTCCTACAACCACTATGTAAGTACTCTAGTCCTCGAGCAATGCCAACTACAATTCGAAACATGGTCTTCTTATCCAAGTGACAAGTTGTGAGTGAAGATCTTCTATTATATATAAATTGATCAAGAGATCCATTGGGCATAAACTCATACATTAGAGCTCTATTATTCCTTTCATAACAAAAACCTACAAGAGTAACTATATTACCATGTGATGTTCTCCTAATGCTCGCCACTTCATTGATAAACTCTTCTCCATCATCTTTAGACTCACTTAAGACTTTCATTACCACTAAATGCCCATCAGGTAACTTTCCTTTATACACAATACCATATCTTCCTTGTCCTAGTTTATTTTTGAATGAATTGGTCAATTGTTTTTACTTTAGAATAAGTATATCACTTTGGAACCATTGTTATGAAAATTTTCATGATTTCATCATCATTGAATGGATAATTTCTTGTACCTCTTTCTCAGCACACTATTTTGTTTCTTGACATGTGGCCTCTCTTAAGGGTGTAGATAATTACATTATGCTTTTCTAGTGTTATTTGGGCGGCATGATTTTGTTCTAGAATTTGATTCTTGATTAGCAGAACTGATTTATGAAACTTGATCTAAGTTTTGTCTAACCAATCTGAGCCATTCAGGTCTATAGGCTTTATTTTTTGCATTTCCTAATTATTAATTTTATAAGTAAAGATATTTGATTTCTTGTCATAGTTAATGTAATGATATTAATGTTTCAAATATATCAAATAAAGAAATGAAACTTTATCAGTATGAGATAGTTTGAAGGCGTTCATGACTTCTATCGGTTGAAAAAAGAGAGACATGTTTAGTTTCAAAGTAAGCATTTCTATTATGGGATTCAAATTGAAGTGAAAATCAATTAGAAAAGAAGCAACCACCTTTTGTGTTTCCCAATCAAGGCTTGAATTTCGTGATTAGGTTTCAATCTTGTCATGTGTGCTTCCTTTCATTTTAATGTCATTTTCTTGGACTGCCATTTGTAATTTTTGTGTTTTTATTCATCAGAAAAAATACTTGTATGTGACTGAAATTGTGAGGGAAAGATAATTAGAAAAGAAAGAAGAAATCAGCTATGGTGTTCCTCAATAAAGGCTTTGAACTTGTGATTAGGTTTCAGCCATTACATTTGTGGTTCTTTGCATTTGTCTTTTTCTTACTCTGCTATTTCTGGTTATTGCTTTATATTTGATAATACACAAATACATGCTTGTGTACACATTTTTGAACTTATATATCTCTAAAATCTTGAAGTTGCTCTGTGAAAGTAAATCTTGAAGTTACTCTGTCGTCATTTTGCTGTTTCACTGAAACGGAGAAGTTGGTTTACTGTTTTGCTGCGTACTTGATGAAGATGATAAAGAGGTGGTCTTCAGGAGTTTCAAGGACCATTTCCGCTTAGGTCTTCAGATCATTCTGCTGCCAATGGTCTCCTTGATGCTCACCTTGCGATGGTCTTCAATTTCCGTTGTTTTTACGGTGTTGAATTTGATATGTCCCCAGTCTTTTGAACAAATATTACAATTTATGGATGTAACCATTCAGGCTTCTGCAACCGCTAGGATGTGAAAAGGACTCACCATGTATCATCTCTGTGTAGTTAATCTTGAATACATACAGCTTTTGACTGCAGATAAGGATTTCTAAATTGTAAGATCGAAAATACATCCTGGAAATTATGCAGGTATTCTTACTTGTACGGGCACTTCCGTGCAATTAATCAATGAACTTGTGTTTTAAGTTATATCTTAAACACATAAAATCAGCCTATTTTATACAGGGTGCGAATTCAATGGATAGAGGTGATTGAATGTTGTAGTTATGTAGAATTTCATATTTGTTTAAAATGCTATTATATAAAACAAGTACATGGATAGGGATCTTTTCTGCCTTGGTGAAAGAGCCATATTCTTTCTTCCGAGGACACTTACTTGCTATTAAGAATCCTTACCACCTTATTAGCAATAAAACCAATTTCTTTTACGAAATTTTAGCTGTGTTGCAAGGATATCTGTTGTCATTGAAAAAGGAAAATTGATGATTACTCTTTTTGTCCTTTTTACAAAGCTTTAATCAAGACGAATGCATCTGTTTAAGAAATAATGGATTTCTATTATCATGAAGTAAGAAGAATTTTAAGGTGATCTACTTAGTGAATCCAAGAAAGGCTTTGGACAAACTGCAAGGATCGAAGGGTCCCTTTTAACGTCTGTCACCCTTCCAATTAATGGCTGATCTGAAGGACTATTTGAATTCCCCAAAGACTGACCGTTGTCATTTTTTTCACAATTTCTTCTTCCTCCTCTTCTTTTATTTCTCCCGAAGTAAAAAAAATTCTACCCCCTTCAAGCTTAGTCTAAATCCATTGTGGAAAATAGATATTTCAGTAGGAAAGCTTTTTCATCTGGTAATTTTTGACCAGCAAACAAGTTCTATGAACTCTCTCCTTTTTGAGAAAAGAACTTCTTGTGGATCAACTAAGTCACAAATAGAAATTGATTGCAAAAGAAATGCTCATATTACAATCTCATAACAAAGCCAAACGCAACATGCAAATCATGCTTCGCCATTATTCTGCGACCAGGAAGACATTACACGAAGGGAAGCAGAAAACAGAGTAGAGAATTCAAACCCAGTGACTCAGTCAACAGTCAGGATGGCACTACAAATTGCTGTGGTGACCCACTGAACCGCAATGGCCGACGTAGGTTTGGTAGGTTGACGCACTGGAACGATTTGTTGCAGTTTGCATCTTCCTTGTTGCCAGCGCAGGAAGAAGTAGGTACGGAACTCAAGATGAATGTTGCGAAGATGAAGAAAGCGGACGATGGACTGCCTGAACGTATTGTACAAAATTGGAGAAAGACCAAGAAAGCCATGGAAAATGCCATTGGATAATTATGCTGCATTCCGTTGGCAAATTTGGAGAAAGCGGATGAAGATCATGAGAGACGGTGGAAACGCAGTTGAAGCAAAAAGGAACTTGAAACCTGCATAGACGTTTTGAGTGTGGGTAGGAAAAAGAGTCCGAAGGAAAGCGCGTTGTTCATGAAAATCAGGAGTCAGTGACCTAGAATAATAGCAACACCCGGTAACTAAGAGGAAATCTTGTCGCCCCTCTCATACTTTCCTATTCCCAAAGAATCAAACGGAAGAGAGGAAGAGCATAATTTGGTTTTGGAATTAAGTCACATTCCATGTTTTATCACAATGGCATTCATTATAATTTGCCACATCAAAATCCATAACTTTAATGCTGGCCAAAGTATTATTGCCAGTCATAAGGCAAAATGGTATCATGCAAGACCTTCTTCTTGATGCATGAGGCAGGAAGCAACATAATGTCTTTTTGCAGAACTGTTGGCTTCATTTTTTTCCTTGCCTGCAAAAAGATGTAGATCCCCAAACCATTTTGTTCCAGAAATGTTAAATCTAATTGTCATGAAAAATCTTGGTTTAACAAAGCTTTAACCCTACCTCCATAAGAGTCCATCTATTTCTAACAAATTTCTCCTACATCTCTTATGAATAGATAAGCAAGCACAATTAGGTTATTCACAATTTTTAAATCCTATCATACGATTGCTTCATTTTGACTGTTGCACTTTTATGATTATCAAGTTGCAGAAGAATTTTGAGGTGACCGAGGAGGTGAGTACAAGAAAGGCTTTGGAGGAAATTGTACGGATTGAAGGGTCCCTTCCAACATCTCTATCACTTTCCCAATTGATGGTTGATCAGAAGGATTAGTTTGAATACACCAAAGACCAACCAATATCATCTTCTTTATTATATCATCATCATCTTCTTCTATCCTTTCTCCAAAGGTATCAAGAATTTTTCCCTTTTCAAGCTTTGTATAAATCCAATGTGAAAAATTTCTTTCACTAGAACGGGAGACTTCACCATCAAAGTTTTTTCTTCCTCCAATCATTTCAAGAATTAGTATTCCATAACTATAGACATCAGAATTATGAGAGACTACACCAAAATTTCAACTAAATACCTCTGGTGCAATATATCCTATAGTTCCTCTCATATTTGTCATTGACACAATACTTTCTTTTTTTTTGCAAAGTTTAGCAAGGCCAAAATCAGATATCTTTGGGCACAAATCTTCATCCAATAATATATTATGAGGTTTGATATCAAAATGTAGAATTCTCGTCCTACAACCACGGTGTAAATACTCTAGTCCTCGAGCAATGCCAATTGCAATTTGAAACATGATCTTTTCATCCAAGTGACAAGTTGCAAGTAAAGAGTTTTTATTGTATATAAATTGATCAAGAGATCCATTAGACATAAACTTATAGATTAGAGCTCTACTATGCCTCTCATAGCAGAAACCCACAAGATTAACTATATTAACATGTGATGTTCTACTAATGCTAGCCACTTCATTGATAAAATCTTCTCCATTACCTTTAGATTCGTTCAAGACTTTCACTGCCACTAAACGCCCATCAAGTAACTTTCCTTTGTACATAGTACCATATCCTCCATGTCCTAGTTTATTTTTGAATGAATTGGTTAATTTTTTCACTTCTGAATAAGTATATCGCTTTGGAATCATTGATCCAAAAATTTTCATGATTTCCTCATCATTGAATGGATAATTCCTTGTACCTCTTTCGCAGCAAACCATTTTGTTTCTTGACAAGTGCCCTCTCTTAATGGCGTAGATAATCACAAAAGAGATTAGGACAATCCCGACGACACCTGAGGCAATGGCTGCATGCGAAGGATAGTTATAAGTCATGTATTCGTTAGAGCATGTAGAAACGAAAGAAATAGATAATATAGTAGAACAATGACACATTCACTAAAGACATACATGAGAATAAGGGCTTTTCATTTTTATGTTAGGGCAACAAAGAAAAAAACTTAAATAGCTTTTATATGATTTTTATTGTCTTACCGATTGCTAGATGCTTGCGCTTCGAATGTCGTCCTGCAACAAGAACATGAAGTTATTTACTTCTTTATTTGAAGGAATCCTTTGTTTTTTTTTTTTTTTTCACTTGCGTGTTGACAATGTCATATCAAAAAAATCAATGAGGAAAAGAAGGGGTTATAGAAGCCAAATAACGAAAAATTAAAGAAAGAAAAAGAAAAAAGATGTAGATCCTCCAAGATGGGTGTTTTTTGCGTGCGCATGGTAAATAATCAGAGAGGGAATAGCCTATTCAATAAGTATGAGAATGGGGAAGCTTGGTCCAGGTTCATTTGTTCTTTCATATGACCATTAGCAGAAGTATAACCATATCATCGACTCTTCGGAAAGGCACACAATCATTAACACAATTCTAGTGAAAGTAAAAGAAACATCAAAGCTACCGTATCATATATAAACGCAGTCCATTTTTGCCTAATTTATCACTCTCGTCTCGTCCATTTCTTCATTACCAAACTTCCTTGAATTTCAACTACGTCTTCCACAATCCAAGACGAGAACCACCACCACAAGAACTGCGACCCTGACCACAAGTTACAGAAGTCTAATTTACCAGAATACCTAACCCTTTGAGAGGACATACTCACATTACGCCTCAAGTTTACATGCACCTGCTATGTCATATAAACTTCAAGCTCGTTATGTGAACGGCAAACCCTAACATCACCCTTTATTCAACAACCATACTAGCAAGTCAAGCACAAAAAAGGAAGAAAGAAAACTATAGAAAGTTACATCGAAAATTATAAAGTTGGAAATCCACACCTCCATTTGGTGATCCCTGAGTAAAAGGTGATGGATAATTTGGGGTTGGGATGTCTGCAGAGACAAAAATAATAAATCCAGAAAAGCAAAGAAAAAATTCATTATGAAAATTATGATTATTTGATAACAGTAATATAAAATTTTCAAATCAGGCTTTACAAAAAACAGAAAAGAAAAGAAAGGGACATTCAAAATTATGAAGTTAGAGATCTGTACCGGTTTTTGGTTGTGGCGCGATAGATGATGGAGGTGAACTTGGGGGTGGGGTATCAGCTGAAACAGAAGGAATAAATCCAAAAAAGCAAAGAAAAATTTCATTATGAAATGGTGTTATTGTTAAGCATAGATAAAAAAAAAAAAACTATAAATTTTTCACATAATCAATCATACAAAAAAACAGAAAAGAAAACTCAAGAAAGGAATATTTAGAATTGTGAAGTTATAAATCTGTACCTATATTTGGTGGTGGTGAGATAAGTGATGTTTGTGGACTTGGGGCGGGGGAGTCTCCTGAAATAGAAATAATTAATCCAGAAAAAGCTATACAAAAAAAAAAGGAAAAAAAGAAATGTCCATTGTACTAATTTTTATTATTATTGTGCATACATAAGAAAACTATAAATGCTTCATACAATCATGCATTCAAAAAAGAATAATAAACGGTGGTGACAAATTTGGTGAAACAGAAAGAACAAACCAGGAAAATAGAAAATAATCATGTTCACATCTCATAGATTAGTGAATTATCTTTGTTGTCCACAATTTTAGGGGCAAAATAATGTAAGACCCAAACCTGTGGTATTTGATCGCCCCCTACCGTTTGAAGGAATACAAACAACATATTGCGGGCTTCCTGCAACAAGAATATGAAAGTTGATTAGAAGTCTTTATAAGAAGAGAATATTACGACTTGTATGTACCAAATTTTCTAGTTACCTACTTAACAAAAAAAGAAAAAAAAAATTCTATTTGTCTCATAACGGGACTTTCAGAACAAGCATTATTCAAAAATCTAATATTAATGAACGAAATTTTAAACGAAAAAAAAAAGGGTTATCATGACGGAAGAATTACCTGAAACTTTTTATTTTATTTTATTTTGTTTTTTAAAGTTTTCGTTGCTATAGTAAATTCCTAATGCCGTGAAACCCATCATTAATCCTATTCCTTGGATTCTCACACAACTGCCGTGATGATGGCAGCTCATACCGTCGTGCCGGCACTCTGAACCGCAACGGAGGATGTAGGGCTTAGTTAGGACTATTCCACACATGTGAAATATCAACGATCAGAACTTACTTCCCACACTCCATGATGCCAGAAACTATTTATTATTATTTTTCCTTTTATTTGCAAGTTTAATTTTTATTGTTTGTTCCGGCCTTTGAACTAAGTCGTTTTTGAAGCCTAACTTGGTAGTCAGATTAGTTTGTGGGTGTTAATTAATCACAACGCGATGCAGCCTACAATTTGTTAACAAAGCGAAGTTCATTACAGCGGAACAATAATTCCCGACTTCACCATTACTCAGCAACCACAGAAACATAACGAGAGAAGAAAGAGAGAAGAAATTTCGAACCTGGTACTGAACAATTCAGTGCAGATTGATTGGCTGCCGCAGTGAGCTGCAACAGTCGACGCAGGGTTTGGACGTTGAGGAACTGCGAGGGTTTGTTGCCGTTTGCGTGGTGCTCGTTGCCGGCACAATGAGGTGGTATGGAAATCAAGATGAACGACGTGAATATGAAGAAGTAAGCGGAAGATAATCTGCTCGAATGCATGTTTCGGAACTTTGGTAAGACCGAGAGAAGTAGGGAATGCCGCCGAATAATGATGCTATGCATCTCTTAATGCGCATTTTGAGATAGTTAGTGATGTTCATGAGGGGAAAGGTGATCGAAGCGACAAAGAACCCACATTTTCCCCTGCCACTTTTTTGACTGTAAAAGCAAGCAAGGAAAGCGCGGGCACCGAGTGAAAAAGGATCCACTGATCCCCCTCACCACAAAGGCCACGCGTTGTTTTGGTAATGAAGCCAAAATCAAGTCTTTTGCCCAAGTCGGTCGCTGTTTACTTGCTTTTCCACTCCCCAACAACTGGAATTACGTCGTCGGGGTCCTATTGCAACACTTTAATCCAACCCAAGATTCTGCTGTCCAACTCCTAAGATCTTTCAAATTCATCCATCCGTCCATTGAGTCACTGTTCCTACACGAAGATAACGTGTTGTTCTGGTCGGAGAGCCAAAATGAAGTCTTTGCCCAAGTCAATCGCTGTTTACTTGCTTTTCCTGTCCCAAAAACCGGAATTATGTCGTGCGGGGTCCTATGGCAACACTTTAATCCCACTCAGTATTCTGCTATACAAGGTCCACGGTCCTTCCAATTCATCCGTTTCTCTTACCAGCCACAATTGCACCGCGTCCAAGTCTCTACTTTTACAAACAGGACAAATCAGGTGTTCAACACCACGATAAAACACGGAAGATATGTCGATTTCAATGACAAACAAAGTGCCGCGGCCAAAGTACAGACCACGGAGGAATTGGGAAGCTGGAATAGATTTCATTTTTGGCAACATCAAGAGTCTATTCGGAGGCTCCAGCAAGTTTTGAGCTACCGCAACAGGAACCCTCGGTTAAAATTTGCCTTCCGAAAAAACGTAATCTGTTTTTGGCACTACAAAACTGTTTCTGTTCCTCCAACCTGTCCATTCTTTTCACCTGATCTGGAAGCGCTTGCTAACCCTGTTGTTTCCACCAAAGACAATTCCGGTGTTGTGTCAGATTCATAATTTTGTGGCAAAAGAAAACTGTTCTTATAAGGTTCATCTACAACATCCTTTGTCAAATATCTCCTAAAGTTCCTTTATATTTCGTCTCTAAAGCTGCTAAGCAGATGTATTTTTCGCAATTCTATCTCTAAATTCCTTATCTCAAGAAGGAATCATTTTGCTTATTCAGATATTTCTTATCTAAATTCCTTTGTACTCCATCTCTAAGTAAATATTACTTATATGTATAATAAGAGAGGGCAAATCACCGTATCAACTTTGTCAATATTCTGAAAAGGAAAGATAGAAAAAATAAAATTAATCAGGGACCACCTAACAAAAAAGACTACAATGTGCAGTAGAACTAAGAACATGAAACTACCTTAAAAATATCAAACCAGTATGTCCGCTTCAGTGTGTATAACACTCTCAACCAAGAGCAAAATCGGGCGATGTACAACTATACCTGTCGAGTTTGGAATTCTCGAAGCAAGATCAAGAGTGGGGCCACTGCCAACAGAATGACCATATAATACTAATTGTTCATCCGAGACACCACACTGCTCGAGGCATTTCCAGGCTGCGTCAATGTCGGCATATGTTGCTCGTTTGAATAGCTGTTTCAACACAAAAAAAAAAAAAGTGATCGTTTTTTAAGTAATCTGAAAAATAACTGGAAGACATTCAGGAACAGTATTCTGACAGCCAGTAAATATCAACATACATGCTATAATTCAGTTTATGGCTTCCAACTTGAGCCCTCATGGAGTAACAAGATATTGCCTCCGTGCCGATCCGAGTTAGTTCTGAAAATTTTAATTCACCATTGTATATCAAAAGTTAAGTACTGAACACAATAAGCACAAAAATGATAGTACAATCATATGATTCAACAGGCTAAAGTGATAATGACATTGACATGCAATTGCGTGCCTTGATTCCAAGACAACCATATTCACATGCTAAACTGCTTTGTACTTAAAACTATGAAATATCGGTCCATCAGTTTCTTCAACATTAGTCTCCAATAAAACATGAAGCAATCATTCCCTAGAGAAAAATAACCATGAACTAGAATGTAAATACAAAATGCATCATGATTAAAAACAATATGCTTTCTCAAACAATTGAAAATTCATGTTGTCATACACCTCATAATGATTAAAACAACCAATACTTAGATATTATTTGCATATCGAAAGAATTTCATAAGCTTATGGTGGGTGCATTAGTTGAGATAGAGATGGACAAGAGAGAATAGGAAACAAGACAAAGTAGAAATTTTAACATGTATAGAAAAAAAAAAAAAAAAAGCTTCTAATTGGAGCCCTGGTAATGTATTGGTACCTCTCTTCTAGTTGGAGCCTTGGTAATGTATTGGTGCCTCTCTTGACTAACCAAGGGGAGGTCTTGGTTTGCAACCCATGTAAGGAAATTTGGGAGGTTAAGTGCTACCTACCACTTTATTCACTAAAAAGAATGACAAAAAAAGTGAAAAGAAGAAAATTTGATACAATAAGATAGATGATGGAAGATCAAGTGGTGAGTATATATCTTCAATTGTTATGCATTGGTCCAAGAAGCTAATTCAAGATATATTTAGTTAGCATATCTTTGCAAGTAAATATATTGGACGAATAAACCTCTTCTTGAATTTGCCATTGTATGGGAACTCTCCATTTGCCAGCCACTAAATTACTTTGCAAGTAAAACATCAGCCAAAATTCAATTATTTCTTTACATATGTCTCTTTGTTTGTTACTTTATATCCTTATGACATAAGAATTTATGTAACATGTAAATTCTGGAAGTTTGGCTTTGTAGCACTGCACAAGGGGCAACATTGGTGTACTTAGTTCCCCATTCTAGATATTGTGTTATCCCTTCCTAAATAATCTATTTTTATAAGGATTGAAATCCTTGTTGAAACCTAAACCTTGATAGTAATCCTTTCCGCTTCGGCCCTTAATCAAGTTTGCCATGAATTTCTGCATGGGAACCTATATATAACACCAGTGAAGTATGCTACCATCCCAATTTTCAATAGGTTAGCAAGATCAAACCTAGTGATGGTTAGCTAAGAAAACAAGTCTCTCTTAACATAGTTACCTTTCTATTGGTCTTAGACTTCAACTATATGGATAAAAGTACATATCCAATTTCAAATAATCCTAGGGGACCAATGTAGAAAACTTTAACTATCTTTAAAAAACATGGTTGATATCCCAAATTTTTTACCAAATTCCTCGATTCTATGCCCTTTTCCTTTTAGTTCCATCATACCTTGTAAAACTTGGCCTATATGAGAGTATTGGTCAAATGATGCCAATAAGACAGAAAACGTCCTATTTGTATAGAGTATAGTCCAACATTCAATGATTTTTTTTCATCCAAGCTTCAAGGTATAATTTAAATAATGGGATCCAAATAATAAATTTAAGAATGAACAGTACTTCATCAAATCGAAAATCTACTGCTACATCAAATATGTAAGTCCAAATTGTTCAATAGGCTTTATTTTCTACCTTTCCTAATTATTACTACTATAAGTAAATACTTATGATTATTCATCATATTTAATGCGATGATGTTAATGTTTCAAATGTCTCAAATAAAGGCATGAAGTTACATTAATATGAGATGGTTCGAAACTTGTATCAGTTGAAAGAAGTGATCCATATTCAATTTCTAAGTAAATATTTTTATTATGGGACTGAAATTGAAGTTAAAGTCAATTAGAAAGGAAGCAACCAGCTCTGGTGTTTCCCAATCAGGGCTTTGAATTTTGTGATTAGGTTTCAATCTTGTCATGTGTGTTTCCTTGCATTTTTATGTCATTTTCTTACATTGCCAGTTCTAATTTTTGTGTTTTTATTTCATCAAAAAATACTTGTACGGGACGAAACTGTGATGGAAAGATAATAGAACGAAAGAAAAAACTACCTATGGTGTTCCTCAATAAAGGCTTTGAATTTGTGATTAGGTTTCAGCCATTCCAGATGCGGTTCCTTGCATTTGTCGTTTTCTTACTCTGCTATTTTTGGTTATTGCTTTATATTTATTCATCCAGGAATACATAGATGCTTGTAAACACACTTTTGAACTAATTTATCTCTAAAATCCTGAAGTTGATCTGTAGTCATTTTGCTGTTTCACTAAAACGGATAAGTTGTTGGTTTAATGTTTTGTTGTATACTTGAGGAAGATGATGATAAAGAGGTGGATCTTCAGGAGTTGCAAGGACCAGTTCCGCTTAGGTCTTCAGATCATTCTGCTGCCAACGGTCTACATGATGCTCTCTTTGCGAAGGTCTTCAATTTCCGTTATTTGTGGTGTTGAATTTGATATGTCCAGACTTTTTTGAACGAATAGCAATTTATGGATGTAACCATTCAGGCCTCTGCTACCGCTAGGATGTGAAAAGGAATCAGAATGTATCACCTCTGTTTAGTTAGTCTTGAATACATGTAGCTGTTGACTTTAGATGAGGAATTTTAAATTGTAAGGTCGAAAATACAACCTGGAAAGTTTGCAGTTATTCTTACTTGAATGGGCACTTCTGTAGGATTAAACAATGAACTTGTGTTTAAGTTGTTTCATAAATGAGTGCAAATTCAATGGAGAGTTGATTAAATGTTGTAGGGATATAGAATGTCATATGCGTTTAAGAGGCCATTATATAAAACCAGTACCTGAATCCACTAATGCATTTGCATCTTTTTAGAAATAAGGGATTTCTATTACCACGCAGTCATAGAAGAATTTGAAGGTGATCTTCTGGGCGAATCCAAGAAAGGCTTTGGACGAAACTGGAAAGATTGAAGGTCCCTTCTAACATCTCTATCTCCCTACCAATTGATGGCCTACCTGAAGGACTGATTTGAATACACCAAAGACTGACTCTAACCATCTTTTTCACAATATCTGCTTCCTCCTCTTCTTTTATTTCTCCAAAAGTACAAAACGTTTTAGCCCCTTAAGGCTTTAAATCCACTGTGGAAAATATATTTCAGTAGGATATTTTTCTTCATCTGGTATTTTTGACCACCAAATCAGCTGTGTGTACTTCCTCCTTTCTGAGAGAGGAAGATATCATCTTCTTGTCGATCAACTAAGTCACAAATGGTAATTAATCGCAAAACAAATGCATTTGCGCCAAAGATCTCATAAGAAAGCCAAGCGTAACATGTAAATCAAGACTTCGCCAATATTCTACAACCAGGAAAGCATAACAGAAAGGGAAGCAGAAAACAAAGCAGAGAATTCAAAACCGGCAATCCAGCCAATAGTCGTGCGAGCACTACAAATTGCAGTGGTGGCACACTGAAACGTTTTGGTTTTTACAAAGCTTTAGCCCTACCTCAGTAAGAGTCCATCTATTTCTAACAAATATCTCCTACATCGCCTTCGAAAAGATAAGCAAGCACAACTAGGTTATTCGCAATTTTCAAATCCTATCATGTAATTCCTTCCATTTTGAATGTTTCACTTTTATGATCATGAAGTTGCAGAAGAATCTTGAGGTGACCGAGGAGGTGAATACAAGAAAGGCCTCGGAGGCAATTGTATGGATTGAAGGGTACCTTCCAACATCTCTATCACCTTCCCAATTGATGGTTGGTCAGAAGGATTAGTTTGAATACACCAAAGACCAACCAATATCATCTTCTTTCCTATATCTTCTTCTTCTTCTTTTATCCCTTCTTCAAATATATCAAGAATTTTGCCTTCTTCAAGTTTCGTATAAATCCAATGTGAAAAATCTCTTTCACTAGAATGGGAAACTCCATTATCAAAATTTTTTCTTCCCCAATCATTTCTAGAATCAACATTCCATAACTATAAACATCAGATTTATGAGAAACAGCACCAATTCGACTAAATACCTCTGGTGCAATATAGCCTATAGTTCCTCTCATATCTGTTATTGACACAATACTCCCTTTTCTTTTACATAGTTTAGCAAGGCCAAAATCAGATATTTTTGGATGCAAATCTTCATCCAATAGTATATTGTGAGGTTTTATGTCAAGATGTAGAATCCTTGTCCTACAACCACTATGTAAATACTCTAGTCCTCGAGCAATGCCGACTGCAATTCGAAACATGGTCTTCTTATCTAATTGACAAGTTGTGAGTGAAGATCTTCTATTGTATATAAATTGATCAAGAGATCCATTAGGCATAAACTCATAGATTAGAGCTCTATTATTCCTTTCATAACAAAAACCTACAAGAGTGACTATATTAACATGTGATGTTCTACTAATGCTGGCTACTTCATTGATAAACTCTTCTCCATCACCTTTAGACTCATTTAAGACTTTCACTGCCACTAAACGCCCATTAGGTAACTTTCCTTTATACACGGTACCATATCCTCCTTGTCCTAGTTTATTTTTGAATGAATTGGTCAGTTTTTTAACTTCTGAGTAAGTATATTGCTTTAGAATCATTGTTCCGAAATTTTTCATCATTTCCTCATCATTGAATGGATAATTTCTTGTACCTCTTTCCCAGCACACTATTTTGTTTCTTGACATGTGGGCTCTCTTAACGGTGTAGATAATTACAAAAGAAATTACTACAATCCCGACGAAAGCTGAAGCAATGGCTGCACGTGGAAAATTGTTCAAGTCATTTATTTGTTAGAGCATGTAAAAATGATACTGCAAAAATGGAACAGTTACTAAAGACATACGAGAAGATAGGGGCTTTTCATTTTTATGCCAGGGCAATGAAGAAACTTAAATAGCTTTTCTCTAATTTTGATCGTCTTACCGATTGCCATTAGCTGCTTGCTCTTAGGAGTCCGTCCTGTAACAAAAAATAAAGTTAGACTTCTTTATTTGAAGGAATCTTTTTTTTCCCCTACTTGCAAGATGACAATGTCAAATAAATAAAAAATCAAATGTGGAAGAGAAGGGTGTTAGCCTACTTTTGATTTTTGTCTTGAATAGGGGCGGGGGGAGAGAGACAGAGACAAAGATAGAGATGGTAAGAATAACTCGTACCCTTCCCATAAAGAAACTCTCTCAGAATTTTTTATTTGGTAGCTTCATCAAGCTAGTGTACGTATAATGAGAATAGAGGAAAAGTATTTAGCCTAGAAGGTCAGATTCCGAATTTAACCTTTGCTATGGATTCTAAAAATGGTATGTTCTTTTGCTTATAAATTTTCATCCCTTGTTCTTGTTGTTCTTGATTTAACTACGTAGATCTTAAGTTTTCTATTTCGTTGGAGACAAATTAAAGCTTACAAAGGAGGGTGTAGAAGCCAAATAACAAAAAACTTAAAATAAAAAAAATATAGATCTTCCGAGACAGGTGTTCATTGCATGTGCATGTGACATTCTACAAAACCTAGTAAATAATTAGAGAGACAATAGCCTATCCCATAAGTCTTGGAATAGAGAACCACTCAGTAAAGAAGATCACAGCTTACGGCGGTGCATGCCAGTTTGATCAAGTGGACATGGCTCGCGTTCGATGCGAGAGAGAATACCGAAGGTAACTAATGAAAGCAAGAAGACGAGCAACTTGAGGGAGGCATTATATGCTCCGTAAAGAGAAATAATAACTGATCGTGATTCTTTTCTAAACCCATTGGTTGAGGTCCCTTCTATCTTTCATAAGAACGTTAACACAACTATTGCCACATCATTGATTTTTCAGAAAGACGCACTATCCTTAGCACATCCCTGTTAGGTGTAAGAGCAACATCAAAGCAATCGTCTCGTATATAAGCGAAGGACCCCTTTACCTAATCCATCACTATCATCTTGTCCATTTCTTCATTACCAAACTTCTTTGAGGTTCAACTACATCTTTCACAATACAAGACGAGAACCATCACCACAAGATTTTCTACCTTTACCACAAGTTGCAAAAGCCTACTTTACCAGATTACCTAACCCTTTAAAAGGACATACTCATATTACACCTCATTTTTACATGCACCTACTATGTCATATGGGAATGGCAAACCCTAACATCACCCTTATTGAACAACCATACTAGCAAGTCGTGAAATGGATATAGAGTGAAAAGAGATAAAAGTTGTTGTTTGTGTAATATTTTTATTGAATTTTGAGATTACATCTTTTTGAAATATCTATTTTGAACTATAGTTTAGACATAATTGAAAATTGTACTTAATATAACACCATATTTATCATGATATTCAAGAATTGGATGATTTTTTCATCATATAAAAAGAAAGTGTTTTAAGCCATGTTTTGTTAATTTTGGATTTACATTTTTTTATGTTATTTAAAATGATAGAATTTTTAGAAATAATGTGAGTTATTAAAGTATAACTCTTGAAATTATCAAAAGATTTAAAAGAAATAGATTTCATTGTGTACAAAAGATCCCTAAAATTGTTGAAAACTTGTTTATTTAGAAGGGTCCATCTTTGATGTAATGTAAGGTTGAGTATAATCTCATCATAGATTGATGTCTTATATATAAATTCTTTTACTTAACAAAGAGAGGAAAAAAAAGTCTAGCACAAAAAAGAAAGAAAGAAAACTATAAAAAGTTATATTGAAAAGTATAATGTTAGAATTCCACACATCTATATAAGCGATCTTAGAGTAGAAGATTGTGATGAGCTTGCTAATAAAAAAAGGAATAATTCAGAAAAGTTAGATGTCCGCACCTATATTCGGTAATCTCGGAGTAGAAGGTGATGATGAACTTCGGGGTGGGGGTTCCGCTGAGACAAAAGAATAAGTTCAGAAAAGCAAAGAAAAAATTTATTATAAAATTGTGTTATTTGTTATGCATAGATAAGAAAATTATAATTTTTTTTCACATAATCAAGCATACGAAAAACAAAAAAAAGAAAACTCAAGAAAGGAATATTCAAAATTATGAAGTCAGGAATTTGTACCTATTTTTGGTTGAGGTGCGATAGATGGTGGTGGTAAACTTGCGGGTGGGGGGTTAGCTGAAACAAAAAGAATAAATGCATAAAAGAAACATGTTATTGTACTTAATTTTATTACTGTTGTGTATATAGAAGAAAATTATAAATGCTTCGTATAATCAAGCACTCAGAAAAAAGTGAATTTGGTGAAATAGAAAGAAAAATTCAAGAGGAAAAATGAAAATAGAAAAAAGAGAAACAAGAGCGAAAGCATTAAAAATTTAATAATTCATGTTAACATTAGATATAATAGTGAATTATTTTTGTTGTTAACAGTTGTCCACAATTTTTGGGGGAAAATAAAGTAAGACCCAAACCTTGGACTCCTGTTGACTCGGTCACACTGGCATACGAGGAGGCGTTACATGATCCTGCAACAAGAAAAGGAGAATTAATTAGAAGTTCAACAATAAAATTTAATACTTTCACAGAAATTAATTCAAGGAGAAAACAAATTTACTATACAGAAACTATTTTACAAGTTCATATTTTAATAATGTGGAACAACAATATACTTGTTTAAAAAAAATTATATTAAGGAAATATTACGACTCTTATTTACCAACAAGTATTATTAATTGTCAGCACGTGAATAGCTAACAACTTATTCACAAAACTAATATTAACAAAGGGGAGAAAAAAAAGGAGTTATGAAGACAAAAGATTTACCGAAGACTTTATTTTATTCTATCTTTTTGTTTTTGGAAATTTTCATTGCTGTAGTAATTTCTCACTGCCGTGAAACCAACTATTCCTCCAGTTTTGCTTTCTCTTGAAACGATCACGTACATAAAGTTGGATGCCACTTAAATTTCATCTCTAAATATGAAAAATTTTAATATTATCCTCAAAAAAATTTAAATGATAGTATTTTAGTAATAGATTAAAGTGGATATATTGGGACTCGTATTACCAAGTACAAACAAAAAAGGCCATAAGGTATAACCTTCCTTATGGCATGACATGTGCTGTCAGGTCAATAGTTCTGATGACATAATTCCAATGCAGCGGAAGTGGTAAAAATTACTTAGAAATGAAATCATAATCTTTCATATACTTGGGAGGAAGAAACCCAAACCCATATCAATTTTTGCTGCAATGTAAATATCTATAGAAAAATAAGCAATCATACTACTAATTATTTAATTGGACATCTTAGCTCTCTTGTGTGGATCTAGCATGTTTTTCAATAAATTGATTTAAAAGTGAAATATTTCAATTTAAAAAGAAATAAAAAATATAACTTTATTTAGAACTATCTCATACTAAGTGTTTGACTTAATTAAGAGTAAGTGCTGTTTGGAACAATTTGAACACGAAATACATATATATATATATGTGTGTGTGTGTGTGTCTAAAAAAAGAAAAAATGTATGAGAAATATCCAATGTCATCATGTATTCCCCACACCCCTCCATGCTTCCAGAAACATTTTTTTTTTTAATGGTTTGTTCCTGCTGTTGAAGTTTCGTGATTTCTGAGCCCTAATTTAGAAGTTGGGTCAGTTCTTGGGTGGTAATTAATCGAATATCAACGCGACGCAAATACGCCTACAATTTAGTAACAAAGCCAAGCGTATGCAACGGATCCCGACTTACCAGAAAAACATAACGAGAGAAAAAAGAGAGCAGAAATTTCAAACCTGAGTTACACGTCGCAGATGATTTTGCCTCCGTACAGCCGTGGGTGTCATTCTCACACAATAGCCGGGATGATCGCACCTCATACTGTGGAAGTAGCACTCTGAACCGCAATAGTGGATGTTGGGCTTGGATTTTGAGGAACTGGGAGGGTTTGTTTTCGTTTGCATAGTGCTCGTTGCCGGCGCAAGAAGAAGGTGGTATGGAAATCAAGATGAAAGATGTGAATATGAAGAAGTAACAGGAAGATAGTCTGCTCGAATGCATGCTTCAGAACTGGAGTAAGACACAGAGAAGTCGGAAATGCCACTTAATGCTGATGCTAGGCACCTCTTAATACGCACTTTGAGAGAGTTAATGATGACCGTGAGGGGAAAGGCGGTAGAGGGAACGAAGAACTGAAGCCTGTAAGTTTTTCCTACCATTTTTTGAGTCTAAAAGAAAGCAAGGAAAACGCGGCAGCCGTGTGAAGAGGGATCCGCTGATCACACACGTAGGCCACGCGTAGTTCTTGGTCACGAGGCCAAAATCAAGTCTTTGCCCAAGTCAAGGGCTGTTTGCATGTTTTTCCGCTCCCCAACAACTCGAGTTACGTCGTGCGGGGTCCTATGGCAATACTTTAATCCATTGAGTCACTGTCCGAGGCCTACGATCTTTCAAATTCATCCATCAATCCATTGAGTCACTGTTCTTACACGAAGATCACGCGTTGTTCTGGTCGGGGAGCCAAAATCAAGTCTTTGCCCAAGTCAATCGTTGTTTAGTTTTACGGGAGGGCAAATCAAGTGTTCAACCCCTCAAGGAAACACGGAAGATCTGTCGATTTCAATGACAAGGAAAATGCCGCGGCCGAAGTGCTGACATAAAAATTATTGGAAAGCCGGAATAAATCTCATTTTTGGGAACATTCGGAGTCCATTTGTCATGACCCATGACTCAAGGCCCAATTCACTTAAGAGAAGCCCATCTATGGAAAAGCCCACGGAAAGGAAAAGAGGAGAAATAGGGAAAGCGCGAGGAGGAGAACACTTTTGAAGTGCAAAAACCCTAGTTCTTTAGAGGTGCCGTATGTGGCATGATTAGGAAGGTAGTTCGTAGTTGGCTAGCATAATCTTTAACTAGTGTAGTGGTAGATCTCGTAGAACAGTAGTGTAGGGCTGTAGTGATGTTTAATGCAATTTATGTAACTTCTAGTTTATCAATGAAGGTTTGGTTCTTGTGATGTTTGCCGTTGGTCTATATTTGAGAAACAAGGAACTTGATCTTAGCAAGTGGTGTTAGAGAGCAATGGCAGGGGGATTTTTTGGAGGGACGAAAATGCCCTCAGATGGAACTGCTTCTCTCCTACTTTGCATGAGTTTTGAATTACGCTTGAGGGTAAGGTTTGGCAAAGAAGTGGGGATTGTGAGGGTCCAACTTTAGTGGTTTACTCTTATCAGATTCTACGGTAACTTTTTTAGAACCATTTGTGGTTGTATTTGATTTGCCAATACCGTGTACAAATTTCTTTAGATGTTTAATGAATTCTGGGTAAAGCTCAAGGTTGCAATATCCACCTCCACTTAGCGACAAGTCTCGAGCCTTTCCTTGGAAAGATCCCATGGCTGCTTCCCATGGAACGAGTCCACAACTTCATCAGCAGTCCCCTGAACATAGAACACAAAATGTTCATTGTCAGGTCCTGTATGAAATTGTGAAATAAGAAGTAGCATTTCAGATTGTTTTAATGGAATGGCCAAGAACGCAAATGCAATGTGATCTTTGGGGAAGCAAAAGCAAATTAAACAGCTACCATGACCAACCAAATCCAAACCAATGTCAAAGTGATAAAAGATTGAAGACTAAAAATTAAAATCCTTCATACTTTTCATAAGTTAAACAACGATTCCACCAAATATACTTGATGCATCTGTGAAAACATTCGGCAGATGCACTTGAATTTGAATCACAATTGTTGCAGCAGAAGAAAGCTATTCTCATAAGGTTCCTCTGCAATTCAAGAGGAAAGTCTTCCATCCTATGTCAAACATCTCCTAAAGTTCTTTTATTCTCCATCTCTTGAAACACTAAGCAAATAAAATTTTTGCTATTCTATCTCTAAATTCCTTAGCTGAATAAGGAGTCGTTTTGCCAAGTAAAAAAAAAAAAAACGGTTCACTTATCACAATACGAACAACTGCATGTTCCATTAACTTAAGCGCACAAACACACAGAAAAGAGAAAAGGTGATCAAGATGGTTAAGACAAAAAGCCAGATGAGAGATAATGGTGTCTAAGTAAATATTACTTACATGTATAACAAGAGCAGACAGCTCACCGTTCCAATTTTTCAATATTATGAAAAGGAAAAATGGAAAAAAAAAATTCAGAGACGACCTAATAAAAGAAAAAATGTGCACTAGAATTAAGAATATGAAACTACCTTAAAAGTATCAAACCAGTACGTCCGCTTAACTGGGTATGCACTCTCAGCCTAGACAAAATCGGGCTATGTAAAACCAACACCTCTCAAGTTTGGTATTCTTGAAGCAAGATAAAGAGCGGGTCCACCACCAATCGACTGACCATATAATATTAATTGTTCACCGTTGACACCATACTGCTCCTTAAGGCATTTGTAGGCTGCCTTAATGTCGGCATATGTATTATACTCGGATGGCTGTTTCAATACTAAAAAGCAGTAGTTATTCTAAGTACACCGAATAATGATTGGAGGACATTCAAGAAAAGTATTCTGACAGCCAGCAAATGTCAATAGTCGTAGATGCTATAAATCAGATTCTGGCTTCCAACGTTAGACCTCATGGAATAACAAATTAGCTCAGACACATCAAACTATAGCTTGCCTTTCTCATGAGGAATAAAAAATGCAAGATGCCTAGGTGCCGATCCCAGTTAGTTTTGAAAATTTTTAATTCACCATTATTCATCACAAGTTGTAAGTACTAAACACAATAAGCACAAAAATGATAGTACACTCACACGATTCAACTAGCTGAAGTGATCATGATATTGGCATGCCATTGTGTGGATTGATTATAAGATAACCCCATTCACATGCTAAAGTGCTTTCTACTTAAAACTATGAAATATCTGTCCATCAGATGCTTCAACATCAATTTGCAACAAAACATTAAGCAATCATTTTTCAGAGAAACATAACCCTTCGTGCGTATGAACTAGAATATAAATACAAAATGCATCATGTTTATGAGCTACATCCTTTTTCAAATAATTGGAAATTCCTATTGTTAGACACCCAAGAATGCTTAGAGCACCCAATACTCATATATTAGATGCATATCCATAGAGTTCATAAGCTCATGATTGGCATATTAGTTGATGTAGACATGAATTAGATAGAATAGGAAACGAGACAAAGTATAAAGTTTAATATGTATAAAGGAAAAGCTTCTAGTTGGAGCCCTAGTAAAGTATTGGTACCTCTCTTGACTAACCAAGGGGAGGTTTTGGGTTGCAACCCGTGGGAGGGAAAATTCGGGAGATCAAGTGTTACCTACTCCTTTGTTCCCTAAAAAGAATGAAAACAAAATTGAAAAGAATAAAATCTAATAAAATAAGAGAGATAAAGAAAGATGTTGTACTAGAGTTCTTCTTTTCTAGAAAAGCTACAAATTCTATATTACTTTCTTTAGTCCCCAAGAATTTCAATCCAAGTTGCAATATGGACTATTAGCTAATAGCATGTTGCAATATTCCATACAAAATCATCTCTAGGATGCTAATTGAAAGGATAAATCTCATTCTACCTTTAGTAGTTAGCCATAACCATATTCTTTTATGAGATCAATTTTTATAGCCACATGTTTGCCTTTTTCTCATTTGTGATATTTGTCTAAAAGTTTTTGGTAAAGTATAATATTCTCCAAACTTGCATTTTTACGTCATTTTCTTACATTGCCAGTTCTAATTTTTGTGTTTTTATTTCATCAGAAAATACTTGTACGGGACGAAACTGTGATGGAAAGATAATAGAAAAGAAACAAAAAACTACCTATGGTGATCCTCAATAAAGGCTTTGAATTTTTGTTTATGTTTCAGCCATTCCATGTGCGATTCCTAGCAATTGTCGTTTTCTTACTCTGCTATTTTTTCGTTATTGCTTTATATTTATTCATCCAGGACTACATGCTTGTATACACACTTTTGAACTCATTTATCCCTAAAATCCTGAAGTTGATGATAAAGAGGTGGATCTTCAGGAGTTTCAAGGACCAGTTCCGCTTAGGTCTTCAGATCATTCTGCTGCCAACGGTCTAAATGATGCTCACTTTGCGAAGGTCTTCAATTTCCTTTATTTGTATGGTGTTGAATTTGATATGTCCCGACTTTTTTGAACGAAAATAGCAATTTATGGATGTAACCATTCAGGCCTCTGCTACCGCTAGGATGTGAAAAGGAATCAGAATGTATCACCTCTGTATAGTTAGTCTTGAATCCATGTACCTATTGACTTTAGATGAGGATTTTTAAATTGTAAGGTCGAAAATACAACCTGGAAAGTTTGCAGTTATTCTTACTTGAATGGGCACTTCTGTAGGATTAAACAATGAACTTGTGTTTAAGTTGTTTCTTAAACCCATAAATGAGTCTATGTGGTAGTGTGCAAATTCAATGGAGAGTTGATTGAATGTTGTAGGGATGTAGAATATCATGTGTTTAAGATGCTATTATATAAAATAAGTACATGGACAAGGATATTTTCAGCTTCTGAATCCACTAATGCATTTGCATCTTTTTTGGAAATAAGGGATTTCTATTACCACGCAGTCATAGAAGAATTTGAAGGTGATCTTTTGGGCGAATCCAAGAAAGGCTTTGGACGAAACTGGAAAGATTGAAGGTCCCTTCTAACATCTCTATCACCCTTACAATTGATGGCCGACCTGAAGGACTGATTACACCAAAGTCTAACTCTAACCATCTTTTTAACAATATCTGCTTCCTTCCTCTTCTTTTATTTCTCCAAAAGTACACAACGTTTTGCCCCCTTAAAGCTTTAAATCCATTGTGGAAAATATATTTCAGTAGGATATTTTTATTCATCTGGTAATTTTTGACCACCAAATCAGCTGTGTGTACTTCCTCCTTTCTGAGAGAAGAAGATATCGGCCTTTTGGCAATCAACTAAGTCACAAATGGTAATTAATCACAAAAGCAATGCATTTGTGCCAAAGATCTCATAACAAAGCCAAGCGTAACAAGTAAATCATGATTTCGACATTATTCTGCAACCAGGAAAGCATAACAGAAAGGGAAGCAGAAAACAGAGCAGAAAATTCAAACCCAGCAACCCAGCCAACAGTCGTGCTAGCACTACAAATTGCAGTGATGGCACACTGAAATGTTTTGGCTTTTACAAAGCTTTAGCCCTACCTCAATAAGAGTCCACATATTTCTAACAAATATTTCCTACATCATCTTCGAATAGATAAGCAAGCACGACTAGGTTATTCACTAGTTTCACTTCTATGATCATGAAGTTGCAGAAGGACCTTGAGGTGATCGAGGAGGTGAAAACAAGATAGGCTTTGGAGGAAGTTGTAAGGATTGAAGGGTCCCTTCCAACATCTCTATCACCTTCCCAATTGATGGTCGATCGGAAGGATTAGTTTGAATACACCAAAGACCAACCACTATCATCTTCTTTCCTAAATCTTCTTCTTCTTCTTCTATTCCTTCTTCAAATTTATTAAGAATTTTTCCTTTTTCAAGTTTTGCATAAATCCAATGTGAAAAATCTCTTTCACTAGAACGGGAGATTTCACCATCAAAATTTTTTCTTCCTCCAATCATTTCAAGAATTAACATTCCATAACTATAAACATCAGACTTATGAGATACTATACCAAAATTCCGACTAAAGACCTCGGGTGCAATATATCCGATAGTTCCTCTCATATCCATCATTGATACAATACTCTCTTTTCTTTTGCATAGTTTGGCAAGACCAAAGTCAGATATTTTTGGACACAAATCTTCATCCAATAGTATATTGTGAGGTTTTATATCAAAATGTAGAATCTTGGTCCTACAACCAATATGTAAGTATTCTAGTCCTCGAGCAATGCCAATTGCAATTCGAAACATGGTCTTCTTATCCAAGTGAGAAATTGTGTGTGAAGATCTTTTATTGTATATAAATTGATCAAGAGATCCATTAGGCATAAACTCATAGATTAGAGCCCTCTTATTCCTTTCATAACAAAAACCTACAAGAGTGACTATATTAACATGAGATGTTCTACTAATGCTAATCACTTCATTGATAAACTCTTCTCCATCACCTTTAGACTCACTTAAGACTTTCACTGCCACTAAACGCCCATCAGGTAACTTTCCTTTATACACAATACCATATCCTCCTTGTCCCAATTTATTTTTGAATGAATTGGTCAATTTCTTTACTTCTAAATAAGCATATCGCTTTGGAACCATTGTTTCAAAATTTTTCATCATTTCCTCCTCATTGAATGGATAGTTTCTTGTACCTCTTTCCCAGCACACTATTTTGTTTCTTGCCAGGTGGCCTCTCTTAACGGTGTAAATAATTACAAAAGAAATTACTACAATCCCGAGGATAGCTGAAGCAATGGCTGCACGTGGAAAATAGCTTGTCATTTATTTGTTAGAGCATGCAAAAATGATACTGCCAAAAAGGCACAGTCACCAAAGACATACGAGAAGATAGGGGCTTTTCATTTTTATGCCAGGGCAATGAAGAAATTTAAATAGCTTTTATCTAATTTTGATCGTCTTACCGATTGCCATTAGAAGCTTGCCCTTAGAACTCGGTTCTGCAACAAGAACGTACAGTTAGGCTTCTTTATTTGAAGGAATCTTTTTTTTTTCCACATGCATGATGACAATGTTACATAAAGTAAAAATCAAATGTGGAAGAAAAAGATGTTAGCCCAATTTTGATGGAGGGAAGAGAGACAGGTAGAGAGAGAAAAACAAAAAGATAGAGATGATAAGAATAACTTATATCCTTTCCATAAAAAAATTCTCTTAGAATTCTTTATTTGGTAGCTTCATCGAGCCAGTGTATGTATAATGAGAATAGAGGAAAAACATTTAACCTAGAAGGTTGGGTTCCAAATTGTAATCTTTGTTATGGATTCTAAAAATGGTATGTTCTTTTGCTTATAAATTTTCATCCCTTGTTCTTGATGTGCTTGATTTGATTACGTAAATCTTGAGTTTTCTATCTCGTTAGACACAAATTAAAGTTACAAAGGAGGGTATAGAAGCCAAATAAGAAAATAAAAAAATTTAAAATGTAGATCCTCCATGACAGGTGTTCGTTGCATGTACATGTGATATTCTAGAAAACTTGGTAAATAATTAGAGAGACAATAGCCTATCCCATAAGTCTAAGAACAGAGAACCACTCAGTAAAGAAGCTCACAGCTTACGGTGGTGCATGCCAGTTTGATCGAGTGGACATGGCTCGCGTTCGATGCAAGAGAGAATACCGAAGGAGACTAACGAAGGCAAGAAGACGAGCAACTTGAGGGAGGCATTGTATGGCCCATAAAGAGAGATAATAACTGATCGTGATTCTTTTCTAAACCCATTAGTTGAGGTTCCTTCTATCTTTCATACGAACGTTAACACAACTATTACCACATCATTGATTTTTCAAAAAGACACTATCCTTAGCACATCTCTATTAAGTGTAAGAGCAACATTAAAGCAATCGTCTCATATATAAGCTAAGCCCGCATTTACCTAATCAATCGCTGTCATCTTGTCCATTTCTTCATTACCAAACTTCTTTGAGGTTCAACTACGTCTTTCACAATTCAAGACGAGAACCACCACCACAAGAATTGCTACCTTGACCACAAGTTGCAAAAGCCTACTTTACCAGATTACCTAACCCTTTAAGAGGGATACTTATATTACAACTCATTTTTACATGCACCTACTATGTCATATGGGAATAGCAAACCCTAACATCACCCTTATTGAACAACCATACTAGCAAGTCATGAAATGAATAAAGGGATAAGAGAGATAAAAGTTGTTGTTCGTGTAATATTTTTATTGAATATGGAGATTACATCTTTTCGAAATATCTATTTTGAACTATAGTTTAAACACAATTGAAAATTGTATGTACTTAATATAATACCATTACATTTATCATGGCATTCAGGAATTGGATGATTCCTTCACCATATAAAAAGGAAGTGTTTCAAGCCATGTTTTGTTAAATTTGGATTTACATATTTTGTTTATGCTATTTGAAATAAAATAAATAATAATAATTTTAATAATAATGTGAGTTATGAAAGTATAACTCTTGACGTTATCAAAAAATTTAAAAGATATAGATTTTATTGTGCACAAAAAATCTCTAAAATTGTTGAAGACTAGTTTATTTAGAAGAGTCCATCTTTGATGTAACGTAAGGTTGATTATAATCCCATCATAGGAGATGCCCCTAAATATGTTGCATTGATTTCTTATATATAAATTATTTTATTTAACAAAGAGGGAAAAAAAAAAAGTCAAGCACAAGAAGGGAAGAAAGAAAACTATAAAAGTTATATTGAAAAGTATAATGTTCAAAGTCCACACATCTATTTAGCGATCTTAGAGTAAAAGATTGTGATGAGCTTGGTAATAAATAAAGATAAATTCAGAAAAGTAAAGAAAAAAAGTCATTGTGAATATAGTGTTGTTGTTACGCATACATAAGAAACTAAAAAAATTTCACCTAACTAAGCATACAAAGACTACAAAGAAATCTCAAGAGAGGAAGATTTAAAATTCTGAACTTAGAAATTTGTACCTGGTTTTGGTGTTGAACTTGGGATTGGGGTCTTCGCTGAAATAGAAAGAATAAATCCAAAAAAGCAAAGAAAGAAATGTCATTACACTATTTTTTATGCATACATAAGAAGACTAGAGAAATTTATATTCGAAAATTATAAAGTTAGAAATACGCACCTATATTCGGTAATCTCGGGGTGGAAGGTGGTGGTGAATTTGGGGTTGGGGGGTCCGCTGAGACAAAAGAATAAATCCAGAAAAGCAAAGAAAAAATTTATTATAAAAATTGTATTATTTTTTATGCATGGATAAGATAACTATAAATTTTTCACATAATTAAGCATAAAGTAAACAAAAAAGACAACTCAAGAAAGGAATACTCAAAATTATGAAGTTAGGAATTTGTACCTATTTTTGGTGGAGGCGCGATAGATGGTGGTGATATACTTGCGGGTGGGGATTTAGCTTAAACAAAAAGAATAAATGCAGAAAAGAAACATGTTATTGTACTTAATTTTATTATTTTTTTGTATATAGAAGAAAATTATAAATGCTTCATATAATCAAGCACTCAGAAAAGAATGAGTTTGGTGAAATAGAAAGAAAATTCAAGAGAAATGAAAATAAAAAAAGAGAGGAAAGAGTGGAGGCATTAAAATTTTATATATAATTGTAATGATGTATTAATAATTCATGTTCACATTAGATATAATAGTAAATTATTTTTGTTGTTAACAGTTGTCCACAATTTTGGGGAAAATAAAGTAAGACCCAAACCTGGGACTACTGTTGAATCTATCACACGGGCCGACGAGGAGGCGGAACATGATCCTGCAACAAGAAAAGGAGAATTAATTAGAAGTTCAACAAAAAAATTTAATATTTTCACCAAAATTAATTCAAGGAGAAAACACATTTACTATACAGAAACTATTTTACAAGTTCATATTTTACTAATGTGGAACAACAATATACTTGTTTAAAAAAATATATATTAAGGGAATATTACGACTCTTATTTACCAATAGGTATTATTAATTGTCAGCACGTGAATAGCTAACAACTTATTCACAAATCTAATATTAACAAAGGGGAGAAAAAAAAAGGAGTTATTAAGACAAAAGATTTACCGAAGACTTTATTTTATTTTATCCTTTTGTTTTGGGAAATTTTCATTGCTATAGTAATTTCTCACTGCCGTGAAACCAACTATTCCTCCTGTTTTGCTTTCTCTTGAAACGATCACTAACATAAAGTTGGATGCCACTTAAATTTCATCTCTAAATATGAAATTTTTTAATATTATCCTCAAAAAAATTTAAATGATAGTATTTTACTAATAGATTAAAGTGGATATGCTGGGACTCCTATTACTAAGTACAAACAAAAAAGGCCATAAGGCATAACCTTCCTTATGGCATGACATGTGCAGTCAGGTCAACAGTCCTGATGATATAATTCCAATGCAGGGAAGTGGTAAAAATTACTTAGAAATGAAATCATAATCTTTCATATACTTGGGAGGAAGAAACCCAAACCCATATCAATTTTTTGCGGCAATGTAAATATCTATAGAAAAATAAGCAATCACACCACTAATTATTTAATCGGACATCTTAGTTCTCTCTTGTGTGGATCTAGCATTTTTTTAAATAAATTGATTTAAAAGTGAAATATTTAATATTAAAAAATAAATTAAAAATAAATATTTAATTGGGACTATCTCATACTAAATAAAAAATATAGATTTAATTAGGACAACCTCATACTAAGTGTTTGACTTAATTAGAAGTAAATACGTGTATAAATGTGTGTTTAAAAAAAAATACATGAGAAATATCCAATGTCATCATGTACTCCTCACACCCCTCCATGCTTCAAGAAATATTCCTTTTTTTCTTTTTAATGGTTTGTTCCTGCTGTTGAAGTTTGGTGATTTTTGAGCCCTAATTTAGAAGTTGTTTCAGTTCTTGTTGGTTATTAATCAAATAACAAAGCGATGCAAATATGCCCACAATTTAGTAACAATGCCAAGCGTATGCAATAGATCCCAACTTACCAGAAAAAACATAACGAGAGAAAAAAGAGAGCAGAAATTTCAAACCTGACTTACACGCCGCAGATGATTTTGCCTCCGTACACCTAGTGGCATGGTTCTCACACAGTAGCCGGGATGATCGCACCTCATACTGTGGAAGTAGCACTCTGAACCGCAATAGCGAATGTTGGGCTTGGATGTTGAGGAACTGGGAAGGGTTTGTTTTCGTTTGCATAGTGCTCGTTGCCGGCACAAAAAGAAGGTGGTATGGAAATCAAGATGGAAGATGTGAATATGAAGAAGTAACAGGAATATAGTCTACTCTTATGCATGCTTCAGACTAGAGTAAGACACAGAGAAGTCAGGAATGCCACTGAATACTGATGCTATGCACGTCTTAATACGCACTTTGAGAGAGTTAATAATGACCATGAGGGGAAAGGCGGTCGAAGCAACAAAGAACTGAAGCCTGTATGTTTTTCCTACCATTTTTTGACTCCGAAAGAAAGCAAGGAAAGCGCGGCAGCCGTGTGAAGAGGGATCCGCTAATCCCGCACTTAGGCCACGCTTAGTTCTTGGTCACGAGGCCAAAATCAAGTCTTTGCCCCATTCAAGGGCTATTTGCATGTTTTTCCGCTCCCCAACAACTCGAGTTACGTCGTGCGGGGTCCTATGGCAATACTTTAATCCATTGAGTCACTGTCCGAGGCCTACGATCTTTCAAATTCGTCCATCAATCCATTGAGTCACCGTTCCTACACGAAGATCACGCGTTGTTCTGGTTGGGGAGCCAAAATCAAGTCTTTGCCCAAGGAAAATCGCTGTTTAGTTTTTCGGGAGGGCAAATCAGGTGTTCAACCCCTCAAGGAAACACGGAAGATCTGTCGATTTCAATGACAAAGAAAGTGCCGCGGCCAAAGTGCTGACATAAGAATTATTGGAAAGCTGGAATAAATCTCATTTTTGGAACATTTAGAGTCTATTTATCATGACCCATGACCCTAGGCCCAATTCACTTAAGAGAAGCCCATCTAAGGAAATAGGGAAAGTGCGAGGAGGAGAACACTTTTGAAGAGCAAAAACCCTAGTTCCTTAGAGGTGCCGTATGTGGCATGATTAGGAAGGTAGTTTGTAATTTGCTAACATAATATTTAGCTAGTGTAGTGGTAGATCTCGTAGAATAGAAGTGTAGGGCTATAGTGATGTGTAATGTAGTTTATGTAACTTCTAGTTTATCAATGAAGGTTTGGTTCTTGTGATGTTTGTTATTGGTGTATATTTGATAAAAAAGGAACTTGATCTTAACAAGTGGTGCCAAAGAGCAACAGCAGAGGGATTTTTTGTGGGGACGAAAATGCCCTCAGATGGAACCGCTTCTCTCTCCTCTTTTTAATGAGTTTCGAAAGGATTTGGTGAAGGAGTGTGGATTATAATGCCCCATGACTCAGGGCCCAAAAGCCTCTCTAAGGAATAGCCCACTGAAAGGAAAAGAGTAGAAATATGGAAAGCGCGAGAACACCCTTGAAGTGCAGAAACCCCAGTTCCTGAGAGGTGCCGTATGTGGCATGATTAGGAAGGTAGTTCATAGTTTGCTAGTGTAATCCTTAGCTAGTGTAATGGTAGATATCGGAGAACAGTAGTATAGGGCTGTAGTGTTGTGTAATGCAGTTTATATAACTTCTAGTTTATCAATGGAGGTTTGGTTCTTGTGATGCTTGCTGTTGGTGTATGATTTGAGAAAGAAGGAACTTGATCTTAATACCATTATGAGGCTCATCAAGTTTTGAGCTACTGCAATGGGAACCCTCGGTTAAAAATCTGCCTTTCCAAAAAATCGAAATCTTGGGTTGAAACTTCAAGAGCAGCAAGGAAGAAGGAACTACCACAAAAGCAAAATTCAAGGGTATCTATCATTTTCATTAACTTTTTCTACTCCTCCAGCCTGCCTATTCTTTTCACCTGATCTGGAAGCGCTTGCTAATCCTGTTGTTTCCACCAGAGACAATACCGGTGTTGTGTATCACATTCATAATTTAGATTCTGTAACAGCGCCGATAGGACAAGCTCGGGCGCCATCATTTTCCAAGCAACGATTAGAAAGGGGATGCCTTGCGTATGTAGTACTCCCAAAGCTATTGTGGCAGGGCCACATTTTGAGCTCCAATAACTCCTGCTAAAACATACAGATTAAAACCCAAACAAACCAAAAAAGTGACGGATCATCCTGAACAAGATATATTCCATTTAGGCTTGACATATCAATACATAATAAGGAGTGTAAATAGATTACCTTTTCAAGAAGATATTAATAGATAAGTTATTTGATTGATGTGCGTGTAAATTAATCATCAAATTGGGCCCCTTTTTGGCTCATTATATGAGTCCATATAGTGTGGGTATATCGATGATGCATAAATTAATATTTTTTATCGTGGCAAGTCAATATGATTTTTATGGTTTATTTTAATTATACACGTTATATATAAATTTAACTTATTGTATATGGTACTAGCTAATGTGAGCTTTTGTCCATCTTATAGATTTTGATAAGTAAAACTATTTGTATGGACACCTTTACTAATTAGTTAAGTTCTCTCTCTAACTCTCTATTATATACAGTAACTCTTAACTCTTATTATAGGAAAAAATTAAAAATAAGGTTACGTATTACCTTTTACTGCGTTTAACATGGAAAATCCCCCGTAAGGCATTTTGCCACGTTACCTGGTGACTCTTTTCTCCCCGTTCAAGACAAGTGCTTGCTCATCATTTAACCGACTGCATGAACTGGAAAATCCCCCACAGGCATTTTGCCACGTTACCTGGTGACTCTTTTCTCATCGTTCAAGACAAGTGCTTGCTCATCATTTAACCGACTGCATGAGCTGTTGGATATACGAGAGAAAGAGCAGAACTCCCCCTATGGCCTTCTTCACAGATGTAAGCAACGTTTTGGCAGCCTCATTGGATCCAGTATAGGAGAGAATAGGGAGGAAGATTTAGTCTTGTTGCAGCTGAAAAGATGGATGAATACGGTACGTTCTCAACCCACTCTTATCTCTCCATGATTGATGTTTTTGATACTGTAAAAGCCTCGTTTGAGGCTAAATTTTCCAACACTTTCTTCTCCTAAATCTGTCAATACGGTCAGTGCTCATGCAAGACTTGTCAGGCTTGTCTAACTTTCTAGACTTCTCAAGTCGGCCATCTAATCTGTTCCTAGTATTTCTGGAAGTTCCAAACCCATTTCAATTTTTTCCGAGGGTGGAACTTTGATGGTTTACTCTTATCAGAGTCTACAGTAGTTTTTTTTAGAACCATTTGTGGTTGTATAATAGCGTGTACAAATTTCTTTAGATGTTTAATGAATTGCAATATCCACCTCCACTTAGCCACAAAGCTCGAGCCTTTCCTTCGAAAGATCTGAAGGCTGCTTCCCATGGAACGAAACCACAACATCAGCAGTTCCCTGAACATAGAACACAAAATGTTCATTGTCAGGTCCTGTATGGAAATTGTGAAATAAGAAGTAGCATTTCAGATTGTTTTAATGGAATGGCCAATAACGCGAATGCAACGTGATCTTTTGGGGTAGCCAAACCAAATTAAAACAGCTACACCTACCCAACCCAAGCCAATGTCAAACTAATAAAATATTGAAGACTAAATAAAATAAAAATCCTTCATACTTTGTATAAGTTAAACAACGATTCCACCAAATATGCTTGATGCATCTATGAAAACATTCGGCAGATGTACTTGAATTTGAATCACAATTGTTGCAGCAGAAGAAAGCTATTCTCATAAGGTTCCTTTGCAATTCAAGAGGAAAGTCTTCCATCCTATGTCAAACATCTCCTGAAGTTCTTTTATTCTCCATCTCTTGAAACACTAAGAAAATAAAATTTTTGCTATTCTATCTCTAAATTCCTTATCTGAATAAGGAGTCGTTTTGCCAAGTAAAAGAAATAAAATAAAGAAATAAAAAAAATTCACTTATCACAGTATGAACAACTACATGTTCCATTAACTTAAGCGCACAAACACACAGAAAAAGAGAAAAAGGTGATCAACATGGTTAAGACAAAAAGCCAGATGAGAGATAATGGTGTCTAAGTAAATATTACTTTCATGTATAACAAGAACAGGACAGCTCACCATTCCAATTTTGTCAATATTATGAAAAGGAAAAATGTAAAAAAAAAAAATTTAGAGACCACCTAACAAAAGAAAAAAATGTGCACTAGAATTAAGAATATGAAACTACCTTAAAAGTATCAAACCGGTACGTCCGCTTAACTGGGTATGCACTCTCAGCCTAGACAAAATCGGGCTATGTAAAACCAACACCTCTCGAGTTTAGTATTCTTGAAGCAAGATTAAGAGCTGGTCCACCACTAACCATATAATATTAATTGTTCACCGTTGACACCATACTACTCCTTAAGGCATTTGTAGGCTGCCTAAATGTCGGCATATGTATTATATGCGGATGGCTGTTTCGATACTAAAAAGCAGTAGTTATTCTAAGAAAAATGATTGGAGGACATTCAAGAACAGTATTCTGACAGCCAGCAAATGTCAATAACCGTAGATGCTATAAATCAGATTCTGGCTTCCAACGTTAGACCTCATGGAATAACAAATTTGCTGAGACATATCAAACTATAGCTTGCCTTTCTCATCAGGAATAAAAAATGCAAGATGCCTAGGTGCCGATCCCAGTTAGTTTTGAAAATTTTAATTCACAATTGTTCATCACAAGTTGCAAGTACTAAACACAATAAGCACAAAAATGATAGTACACTCATATGATTCAACTAGCTAAAGTGATCATGATATTGGCAGGCCATTGTGTGGCTATATTCTAAGATAACCCCATTCACATGCTAAAGTACTTTCTACTTAAAACTATGAAATATCGGTCCATTATATGGTTCAACATCAATTTGCAACAAAACATGAACCAATCATTTTCCAGAGAAACATAACCCTTCATGCGTATGAACTAGAATATAAATACAAAATGCAACGTGTTTATGAGCTACGTCCTTTTTCAAACAATTGGAAATTCCCATTGTTATACACCCAATAATGCTTAGAACACCCAATACTCATATATTGGATGCATATCCATAGAGTTTTATAAGCTCGTGATTGGCATATTAGTTGATGTAGACATGAATTAGATAGAATAGGAAACAAGACAAATTATAGAGGAAAAGCTTCTAGTTGGAGCCCTAGTAATGTATTGGCACCTCTCTTGACTAACCAAGGGGAGGTTTTGGGTTGCAACGCATGGGAGGGAAAATGCTGGAGATTAAGTGTTATGTACTCCTTTGTTCCTTAAAAAGAACCAAAAAAAACTGAAAAGAATAAAATCTAATAAAATAAGAGAGATAAAGAAAGATGTTGCATTAGAGTTCTTCTTTTCTAATAAAGCTACTAATTCTTTAGTACCCCAAGAATTTCAATCCAACTTGCAATAAGGACTACCAGCTAATAGTATGTTGCAATATTCTATACAAAATCATCTCTAGGATGTTAATTGAAAGGATAAGTCTCATTCTTCCTTTAGTAGTTAACAATAATCAAACAAGTTTCATTAAAGGACACCAAATTTTGGAAAATATTATACTTTACCAAAAACTTTTACACAACTATCACAGAGGAGACAAAGACAAACATGTGGTTATAAAAATTGATTTCATAAAAATGTATGACAAGGTCAAATGGGAAGCAATATTAGAGTCCTAAAAGTCATTAATACTCTCTAATCTTGGTTGATCTTTTAGGTGAGTGTATTATTAGAACAAGTTTTTCAATAAGTTTCAACATATAACATGTAAGATACTTTGAAGGTACTAATAGATTGAAACAAGGTCATATCTTATCTTCATATTTACTTATACTAGTTATATAGATAATCAATAAAATCATTATTGCAAAGACCTTCACATCGGTGTTTAAATTTCATTGGCATTACAAATTTGAGAAAGAAAAATCACTCATTTTTGTTATGTTTATTTCTTTTCTCTCATGGTGATGTGAACTCAATGCTTAGTTTTAGAGAAGCTTTAGAGAAATTTGTTGACCTTATAGATTTATAATATAACCTAAGCAAATATCAAATATTCTTTTTAGGGTTATTATTAGAGCATAAACAACTTGTTAGACTTGATCATATTCCTTTCCATATGAGTTTACTCTCAATTAGATATCTTGAAGTTCCATTTACCACAAAAAGACTAACTCAAGCTAATTGTAAAGGTCTTATGAATAAAATATTGGGAAGAATAAAAAGTCAAGAAATGAAACACCTCAACTATGCAGGAAGATTACAATTGGTAAGCTCTATCATTATTTCCATATGTACCTTCCAAATGCAAGTGTTCCTATTGCCAAAGCAAATAATCTATGAGGTTAAGAAAAAATAAAGAAATTCTTATAGGTGGGGAATATAAATACATATTATTCTAACAAAATAGCTTGACAAACTATTTGCTTACCAAAGAAGGAAGAGAATAGGTTTACTGAATTTCAAAATTTGGAAGAAAATCCTTTTAAGATGTGTGCTTTAGAATCTCATTAATCTCTTAAAATTTTCATTATAAAGTAAATAGATTCACAATATAAAATGCAAATAAAATTCAATGATGTAGCTTGACATAAAAGGTATCATAGCTTGGAGTTGGAGAGGTCTTCTCAATTCTTTCTACTTCTACATATTGTTGGCAAAAGATTTATAAGGATTTTTGGCAAGTTGATGGAATGGTGGATTGGTATAATCTAACTTGGACTAGTGACATTAGTAAACTCAATTTCATTGGATAGATTGTTTATAGGGGTAAACTTTCTACAACAATAAAAATTTATACGACGACTTTCTTTAGTCAACATATATTATGATTTCTATTAGTTCCACATAGAAAATAGGAACCATCTCTTTTTTGAATATGCATGAATAAGAATGATTTTGAGAAGTATTCTTGCCCATAATAGAATTTTGATATAATATTAGAGGATAGAACAAACTCACTAATCAAGGGCTAGCTTACTACTAAGCTATGGGGATTCCCATGGCTCCTAAACTTTTAAAGATAACTTTTTTAGTTTGTATTTATTATATATGAGGTGAGTGAAATAGAAAATCTTTTCAAGGAAAAAAAATAATATTCTCTTTCTTTTTGGCAAAACTAAAGAAAGTAATATGAGAAAGACTTTTTTTGTCTAAAAATATAAAACTCTTTCAAAGTAATGTTATTTAAGTAAGATTTGAAGCTTTTCAACTTCTATTTTTTTTATACATGTGATAACTTTTATAATGTTAAGATATACTCATGTGCTTCTATATTTTAATTTTTATTAATATAACTTACCATTTCACTAAAAAAAGAAATAAAGTTGTGAGAAATAAATTCAGCCATTATGCATTAGCCTAAGGAAGCCAATTCAAGATATATTTGGTTAGTATATCCTTGCATGTAAACATATTGGACGAATAAACCTCCCTTTTGAATTTGCCATTGTATGGAAACTCTTCATTTGCCAGTCACCAAATTACTTTGCAAGTAAGAACTCAGCCTAATTCAATTATTTTTGTAGAGATGTCTCTTAGTTTGCTATTTGATATCCTTATGACATAAGAACTTATGTAACATGTAAATTCCGGAAGTTTGACTCTACAACACTGCACAAGCAGCAATTTTGGTATATTTAGTTCCTCATCTTCGACAGGGTCTTGTCCTTGCTAAATGATTTATTTTAATAACGACTGAAATCCTTGTCGAAACCTGAACCTTGACAGTAACCCTTTCCCTTTTGCCCTTAATCAAGTTTGGCATGAACTGCTGCACGGGAACCTATGTATAACTTTTTAATGAAGTATGCTACCATCCCAAGTTTCAATTGCCTAGGAAGATTAAACCTAGTGATGGTTAGCTAAGAAAATGAGTCTTTCATAACGTAGTTACCTTTACGTCAGACTTAGACTTCAATTATGATGCTGTGAAGTATGTATTTAAGTTCAAATTTTCCAAGGGGAAAAATGTAAACAAATTTAATATATCTTTAAAGAAAATGGTTGATACCCTTAATTTTGATCAAATTTCTAAACTCTATGCCCTTTTCCTTTTAGTTCCATCACATTTTTACTTGTAAAACTTGGCCTACATGAGAGTGATCGTCAAATGATGCCAATAAGATAGAAAATGTCTTACTTGGATAGCATATAATCCAATATTTAATGAGTTTTTTCGCCCCAAGTTTCAAGTTATAATTTAAATAATGAGATGAAAATAACAGATGTTTAATTATTAGTAATATAAGTAAAAATATTTATTATTCATCATAGTTAATGTGTTGATATTAATGTCTCAAATGTATCGAATAATGGCATGAAACTATATTAATATGAGGTAGTTTAAAGATGTTCATGACTTGTGTTGCTTGAAAAAAGATATCCATATTTATTCTCAAAATAAATAATTCTATTATCGGACTGAAATTGAAGTGAAGATCAATTAGAAAAGAAGCATCCACCTCAATGTTTCCCAATCAAGCTTTGAATTTTGTGATTAGGTTTCAATGTTGTCATGTGTGCTTCCTTTCATTTTAATGTCATTTTCTTGGACTGCCATTTGTAATTTTTGTGTTTTTATTCATCAGAAAAAATACTTGTCGCTTTTATGTTTATTCATCCACGAATACATGCTTCTGTACACACTTTTGAACTTATTTATCTCTAAAATCTTGAAGTTGCTCTGTAGTCATTTTACTGTTTCACTGAAACAGAGAAGTTGTTAGTTTACCGTTTTTCTGTATAGTCGAGGAAGATGATAAAGAGGTGAATCTTCAGGAGATGCAAGGACCAGTTCCACACAGGTCTTCAGATCATGCTGCTGCCAACTGTCTACGTGATGCTCACTTTCCGTTGGTCATCAATTTCTATTGTTTGTATGGTGTTGAATTTGATATGTTACCAGTCTTTTGAACAAATATTGCAATTTATGGATATAACCATTCAGGCCTCTGCGACTACTAGGATGTGAAAAGGACTCAGCATGTATCAACTCTGTATGGTTAATCCTGAATACATATAGCTGTTGACTTTAGATGAGGAATTTTAAATAGAAAGGTCGAAAATACATTCTAGAAATTGTGCATGTATTCTTGCTTGAATGAGCACTTCCGTCGGATTAATCAATGAACTTATGTATTAAGTTGTTTCTTGAACTCATAAAATCAGTCTATGTTATACAGGGTGCAAATTCAGTGGATAGAGGTGATTGAATATTTTAGAGATCTAGAATTTCATACGCGTTTGAAATGCTATTATATAAAACAAGTAAATGGACAGGGATTTTTTCAGCTTTGGTGAAAGGGCCATACTCTTTCTTCCTAGGACTCTTCCTCGCTATTATGAAACCTTACCACTTTATTAGCAATCAAATCAGTTTTTTGCACGAAAATTTAGCTGTGTTGCAAGGACATCTGTTGTCATTCAAAAAGGAAAATTGGTTAATACTCTTCTTGTCCCTTCTAGAAAGCTTTCATCAAGACAATTGCATCTTTTCAAGAAATAATGGATTTCCATTACCATGAAGTCAGAAGAATTTGAAGGTGATCAGGTTGGTGAATCCAATGAAGGCTTTGGACGTAACTGCAACGACAGAAGGGTCCCTTCTGCATCTCTATCACCCTTCCAATTGGTGGCCGATATGAAAGGACTGGTTTTAATACACGAAAGACTGACTTTTATCATCTATTTCACAATATCTTCTTCCTCCTTTTCTTTTACCCCGTTCCAGCTTCATTAAGTCCATTGTGGAAAATATATTTCAGTGGGATAGCTCTCTTCATCTGGTAATTTTTTACCACCAAATCAGCACTACGCACTTTCGCCTTTTTGAGAGAAGAAGAACATGGCCTTCTTGTCGATCAACTAAGTCACAAATGGTAATTAATCGCTAAAGAAATGCACATACGCCAACGATCCCATAACAAAGACAAACGCAGGATCCCAATCATGACTTCGCCATACTCTGCAGCCGGGAAAACATAACATAAAGGGAAGTAGAAAACAGAGCAGAGAGTTCAAACCCCTTCAACCAGGCAACAGTTGTGCGGCACCACAAATAGCAGTGGTGACACACTGAACCGCCATGGCGGATGTAGGTTTGGTAGGTTGACGTAGTGGAACGATTTGTTACAGTTTGCATCTTCCTCGTTAACAGAGTTGGAAGAAGTCGGTACGGAAATCAGGAGGAAAAATGAGTTGATGAAGAAGTAAGCGGACGATGGTCTGCCGGAACGTATACTACAAAATTGGAGAAAAACCAAGAAAGCCAGGGAAAATGCCACTGGATGGCTATGGTGCATTACGTAGGCAAGTTTTGAGAAAGCGGATGAAGATCATGAGAGGACGGTGGAAACGCAATTAAAGCAAAAAGTAACTTGAAGCCTGCACAGACCTTTTGATTGCCCGGTAGGAAAAGAAGTCGCAAGGAAAGTACGCTGTTCCAGAAAATCAGGAGTCACTGACCCAGACAAAGACCACCACTCTGTACCTTAAGAGGAAATCTTGCTGCCTTTCACATACTTTCCTATTCCCATATAAATACAAAAAAAGAAAAAGAGGCAGAGTCTGTTTGGTTTGGTTATTAAGTCACACGCCACGTGTTTACCACAATGGCATTCATTATGACTTGTCACGTCAAAATCAATAATTTTAATGCTGGCCAAAGTATTATCGAGAGTCATAAGGCAAAATGGTATCATGCAAGACCTTCTTCTTGAAGCATGAGGCAGGTAGCAATATATGTCTTTTGTAGAACTGCTGCCTTCATTTTTTTATATTTTATTTTTTTGGCCTGCATCCAGAAATAGATCCCCAACCATTTTGTTCCAGAAACGTTAAATCCAATTGGCATGAAAACATCTTGGTTTTTACAAAGCTTTAACCCTACCTCAATAAGAGTATCTATTTCTAACAAATTTCTCCAACACCTCCTTCTAATAGATAAGCAAGCACAATTAAGTTATTCACAATTTTCAAATCCTATCATGCAATTCCTTCCATTTTGAGTGTTGCACTTTTATGATCAAGTTGCAGAAGAATCTTGAGGTGATTGAGGAGCTGAAAACAAGAAAGGCCTTGGAGGAAATTGTATGGACTGAAGTGTCCCTTCCAACATCTCTATCACCTTCCCAATTGATGGTCGATCAGAAGGATTAGTTTGAATACACCAAAGACCAACTAATATCATCTTCTTTCCTATATCTTCTTCTTCTTCTTCTTCTTCTTCTTCTTCTTTTATCCCTTCTTCAAATGTATCAAGAATTTTTCCCTCTTCAAGTTTCGTATAAATCCAATATGAAAAATCTCTTGCACTAGAACGAGAAACCCTACTATCAAAATTTTTTCTTCCCCCAATCATTTCTAAAATTAACATTCCATAACTATAGACATCAGACTTATGAGAAACTGCACCAAAATTCGACTAAATATCTCTGGTGCAATATAACCTATAGTTCCTCTCATATCTGTCATTGACACAATACTCTCTTTTCTTTTACATAGTTTAGCAAGGCCGAAATCTGATATTTTTGGACACAAATCTTCATCCAATAGTATATTGTGAGGTTTTATGTCAAGATGTAAAATCCTTGTCCTACAACCACTATGTAAATACTCTAGTCCTCGAGCAATGCCGATTGCAATTTGAAACATGGTCTTCTTATCTAAGTGACAGGTTGTGTCTGAAGATCTTTTATTGTATATAAATTGATCAAGAGATCCATTAGGCATAAATTCATAGATTAAGGCTCTACTACTCCTCTCATAGCAAAAACCCACAAGATTCACTATATTAACATGTGATGTCCTACTAATGCTAGGCCACTTCATTTATAAACTCTCACCATTACCTTTAGAATCATTCAAGATTTTCACTGCCACTAAACGCTCATTAGGTAATGTCCCTTTGTACACAATACCATATCCTCCTTTTCCTATTTTATTTTTGAATGAATTGGTCAATCTCTTCACTTCTAAATAAGTATATTGTTTTGGAACCATTGACCCGAAATTTTTCATGATTTCCTTGTCGTTGAATGGAGAATTCCTTGTACGTCTTTCCCAGCAAACCAATTTGTTTCTTGACAAGTGCCCTCTCTTAACGGTGTAGATAATCACAAAACAGAGTACTAGAAGCCCAAGGACGGCTGGAGGAATGGCTGCATGCAAAGGATAGTTTAAGTATACGTTAGAGCATTTAAAAATGAAAGCAATAGATAACATACTAAAAAAATGGCACACTTACTAAAGACATAAAGGAAGATAGTGGCTTTTCATTTTTATGTTAGCGGGAAAAAGGAAAAAAACTTAAATAGCTTTTATATGATTTTGATCGTCTTACCAATTGCCTTTATGTTCCAAGCTCGTTCTGCAAGTCGTTCTGCAAGTCGTTCTGCAATAAGAACATCAACTTAGACTTCTTTATTGAAGGAATCAATGTGGAAGAGAAGGGGGTATAGAAGCCAAATAACGAAAAATAGAAATGTAGATCATCCAAGTCGGGTACAGGTTTCCATTAAGAGGGATGGCTTTTGTACAGGTGAGAGAAAACATGAGGTTAAGCTTGTGTTGAACAGAGGATAGCCTCAGGATCAACAGGGGGAAGAGCTAAATGCAGAGACAGCTTTTGTGAAATTCAAGTTTGTCAAAGGGGTTTGTTCCCTTCTAATGAAATATAGGAAGTTTTCTTTCCCTCAGATGAAACACGTATCTTTGTTTGTCCTATCTTATTTACCAACGAAAGCGTTACATTTGTTCAAATTTCCTGATTTTTGATAGCCATTTACTATTATGAGACTAGTTACGTGCCAAAGAAATTATGCCGTAACAGACTAGCAAGTCAAGCACCAAAAAAGAAGAAAAATATAGGAAGTTCTATGGAAAATTATAAAGTCAGAAATCCGCACCTCTATTCAATGATCTCGGAGTAAAAGGTGGTAATGAATTAGTGGTCGGGGAGTCCGCTAAGACAAAAATAATAAATCCATTATGTAAATTTTTTTATTTGTTATGCATATATAAGAAAACTATAAATTTTCACATAATCAAGCATACAAAAAACAGAAAAGAAAACTCAAGAAAGGAATATTCAGAATTGTGAAGTTTGAAATCTGTACCTATATTTGGTGGTGGTGGGATAAATGATGGTTGTGAACTTGGGTTTGGGGAGTCAACTGAAATAGAAAGAATAAATTCAAGGAAGCAAAGAAATAAATGTCATTATACTAATATTTATTATTGTTATGCATACATAAGAAAACTATAAGTGCTTCATACAGTCACGCACTCGTAAAAGAATAATAAACGGTGGTGATAAATTGGGGGTTTGGAGTCACTTGAAATAGAAAGAACAAACCAAGAAAATAATTATAAAAAAAAAAAATAAAAATAAAAAGAGAGGAAAGAATTAAGCCATTGAAATTTTTTATACAAATTTAATGGTGCATTAATAATTCGTGCTCATGGCACATATACTAGTGAACTATCTTTTTTGTAAAAAGTTGTCCACAATTCTAAAAGAAAAATAAAAACAGATCCAAACCTGGGGCTTCCGATGGCACCGCCAATTTTGAAGGGCAAGCTGCAACAAGGATATGAGAATTGATTAGAAGTCTTTATATTAAGAGAATATTACGACTTTGTATGTACCAATTTTTCTAGTTGCCTCCTATTGGGAGCTTGAGAAGACGACGAACATAAATTTTCGATGCTATGGTAAGTTCTTACTGCCGTGAAACCAACCATTACTCATGTTTTCTCTTTTCTTGAAGAGAATCCGACCAAAGCCAAGCGTATTATCACCGAACAACAGATCCCGACTTCACCATTATTCAGCAACCACAAAACCATAACAAGAGAAAAAAGAGAGCAGAAATTTCAAACCTGGAGAAGCTGGTGCCGGACATATCCAAGCGTATGATGATCGCGTCTCATTCTGTGGAGGTGGTGCACTGAGCCGCAATAGTGGATGGAGGGCTTGGACGTTGAGGAATTGGGAGGGTTTGTTTTCGTTTACGTAGTGTCCGTTGCCAGCACAAAATGTAGGTGGTATGGAAATCAAGATGAACGACGTGAATATGAACAAGTAACAGGAAGATAGTCTGCTCGCTTCAGAACTGGAGTAAGACCGAGAGAAGTCGGGAATGCTACTGGATACCGATGCTATGCATCTCTTAATTCTCATTTTGAGAGAATTAATGATGATAATCAGGGAAAAGGCAGTCGAAACAACAAAGAACTGAAGCCTGTAAGTTTCTCCTACCACTTTTTGATGTAGAAGCAAGCAAGGAAAGCGCGTCGACTGACTGAAAAAGGATTCACTGGTCTCCCACGAAGGCCATGCGTTGTTTTGGTCATGAAGCCAAAGTCAAAGTCTTTGCTCAAATCAAGGCGCTGTTTACTTGCTTTTCCAGTCCCAAACAACTGGAATTATCTCGTGCGGGGACCATCCCACCCCAGATTTTGCTGTACAAGGCCCACGATCTTTCAATTTCGTCCATCGATCCATTTCTCTGACCGGCTACAATTGCACCGCGTTCAAGTCTGTCTAGTTCTGCGAGAGGGCAAATCAGGTGTTTAACACTTCGAGAAAATGCGGAAGATCCATAAATTTTGAATGATCAACAAAATGCCACGGCAAAGGTACAGACCAAAGAAGTACTGGAAGGCTGCAACAAATTGATTTTTGGCAATATCCAGGGTCTATTAAGAGGCTCTACCCAGTTTGGAAAAAACGAAATCCGGAGTAGCCACTTCAGGGATAACCAAAAAGAAGGAACTTCCACCGAAGCAAAAATCAAGGAAATCTAGCAGTTCTCCTCCACTTAACCACAAGGGCTCTAACCTTTCCTTGGAAAGCTCCCAAAACTGCTTCCCATGGGACCAATCCACAACTTCATCAGCAGTCCCCTGAATATGGAACACAAGATGTTCATTGTCAAGTCCAGTATGAAAATTGTGAGATAAGAAGTAGCACGTCAGATTGTTTTAATGGAATGGCCAAGAACGTGATGCAACGCGATCTTTTGGGGAAGCAAAATCGCATTAAAACCGAACATCAAAGTGATAAAAGATTTAAGCCTAAATAAAATCAAAATCCTTCATATTTTGTATAAATTAAACATCGATGCCCACCCGATATATTCAATACATCAGTGAAAACATTTAGCAGATCAACTTGAATTTCAATCACAATTGTTTTGGAAAAGAAAGACCGTTCTCGTAAGGTTCATCCGCACTTTAAGAGGGAAGTCTTCCATCCTTTGTCAAATATCTCCTAAAGTTCCTTTATACTTCATCTCCCGAAACAGTAACATGAAATTTTTGCAATTCTACCTGTAAATTCCTTATCTGAAAAAGGAATCATTTTGCGAAGAAAAAAATAACTTATCACAGTTAAGGTAGGAACACATGCATGGTCTACAAAGTTCAGTACACAAACAGAGACAAAGAGAGAAAATGGCGAAGAGAGAATATATTCCTTATATGTATAATAATAACAGGACAAGTCACCATGCCAATTTTGAAAGGTTAAAGGAAAATAAGGAAAAAGAAAATAATCAGAGACCACCTAACAAAAGAAACTAGAATGTGCAGTAGAATCAAGATTATGAAACTAACTTAGAAGTATCAAACCTGTCCGTCCGCTAGACTAGGTATAACACTCTCAGCCCAGACAAAATCGAGCCATGTAAATCACAACTCTCAAGTTTGGCATTCTCTTAACAAGATCAAGAGTGGGTCACTACCAACACAGTGACAATATGATATTAATTGTTCATCTTTAACAACATATTGCTAGTTGAGGAAATTTATAGCCTGCATAATGTCGGCATATGTGTTACATTCAGATGGTTGTTTTAATACAAAAAAGTAATAGTTAGTTAAGTACTCTGAAAAATGATTGAAAGACATTCGAGAACAGAATTCTAAGAGCCTGTAAATGTTAATAACCATACATGCTATAATTCAGTTTTGAGCTTCCAACTTGAGACCTCATGGAACAATAAATATGCTTAGACATATCGAATTACAGTATACCTTTCTCATCAGGAATAAAAAAATGCAAGATATTCCCTAGGTGCCGACCTTAGTTTTGAAAATTTTAATCCTCCGTTGCTTATAAAAAGTTGTGATCACCGAACACAATAAGCAGAAAAATGATAGTAAAATCATATGATTCAGCAGGCTAAAGTGATCATGACCATGGCATGCCATTGTGTACCTTGATTCTAAGATAACCATATTCACATGCTAAAGTGCTTTCTACTTAAAACTATGAAATATTGGTCCATCAGATCCTTCAGCTCCAATTTGCAATATGAAGCAATCATTTTTCAAAGAAACATAACCCTTTGTGTGTATGAACTAGAATATAAATACAAAATGCATCATGTTCAAAAGCCACATCCTTTCTCAAACAATTGGACGTTTCTATTTTCATACACCAATAATGCTTCAAACACCCAATACCTAGATACTAGATGCCTATCCATATCTTTCCATATCTTTCACCTCTTTCTCATTTATAGGATACTGTTTCTTACTAATCTTGAAATGTGTAGTAAGAAACATACTAACCACTTTAGCTTTATCCATATAGAACCTTTGAAGCACTCTTTTGATGTATTTCTCTCAAGACAACTATAATTTCTTGACTTTTCTATCATGACTAACTTTTATACCAAGAATTTGCTTCATTGAACCTAAGTCTTTTATTGAGAATTACTCACTTAACTTTTACTTCAACTTGTCAATTTTTGCAACATTCTTACTAACTATAAGCATGTCATTTACATAAAATAGTAAAATGATAAAATCATCTTTTGAAAACTTCTGCATGAATACACAATTATCAAAATTTGTCTTCTTATAAGCTTGCTTCCCTTATAAAAGATTCGAATTTTTAATACCATTACCTTGGTACCTACTTTAAGCCATATAAACTTTTCTTTAGTTTACAAATATAATTCTCTTTACCTTTTTCTTTGAAACTCTATGGTTACTCTATGTAAATCTTTTTGTTTAAGTCACGGTGAAGGAAAGTAGTCTTCACGTCCATTTACTCATTCTTAAGATCAAGACTAATAAACAATCCCAAAACCGCTTAGGTTGAGGACATTTCTACAATGGGTAAGAAGATCTCATCATAATCAATTTCTTTTTCTGAATAAAACTTTTAACAACTAGTCTAACTTTATATCAAGATTATGAAGAATTTTTGTCATGCTTCAATCTATAAATCTAGCGATTTTTCAAAGCTCCCTTGCCTTTAGGCAATGTTATCAACACTAATGTTTGATTTTCATACAAATGTTTTAACTCATCTTACATTGTATCAAACCATTTTTTCTTGTTTAAATTCTCTTCTACTTCTTTAAAGCTCTTAGGCTTACTTGCATTAGTCAACAATATATATTTCTCAATAAAGTATCTAAAGGATAAAGGACAATATCTTGTAGACCTCCTTAATGGTGGAATTGTAGATGAATCTTGATGCAAATCAACGACATTATTTGTCTGAGTGTCACTATTGTCGACATCTTGCTAGCCATTTTGAACCTAGTCTTGAACATCATGCTGAATATCACCTTTAATTTGTTCTAGCGACTATCTTTATAAAAGCATTTAAAAGAATTAAATCAATATCAATATCAATCTTAGAACCTTGTGACATAGTCTTTTCTTTCTAACCAATATCCATTATATTCTAATTTTCAAAAAATATAATATTATAGCTCCTCATAATTTTCTTCACAGCTAAATCATAAAATTTATAACCAAACTTATCAAAATCATAACCAAAAAATATGCACTCTCACATCTTGACATCTAACTTAGACCTCTCATCATTTGAAATATAAACAAATGCTTTGCAACCAAATACCCTTAGATAATTATAAGAAATATCTTTACCAAACCAAATTCTATGTGGCACATCATTATCTAAAGTAATAGTTGAAATTGAATTGATAACATAAACAACTATAAGCAATGCCTCACCCTAAAATATCTTTGGCAAGTATTCGAAATCATGCATCTAACTCTCTCAACCAATATTCTATTCATTCTTTTCATTATACTATTCAATTAAGGTGTTTTTTGAGGTGTCCTCTATGTCAAATATTAAGCTACCTACAATACTCATTAAATGGTCTGATGTACTCATCACCATTATATAATCAAATGCATTTCATCTACTTTCCAGTTTGCCTCTCCACTGAAATTTGAAATTGCTCGACCACATCCAGCAATTGGTTTTTTGAATTCAAGATATAAACCCAGAGCTTCCTTGAATAGTTATCAATAAAGGTCACAAAGTAGGGTGCACTCCACCAAGCATCCTTAGGGTAATTGGGCCATAAACATGCAAATGTACTAATTCTAGGAAATCTAGTTTTCTTGAAAGAAGGTGGCTATAAAATGAAATTCTTTTTTATTGCCCAACTAAACAATGTGCACACTTATCTAAGTTTTGTCCTCTTAATTCTAGATAGTAGGTTCTTCTTTGTTATTGGGTTCATGCATTTTTAACTTATGTGACTCAACCATTTATGCCATAAAGTACTTGCATTCTCATCTTCCATTATATTACAATTGTTCTTAAAAATCTTGGCTTAAAATAAATATAAAGAATACTCTTTCTTGCCTTTAGCCACAACTAATGTGCCCTTACTAAGTTTCCACTATTATTGAAAGTATTGCAAAAACCTTCTTTATCAAATTTCTTAGTAGAAATCAAATTCAAGCAAATTTCTTGTACATATCTAATATCCTCGAGAACTAACCTTGATCCATTACAAGTCTCCAAGCACACATCTCTCATACATATAATTTTAGCCAAGCAATCATTGCCCATTTTCAATGTCTCAAAGTTTCTCAAAGTATAAGAAGTAACGAACTCCCTCTTGGAAGTAATATGAAGGGAATCACTATTATCAATTACCCAATTCATTTCATTGCATATAAAGTTCACATTATTATTATAGCACATAATAGCAGTTTATTAGTGACCACTGCAACTTGATCATCATCATTGTTATCCTTCTTCTCATCACTTTTATTAACTTTCTTTTTCTCATATTTACCTTTAATATTTCGTTTTTATTTTTTAGTTAGAAGCAATTTTTTCTTGATATGACCCATCTTGCCATGATAATGACACTCTACATTTTTACACTATGATCTTGACTTACTTTGACTTTTATTATTACCTTTCAAACCTTTACTCTAACTTCTCCTGCCGCTTTTAACAATTAAAGCTTCAGAGTGAGATGAAGAACCTTGTCTCCTATCATCTCTTCATTCAAAATGCTACTTCTAGCAAAATCCATAATGATAATATTATCAGGCATAAAGTTACTCAATAACATATAGAATATCTCCCAAGAGTTCAGTAAAGTACAAAGTAATCAAAGTCCTTGCATTTCATTTTCAAATTTAATGTTCATGGCTAAAAGTTGATCTATCACCTTTTAAAACTTATTCAAGCGATCAAATATGGATTGTTTATCTTTGTATTTCAAGTTCATGAATTGCTTTATAAATACATCTTATTGTTGCCAATCTTCTGTGCATATAATGATTCAAGCTTGTTCCATAAGGTCCAAGCATGTGTTTTTTTATTGATGTGACTTAATACATTTTCATCCACAAATTTTTCAATGAACCAAGACATAATTTTATGCTAAAGAGTCTAATCGGCATCACTCATTTTTTTCTGGTCTTGCTTCACTGAACACTAGTAAATAAATCTTCCATCTTGCCTTTCCAAATATGATAATTTCTTCCATTCAAACTAATTGTCATGTTAGTGCTTAGTTTCATCATTCAATCAAATCTAAAAAATAAAATAACCATAACCTAGGCTTTCAATACCATTCTATTGGGAAAAAAAAAAGTTTAAACTTTTCCACTTTAATTGAACTTCTAAGAAAATACTAAAACATAAATAATGTACTTTGAATCATAAGTAAAAACACAAATACCACAATCAACAAGAGAATTTTTTATGTAAAAAACTCCCCCAATGTGTAGGATAAAAACCACAAGACCAATCATGGAGTCCACCCAAATCTTTACTATATTAATATTTAGGTTTACAACCCAATCAGGTCCTTAACAACATTAATAGGATAAAGATTCATTAATTCAACAATAAAAGAATCAACTATTAATAGTAAAGAACAAGTTAAAAACATCAACTTAATCAAGAAAAGTTAGAGAAAAATTACTTAGATTTTCGACCAAAATCTGCTTATGTAGAAAGTTCCAAACAATGATCCAACTATTCAAAATAAAAAAAAAATAAAAAAAAAACACCCAATTCCGAACCTATTGACAAAAAATCAGTTCAATTGAACCACAGATCGACCTTAATAAAGCATTTGATGAACTATTACACAAGGTTTTAATTCCTGCAAAATTCTACTATTTTCTTTTTAACCCGTCAAAACTCTTCTTTTTTTTTTCAATATTAAGATAACACCACCTTAAGGACCCAACATAAGGTCTGCCTTAATGTATGGTACAAAACAAGAGTAAGACCAAGAGAGTAAGGGAAAATGCCACTAAATACCTATGCTACATTTGTAGGCAAATTTTGAGAAAGCGGATGAACGTCATGAGATGAAGGTGAATTAGAGGAAATCTTGTCGCCCTTCACATACTTTCCTATTCCCAAACAAACAAACGAAAGAGAGGCAAAGTCCCATTGGTTTGGTTACTAAGCCTCATTCTACGAGTTTATCACAATGGCATTCATTATATCTTGCCACATCAAAATCCATAACTTTAATTCTGGCCGAAGTATTACTACAACTCAAAAGGCAAAATGGTACCATACAAGACCTTCTTGAAGCATGAGGCAAGAAGCAACTGCTGGCTTCATTTTTTTCACTTGCTTGCAAATAGAAATAGATCCCCAAGCCATTTTGTTCCAAAAATATTAAATCTAAGTGGCATGAAACGTTTCGGTTTTTACAAAGCTTTAGCCCCACCCTCAATAAAGGTCATTTATTTTTAACAAATTTCTCCTACATCTACATCTACTTCAAATAGATAAGCAAGCACAACAAGGTTATTCACAATTTTGAAATCCTATCATGTGATTGGTTCCATTTTGAATGTTGCACTTTTATTATTACAAGTTGTAGAAGAACCTTGAGGTGACAAAGGAGGCAAATACAAGGAAGGCTTTGGAGGAAATTGTAATGATTGAAGAGTCCATTCCAACATGTCTATCACCTTTTCAATTGGTGGTCGATCTGAAGGATTGGTTTGAATACACCAAAGACCAACATATATCATCTTCTTTACTATATCTCCTTCTCCTTCTTCTTCTCTTTCTTCTTCTTCTTCTATCCCTTCTCTAAATGTATCAAGAATTTTGCCTTCTTCAAGCTTTGTATAAATCCAATATGAAAAATCTCTTTCACTTGATCGAGAGAGCCCACCATTAAAATTTTTTCTTCCTCCAATCATTTCAAGAATTAACATTCCATAACTATAGACATCAGACTTATGAGATACTATACCAAAATTTCGACTAAAAACTTCTGGTGCAATATATCCTATAGTTCCTCTCATATTTGTCATTGAGACAATATTCTCTTTTCTTTTACATAGTTTAGCAAGGCCGAAATCTGATATTTTTGGACACAAATCTTCATCCAACAATATATTATGAGGTTTTATGTCAAAATGTAGAATCCTTGTCCTATAACCACTGTGTAAGTACTCTAGCCCTCGAGCAATGCCAATTGCAATTTGAAACTTGGTCTTGTTATCCAAGTGACAAGTTGTGAGTGAAGCTTTTCTTTTGTATATAAATTGATCGAGGGATCCATTAGGCATATACTCATAGATTAAAGCTCTACTCCTCCTCTCATAGCAAAAACCCACAAGATTGACTATATTAACATGTGATGTCCTACTAATACTAGCTACTTCATTGATAAAGTCTTCTCCATTACCTTTAGATTCACTCAAGACTTTCACTGCCACTAGACGCCCATAAAATAATTTTCCTTTGCACACAGTACCATATCCTCCATGTCCAAGCTTAGTCTTGAATGAATTGGTTAATTTCTTCACTTCTGAATAAGTATATTGCTTTGGAACCATTGATCCAAAATTTTTCATGAGTTCCTCATCATTGAATGTATAATTCCTTGCACCTCTTCTTCAACAAACCATTTCGTTTCTTGACAAGTGCCCTCTCTTAATGACGTAGATAATCATAAAAGAGATTGCTACAATCCCAAGCACAACTGAAGCAATCACTGCGTGTGAAGAATAATTTAAGTCATGTGTTCATTATAAAATGTAAACAATAAAGTAATAGATTGTAGTACAACAAAAATGGCACGTTTACTAAAACCATACAGGAAGATAAGGCTTTTTTGAATTAGTGCAACAAAGAAAGAAATTAAATAGTTTTTATATGATTTTGATTGTCTTACCGATTGCCATTAAATGCTTGCGCTTTGAAGGTTGTTCTGCAACAAGAACATAAAGTTATTTGCTTCTTTATCTAAAGGAATCTTCTTCTTTTTTTCACTTGCTAGAAGTCCAAAAAAAAATATTCAATGTATATAGAAGCCAAATAACGAAAAACCGAAAAAAAAAAATATATATATGTAGATCCTCCAAGACGAATGTTCATTGCATGTACATGTGCATGTGCATGTGATACTCCAGAAAACCTATTCTTACTTCCCAAACAGATCTTCCTACATCTATATATAAACGCTGGTTTATCAAGAATACGCAAGAAAAGCACTTCGAATTGTTGATTTATCGCCAGAGATGGCTTAGAACCAATAGTTCATTATCTAATGGATTTTTCCGTTCTAATACTCCATCCGAGAGTTATCAGTATTTATCAAATCTGTTCCTATCTAACGGAACGCTATTGGATCAAATGACAAAGACATTGTTGAAAAAAAGATGGCTTTTCCCGGATGAAACGAAAATTGGATTCATGTAACAAGAGAAAGGTTTCCCATTCCTTAGCCGGAAAGATATGTGGCCATGAAATAGGGATTAAGCGGAACAGAATTGACTGGGTGGTAGAGTCGTAGAAACACCTCTTTCTTCCATATTTTGGACCTTAACTCCGTGGAACAATATACTACTGCTGAAACACGGAAGAATTGAAATCTTAGATCAAAACATTATGTATGGATAATATGAACTGCCTAAACAAGAATTCTTGAACAGCGAACAACCAGAGCTATTACTCACTACATCAAAAAATTTCCATTAATGAAAGATGTAAATCCATTGGAAAATAAAAAATAATTAGAGAGAGAATAGCCTATTCCATAAGCCTGAGGATAGCCTATTCCATAAATCTAAGAATAGATAACCCATTGGTCAAAGTTCATTTGTTCTTTCATATGAACATTAACACAACTATTACCACATCATCGACTCTTCAGAAAGAGGCGCAATCATTAACATAACTCTATTAAATCTAAAAGCAACATCAATACAACTGTATCATATAAAACATAGTCCCTCTTTTGCGTAATCCATCACTCTCGTCTTGTCCATTTCTTCAATACCAAACTTCTTTAATGTTCAACCACATCTTCCACACAATCCAAGACAAAAACTACTACCACAAGTACTGCGACCTTGACCACAAGTTGCAGACGTATACTTTACCAGACTACCTAACCCCTTAAAGGGACATACTCACATGACGCCTCAATTTTACATCCACCTACTAATGTCATATAAACTTCAAGCTCTTTATGGGAACGGCGAACCCTCACATCACCCTTTATTCAACAACCATACTAGCAAGTCAAGCACAAAAAAGGAAGAAAGAAAACTATAGAAAGTTACATCGAAAATTATGAAGTTTGAAATCCGCACCTCCATTCAGTGATCCCGGAGTAAAAGGTGACGAATAATTTCGGGTTGGGATGTCTGTTGAGACAAAAAGAATAAATCCAGAAAGCAAAGAAAAAATTCATTATGAAAATTATTATATTATTTGTTATGCATTGATAAAAGCAAAGAATAAATTCGTAAAAGCAAAAAAAGAAATGTCATTGTACTAATTTTTGTTATTGTTGTACTTACATAAGAATAATATAATGCTTCATATAATAAAACACTCAAAAAAGAGTAATAAATGGTGGTGATGAATTTGGTGGAACATAAAGAACAAAACAAGAAAAAAAAAATTAAAAAGAGAGGCAAGAAGGAGCCATTAAAATTTTATATATAGCTAGAATGATGTAATAGCATTCATGTTCACATCATCTGTAATAGTTAATTATATCAGTTGTTAAAAATTGTCCACAATTTTGGGAGCAAAAGTCTACTTTACCATATTACCTATCCCTTCAAGAGGACATACTCAAATTACGCCTCAATTTTACATGCACCTACTACGTCATATAAACTTCAAGTACAAAAAAGGAAGAAAGAAAACTATAAAAAGTTACATCAAAAATTATAAAGTTAGAAATCCACGCCTCTATTCGTTGATCCTAAAGTAATTTTGGGTTGAGATGTATGCTAAGACAAAAAGTATAAGTCCAAAAAGCACAGAAAAAAATCATTATGAAAATTATTTGTTATTTGTTATGTATTGATAACAAAAATATAAATTTTCATATAATCAAGCATATCAAAAAGAAAAAATAGAAAAGGAATATCCAAAATCACGAAGTTAGAAATCTGTACCTGTTTTTGGTTGTGGCGCGATAAATGATGGAGGTAAACTTGGGGCGGGGGTGTCAGCTGAAACAAAAAGAATAAATTCATAAAAGCAAAGAAAGGAATGTCATTGTACTAATTTTTGTTATTGACGTACTTACATAAGAAAAAATATAAATGCTTCATATAATAAAACACTCAAAAAAGAGTAATAAATGGTGGTGATGAATTTGGTGGAACAGAAAGAAAAAACCAAGAAAAAAAAATTAAAAAGAGAGGCAAGAATGGAGTCATTAAAATTTTATATATAGCTGGAATGATGTAATAGTATTAATGTTCACATCATGTGTAATAGTGAATTATATCAGTTGTTAAAAATTGTCCACAATTTTGGGAGCAGAAGTCTACTTTACCATATTACCTATCCCGTCAAGAGGACATACTCAAATTACGCCTCAATTTTACATGCACCTATTACGTCATACAAACTTCACGTACAAAAAAGGAAGAAAGAAAACTATAGGAAGTTACATCGAAAATTATAAAGTTAGAAATCCAAGCCTCTCTTCAATGATTCTAAAGTAATTTCAGGTTGAGATGTATGTTGAGACAAAGTATAAATCCAAAAAGCACAGAAAAAATTCATTATGAAAATTATTTGTTATTTGTTATGTATTGATAATAAAAATATAAAATTTTCACATAATCAAGCATATCAAAAACAAAAACAAAAAAAGAAAAAAGGAATATTCAAAATCATGAAGCTAGAAATCTGTACCTGTTTTTGGTTGTGGCACGATAGATGATGGGGGTAAACTTCGGGCGGGGGTGTCAGCTGAAACAAAAAGAATAAATTCATAAAAGCAAAGAAAAAAATGTCATTGTACTAATTTTGGTTATTTTTGTGCATACAGAAGAAAATTATAAATGCTTCATCTAATCTAGCACTTAAAAAGGAATGAATTTGGTGAAATAGAAGAACAAATTAGAAAAAAAAATAGAAATTAAAAAGAGAGGAAAGAATGGAGCCATTAAAATCTTATATATAATTATAATGATGGAATAATGATTCATGTTCACATCACACATAATAATGAAATATCTTTGCTGTTAAAAGTTGTACACAATTTTAGGACGTAAGTAAAGTAAGATGCAAACTTAGGGTCCCTGGTTTCCTCCGATTCCCCGAATGACATAGTGGATCATCTCCTGCAACAAGAATATGAGAGCTAATTAGAAGTCTATTACAAAGTTTAATCGTTCCATAAAAAGTAACTCAAGAAAAAAGAGAGGATATTTACCATGTACAAACTCAAGCTTTAACAGTGTGAGGCAAAAACATACCAATTTAAAAGAAAAAAATTATATCAAGGGAATATTATGACTTGTGTGTACCAACTTCCACTTGTTATCTCATAGTAAAAGTTTGAGAACAAGTATGTTAAAAAAAAAAAATTATATCAAGGGAATATTATGACTTGTATGTGCCAACTTCTCTTGTTATCTCATAGTAAAAGTTTGAGAACAAGTATATTTAAAAAATAAAAAAATAAAAAAAGGGTATATCAAGGGAATATTATGACTTGTATATACCAACTTCTCTTGTTTTCTCATAGTAAAAGTTCGAGAACAAGTATATTTAAAAAAAAAAATTATATCAAGGAAATATTATGACTTGTATGTATCAACTTAACTTGTTATCTCATAATAGAAGTTCGAGAATAAGTATTACTAATTCTCTGATGTGAATGGCTAACAAGTTAAGTTCTTATTGTCGTGAAACCAAACTATTCGTCCAGTTTTTCTTTCTCTTGAAACGGTCACGAACATAAATTTGGATGCGACTTAAATTTCATCACTAAATATGGAAAATTTTAATAGTATCCTTAAAAAACTCAAATGATATTCATTTGCTAATTGATTAAAGGGGATATATTGGGACTCATATTACTAGGCACAACAAACGAAAAAGGTCACAAGGTATAACCTCCCACATGACATGACATGACATGTTTTGTTAGGTCAGCAGTTCCGATGATATAATTCTGATACAGAGGAGTGGTAAAAATTACTTAGGGATGAAATCATATTCTTTCATATCCTTTGGAGGAAGAAATTCAAACCTATATCAATTTTTAGGATAGTTAATAGAAAAATAAGTAATCACCCTTCTAATTATTTAATCGGACATGTTAGTTCTCTCTTGTATGGACCTAGCATGTTTTTCAATAAATCGGTTTAAAAGTGAAATATTTAATATTTAAAAAGAATTTTAAAAAAAATACAGATTTAGTAAGGACTATCCCATACTTTATAGTCAGGTTCGCGGGTGTTAATTAATCGCAACGCGGTGGGAATACACAATTTGGTAACAAAGTGAAGCGCATAATGACGGAACAATATATCCGCACTTCTACATTATTCAGCAACCAGAAAAACATAACAAAAGAAAAAAGAGAGCAGACATTTCAAACCTATGGTTCCACAATCCTTGCTCGGCAGGAACTCCGAGGGTTTGTTGCCTTTTACATACTGATCTTTGCCGCCACAAAAAGGTGGTATGGAATTCAAGATGAACGACGTGAATATGAAGAAGAAAGCGGAAGATAGTCTGCTGGAATGCATGCTTCAAAACTGAAGTAAGAAAGACAGAAGCGGGGAATGCCACTGGATACCCATTTTAGGCATCTCTTAATGCGCATTATGGGAGAGTTAATAATGACCATCAGGGGAAAGGCGGTCGAAGCAACACAGAGCCGGAGCCTGAAAGTTTCTACTTCCACTTTTTGACTGTAAAGGCAGGGGAAGCGCGTCGACTGACTGAAAAAGGATTCACTGGTTCCCCAGACACGCGTTGTCTCGGTCAGGAAGCCAAAGTCAAAGTCTTTGCACAAATCAACGCGCTGTTTACTTGCTTTTCCAGTCCCCAACAACTGGAATTATGTCGTGCCGGGTCTTATGGTAACATTTGAATTCGGTGGAAAGTTAGGGGTTAAATCCAAAAAGTTAAGTAAAGAATTAAAAAGAAATTTTCTTATTTAAACTTCATTATAAGCAGTCACACCTACAAGAGATCATATTTCTGGTTAGGGCTTGTTTCCTCTACACACACTTTTATATACTAAATGACATTAAATTCAAGATCACATGGAGTAAAATATATTCAACTATATTATGATATCTAAATTAGAGTATAAGAATTCATTCTAGAATCTTAAGGAATTAGATAGAGAAACTTAATCACTTATAAGGTCACAAATTTATCCTTATGCTTCTAATGTAGGATAACATGTAACTTTAATACTTCCTTTCATATGCACACTAATATAAGGATTACAAGTGACAGAAGTCTAACTGTAGGGCGTAGAGGGTTTACAAAGCAAGTCTATCCCTATCTCTACCACTATATTAGAATATGAAAATTTATCCAAAAACTTTAATGTACATCAAAAATACCTTCCCCTCCAATGTGATACTTAAGATTCTACTGTATAAGGCCCAAGATCCTTCAAATTAACCCATTTTTCTAGCCGGCTACAATTGCACGGTTTCCAAGTCTGTCTATTTTACAAACAGGACAAATAAGGTGTTCAACACCCCGAGAAAACACACAAGATTTGTCGATTTCAATGATAAACAAAGTGCCATGGCCAAAGTACTGACCAAAGAGGAATTGGAAAACTAGAATTAATTTCATTTTTGGCGACATCAAGAGTCTATTTAGTGGCTCCAGCAAGTTTTGAGCTAATGCAATGAGAAACATCGGTTAAAATTTGCCTTCCAAAAATACCAAATCTTCTCCTAAATCTATCAACATGATTAGTGCTTATGCGTAAAGAAAAGGGTAGAAGGAGATAACCATAGATATGTTTGCATTTCAAACAAACATTTACAAAGTCCCACTGCTTTATTTATACAGGCATCTGTCGGTGCTTGAACGGGAAGGAGAACAAAAAATCAAGCGTCTACAGAGTTCTTGAGCAGGAAGGAGAACAAAAATATCTAAAATATCTTTGACAAAGTCTTTGATTTGTCTTCGTCGACCTATTTACTTGGTGCTCCGGTTTAGCTAAAGCTATAAAACTGTTGTTTCAAGCTCTGGTTACTTTTTGCCTGAGTTTTGCTCTTTCTTCGGTGAGATAAGTCCAATAATAATGCCTTGGTTTTCCCTTTTGCGTGTTAGGCAGCAACTTTGACTTTGCCTTCATGTTTGACATAATATCCCTTAATTTTGGACTCGTTACATTCCCCCTGCAAACTCGGAGTGCAAACGCCGAGTTTGGATCTTACAAGTTGATATGGGGTTCGTGCAAATGACTTGGTAAAGACATCAGCAAGCTACAAATGTGAAGGAACATACCAAGTAACAAGTAATCCAAGGGCAACTTTTTTTCTCACAAAGTGATAATCGATGGCAATGTGCTTTGACTTTCTATGAAATGTTGGCTTGGCCGTTAAATGTAGTGCTCCGATATTGTCACAAAATAAGATTGTTGGTGCATATTGTGGAATATTAAGGTCACGTAAAAGACCTACAATCCAAGTAGACTCTGTAGCTGCATTGGCAATTATTGGTAACAAAGTTGACAACTATGTCAACAACGTGGCCAACCTTGGAATTTGCTGAATTTAGATTTCAAAATTTCCACTAAGTCTCCCCAAAACCAATCCCGTCAAGTTCTGCAGCCAGAAAGAAGGGGATAGAGGATCGATGGGACCACTCGCTAATGAGAGATGGGAAATTTTCCCAATGAATCTCAAAAGATTCTTAATGTTGTAGGGAGAACATGAAAGATACTCACAAAATTGGGTCAATGATGGTGGCGAGCTTGTTAGAAATATTTCTATTACTATTTTGACTATGAAAAATATAAAAGGGTATATTTTACGAAAATGCATTTTGATGGGGTAAAATGTTTTAGAGTTATGTAAAAGTTTATCATGACTTATGTGCAAAATAAATATAAGAAACAAAATGTGCATAGTTATAATATAAAATAATGAAAATATTGCAAAGAGTTATCAAAAATAAATTATAAATAAATATTCTTGTTTTTATGTGTTCTCTAAGAAAATTAATATTTATATGTAAATTTTCTTGTGGAAAAAATGAGTTAGTAAAAACCAAAAGAAGGTGTAGCCCATCTTCTGATCCGACCCAGTTCAATCCCACAACCTAGTTTGATTAACCAGATTGCGTGAGACAAGCCCAACCCGTGAGATCCAGAAGCTGTGCACGGGACCAAGGTTTGCAACCCAGGCCAGCGAGCCAGCGTGACCCGCCGACTTTAGATGAGTATTTTTAATTGTAAGTTCGAAAATAAATCCTAGAAAATTGTGCAGGTATTCTTACTTGAATGGGCGCTTCCATCGGATTAATCAATGAACTTGTGTTTAAGCTATTTCTTAAACACATAAAATCATTCAATGTTATAAAGTAAATGGATAGAGGTGATTGTCGTAGAGATGTAGAGTTTCGTGTGCGTTTAAAATGCCACTATATAAAACGAGTACATGACAGGGATCTTTTCAGGTTTGGTGAAAGGGTCATACTCTTTCAGCTTTGGTGCGTTTAAAATGCTATTAAGAATGGATTTCTTCACAAATAAGCTCTCATCAAGACAATTGCATCTTTTTTAGAAATAATGGATTTCTATTACATGGTCAGAAGAAGTTGAAGTTGATCAGCTTGGTGAAATCCAATAAAAGGCTTTGGACGCAACTGCAAGGATTGAAGGGTCCATTCTGCATCCCTATCACACTTTCAATTGACGGCCGATCTGAAGGACTGGTTTTAATACACGAAACACAGACTATAATCATCTTTTTCACAATATCTTCTTCCTCCTATTCTTTTATTTCTCCAAAATTATTAAAAAGAAAAAAAAAAATTACCCCCTTCAAGCTTCATTTATATCCAGTGTGAAAAATAGATTTCAGTAGGACGGATCTCTTCATCTGGTATCTTTTGACCACCAAATCAGCTCTATGCACTTTCTCCCTTTTGAGAGAAGAAGAATATGGTCTTCTTGCCCATCAACTAAGTCACAAACGGTAATTAATTTCTAAAGAAATGCACATGCGAACGATCTCATAACAAAGCCGAACGCGGCTTGCAAATCATGACCATGCCATTACTCAGCAACCGGGAAAATATAACATACTGGGAAGTAGAAAAAAGAGTTGGAAGAAGTTGGTGCAAAAATCAACTGTCCAGAGTTACAAATCTTCCTCGGTGCCAGAGTTGGAAGAAGTTGGTACGGAAAACAAGAGGAAAAATGCGTAGATGAGGAAGTGAGGGGACGATGGTCTGCCTGAACGTATACTACAAAATTGGAGAAAGACCAAGAAAGCAAGGGAAAATGCCACTGGAACCGTAGGCAATTTTTGAGAAAGCGGATGAAGATCATGACAGGACGTTGGAAAAGCAGTTAAAGCAAAAGGAACTTGAAGCCTGCGTAGGCCTTTTGAGTGGATGGTAGGAACAGGAGTCCGAACGAAAGCGCGGTGTTCATGTAAAACAGGAGTCACAGCCCTAGACCAAGACCACCACTGGTTCTCGTCATGAATCCAAATTATTCGGTAACTTCAACGAAATCTTGTTGCTCTTCACATACATTTCCTATTCGCAAATAAACAAACGAAAGAGAGGCAGAGTGTCAATGGTTTGGTTATTAAGTCACAATCCATGTGTTTATCATAATGGCATTCATTATAACTGGCCACATCAAAATCCATAAAATTTAATGCTGGCCAAAGTGTCACTGCAAGTCATAAGGCAAAATGGTATCATGCAAAACCTTTTTCTTGCAACATGAGGTAACAAGCAACATCACCTCTTTTGGCAGAACTTCCCGCTTCATTTTTTTTTTTTTCTTGCCTGCAAATAGAAATGGATCCCCAAACCATTTTGTTCCCGAAATGTTACAAATTTCTCCTATGTCACCCTCGCATAGATAAGCAAGAACAACTAGGTTATTCACAATTTTCAAATCCTATCATGCCATTGCTTCCATTTTTAAGTGTTGCACTTTATGAGTATGAAGTTGCAGAAGAATCTAGAGGTGACTGAGGAGGTGAATCCAAGAAAGGCTTTGGAGGAAATTGTATCGATTGAAGGGTCCCTTCTAACATCTCTATCACCTTCCCAATTGATGGTCGATGGGAAGGATTAGTTTGAATACACCAAAGACCAACCAATATCATCTTCTTTACCATATCTTCTTCTTCTTCTTCTTCTTCTTCTTCTTCTTCTTCTACTATTACTTCTCCACATGTATCAAAAATTTTGCCCTCTTCAAGCTTTGTATAAATCCAATGTGAAAAATCTCTTTCACTAGATTGAGACACTCCACAATCAAAATTTTTTCTTCCACCAATCATTTCAAGAATTAACATTCCATAACTATAAACATCAGACTTATGAGAGATTGCACCGAAATTCCGACTAAATACCTCTGGTGCAATGTATCCTATAGTTCCTCTCATATCCATCATTGACACAATACTTTCTTTTCTTTTGCATAGTTTAGCAAGACCAAAATCAGATATTTTTGGACACAAATCTTCATCCAATAGTATATTGTGAGGTTTTATGTCAAAATGTAGAATCCTTGTCCTACAACCACTATGTAAGTACTCTAGTCCTCGAGCAATGCCAACTGAAATTCGAAACATGGTCTTCTTATCCAAGTGATGAGTTGTAAGCGAAGATCTTCTATTGTATATAAATTGATCAAGAGATCCATTCGGCATAAACTCATAAATTAGAGCTCTCTTACTCCTCTCATAGCAAAACCCCACAAGATTCACTATATTAATATGTGATGTTCTACTAATGCTGGCTACCTCATTAATGAACTCTTCTCCATTACCTTTAGACTCGTTCAAGACTTTCACTGCCACTAAATGAGCATCAGGTAATTTTCCTTTGTACACAGTACCATATCCTCCTTTTCCTAGTTTATTTTTAAATGAATTAGTTATTTTTTTCACTTCTGAGTAAGTATATCGCTTTGGAACCATTGATCCGAAATTTTTCATCATTTCCTCATCATCAAATGGATAATTCCTTGTACCTCTTTCCCAGCAAACCATTTTGTTTGTTGACAAGTGCCCTCTCTTAATGGTGTAGATAATCACAGAAGAGATTAGTACAATCCCGAGGACAGCTGAAGCAATGGCTGCATGCGAAGAATAGTTTTAAGTTATGTACTCGTTAGAGCATGTAAAAAAGAAAGAAATAGATAATATACTGCAAAAATGGCACACTCACTAGAGACATGCAAGAAGAAAGTGACTTTTCGGTTTTATGTTAGGGCAATAAACAAAGAAACTTAAATAGCTTTTGTATGATTTCGATCGTCTTACCAATTTCCATTAGAAGCTTGCGCTTCGAACGTGAATCTGCAATAACAAGGCAAAGTTAGACTTCTTTATTTGAACAAATTATTTCTTTTAGTTGGATAATGACAATGTCATAACAAAAAAATCAATGTGGACGAGAAGGGAAGGTATAGAAGCCAAATTTTTAAAAACTTGAAAAAGAAAAAAAAATTGTAAATCCTCCAAGACAGGTGTTCATCGCATCTGCATGTGATATTCTAGAAAACCTAGTAAATAATCGGAGAGAGAATAACTTATTCCATAAGTTTGAGAATAGAGAACCACTCGCTAAAGACGATCAAGGCTTTACGGTGGCGCACGCCAGCTTGATCAAGTGGACATGGCTCACAATCGGCGTGAAAGAGAATACCGAAAGGCAAATAACGAAAGCAAGAGGACAAGCAACTTAAGGGAGGTATTTTAAGACCTATAAAGAGAAACAGTAGCTGATCGTGATTCTTTTTTGAAGCCATTGGTCAAGGTTAATTTGTTCTCTCGTATGAACATTAACACAACCATTACCACATAGTTGACTCTTGAGAAAGACACACAATCTTTAAACAACTCTATTAAATGTAAAAGCAACACCAAAGCATTTATATCACATATAAACTCAGTCCCTCTTTGCCTAATCCACCACTATCGTCTTGTCCATTTCTTCATTATCAAACTTCTTTGAAGTTCAACAACATCTTCCACAATCGAAGATGAGAATTACCACCACAAGAATCTCAACCCTTCTGCAATTGCAGAAGTCTACCTTACTAGATTACCCAACCGTTTAAGAGGACATACTCACATGTACGCCTCAATTCTACATGCAGCTACTATGTCATATAAACATGAGCTTATTATGGGAACTGTGAATCCTAACGTCACCCTTATTCAACAACTACGAGCAAGTCAAGCATACAAGAGGAAGAAAAAGAACTATAGAAATTTATATCAAAAATTGTGAAGTTAGAAATCCGCACTCGTATGCCGTGGAGTAACAGGTGGAGATGTATTTGGGGTTGGGGGATCTGCTGAGACAAAAGAATAAATCCAGAAAAAGCAAAGAAAAAAATAATTATGAAAATTTTGTGTTATTTGTTATGTATGGATAAGAAAATTATAAATTTTTCACATAATCAAGCGTACAAAAAACAAAAAGAAAACTCAAGAAAGGAAAATTCAAAATTAGGAAGTCAAAAATCTGTACCTGTTTTTGGTGGCGGCGCGATAGATGATGGTGTTAAACTTGGCGTTGGGGAGTCTAAGACAAAAAGATAAATTCAGAAAAGTAAAGAAAAAAGTCACTGTGAATTACTGTCGTTGTTATGCATGCATAAGAAAACTATTAATTTTTTCATATAATCAAGTATACAAAAAACATGAAAAGAAACTCAAGAAAGAAATAACCAAAATTATGAAGTTAGGAATCAGTTACCTGTTTTTTGTTGTGGTGGACTTGGTTGTGGTGCTGCAAAAACCGAAACAAAAAGAATAAATCCGGAAAAGTAAAGAAAAAATTCATTATGTAAAAGAAAAACTATCAAGCATTATCAAGCATACAAGAGATAGAAAAGAAAACTCACGAAAAGAAGATTAAAATTATGAAGTCAGAAATGGTGGTGAACTTGGGGTTGGGGAGTCAAGTAAGACAAAAAGAATAAATCTAGAAAAACAAAGAAAAAGGCCATTGTGAAAATAGTGTTGCTGTTATGCATATATAAGAAAAACTATAAAAATTTTATCTAATCAAGCATAATGAAAACCGGGAAAAAAACTCAAGAAAGAAATATTCAACATTATGAAGTTAGAAATCCGTACCATATATTGGTCGTGAAGGATTTGGTTGCGGTGCCGCAACAATTGAAACAAAAAAGAATAAATCCAAAAAAGCAAAGAAAAAATTAACTATGAAAAATGTGTTATTTGTTGTGCATAGATTAAAAAAAAACTATAAATTTTTCACATAATCAAGCATACAAAAGATTAAAAAGAAAGCTCAAGAAAGGAAAATTCGAAATTATGAAACCAAAAAATGGTGGTGAAGTTGGGGTTTGGGAGTCAGCGGAGACAAAAAGAATAAAGCCATAAAAGGCAAAGAAAAAGGTCATTGTGAAAATAGTGTTGTTATTATGCATAAATAAGAAAACTATAAGTTTTTCATATAATCAAGTGTATAGAAAACATGAAAGAAAGCTCAAGAAAAGAATATTCAAAATTATGAAGTGAAAAATCTGTACCTGTGTTTGGTTGTGATGGACTTGCTTTTGGGGTACCTATAACAGAAAGAATGAATCCAGAAAAGAAAGAAATGTCATTGTACTAATTTTTATTATTGTTGTGCATACATAAGAACACTATAAATGCTTTATATATTCAAGCGCTCAGAAAAGATTGAATTTGGTGGTAGAAATCAAGAAAATAAAAATAAATTAAATTAAAAAGAAAGGAAAGAATGGAGCCATTAATATTCTATATATAACTATAATAATATATTAATAATTTATCTTCACATCACATATAATAAGGAATTGTCTTTGTTGTTAAAAGTTGTCCACAATTTTAGGGGGGAAATAAAGTAAGACCCAAACCATTGACTACTATCGTCCTGCTTTCGTTACGGTAACATGTTCCTGCAACAAAAATATGAGAATTAATTAGAAGTCTAATGACAAAATTTAATTCTTTCACAAAAATTAACTCAAGAGAAAGAACATTTACTACATACAAAAAGTACTTCACAAGCTCATACCACATTGTTGGGATAACAATACACTTATTTAAAAATATATATATATTAAGGGAATATTATGGCTTGTATGTACCAACTTTTCTTGTTATTTCCTAATGGGAGTTTAAGAACAAGTATTATTAATTAGAAATAACCTTCCACATGACATGACCTATCCTGTCAGGTCAGCAGTTTCGATGATATAATTCCGATACAGGGGAAGGGTAAAAATTACTTGGCGACGAAATCATAATCTTTCACATTCTTGGGAGGAAGAAAGCAAACCTATATCAATTTTTAGGAGCTGTGTAAATATAGAAAAATAAGTAATCACACTACTAATAATTTAATCAGACATCTTAGTTCTCTTTCGTGTAGATCCAACATGTTCTTCAATAAATCGGTTTAAAAGGGACAGATTTAATATTAAAAAGAAATTAAAAAAAATTAGTTTAATTAGGACTATCCCATAACTCCTCCATGCTTCCAGAACCTTTTTTTTTTTTTTTTTTAAATAATGGTTTGTTCCTGCCCTTGAAGTTAGGTGATTTTTGAGCCCTAATTTAGAAGTTTGGTCAGTTCTTGGGTGGCAATTAATCGCAATGCGATGCAAATACGCCTACAATTTAGTAACAAGGCCAAGCGTATTATCACCGAACAACAGATCCCGCCACCACCATCATTCAGCGACCAGAAAGACAAAACAAGAGAAAAAAGAGGGCTGAAGTTCAAACCTGATCTACAATACTCATCTGGTGGTGGTGGTGGTGGTAGTAGCACTGTGGAATCCAATAGTCGATGTAGGCCTTGGATGTTGAGGAACTGGGAGGGTTTCTTTCCGTTTACATTGTACTCGTTGCTGCTACAAAATGAAGGTGGTACTGAAATCAAGATGAACAAGGTGAATATGAAGAAGAAAGGGGAAGATGGTCTGCCCGAATGCATGCTTCAGAACTGGTGTGAAACCGAGGGAAGTAGGGAATGCCACCGGATACTGGTGATAATAAGGGGAAAGGCGGTCGAAGCAACAAGGCAAAAACCTGTAAGTTTGACTGTAAAAGCAAAGCAAGGAAAGCGCGTCAACTGACTGAAAAACAGAGGAAAAACGAAGGCCTTGCCAAAGTCAAGTCTGTACAACAGCTGGAATTATTCAGCGCGGGTCCTTTGGCAACCCGTGAAATCCCAGTCAAGACTCTGCTGTACAAGGCCCACGGCCTTTCAAATTCGTCCATCGATCCACTTCTCTAACCGGCTACAATTGCACCGCGTTCAAGTCTCTCTAGGAACCGGAAGATCTGTCGATTTCAATGGTAAACAAAGTGTCAGGGCCGAAGTACTGACCCAAAGAAGTATTGGAAAGCTGAAGAGTAAATTTCATTTTTGACAACATCAAGAGTCTATTCAGGGCTCCAGCAAGTTTGCGGGCTACTCCAATCGGTTAAAATTTGCCTTACGAAAAATCGAAATCCTGTTTTAACACTACAAAACTCTTTCTTTTCCGGTGTTGTGTCAGATTCGTAGCTATAATCTGTAACTGCTCCGATAGGACAAGCTTGGGGGACATTGTTTTCCAAGCACCGATTTGAAAGGGGATGCCTTGCTTGTGTAGCGCCCCAGTACTCGGAAGACCACCCAGAGTGCGGGTGGTCTCGACGCACGAGCCCTTATGCTTCAACGCCGGAACTGTTTAGTGCATAATGTGCCCCGGAACGCCAATAAGCTTCGTCCATTGCCCAACCCGTTGGGCAACATTCACTCTCCCCATTTTTTCTTCCGTCTCTCCTGTTTTGCAATTTGGGGCAGTATCCGCCTCCTCAATACCCTCGTTTTGTTTCCCTCGGAAAGGTAAAACAAATACATACCCATTAAATCCAGTTGGAAACTCAGACTAGCTGTAGGTTTTGTAATTTGGGTTTCGTTTCCCATCCCTTCTAATACTCAGATGCAACTGCTGCCCATTTGCAAACTGAATCCCACGACAAAATCTGATTAGAAACTCATAACTAGCTCAGTTCATATATGAAACCGGTTGGCTTCCAGTTCCCACGACCCAATATAATGCCACACGCATGTAGAAGTGTAACTCATAAGGCTCAAAGAAAACAGCTAAAACTTCATGATTTCGTGTTCAAAGGAGTCTGTTGATTTTACAAAAGATGAAAAAGAAATAAAAATGAAGATTCCTCTCAATCTTTTGAGCATACATACAGATTAAAACCCAAAAAATCAAAAAAGTAGGGGGAGGATCACACTAAAATAAAGATATATTCCATCTAGACTTGACATATCAATACATAATCAGGAGTCAAAATAGATTACCTTCTCAAGAAGATAACTTATTTGATTGCTGTGCGTGTAAATTAATCACCAAACTAGGCCCTTTCTTCTCCTAAATCTGTCAACACGGTCAGTGCTCATGCGAGACTTTTCAGGCTTGTTTGACTTTCTAGACTTCTCAAGTCGGCTATCTAAACTGTTCCTAGAAACTTCTGGAAGCTCCGAACCCATTTCAAATTTATCTGAGGGTCCAACTTCGGATGGTTTACTCTGATTATCAGATTCTACAGTACTCTTTTCTGAACCATTTGTAGTTGCTTTTGATTTTCCAATAGCGTGTACAAATTTCTTTAGATGTTTAATGAATTCTGGGTAAAGCTCAAGGTTGCAATGTCCACCTCCACTTACCCACAAGGGCTCGAACTTTTCCTTCGAAAGCTCCCAAAGCTGCCTTCCATGGGAGCAATCCACAACTTCATCAGCCGTCCCCTGAATATGGAACACAAGATGTTCATTCTCAGGTCTACTATTTTTTTCTTTTTCTTTTTAAATGGCTCACACACCCTTAGCATGTCAACTTGAGACCTCTTGTCCCAAAGAGTGCATGCTCACCAATAAGCTGGGTGCGTGTCAATCAGCTCCAATACAAAAATTGTGAGATAAAAAGAAACATTTCAAATTGTTTTAATGGAATGGCCAAGAACATGAATGCAACGTAATCTTTGGGGAAGTAAAATCACATTAAAACAGCTACCCTGACCTGCCCCAACCCGACCCAAACCAACATCAATGTGATAAAAGATTTAAGGCTAAATAAAATCAAAATCCTTCATACTCTGTATAAATCAAACAACAATCCCCACCAAATATACTTAACACATCTGTCATAACAACTGATAGATCCACTTGAATATGAATCACAATTGTTGTGGCAAAAGAAGGCTGTTATCGTAAGGTTCATTGCAATTCAGGAGCAAGTCTTCCATCCTGTGCCAAATATCTCCTAAAGTTCCTTTATACTCCATCTCTTGAAAAACTAAGCAAATGAAATTTCTGCCATTCCATCTCTAAATTCCTTCCCTAAATAAGGAATCATTTGCTTGGAAAAAAAATCACTTATCACTGTTAAGGTATGAACACCTGCATGGTCCATAAACTTATGCACACAAACTCAGTGAAAGAGAGAAAAGGTGATGAAAGTAGTTATGACAAACAGCCAGATGAGAGAAAATGGTGTCTGAGTAAATATTACTTACATGTATAACAAGAACAGGACAAGTCACCATACCAATTTTGTCAATATTCTGGAAGGGAAAACGGAAAAATAAAAATAAAAAATCAGAGATCACCTAACAAAAGAAACTGGAATGTGCAGTAGAATGAAGAGTATGAAACTACCTTATAAATATCGAACCAGTACGTCCGCTTGACTGGGTATAACACTCTCAGCCCAGACAAAATCGGGCTGTGTAAAACCACACCTCTCAAGTTTGCTATTCTTGAAGCAAGATCAAGAGTGGGGCCACTACCAACAGACTGACCATATAATATTAATTGTTCATCTTTGACACCATACTGCTCCTTGAGGCATTTATAGGCTGCATCAATGTCAGCATACGTATTACATTCGGATGCCTGTTTCAATACAAAAAAGTAATAGTTATTTAACTAATCTGAAAAATGATTGGAAGACATTTAAGAACAGTATTCTGACAACCAGCAAATTTCAATAACCATATATGCTATAATTCAGTTTCTGGCTTCCAACTTGAGACCTCATGGAATAACAAATATGCTTAGACATATCAAACTATAGCTTGCCTTTCTCATCAGCAACAAAAAGCGCAAGATATTGCCTAGGTGCCGACCCCAGTTAGTTCTGAAAATTTTAATTCACCATTGTTCATCAAAAGTTGAAGTACTGAACACAATAAGCACAAAAATGATAGTACGATCATATGATTCAACAGACTAAGGCGATCAAAACATTGGCATGTTATTGTGTGCCTTAATTCTAAGAAACCATATTAACATGCTAAAGTGCTTTCTATTTAAAACTATAAAATACCGATCCATCAGATTCTTCTCCATCAATCTCCGACAAGACATGAAGCAAGCCTTTTTAAGAGAAACATAATCCTTTGTGTGTATGAACTACAATTTTAATACAAAATGCATCACGACTACAAACTACATCCTTTCTCAAACAATCGAAATTTCCTATTTTTCATACCCCCATTAATGCTTAAAACACCCAAAAGTCGCATATTAGATGCATATGCAGAGCGTTTCAAAGGCTCATGATTGGCATATCAGAAGATTTAGACATGGACCAGAAAGAAAAGGAAACGGGACAAAGTAGAAATTTTAGTATGTACATAGGAAAAGCTTCTAATTGGAGCCCTAGTAGTGTATTTGGTACCTCTCGTTGACTAACTAGGGGGAGGTCCTGGGTTGCAACCCATGGGAGGAAAATTTTGGGAGGGTAAGTGTTACCTAGCAATGTGTTCCCTAATAACAATGAAAAAGAAAGTGAAAAGAAGGAAATCCAATAGAATAAGAAAGAGAGGCAATTCAATCTATGAAGTATATATCGCCAGTCATTAGCAATTGACCCAAAGAAGCCAATTTAAGGTATAATTAGTTAGCATATCTTAAAATGTGCACTTAGCAGTTTCAACAAATATTGTTCTTACACGCCACTAGGGCTTGGTTGCAGAGGCAAAAGAGTGGGGTGGGCTTTAATAGATCCAATGCACATGCTGTACTTAAACCAACGTCAATCATATTCATTATACACGATACGTACACCTCTTACATATTACATATCAACAGACTTGTTACATATTACGTATTGCTGCATGTCTATTAATCTATAATCAACAAGGGTTATCAAGCAAGCAATGCTTGTCACATGACCCATGACCTTCTGCCTACTCAACATTAGAGTTCTATTTCAGTTTATTGAAAAGAGAGGCACAAACATATCAATAGTAGATGAAGTCCAGTAACAAATAAAAGATAGAAGTCATTAAAACCAACTTCTTTGAGTCTTAGTTTATAGAAAATCAGGATATTTAAGTATTCTAAAGAATTAATCCCTAGATGAACATTTAGAATTGCTAGAGTTGATAAAAGCGGTTAACAAATCAGTCTCCTATTTCTATCAACAGGATTAAAGAAGCCAGGCATCCAACCTTTCCAGTTGATTGTCCATATCCAGAGTAATCATACCTGAAGAAGCCATAAAAGCAAGAGTCAATAAAGTAACCCAATTGATGATTTATATATCAGAGTTCAAGAAAGAAACAGTTGTGTCAAAAAACAGTTTGCGTTGATTTTTCCTTCAGCGTCTTTAACTAATAAAAGAGATCTTTTATCTTTATCTTCACACTTTCATAACTCTTATAACCCAAATAGAAGTTTTGTCCTTGGCATTTGAAGAAATTCCAGACATATCTATTTCAAATGTTATATCTGACTATATGCTCATCGAACCAGACAGAACAGTTTCCTTGCATCATTACGTTTCATGTTGTGGGTTTCATAACGTTGTTTACAGTGTGAGTCTAATTTGGGTCGGCTTAGTTTACTCTACCTCTTAAAATAATGCTTTCACTTAGATAGAGAACAAATTCATAGAAAATATGCACCAATTGTGCTCTAAAAGGATTTTGTGATATGATCATTCTCCAAGGTATGGTGCTAGAAGCCTAGGCTTGATGCTTAGGAAAACCACTTGTGATTCCTACATCTGTCTTATATTCAGCAATCTTAAATTCCTAGAAACTAACATCCCCACAAAAATTTCGTCAGAAGCCCAGATTTCTATTCTCAAGATACTGATCCCAGCCCAAGAATGGCCACCCAGTACCCATGTCTCTTCTTGATTTTCTTTTTAATATCTCCACGTTCTACCATTTGTTTACAGCATTAGAAACCCCACAACTTTTTCTTCACCAAAATCCAAGCCCGAACAATTATAATTCCCTCAGATACCAGCTGTCCTACATTAGCTTGGTATGAAAGCTTTTGGCCAACTATCAAGCAGTTCAATATGAGCACAAGCACATGAAATGATGTTAAATTCATGTCTAGTAATCATCTTTTCAAAGCTGTCATAAAATGTCTTCAATAAGCCTCTCACTCAACTGAAATGAAGCTACTTAATAAAGAAATACTTTGAATTGACATGTTTGCTAACAGTCTAAAGTAGAAATCTACAAAAGCAAGTAGATTGGACTACATGATAACAAAAGCAACATGGTACATGGAGATGGAAAATGCCCAAAGATTTAAGACAGACCGGAACTTATGAAATGCAGGAGAGTCCAGAATATGAACTGCAAATAAACAACAAAGAACAATAATGAGACATGCTTCAGCGATCCAAGATAGATACTGCCTTTTACAATTCTTACCAGTAGCAGATAACTTCGACTTCCAGAAAGACCCATATGCACAGTACCCAATACAATAGAATTTCAGGACATCAGAACGTGATGAGAAAATGGTAGACAAGATTCACTCCAGGAGTTCTTAAAAAAATAAGGATGATGTATTTCGTTATAGTTGAGTTCTTGTCTGTGGAGCTTTTCTTAAAACCAAAAATAAAAAATAATATTAAAATTAAAAATTAAAAATTAAAAAAGAACTCTCTACAATCTGGAAAATAAGGTAGATATCGAAAATGACCTTCTTCAGGTCCCATTGTCAATATTTTTCAATCCGTTAGTTCATCCAGTTGTCCTTCTTGAACCAACTGTTTTGTAACGATCCTTAAAGCAGTTACTAAAGCGTCTGTTCAGGTTGGGCATCTCTAGACTAAATGTTTAACTGGTATTATTGTCTACCTTATTTTTGGCGAACCAAAAACTAAACAGAAGGGACAAGATGTGGTATGAGGAAGAGCATTTGATGATCTCACCAAACTATCAGTATGCCTAGACGGCCTCAACTCGTATTATAACACCAACCCTGCCAAGCGAGATTTCCAGACCCTGTCCTAGAACCCAAGCTGCCACAAAAATCACCCACTTGCTTCTAAAACTCGGTTCCCTTCAGAGCTTTACATCTGTCTGTCGCACTCATTTATCTACAAATTTCAAGAACCTCTTAAACTTCTTGTACTATCAAAGAAAAACCATTAGATCATGTCTCCTCATCAAAGTCCGTAAGATCCTATACAAAAAATAGAGACAAAGACCAATCATTTTCGACATATACGCAAGTACCATTTTCAATCTCCCAACTAATCTTGTCCACAACCACAGCACTTCAAAAACAAAAGTTAAGAGACAAAAGCCTATTTTCCCTTCGATGAAGAAGTCAACAAAACAAGCAACAGCCATCAAATTTAGACTCTCAATCAACCCAGCATCTGTAAAATAGAAATCAGCGCAAATATATAACCCAAAAAACCAAGAAACTCGCATACAGAAAGCTAAATCTCCTGAGCGGAAACTTAAAATAGTGGAAGCAAAAATTACCCCATGATATTGATGCGAAGCCGAATGCTGAGCTCGACGAAGAGCTCGAACATCTGACCTAAATCAGCAGCATTTCCGTGGGAATAAAGCATAGTAGCGGAGGCCTTGGGATGCTTAACGTGGACGGCCACGACGTCGTTACCTCTGCGGTTGCGGAGCTTGAGCACGTCCACGTTGACGTTGTCCCTCCTTGGAGCCTCGGGGATATAGAGTTGGCCACCGCGCGTGTCGTCCGCCATCAGAGTGTACGACGGTGGACTGGGCGGAAAGAAGGCGAACTTGGCCGCGATCGACGACGTGACTCCCCCCATTCTGATATCATCGACGGCCACAGACTCATACAGCCCCAAAACCCCTCAGATCACAAGCTGCAAAAGAGCCGGAGCCAGAGAAATAGATACAGAGATGAAGCAGAAAAGACAGGAAACGAACGCGAAAAAGGACAAAAGCTTGGAGCTGCCAACTGGAACGGAGGCGCGTATCAGTAAGGGTGGCGCGTGTGTTCAACTCAAAGGACCGTGTCAAACTTTGCCGATGAATCCCCTAACTCAGACGTTAAAGAGTTCAGATTTTATGCGTGAGAGAGACGGACGGCGACTTAATATGATTGCTGTATATCTACTCCGAGTGAAACTGCGTATCCAAAAGGAAAAAATACCAAATACAAGTACTTTCGTGGATCTTAAGAAATCCACAATAACAAAATCTCCAACACCTTCACTCCGACAAGGAAAACCAGCGACATATAATCAGTGCGCAAATGACTAAAACGATCTCAGTGATGGGGAGGAAGAGAAAGTGGGACCCGGAGGGAACCCGGTGACCGTGAAAAGACGCCGACCGTTGATTATTTCCTTTTAATACTTTTTAAAATAATAATAATAAAATTAAACATAATAACTATGCTTTTAAACTTACATAAATTTACCAAAGACAGAACACGACCGTTTTAAAAAGAAAGATCAACCGGAGCAGTTAGGTAATGGACGGATGTGATAGCGTGGAAGTGTGGGGGCAAAAGCATGTTGTTCATTGATAGTGGTGTGTTCGGTTTTATTCATTGCCAACCCACGTGACAGGGTGGCCGGGGTGGTCGACGCGCCTACATGACTGGAGGACTGCAAGGTGGGCTCAGCTGGCTGATCACACGGATGATTCCATCTGATAATGTAGGCCCTATGAAATGTAAGACACTGGAGGTACTGACTCTTTCAGAGATGAAATGGTAACTGTGTAAAAATATTGAACAAGACAAGATGGATTCTGTTCCCAATTTGATCCAAAAGTTTTTAGAGTACAGTAAGTGAAAAGGATGTTTGGTTATCAAGCATCAACAAGGGTAATGTTTAACATATCAATTACCTGCATTGTATATGAGCTCATGTAGCTCAAGTGACACTTAAGGAAAGTACTATTTAAGTAGTAAGGGTTTGAACACTTACATTCCTAAATAAATCTCTTAAAATCTCTCCACTTCTGATCCCAATAAAAAATAAATAAAAATTATCAAGATTGTTTGAATTTTATGAAATCAGTTTTTATTGTAAGAACTTTATAAAGTAGATGCTTATTGTTTTATTTCTAGTTGAAGTTCTTTTATCAATACTCTTAATTAAAGTCCATGAAAGAATTGATGTTTGACACATTAGCACTAATTATATGTAACATAACCTAAATCATAATTTTATTCCGGATAAAAACAAAAGTGATCAACTATCAATTCTCATGATTTTGTATACTAAATCATTCAAGAATGAAGTATATTATACAAAAACTAACAATTATTATCAAGATAGACAAGCGTAATTGTCCTTATAGATGAGGACGAGTAGAAAAATGATTGACTAACTTTTTTTCAATAACAAAATAAATTTTAATTCTTTTAGAAAAATTTTGAATTTATGTTGCATATACTTGTTATGGGTGTGTCTAAATAACCACATGATATTAGCTTGTGTTATGAATATTAACAAAAATGTTATATAGAAACAAACCATAAGATTTTATTCCATAAAACCCAAACATATGGGTTAATTTTGAGAGAACGTATAAATTACAAGAACTAATCTTTTGTTTACTCTTCAACATATAGTGTATACACAATAATGTTGCAACAATTTTAGATATTCTTGACCTTGGGGAAGCCAAGAATTCAACATAAGTGCTACAAGAAAGTCCTTTAAACCAAATAAAAAAAAAAAAGAATAGAAATGTCGATAACAATCAATGTCACTCTCTACGTTTGCATATTGATTTCAACATCCGGGTAAGTCCAATAGAAGGGCCCCCACGATGAAGAAATTGTTGGCCCTATCAAGCTAAAATCATGTCTAGGGGTATGTAATCCATTACGCTTTGGTAATCGGTCAACAAAAGTGTAGAAAGCAGGCTTAGACTATCGTTCTTTTGTAAAGAAGCTTTTGCACTTTTGCTTCCACTGGACAAGTGTTTCTTCCTTTTGGACTTTCTCTTTTGGGATCAACTCCATGAGAGTAATAAGACAAGTTTCATACGACAGATTATGATGCTTTAACTATTGTTTAGAAGAGTTAATCATATAAATTATGCTCCTTTAAACCACGATGAAAGGTTTTGAGCATGAACATTATGTATAGTTTTGGCATTGAGTTTCAACTCATTTAATATATTGCTACCTGTTACAAAAGTTGTTAACACTGCCTTTATAAAACTCCTTTATCCATTGTTAGAAAGCATCATATTTAAAATAAAAAATTTATCATCATATCATATCATACTTTTCAATATGTCCCTATAAGTTGCCTAAAAATTCAAAAATCATAATAAAAGAACCTACATAGATAATCATGGATTACGTATTTCAATTTGAAAGTTTAACAAGTATCAAAAATACTTTTTTATTTACTAAAAATATTTCCCTAATGGATTGAATTAGCGTTTAGCTTCATTAAACTAAATAGAAGCATCAATTTCATGGCATAGAAAATAGTCATAGAAAATCTTTTGCTAAGTGCAAGCATAGTCAAATAATCATAGAAAACTCTACAAATAATATCTTATGTATTCTTTCTAGAAGTTGGGTAAAAATAAGTTCTAAAGTTTATTGTAATATCACGACATTAGTTATCTTCTTTAATTATTTGACTATGCTTATGCCAAAATTTTCAAATACTTTTTTCCGTTTCTTTTATAAATCATACATGTAATTGTTTTAATTTCTCCATACCATCTTATATACTTTCTATGTAACGGACCAATATATGAAATATATTCTTGTGCATATTTGTTGACATATAAACATGTCAATTGATAGGTTGCGAGAAAGTAGAGCTAAAAGGATATATTAACAAAGTGGCTTAATGACAAATCTCTTCAATACTATCATAGAAGGAAATCTAGTAAAGCTCGTGACTATACATCTTTTCTCCCAAAAATGTGAGAACATAGGTTATTGTTTCCTTTAAGGGGAAAAAGAAAAGGAAGGTGGAAGAGAAATCTAGGATTTTCATGATAAAAAAAGAAAGATATGGAATGATTGTTCATCATTCATGGTCTCCCATAACTCACAACCCATGCTTTCTACCGGTAAGCATTGGTGCCTTCTGGAGGTTGGTAGTTTGTTTTATTTGTTAATAAAGGAATGGGTCACACCATTTTCTTCCATCAATGGAAAGCTATGGATGGTGACTTACCCAAGTCCTCCATTTCTTGACCTAGATCTTTTGCGTGAACCTTGGGTTGGAGGAGTTATCTCATCGTCTAGCTTGTTAAAAGGGGAAGAATACTAGACCATAACCCCCTTAAACCCTATGTCCCCATTCCATTGAGGGATTAAGTTGCTTGCCCCACCATCACATGCCATTAGAAGTAGGTGGTTGGGACAATGCACCCTTCCCTTGTGGAGGATGGTTACCCACCTATGAAGGGTCCCAAAAAGAATATATCTTCTTGTATCATTACTTGGTGTTTGATCACAAAATGACCAAATAGGAACATAATTTTGAAAAGCCTAATTAACCCCTGAATGTTAGTCGAAAAAGAAAGACTTCAATATTCTTTTTTGTGCATAATGCATATTGTGAGATGTTGTAGAGGGGCTATATCTTCTTGACTATTAGTTCAATAAGATCATACAAGCTATTCTTAAACTAGTAAAGATCAAATCCACTTGACCAAAATGGTTGATTTGTTTTGCATTAAAATAAAATACAGCTTCTATGGAAGACTACCACTATATATAGCACAACTTTTATGGGAGACCATCACCAATTTAGCATCATATGGGACACTAGCACTAAGAAAACCCTCCAATATGATCAACAAGGAAAGACTTCTTCCTAATTTCCCTCCTCCCCTATTTATACCAACCCTTGGGCTTGGCTGACACATTAGCCCATAACATGTGATGCCCTCTATCATTCACGTGATTTCTTCATTCTAGGCGAAGCAACGTCATGCGGCAAAATCTCTTCTCTTCTCCTCTCTTCACAAACAAGTAGTGCTACCTCATTCCTTTTTGCACAAAATGGGTCTTGTGCTTCCTTTCCTTAGGTATAAGAGTGCGGGCTGCACTAGGCTGGGCATTGAACTGGGCTAAGCTTTCTCTTGGGCTGCACTTGCGCTTATAATCTTTCATCTGTGGACTGAACTTGCTGACTTGCGGGTTGCACCGGTGAAGTCTAATCCTTGCTTCATTATCTACTACTGTCCAGTATTCATAAAAATGTCCACATAAAGATAGTGTATGAAAATTTTAATATATAAAATTCAATGCGTAATCAAACAAATTTTTAATCCCAGCAACCTCCCTTCTCCTCCATTTTTTATTTCTGTTATGAATCACGTTGAGGTAATATTTTTATACAAGTAAAATTAATTTATTAGGTTTGACGAACTGATATTTGTGTATCCATGTTATAATGTATATTAAGATTCTTATTGATTCGTATACAGAATAAATGATTTGATGATGACTATATATGAAAAAATAATCGAGCTTATTTTAAAGCCTAAGGAGCTATTTGATAAAATGTTCAACCAGAAGGATTATTTTTCTTCCCTTTATATTGTACCTATTGCTGTCGGCATGCTTTTTATGTCATAGAATTTTTTTTTTCTATCCGTGTCCAGCCCATTCATACTCGTTATTTGCTGTTCAAGACGGCTATTGAAAAAGCCCGAAGATGTTCATACCTTGGTCTTTTATTCAAACAGAGACGCAGAACAGGAAATACAAAAACAGCTTCACTTTTGCATCATTATCTGGTTTCAGGTTTTTGAAAAACCACTGGCTTCATTGTATACATATATTGAAGTGGCCATAAAAAGCTAGATAAGATCATTACACGAGAAACCAGATACCCAAAAATCAATCTTTTCCCTCCATCGTTTGCAAGTGGTGACCCAGCTTTGAGCTGCAAAAACCATGTACAAATTGCTTCCAAAAGTTTCTGACTTCCCCATCTCTGAGACCACATCAAATGATACGATTCCGCTAGAGTTTCTCACCGAAGCAGTGTTTGCAGGAGGTACTTCTCTTATACTCTGTGTGTCTCTGTCGCGTTGATATTTGAGTTTCTTGAAAACTTGTGATTGATTAATACACGGAAGCGCAGGTAGTTTCTGGAAACTTGAAGCTGCGTTTGGGCGTGTAGAAGGAGTTGTGAAAACTGCTACAGGCTATTATGGCGGAACCCTGAGAAAGCCATCATACAGAGAGGTGAAAGAAAAGATGTCCATGATTGTTCATGTTGTTTTCGTTACAGATGTTGAGCTCCATTCAATATCCACTCTCAGGTCTGTGAAGGACTAACAGGTCACACTGAAGGCGTCAAAATCATATATGATAAAAGGAGAGTCGCATACAAGTTTCTCTGTGACATTTTCTGGGAAAGCCATGATCCCACCAATAAAGACTACCTGGTAATTTCTTTTCCTTAGAAATTCATACTTGTCCGTTTTCGTATCGCTTTCTTTAGTTGGTCTAATCCGAGAGGATATAAACCAGAACTTTGGACTAAGTACGCACCAAAGATCAGCTATCTTTTACAACAACGAGAAAGAGAGGAAGCAAGCACTGGAATCAAAGATCAGGAAGCAGATGAAGCTCAACAAGAGGATTGTCACCAAAATCATACCCTCTGACACAGATTTCTTCTTCGCGGAAAACCAACATCAGAAGTATTATCTACAGAAACAATACAGACTCTGTGAAACTCTGGGTCTACGAAGCACTGACCAGTTCGTAGAGTCAAATATTGCTTGCAAACTCAATGGGTAAGCATTGTTCGGGCCACTAAATTTCTGATATATAATACAAATAACTGGGGAACATGGAACCTATTTCACTTTAAAACCTAACCCACTACACGGCTTTCTAGTCTCAAAGTATGCCGGATTTAAGGAAAGTCCACAAAATGATCGATAGGCCATTCCTCTTTTTCCTTGTTTCTGTGTCGAAGGCTACAACTGAGTCGAAAGGAACGAGGAAACTGAGTCAATGTGAGGTGGGAATGGGGAATTGGGGAATGGTCAGTCCAACTATGCTACAAATTTGAATCAAGAGCCCACCTTTTTCAAAAGTAGATTTTTAATAAAATTATTCAAAGAACACTTTCAGCTAAAATGGAATTTTTTTTTTCAAATAAACTAATAAAGGGATCGTCTTTTGAAATCACTTTTGGCGTGAGACTCAACCAGCCAACTTCTTGTGCTGTGGCATATTTTTTAGTGGGTCGGTTCAAATCTCATAATTTAGTATTGACCCTGCAGATCGGATCATGTATTATACATTTAATATAGATCACTGGGTCAAGTTATAAATCTATATATCTCAGTTCTTAACCACAATATAAGCCATTTTAAGAAAAAAGTATTATCGATGTTTCTCTTTGAATTATCTTAAACTTGCAATGATTTTCTCTCGTGTTCCAGGATTTTAGCCATGGAAGGACACCTGATCATCGATGAACTGGGCATATTTTTGGAAACTCGAGAGATGCCAGTGCAGACCAAGGTGGCCTGCGAAGAAATTATTGAAGAATTAAGAAAATTAAAGTTGGAAAAGCTCAAATGCTCAGAAGATCACGTATTGGAATCAGTATCATCAGGTTCCAGAGACAAGGTTCATAAATTTGGGCTCCCCAAAGTTTCCTGAGGCGCGGAAAAGCTTCCCTTTGTTTGTCATAGTGGCAACATTGAGCAAAGAACAAGGAGCCTGTTCATTGCCAAAAATAATGCTTTTGTCAGAATAAAGGCTCGAACCATGTGAGACGAAATCAGAGATCAAGCTGAACGGGGCCAATTTACCTTTCTTTTTCCCCTTTTTTTATGTCCCAAGTTTGTCTTCCAAGTTTATTTCATAAGTGAGATAACGTGATCAACTTGAATTCTATATTTGAGTTATTATTAGAATACTTTTTTTCTTTTAAATAATATTTTCTTATTACAACTTGCACACCTAATTCACTAAAAACATGATATAAAATCTCAAATTTCAAGGTCGGATTTCTTGGCCATTCCATAAGAATTGCAATCTTAATTGATATTGAACTTTTTATTACATTAGGGATAGCAGGCAACAATACTTTATATGATATCTTTTTTTGTGGGGTCTTGAAGAAACCCTTTTAACTCACGGACTATTTGAAGACAATTACTTTTTAATATAAAGTAATATTAACTTAATAGTTATTTTATTGACTGAATGGAACCTTGTCAATCACTTTTTGGGGTTTTTCTTCTATATTTCAAACATATTCTTTTTTTTTAAAGAAACAATTATAAGAACATTTTAACTTTTTTTATTTTTTATTTTTATTTTTTATAAGGAGAATCTCTCTTCTTGGGGAAAGACTAGAGGTGGTGGGCTAGGCTGAATGGAGTGGGGGAATGTGGATGGGCCGAACAATGATTATGCAAAACTGATCAAAAGCGGGTGGGTGGATGCGGTCAAGGAAACACCCGCAGCCAAGATGTCGTCTTGCTGATGCGCATACGATGCTCTTCATGCCGGGAGCGTGTGCCTGCTAAGTCGTCAGAGAATGCAAATCTGGTGGCAGTGGAGTACCGGATTCAGCCCACAGGTTGAGACCTTTGAGCCATTTTGGTGCGGAAGGAATTCTTCGGGCATATGATGGAAAAAGACCCTCTAAGTGTCTAGGCACGAAGGCTTTGTGAGTCTACTTGAGGAATGCCGCCATTACATGACTGACTTTGACATTGCGGTTAAAGTTTGAAGAATGTTATCAATTAAGACAAACCATGGGAAAATATGGGAGGATAGAAGAAAAAAGAGCACAAATTAGTCAAGGGGTTCTTGTCACCCGTTTATGGCGAAGCCAAATGCCGAACTCCGTACACTGGTAAACTTTTGCTTCAATCGCGTCTGAAAGACAACTACCTAAGAGAGGCCATATATCATAATAACAATAACTATCATAAATCCTAAAAGACGATGCAAAACCTTTATCTCATTATTGGTATTACCTTTTACCTCATAACAGAGAAAAAGAGGAGGAGGAAGAAGAACAAAGCACTTCTTTTTCACTTGTGAAACTAGATTCTTGGTGTGGTCAAATATATTGATGCATTACAGCTCAAAAGCATAACCATTCCTCGCGTCCTTTTGCTTTTACATTTTATTGGGGGAGAAGGAAAGATGGATTCCTCCTACCTTGTTTGGTAGAAGCATCCTTCCAAGGCTCCAACCATGCAAATGTACGATATATTCATCTCTTTATGACGCCGGAAAATTTAGCCTATTCATAACTTTGAAGCACTAAATACACATGCCCTTGTATCATAATCGTCCGCCCATGTACCTTATTATTATACTTGGCACGCCTGCCCAAATCTGAATTAGGTACTTACGCAAGGAGCTTCTCAAGATCTAAAAAAGGCATGATTACGATGCAGCATTGTGCTTCTACTGATGATTAAAAAGTAGTACACCCACTACAATATTAATAGAGCCCAAAATTTCAATTTTGGTCCTACATATGATCAGAGGCTTAGATACAAAGGTATCCATATGGCGTTAAAGGACACGTTGAACGTTCTCTCTAAGGGACAAAACCAAGGACAACGTATTTGCTGTAGAAATATCAATTGAGAGGGGGACAACGCGGAAGATGAATAGAGACACGGATTTTAATGTAAATTACCAACCTGCTCATATCGCTGTCTAGCCTTGTCCTCTCAACGCATGGCACCATCATGTACATTTTTGTATTTTTAATTCCCACTGCTAAAATGCGCCGGAACACCCCCACGTTCTCTGGCTCACTTTTCCGGCACAGACCGTTATGTCTTCTTCTTCTTCCAGACACGCACGTTACAAACCCAAGCTTTACATTCTCTCTCCAAGAATACCACAGAAGTTTTAAAACGACAAATACAAAGAAAAAGAAACTAAAATTAATCAAATTTGGGAAGATTCTGAATTATCCGTACGGGTTTTTTGTTTCTACTCTGGGATGGTTACGAGCATTGGTCGCCAAGCTCTTCTCAGCAATCTATACCGGAATGTTGCCGATAGGGGCCTGAAAGAGGTGGATCTTCCTGGTCCGCCGCGTCGAGCCGCTAAGCCGACACCACTGGTGCTGCCTGTATTCGGTAATAACCTGGCCTCGTGTTTTTCTTCTTCTTGGATTCTCTTATCTGCGACCCTGTCTTCAGCTGGCGGCGACGATACGAAGAGGTCCTTCAGCTTGTGCCGGACCCTGGCTTCCCCGTTCTTCTCTTTCTTTTTCGACTTCTCCTGCTGCGAGCGATTGGGATCGGACTCCATGTCGCGGAGATCCTGCGAGTCGTCCCGGCGGGAGAACCGGCCTCGACGGTCGGTGCGGTTGAGGAGCATCCGGAGTGTCTTCCGGCGGCGGAGGTGGATGACAGGGCTCGCCGACGGGCTCCGCGTCGGACTGGCGGCCACCACTGCACACTGGGTGGCCAGGACCTTGAATTTCTGCAAGGTAGCCATTTCCTTTTTATACATACAAAATTCCCTGTTGTCTGTGTGTGAATCCTTGGTTTGGTTGAGAGTGCGGAATTCGGCGTTGCTTGTTAGGGGGAGAAAGTGAGATCTGAGGGCATTATGATTGGGTTGGATTTGGTTTTGGATTCTATTCCCTGTGCTTTACTCCTTGGACTCGGAGTACTGAGCTCCGGATTGCATTTTTGAGCGAGAGAGAGAGAGAGAGAGAGAGAGAGAGCAAGACAGAGACAGAGACAGAAACTGCTGTGTGGGGTTAAAATACTAGAAAAAGGAACAAAACTGAGGCTCCTTTTTTCGTTTTGGCTTTGATGGAATATGAAACGGCCTAGTGCCGGTGCGGGTCAATTACGTTGGCCTACCGTTTACGGCCTTCCGACACGTGTCACTCTTACCACTAGAGCATCCCTGCTGGCTAGAAATTAACGTTTGGAAACTGAATTGACCCTTTCGTCTAACACGAAAGCATTATGGTCCGGTCCATTAATGGCAGACTAAGGAAGTTGGGAAAATGCATTGCAAATGGCACCGTTGCCATTTATGATTTATGGTTTTGCCAGTACGTAGGTGGCCTTAGATTGTCGTCGTCAAGAGCTTGAATGTCATAAAAGTGTGTACCAACTACTACCCATTTGTTTTTAGGGCAGGAGTTGAAATGGCGACCTCACCTTCCACTCCGACTCTCAACCGTCGTTTAATATGAGAATTTAATATTTGTAGGTACGATTTCTGGGCTTTTAAGGGGTTAGCGTCTAGAGTGCACGAAGTCAACAACATATCTATCTCAACTAATCACTCATACAAGATGAGATTGATTTCCTAAATTACACACTATTGCACCTTGCTTCTACATTCCCATTGTTAAGTCACAGGGGCAGAGCATGTCTTGGTGCCTTGTAAATACAATATTTGGAACTAAGGAGTAGTCTTTATTTGTATAAATGTCTAAAATTGTACCCGCTATAATGCCAAAAATATGTATATCTACATCAAGCGAGCTGGACCTGCAACCCAGGCCGGCATCTGATTCCATGTACTTCCCCTGCACCACTTGGGTCAAGCTGTCCTTCGTAGCACCTCCGGCTGTCATGAAAAACACAAAAAAGGAAACAGAAGAAGAAAACAAATTAATAGAAAGGTAACTTTAGCTGTGTCATTATACTCTTGTCATCTTTTTATTCAACATTTATCGTTCCACTATTAGGCAGGCATGGAAGACTACATATTCTTACAATGTGTTTACGATGTACATTGCACAAGAAGTATCTATAGATCTCTGTATCACCCACTTGTTAACGTCCATTTTTTACCATCTACTTAAGAGTTCAGGCAAGAAAAGATGAGGAAAATCTCAAGCGCTAGAAGAGCTGGGTGTAGTAGAGCTGCTAACCCATTTTTCGTTGACCAACGAATCCGGTGAAAGCGGTGGAGGAATGTTCTTCAAAAGCCCGATATCATCCGCCGCAATGTCCACCACTTCTGCCTTCTGTGCACCTATCTCTTCATTCATGATACCTCTCAAAACTTCTACTACTTCTCCATTCGGGGCCTCATGTCCCTCTCCTGCTGCAAGCAACGAAAAGCCAATTCTGCCACCGAAGTTACCGTCCTCTTTGTATATTGATCACTTTCAAACCCAAGAGATGGATCGACCAACTCATGTAGTGCATGATTCTGAATCTTGCTGATTGCCATATTGGCCAAGTTTATATCATGCCGGTGTCTGTTGGTGTCCACAGCTGGTAGGGAGGATATAAGCTCAATCATGACCACTCCAAAGCTATAAACATCACTCTTGTCTGTTAATTGGTAGCACTGGTAATACTCTGGGTCGACATAGCCAGGAGTCCCTTGAGGAGCTGTTGAAACATGAGTGACATTTGTTGGGAACAGCCTTGACAAACCAAAATCAGCGACTTTCACTCTGAAATGCTCATCTAAGAGAATGTTGTTGGTTTTGACATCACGGTGGATGCATTTCGATGCATGGAGGTAGGCCAGTGCGTCAGCTGATTCTAGAGCTATGCTCAACCGAATGGGCCAAGTCATTAAACTAGAGCTCGAGCGGGTGCCATTGAGATGATCAGCCACAGTTCCATTGCAAATGTATTCGTAGACAAGGATAAGTTCTTGGCTACGTTTTGTGGTGCATCCATACAATGTCACCAGGTTTTGGTGGCGTAAGCCACTTAGGATCTCAACTTCATTCATGAACTGCTCGACACGTTTTACGTTGTTTTCATAGAGGCGCTTCACTGCAACTTCACGCCCATCGCGCAGCAGGCCTGCAGATGATTATGAGGATACTTCAGGAAAAAGCAGTTCATATATACGGTGAGTTGTATGACTGAGTAACAGGATAGACAAGAAGCCATGTTTCCTACCATAGTAGACAGAGCCAAAGCCTCCGTCTCCAAGTTGTTTAGAACGATCAAAGTTATTGGTGGCTTCTTCCAGTTCTTCGTAGCTGAAGATATGAGCTCCAAAATAGGTGCTTCCCTTTTCAAGATCCACCTTCGAGGAGGGATAAGATGGTGTGCTTCGAGAGAAATTAGAAGAAGTAATGGAGGTGCCTTTGCCTGGAGGAGGTGCAAGCAGCTCTTTGCTTTTAGATTCCTGAGCACGTTTTTTCCTCCGCTGCCTGATGGAAAAGATCCACCAGCCTAGAAAAATACCCACAATGCCTGCGCCTCCTATGCCGATCCCTGAAGACAACATCAGAGTCGGATTAGTTTTCTTCTCTATAAAATATGGAACTCAATGAAAAGATGCACTGTGGTTTTCACACCACAAAACATTACCTATGCCAAGTGATACTCCATTAGAATTCCCTGCAAAGAGCCAAAAGATGCAGAAATGTCAGTCAAAATGGGCGAATATAGAATCTAGAGAAACATCTAAAATCAACGTCATCATACACATAGTCAAGACCTAATACAAGCTCAACAACTAATCCCATTTACTGACGGTTGAAATTCATCTTTTCCTTAGTTTCGAACTCAATGAGGCTATGGAACAAACAGCTACAAATGCGCCAAAAGAGCAGGTGACAAATCCGGAAGTAAACCACTGATTAGGAGCAAGCTGGCAAATACTCTTTACAGAGATGCTCATGATGTTTTCAGGATTATGTTGTATAGATTAAAGAAAATGATGTGAGCTTGTCTAACCATGAAGATACAGCAGTTTTTGTCCAAGCCTGAGATAGTAATGCTTATTGACCAGAACATTTCTCAACTAGATAGGTCTGTCCCTTCACCAGGTCTTTTAAGCTTTTAAAATGAACCATGAAAGAATTCGAGGTTTTCTGTAAAATTTCTGTTGACCTCTTATGGATGAAAACTCTCAGAAAGTTTTCTATACTGATATGTGGGTGAATGCATCTCCATATAAGATTAACCTATAACCAGTCCTATATAGAAGTGCTGCAGAAATATTTGCACAAGCAACATCCCCTGTTTCTCTTTGAAGTGTTAAGGGATAAAACAATTATGATGTAACGACCTGTACTTTTGATCACCTTTATGGAAACTATTTTAGCCTTCAAGGAGAAGACTGAACTATACTATTCAGATAGAGCAGCCTTCCGAGCGCCCTAATCGGAAGATAGATTGGATCGATTGTACACTGGCTTAATTCTCTACGCCGCCGAGTGTTTGGGCACTTCCACTAGAAAAAGAACTTAGCCTAACCAAAACAGCGAGCATTCGCGATCCAAACCGCAATTTTGAAAAGAAAGAAAGGTCGGATACCTGTTGGATCACACGTTCGATTGCCACAAAGGCAAGCTTGTTGGCCCGACTTCGGATCAAACCCACATTCCCCACCCTGAGCCGGACACTTGAGACACGTTTCTGCGAAAAGATCGATGTACTTCACATGGAAACCCTCCTTCAAAACTTCCTCAAGCGTGGACCGATAAGCCGTGAGGTCCGACGCGGCGGTTTTCAGGATTTTGGTGCTGACGCCGATGCTACAGTTAATGAGTCTCAGGATCGGGTCGGTCGGAACTGGGCCAGTCAGATAATAAGCGTATCTCTGATCCACAGTCCCGTAGAAGTCACAATCGAATAGATTATGAGCCTTGTCTTCGTAACCAGTGAAGCAACCATAGAAGATGGCAAGGTCCTCATTATCCGAATCGTACTCAACAAGTGAGGAATTCATAGTGGAATTGGTAAATTTCTGAAGGCAAGGGCTCTCCCAAAGGTCAGAGCGGGCGAGAGTCATGGTTTTGGCGGCCTGATCGACGTTGAGTACTCGGTAAGTAACCGACGCGATAGTCAACTGGGCCGAGTCGTTGTCACATGTGAGTAGGAACTCCGGCGGGCTACAGTTGGGCAGGCTGGTGAAGGGGTAGGAGAGGTTCGTCAGAGGTCCACAGTCCAAGGTCGGGACGCATCCAGGAGGGAACGACATCGTCGTCCCGGAGAGGGAGAGGACGAGTAGGACGCAAATGAGGATCGCCGGAGAAAAGGCGATGGGGGACATGGCCAAAGCAGGGGAGGAGTGGAAGGGAGAGGTTGGAGAAGGGAGACAACAGGCATGAGGTAATAGGGAGGCTGGTAGCTAGAGTGGGTAAGGATTGTGTTGACTGCTCCGACCAAAGGCTGGCTTTGGTTGACTTGGACTCTGTGTGAACCAGCTTTTGAAAATGAAGGCCGCCGGGAAACCCAGCTCTGCTTATGGGAAACCAGCTAGCACCTCTCCTCATTTCTACATGCCTGTAATAAACTATTTTCTTACGTACCTACAAATAACTGAAAAAATAATCTTGTACGAGTCTTCTTGTTTGGTCCTCACGAAAATGAGAAAGAAAAAGCGATAGCTAAAGAAACGAGGAAGTGGGTGATTGAAAGGGATGGCTTTAGAAATCTTTCCAAAAGGCCATTGTTAAAGTTGATGGGCAATAAAGGATCTCAAAAGTCGACTTAGAGCATCTAAGTAGTTGTGAGTAGTAGCTGGGAGTTGGTTGAAACTCTGCCGGACTTGGTAACACCATCGCTGTGGCTTAGATGGCAGGGAAATCCTCTCCAACAGCCTTTGGTTGGTCAATTGGGAAGACTTAAGACCAATTAGTATAGACACAAAGCGGGTGTCTAGAAACCAAAAAGAAGAGAAGAAAAAAAAGAGAAGGCACGAACGAGGTAAAGCCACTCAAAGTCTGGGTTATGCTCAGTTTCATGATACAGAAGCTACCAACCGGCTGACATATGTGTCAGTAAAGTAGAGAAAAGAGAACTTGGGATGACGATTCAGCCATTACATCTAAGCACGTATACTATTACCTTTTGGACTGATTCTTTGTCCTTATTTTCTATAGACGATTTGACAACCGTAGTGCAACTTCCTTCTAGAAAAGCATTATCTTATCTTCACGACAACGTGTTCTCCGTTTACCATTCTTCGTCTGAACTATTCCTCCTAGACTTTGTTTCTTTCTTTTGTTTTCTCAGCCTAGAGATTTCCTTCCGACACAGTTCACCTTCTAGAAATTTTGTACCATAAGTTCTTGATTTGGTTAGTGCTTGGCTAGGTTGTATTCAAGGACGGTAGGAAGCCTTCCTAAAGTTTTTTTTTTTAATTACATCACTTAACAATAAAATACTTCAAAAGGTATTCTAATTTTTAAGAACTTCATCTCGCAAGCCAACAAAAGGATTAGGATGTGTTATAATTAAGTAACTAATATTCTTACATATGAAGTTAAAGATGCTAATATCTTTCAACTCATGGATATTGTTAATATGCGTTAAGATATTAAAATTGTCTAAGTCGGTAGGTCAGCAGAGTTCAACAACCCCCTTCTATTCCGCTACGTAAATAGGAAAGTATACACGCGATGCAGGAAACTCGCCCCTTTCCTTTCGAGTCCTTTTCGGGGAGCCTTTTGTTTGGCCACAGATTCGTCTGAAAGGATGAGTTTTTGCAAACACGAGATGGAAGAAAAACCCCAAAAAGAGGTGGGAAAGCACAAATAGGAGTTTTGATTGTCATCGGAGCAGCAAACAACTTGGATGGAAGTGAACACCAATATGAACGGGAGAAAAGTGAGCACCTTGTGTCGAATTCTTATTGAGGATACCCTAATGGACAAAGCTAGTTTCGGTCAAGAAGGGCAGGTCTGTTTGCAAAATCAGAAAATCGGACTCCTTGAATCAGTCAGCTAATTCCCAGGCTAACCCAACAGGACTTAATGGCTCCTTACAGCATGTCTCTAACGTTAAGAGCTTGGTAAAGGTTACCCTATATTTTGCTTGAGGTGATGCAGGATTGATACATCTGCTTGCTGTTTGACATTTAGGTTCTTTGTTTGTTGCACAAGATAAGAGGAATCAGCTCTGGCTTGGTTCCATGGGTTTTGATCCCACCTAAGAAGCTAGATCGAAATCCTAATCCCCCGTCCATTTCCAAGAATTAGTCCATAACTGACCAGAATAAATATTCTCTCTTAAATTGCAGAAATTTTATGATGCCAAGCCTCAAGGACTAGTGAAGTTATGCCTCCTGCTGATCCTCCCCACAAACAACATAGTCAACGAAAAACTACTCGATATCTGCAGGTTTCTAATATATATTTACGATGTTCTTCCCAAATGCTTCATCATAATCCCGAGTCTCAGAAATCTATGTCGACTGCACTTTAGACGTGGAGGAGAATTTTTCTCCATTAAAGAACCCACGCTTAAGGGAAAAAGAAAGAAAGCAGGAGATGCCAGTCTATATGCTAGTAACCCAGCATCTAAACATATATGCAGGAATGAAGGAAAAATGACAGCGAAATACTTACCTCCTGATGGTGGTGTCGATTCAAGTGTGATTGGGCAAGTTCCATTTCTACAATGACAAGCGAATTCACTCGTGCTTGTGTTGTGCCCACAAAAGCCACCGTATACTTGACATGCAATACACAGATCATTATAGGCATTCCACCCCAATATGAAGCCTCCATCAATAGCGCGGATCAGTGCATCAACTGCAGTAAAATTAAGCCCAGGTCCCGCCGCTGACTGGAGAACTGGAACTTTAACGTTGTACCGGCACGTCCCTATTGCGTTAGCAATCGCGTTTACCATGCTATCGCCACTTGCGTAAGTCGCAAACTCGGTACCGTTTACAGAGCAAATTAGAGAACCGGGCTGACCCGGAAGGGGGCAACCATAGTAGATCGTCAGGTTCGTGTTACCAGAAACATAAGAAAAGATGGTGAAATCTATGGTGGTATTGACGATCGTAGCCGGACAAAACTTGTTCCAGTAATCCTCTCTAGCAACTTTGAGAGTCCGCGAAACGTTATTGACCTCAAGGACTCGGTAACTCATGTCCTTGATTTCCATCAGAGGGGCTTCACCGCTGCAGTTCAACTCAAAAGCCGGATGACCACAATATTTTGGCCTATCCAGCCCCCAGAAAGGATAACTGAGGTTCATCCCCGCACATTCAAATGGTGCGCTGCATTCCAGGTACTGCTCGGAAATGGCGTACGAAGAAAATGGAAAGTGGATTAAGATTATGGTGATTACCACAAAAGAGAGACTGACGGTTGGGAAGAGATGGGGATGCATCTTGAAAGACACAGAGGGTGAGACGAAGGTGATCAGATTAGGAAAAGGAGAAGCTCAAGATGAAATAGCTTTAAGTTCTTATCAAGCATCATAATGGAGCTGGTGATCTTTGACAAAGTGGGGCGGACTGAGCACCTTCAAACAGATGCTTCTATTGGAACGCTACCGCAGCCGGTCAATTTAAAATTGTGTGACTGGCCCAATATAACGACAGCTCGCCATTTTTCTACGCGTTCTTTCACGAAATCCTGATCTCCTAGGTAAATTGTAGGAGAAGACCGGAAAAGAAGGAAAACTTGGAAGATTTGTAATCAGTCTAAACCCTCGCAAAGTCAGAAAAAGCCACCGTTTTGAAAACAAAAAACTCACCTAAACTGCAGTCTTATACGTCTACCTAAAACATCACAATCACGTCATGATAAAAATAGAAAGAGATCAAGACCAACAAGGTTAAGAGTCAAAACATCCTCTTATTTGAGAAGGACACCATGACCTATGGGGCGGCTGAAAAAGAAGAACTCTTGTGCTAACTGAGATATCTTCGCGAAAGGTTCTCTTAATTGTCTGGTCCATGCCTCGATTGACTTTAAATTCAGGCCTAGCAATTCAAACTTGTGGAGGCTTTTTTAGTCATGAGCACCTTCCTATTCCCGTGATGTCCAATGTCGCTGTAACTGGCACCACATAATCCTAGTTTTTTCTATTTTATTGGAGGTGTTGAATATGCTCATTTTGCCACATATGCAAGGCGTCAATCCTGGGACAAAAGGCCGTTCATATTCATTGGAAGCGTCTCTGGAACCGTGTCTTTTCTCCATTAAAATAGCCACGCTTAAGGGGAAAGAAAGAAAGCAGAAGGAGATGCCAATCTACATGCTAGTAGCCCAGCATCCAAACATACATGCAAGAATGAAGAAAAAATGACAGTGAAACACTTACCTCCTGATGGTGTCGATACACATGTGACTCCATTTGCACAATAACAAGCGAAAGCGCTCTTGCTTGTGTCGTACCCACACAAGCCACCGTACGCTTGACATGCAATACACAAACTATTCTCGGCATTCCACCCCAACACGAAGCCGCCATCAATAGCGTTGATCAGTGCATCTTCAGTTAAATTAAGCCCAGTTCCCGCCGCTGATTGGAGAACTGGAATTTTAACGTTGTACAGGCAACCCCCCAATGTGGTAGCAAACGAGTTCAAGATGCTCTCGCCACTTGTGTAAGTCGCAAACTCGGTACCGTTTATAGAGCAAGTTAGAGAACCGGGCTGACCCGGAAGGGGGCAACCATAGTAGATCGTCAGGTTCGTGTTACCAGAACCATAAGAAAAGATGGTGAAATCTATGGTGGTATTGACGATCGTAGCCGGACAAAACTTGTTCCAGTAATCCTCTCTAGCAACTTTGAGAGTCCGCGAAGCGTTATTGACCTCAAGGACTCGGTAATTCATGTCCTTGATTTTCATCAGAGGGTCTTCACCACTGCAGTTCAACTCAAAAGCCGGATGACCACAATAGCTTGGTCTATCCGGCCCCCAGAAAGGATAACTGAGGTTCATCCCCGCACATTGAAATGGTGCGCTGCATTCCTGGTATTGCTCGGTTGCGTAGGAAGAAAAAGGAAAGTGGATTAAGGTTATGGTGATTACCAAAAAAGAGAGACTGCTCGGGAAGAGATGAGGATGCATCTTGAAAGACACAGAGGGTGGGATCAAAGTGATTAGATTAGGAAAAGAAGAAGCTGAAGATGAAATAGCTTAAACTTCTGACCAAGCATCATAATGGAGCTGGTGGTCTTTGACAAAGTGGGGCGGCCTGAGCACCTTCAAACAGATGCTTCTATTGGAACGCTACCGCAGCCGGTCAATTTACAATTGTGCGACTGGCCCAATATAACGACAGCTCTCTATTTTTCTACGCGTTCTCTGCACGAAATACTGATCTCCTGGGCAAATTGTAGGAGAAAACCGGAAAAGAAGAAAAACTCGAAGGTTGCAATCAGTGTAAACCCTCGCAAAGTCAGAAAAAGCCACCGCTTTGAAAACAAAAAACTCACCTAAACTGCATTCTTATACTTCTAACTAAGATATCACAACCACGTCATAAGAAATATAGACAGAGATCAAAGCCAGCAAGGTTAGGGCCAAAACATCCTCTTATTTGAGAAAGACACCATGATCTATGAGGCGGCTGAAAAAGAAGAATTCCTTTGCTAACTAAGACATCTTCGTGAAAGTTCTCTTAATTGTCTGGTCCTGCCTCAATTGACTTTAAATTCAGGCCTAGCAATTCAAACTAGTGGTGGCTTTTTTAGTCACAAGCAGCTTCCTTTCCCGTGGAGTCCAATGTCGCTGTAACTGGCACCACATAATCCTAGTTTTTTTCTATTTTGTTGGAGGTGTTGAATATGCTCATTTTGCCACATATGCAAGGCTTCAATCCTGGGATAAAAGGCCGGCCATATTCATTGGAAGCATCTCTTGAACAATGTTTGCATCTTAGCCTATAAAAGCTGGGGTGGTCAACTTAGGAAGGCTAAACGACCTAAAGCTCGAAGAAAACTCACGTAATTCAGAGAAAAACGTATAACATTAAGGTCTCAACAACACTATAGCTACAAAAGCATAGAAGGAGCACCAAACTTAACAAATTTAACCAAAGACAAGACTCCGGAAGAAATGTAATCAACCTCAAGCCCTGCAAGAACGAAAGGCTACTTCAGGTTAAATTGGACCCATCTTATTTCCCAGCCAAGAACGAGAAATTGCTTCTCGAGGATTATTCTCTATCTTAATGTTGTCTATGGTTTACATAAGAAACAGGACAAGGTAATGAGGGGAAAATAACCTAGTATAGTTGAAATTTTTTTATTGTCTAAAATCTCTTCGACAATTATGGTAATATAATAATTTGCTTCTCTCGCAGAAAGGAACAAAGAAATGGTCAAGATGGGCAACATCATCGTTAGAAATTATCCCAAGATTTAACTGGTCAAGGTTTAAAGAAAGGTTTTAACCACCCATTGGCGCAATCCAGAAAGCATGCCATGGGCTACAATCTGCTAGCTGGCCTGATTTGGTGAATATACGTGATCTATGGTGAAAGCTGAGTGAAATAAAAATAAAATATCTCCGTTCTTGGCCAAAGTTAACTATTCATGAACTTACTGAGAAATACTAATGCTAACACCCAAATTCATTCCATATCTCCATCGAAATGCTGTTTCATATGACGGGTGGTCTACGTTCTCATGTTCAGAATAAGATATCAAGGTTCAAAATGGTTAGTAATGACTGCTCGACGCTTGCCTGCCAGAACCAGAAAACTAGGAACATACCTGATTTTTTTGGAGGCGCGTTTGTTGAGGGAGAACATGTAGACCCCATTTTTTGATTTGGGCAGTAGCAAGTAGGTTCATTCTTAGACAGGTCATATCCACAAACTCCCTTTGACGCGGTGCACGCACCACAAGCTGCGGTATCCTCCTTCCACTTCACCTCGAAACCTTCTTTGATGGCACCTTCAATTATTGACCAATTTGCAATATCGAAAATATGAGTTTGAAGAACAGGAACAACCACACTTTTCGCACATAAGGGTGCGCCTTTAACTCCAGGTTGTATGATCACACCTGTAGAGGTGAGCCCTTTAATGGTGCAAGGGAGTAGGGCTGGGAAGGCTGAAGGGCAACCATAGGATAGCGTGATGTTAGTGTAGCCAGGGCCATAATCAAAAAGCTCAGAATCCAGGGTGCTATCCACAAACTCAGGAGAACATATTCCAGAAAAGTAGTCCCCCCTGGCAATTCTAAGCGTTTGGCTGTTTTTGTTGAAACCCAAAACGCGATACTCCATCTGCATCATTTCTATGGTAGTGATACGGGTAGTTCCCGGACAGTTGAGCTTTAACTTTGGATTGCCACAGTCAGCCGGTCGGCCATCACCCCAGAATGGATAACCCACGCCGGTGATGTATCCGCAGTTAAACTGATTGCTACAACTCCGATAAAAATCATAACCGCAAAAGGACCCCGGAACCTCGACGGAGACCAAGAATATGATGAAGAAAGGAACAAGAAAAGCAGACTGTGAGGAAACACGGAAATCCATCCGTGGCTAGAAGTAATGGCTGGAATGAAATACTGGCGAGCTATTTGACACCGGATGTTGGAAGGAGAATATGGGAAATAGTGATAAGCGACGTCACTAGATAGAAAACATAATAATTAAGGAGTAATGAAGACGAAGACTTCAAACTTTGAATGTATTGACTTCCAAGCTAAATGGTGAAACGCATTTCCCTCCATGAACGACACTTCACTTCAGACGGATAAGTTATTCTGTGAGCCAGCAAAGGAATCCTTCCACTTCAAATATGGACAGAACGCATATTCATATCTCAACAAGAACTAGATCACCGGCTTTCACGAATCAAAAATGCTTAGGAAATTCAAGTCACCATATTTTGCTTGCAGAATAACCAGGTATTATTGGAAACAGTCAACAGGGAAACGTGGCCTTGATTTGTGAAAAACATTTAACACTCTTCCGGGCGAAAGCAACAATGTCGCCACATAACATGCTATCCATCTTCCATATAATCAACGGTCTGCGTCAGTCAATTCCACCTACCTAATCACAGGGACTGTATTTTAATATCACAACCTTCCTTCAAGAGCACGATAGCTCATCCCTTACAAAATGGCGTTTTTGTCCCCCGGTGAGGACTAAGGTAAATATCCCCGTTTATAACTTGGACGGAAACTTTATGCTCCGTCGACGAAGGCTAAGAAAAATCAATGCTCTACCATTGGAAGCCTTTGGGGGAGAGTTCGATGAGGGGATGACCTTTTGTTTATTACACCTTGAAAGAGTCTGAAAATCTATTCAACTCGACGTGCCCAACTCGCGGAATGCATTACGGTAATTGCCGCGTGAAACGGGAAGGAATAACCTGCCGACACTTCAAGCCTTCCACATCGACGCATGACTATCAACAATAACTCTGCCGCTCTTGTCAACAACGATTGAAGCACAGCTATATGTTTTGATAATGATCTGCAGTTCAGATGGATTTGAAATCCTAGAGTTCCTTCGAAGCCGGTGAAAGGCCATGACCCTTCGAAAGTGCCAAGTGTCCCTTAAGACGGGTAAAATACGTGAACTAAGATACTGTTTGCCAATTGGCTAAGCCTTGACAAAGACCTGTATTTGGAATTGGACATTTTCCAGTCAAGGTAGCTTTATTCAATATCTTAGAATAGGGATCGTTTGGTGAAATGAAAAGGTCAGGGACTTTCTGAGAGTAACAACTGCAGCTCCCTTGAGGGATGGTGCTATTTAGAATCAACTGGCTTGAAAAACGCTCCAGGAATTGAAACCCGACTACAGAATTGAGAAAAGACTAAAACACTTTCGATCTACCCTAAAAGGACCGAAGATTTTTGGAAACTTACCCTTTTGAACAGGTCCAGCGAAAGACGCTTTACGACATCACTTTTATTCGCTCAAGGGTCCCTTTATCGTGAAGAGGCAGCTTCCTAAATTTTGACTTCTTCTAATTGCTCGCAAAGTTGTTTCCACAACTTCAAATTCTCTTATTTTTCTTTTCAGTATATTTTATAGTACTAATATGTCGATTAGGTGTTCTATCTTTGTAGCTTTGAAAACTAGGATATGTGGCCCAATGAATGCAAACCCTGCTCAATGAATGAGTTGACTCCTGCAGTTAGGACTCTAATGACCCTAAACGTAGTAGTTTTCACTGCAAAACATCATGATCTGTTTCCATTTATACTGTTAAAAGAGGTTGCTTAAGTTTGATCTAATCTCGGTAGTTTTGGATCTTTTCACCCTTTTGAGATGCTTCCAAAAGTGAATTATGTCTCTTCATTTTCTACTCGAATCTAATCACACGAACTATACGCGACTGAGAAAAGAAAGTCGACTAAATCTTTATAATTTTACGTTTTCTGTAATGGTTAATAGGCCAAAGAAAGGTAGTGTACTGGAAGCTACAGGCTCTGTGATCAGACAGTTTGGAGTTTAGCTACTGTGGAGAGGTTTTTAAACAATAAATCAGAAGCACCTTTCCGGTTTCCTTCAGGCCATACCCAAGGATAGCTTCGGAAATTGGTTGGCCTCAAGAGAAAAGTTATAGCTTGGTTGACTAGCATCACTTCTCATTTTTTACTCTATGGCTTGTTCTATGTGTGATTAATAGCGGCAGCTCTTTGGACGTTCTGGTTTTGTTATTAGTAACAGCCCATCAACCATAATCCTAAATCCACTGTAAAAGAAAACATGTTTATTCTAGTAATTATTCTCAAATTATACGTAACATGGTCAATCAAATTAGAGAAAGAAATTAAAGCTAGCAGATATTAAAAATTGACTTAAGAGAAGATAATATAATATTAACGATTACATCTAGCAGAAATGATGATAAGATTCGAGTTCCTTTATGCTATATCTTTTTATTTATTTATTTATTTTTTCATACATATATATGGGTGATAAGATGGGAAGCTTGGACTTACATCACCTAACATTACTTAAGTGGTACAACAAAAGGTTTTTCCATTATTTTATTAAATGTATAAGGAAACTTGTTCGTTTCATACTTGGAACCAATTAATGAGTGTCAAGCAAGATTTTGAATCTTTGACTTTAGATGCAATTTTAATATTAATTTATTCTAATTTAGATCATGTATTAACTTCAAATCTATGTAACATTTCATAAACTATTGTTCTCTAAAACTGTTTTTACGGTAAAATTAGAACTGTACATACGAACCAAATTAGATTAGAGGCAGGCTTAATTCCATTTTCTACCTATACGTTCCTGGGGCCCTTGGAACGCCAATAATCAAGAGAAGTACCAAGGCAAGGTTCACTAGTTTATTCTCCTCTTAAAAGCTAAGTGTATTCAGGTGTAAAGCTTTATTGTTCTTGGCTTAAACGGGTTTTCCTTTGCCGAAAGTAAACAACAATTTCAGGTCACTGGTTATTTGATGCAAGTTATATTTCCTTTTCAGTTCACCAATGGTTTTTGCCGGGAAGATACGTGATGAGTCAGTGAACGTACCTGGTTTTGCTGGTGATGAGAAATAGCATGTTGATCGATTCAACTCCTGGTCATATCCACAAACTCCTTTGTATGCCGTGCAGTTATTACATGCTGCAGTATCTATCTTCCATTGCACATCAAATCCTTCTTTGATGTCTTGCTCCAAATTTGAGAAAATGGAAGCGTCTACCACATGACGGGAAAGGACAGGGATAATCACGCTTGCTTTACAAGAGCTAGGCCCATGTGCTCCCAACTCAATGTGTACATCCCCACTTGAGGGGCAAGTGAAGAGTGTAGGGATATTCGGTAACAAAGAAGAAAAAGTAGGACAACCGTAGTATAATGTGAGATTCTGGTAACCAGAACCCAATTCGAAAAGTATGGGATCGAGGGTGGTATTCACAAATTTTGGAGAACAAACGCCTGTCCAGTAGTCCTCTCTTGCAATTTTGAGTGTGCTAGTCTGGGGACTGACACCCAGCACGCGATACACCACATCCATAATCTCTATTGTAGCAACACCTTCGTTGCAGTTGAGCTTCAAACCAGGATAGCCGCAACCACTGGCTCGGGACACCTCCCCAGAACGGAAAACCAAGTTTCATCTGTCCGCAGGCGAAAGAACTGCTACAGATTGAGTATAAATCATCGTCGCATAGGGATATAGGGATCTCGACGAAGCCTACAAAGAATAAGAAGTATAGAGAAATAAGAAAAGAAGGCGGTGAAAGAAGCCGGGAATCCATTTTCTGAGAGGAAAAGGTTGGTAGGAGTGATGGGTAATGTTCAGTATTAAGGGAAACACAGGGAAACAGCAAAGAGTAACCATCGACCGCTCGTGCAAATGACAGCTTGGAAAAGTGATAGGCTTTGGACGTGAAGTTGACTTCATCAGAACGCCATTGATTATAACGCCCAACTAATTTTGCCGTAAGGGTAAATGCCACTGGGAACTGTTCTGCCTGTGATGGCAAAGTCAGACTCAGCGCCAGCAAACACCAGATGCATATTTTTTAAAAATCACACCCACCAAATTATAGACTACCTGTTGCTCGGGCTACTCCGACGTCGAAAAGTCGTCAGAAATATAATCCCAAAAATCGAAGAAAAGAAAAAACGATACCATGAAAGCATGAGGCCGTAGTGTAAAGGTTTTAGTACGAAGCACCACATATTACGTGTTGCAGTAGTATTCAATGCTGACTATGAAAGCACGAGGTTGTGAAGTGTGCCGTTTCTCCCTTCTCTTCCTTTCCACCGAATATTATAACTGTGACACAAATGCACTCAGCCAATCCCGAGATTATCCTCTTACATCAACAAGCATTGAGGGAGTAGCGGCATTCGTTGGCAGGTTCTGCATTCATTACACCACTTGTATTAATGCGGGTAGGAATTAGGAGTCAAGCCTCATAATCAACACCTCGAACGTGTAGCTCTTGTGAGTGGGGAACCGACCTCTTATATCACAGGATATACTCCAAATTTCCTCACTTTTTCCCAGTAAAGACAATTCGGGAATAATGGTACCTCAGAGTTCAAAAATGTCAGAAGAGTAAGCTCCAGAACTATGACTACAAGTTTTTGGGCTTCCATTTCCACTCTTCAACTGTTATTAGACATGACTAAAAAACAGGTTCTACGTTCTGAAGTCACATGAACCCTGCCTGCTTTTGTCCGCAGAACTCCATAAGATTTTTTTTTTGTCTCTCTTAAATCCAAGGGATAATGTGACACTCATTGTACATTCGAGTCACTTCCTTAGTAATATCCCAACAATCGAGATGCACAATGCTATAGCAGAACTAAGGAAAAAGAATGGGAAAAAAAAAAGAGGCCAAAAAGGGAACGCGTTTACACCCTCTCGTTCGAGTTGTTGAATCTGCTTTTAGGGGCCACGACTGGTTCAGGCTTATTAATGAGCTTGGATTGGTCTTGTCGTGTACATGTAATTTAACACTAGGTTTTTTCGCGTTTCCAAAAATTATTATTCAAAACGAGGGAACAAAAATGTCTCGCGGGAAATAAGAGAAAAGTGTGACTGGAAACGAAATAAGCGTTGAAGAAATCATTCTCAGAATGGGTGATATACAAACGAGAATTTGTTATAAACTAGACTCTGTAACTGGCAGGAAAGGGGTAGTGAAAAATAGAACTAAGTTGCAGTAAACCGAACAAAAACAGCATGTGAAACGTTGAACCTAATGGTTCTTAAATTGCGTAGAGTTTTTCAGCAACAAAAGCTTGCAGAAAGTCTGCTTTAGATTATTCAAAAGCTAGATGATGACCACCACACTGCTTAAATTCATATAACAGAGCATATAGAAGTATGGGGTGTTACACACTTATTACACCCCTATGACAAAAAGTACAAAAGTTTACCCTTTAGTTAACAAGTCTTCTTATCAAAAGAGTAGTTTCGGAGAGCAACTGCCTGGAGTCAAGTACCCATTACTGTCTTACACTACAATTGCAAGGTTAGCTTCCAACTAGATGTGTGAGCTAGATACCTAGTTAACTACATTACCTTCAACACCCTTCCTTAATGGGGTTTATGGTTACACCAATATTCTTCCAAATCTTTTCACGCTAATCCTAGGACAAGTTCTTTGTTATATGATGTTTGCAAGCTGGTTCGCATTGCTGCAGTGTAGTAATTCGTTCTCTTCAGCTTCAATAACTTCACCTATGTAATGCACCTTAATTGCAATGTGCTTGGTCATGAGTGGTGGCTTGGATTGGTGCCCAAGATGGTAGACTAGTTGTCGTTGAATACCTATGGTTCTCCTTACTCAACCCCAATTTCCATCAGCAAAGCAAAGGCAGCAACTTATTCTGCCTTCGTTGTTGACAATGCAATTGAGCTTTGCTTCTTTGACATCCAAGAGAGAGCTCTAGATCCCATGGAAAAGAGATAGCTTGATGTACTGCAAGAGTCTTTGGCGTTTCTAGCTCAATCACTATCAACAAAGCCAACTAATGAAGTTGTCATTGCACTCAAACAACAAACCATAATCAATAGTCACTTGAACATAACTTAGAACACATTTCTGCTTAGTGAATTGGACTTGAATAGGACTCTAAATGAACATTGAGAGCATTGTCACCAAGTTTAACAAATCTAGTTTTGCTGTTGAGAGACATAGCAATCTCCTAATCAAACCTCTCACAAGAACAAGCTCAAGAGTTCACATCTTTATGCTTAAAATATTATCAGGAGAATCATGATTTGATCTATCCTATTTTCCCTAATCTTATTATAGATTTGATTTTGTATCTTGTGTTCAAATCATACAATTACTATTTATAGGTGTTATTCATATAGTTCTACAATATATTTGTTTGAGTTGGTTTATGTGCTAAATGAATGATTTTTTCATTGTAAACCAAGCTTATATATTCTTGAATTTGTGCCATGATATTTGTGAGTTGATTGCAAAAATTTGGGAAATATTTGTGTAAAAAAAAAAAAACACACTCATAGCTTTAAAGAAATATTCCGAAATTGTTTTGCTAGCTGGTGCTTTATAATGATTGAAATATTTCCAAATTTTTTGGCTGGCTGGTGCTTTATAATAATTACAAAACTTTTTGCACCTTGCTTTAGTATAATGATTTGTTTGCTGAAATTCTTATCATATGATAGTAGAAGTTTGCGAGCAAAACGCTATTGTTGAACATCATTTACCATCATTTAAAGCTCACGAGTATACAAGTTTAATTGTTGCTATTGCATGGATTGTATGCTAAATACATATACCTTTATCTTTCCATGTATGTTGTGAGTTGGGTTGAAATCATAGCTTGGAGCTAAAATCTAATATACTCATGGTTAGCAAGATTAGATCTTGTATATTTGTGTGACTTAATCTTGTCATTTATCAAACATACTTGATTGGGTGATCGCTGGTTCAGCCATATATCTTTGATTGAATCTTCATAGTTGTCCAAGAATTAAGGGAGAAGCAATACTTGAAGAAATTGTAAAATCTTCTATATCGCTAGATAACTAGACCAAATTGTATTTGATATATCTTTAGTCTAGCTTATAATAGGGATAAACATGAATTCATATATTCATAATATCTCTATAAATTTGTTTTTCTCTTATGAAGGGAAAAACTCATTTGAACTTGGGTGTGGTTGACACCTATTTCTATTAGATCATGTAGACTTGTTGCCATGAGATGCATAAACATTGTGACATTAGGTTTCTTGGGTTATAGAAAATCTAGATTACATGGCATACACTTGTGTAGTACTTTGAATGAATAGGATTTCTCTTAATCACATTTGATTAAGAAAAGGGTAGACATAGACTATGGAGGAATCAAATCATTCTTAAACAAACCATGTGCAATTGTCCCTTCTCTTTCTCTCTCTCTTTTTATATCTACACATTGATTATTTTTCATTTGATTGAAATTGAAGTCATTTATTCACATAAAATTGTATTGCAAATATTACATAAACATAGCTAAGTTTTCAAAGGACCAAACAGATTATAAATAAACCAAAACCTAATTCAATTTTTGTTTTTAAGTTGCCATAGTACTTATAGTGAGCACCTCCATGAAGTTTGAATTTTACTGGGGAGAAGCTTGTTTCAACCCATACAACAATATTTGCAATTGAAACACTAGATGCTCCCTCTAAATATGAAATCTAAATGGTAGGTCCATGTATAATTCCAAAAAAGTATTACCATAGAGAAACATATTTTAAACATCCATTTGACAAAAAGGCTAGTGTTGCACAACATCAATGGTGATGATGAAGCAAATAACTTTGCCATAGGAGAAAATGTTTAATGATATTCTAACCATTTGCCATTAATTAGGCTTTATATCTCTTAACGGTACCATCAACTCGATATTTCACCATATAGACTCATTTACAACTAATAAATGACAACTAGGAGGCAAAAGAACTATGTTTTAGGCATGATTAGCTTCAAGGGTTGTAAGTTCAGTATTTATGAAATCAATCGATGATAGTTTATAATGGATTTCTGAAATATATAAGGTTCTCATATGACAAAAACAAAGAAAATGAAATGTTGATAATGTGGGTTGCATTGATTGAGAGAAAGATATAGTGAGGTGCAACAAGTTAAAGGTAAAGGAGCACATGAATAATTTAAGCTCCATATAGGTGGTCAAGTGACATGGCTAGATCACTATAATAATGGGATAGGTTGTTGATTAAGTTGCCAATCAAAGGGGTCAACTAGTGAAGTTGGTGGAGTTTGAGAGGTATTGGGTGTAATCTCTAAGATAAGCATAGTGTCAATGGTATTAAGGGAAACCGGCTCATCAACTAGAAGTGAGGATAGGATATGTATATCCTCAAATCATATGACTAGGGCTAATGGGATGGCTTGGCTATCCTAGGGATGACATATAAGATTACATGGAAAAAGAAAAAAGTCCTTATGAAAAATGACAACTCCACACGCAAATTGTTTTGCAAAGAAAAGATCATAAAGGCAGTGTTACATACACCTAAGTTAGTGGTGTAACATTGATACTCAAAAGTATATAAATGTTCAATGAAAAGGTTCTATCAAATAGTTTTTCATACGGACTCACACCACCTAAAGAGAATAAAGGTGAGTGATTGACAAGATAAGTTGCAGTAAGAATGTATTCTATCTAAAAGTGTAGGAGAATATGGAACATGAACAGGTGGTAGTGCTTGCATTCAACAATTTTATTTTGTTATGGAACATGAACATAAGAGCTTTTATGAATTATTCATATTTTAAAGAGAAATAATGTACACTTAGAAGAAAAAAAAATTAGTTACTTTATGTATAACAATAACACTTCACACTTGATCTTAATTGAGTGTGGACTATGAAAAGAAAATGTTAAATTTATGAAAAAACTTTACTTTTAAAATGATTGTTAAAAAAAGAAAAAGAAAAAGAGAAAACCAATGAGATGAATAAATTCAATTGTATTGATTCTATTGTAATATCTGTACTTGACAATATTGCTCCTATTTATACCAAACTATTAAATATGGTAACCATAAATAAAAACAATACAATGATGAAATGTATAACACCATGACTAAAATCGTATCATAATGGGCATATATTTGTTAACACCATGACTAAAATCGGGTGTGTGAGGCAGGTGAGAAGTGTTTTAAGTAATGGAGACAAGTGGCTTGGATTCCATGGAAAAGTAAAAAGAAAGGACACTGGCTCTAAGGCTAAACTTGTATCACGAGTAGAGAAAGATGAGACACAGCCAGAGACACAGAACGGCTGGTTTGTAGAGAACGAACTCTAATAAAGATGACAAGAACAAAGCAAATGAAGGGAAAAAGACAAAGGCAACAAATATATTCCTAGGCTTTCAACTTTGTACTTGCGTGTTGAAAACTTGACCGCGGGGGTGTAAGCTAGCCGCGTTGATTCCTTGGAAACTTGAGTTCTTTGATTTCCAAGCAGCATTAGGCACCGCTTATTGACCTTTTGACCAGCCGCATAAGTTCTTCTACTGACTGGATTACGATAATCTCTGTTTGTGTATGCTTAATAAATACTATGGAGAAAGAGATTTGAAGGTTGCCGGAAACAAAGGATCGGCTTAGACAAGAAGACAGGCAGAAAATAAAATAAAAAATATTGAGCGTTCGTTCCAATTTCCTTACTTAAAATTGAATAAATGATCTCCTATATATATAACAATTTAAAAGTCCTAATTTGTACATCATGATATATAACCAAAGGTAGAGATTTTGAAGATATCAGTTGAAAGAAAAAAAAAATAGGACAAGGAAAACTCGTTTATTTTCTTAGATTGAATTCGGAACAAATAAAATATCTTTTATAGGACATGTAAAGCCTTGAAATCATGACCACTCTTTAGAAGACACACACAAAAGTATTTCTGGCTACTGAAGGTTTGAGAGGTATCACTCATGAACATATTAGATAATAGAGTTTCATATTATAGAGAAGAGAAATTGTAATATGTCTTGTAAGTTTGAATATATATATATAGATGTTGTCTTTTAAGGTGAGGTGAATTTAGGCATTTCACATGATATTAGAACTAGTTTTCATGTGATTGAACTTAATCTCAAAAATAGGCAAATCCTTTGTCAGTAAAAAAATTGAACTTGGTTAGAGGGAAATAGTAGACAGTAAAGTTTGAGATTGGAGAAAAAATTACTTGTAATGTGTCTTATAAGCTTTAATAACTTATATTCTCAATAAAAACTTCTGATAAAAAATGGACTTAGACTTTTCACGAAATATAGAATATGCATAAGTTTGACAAGAACTTATGAAGCAAATATGTCGTTTTGCATAAAGAGATCAAAGTAGTGCCGGAATATATATTACAAATAAAAATGTCCCAAAACCATGCAGCTGCCCACAAGATAAGCCACAAAGTTCCAGTCAGATGATCAGTTGTAAAATGTTTACATCAACTACGCAGGAAGAGCATCGGATAAGAACGACAAGAAGTACGAAGCCAACGACAAAGTAATGAGCGCCTCCTGTTTAAATAAATCGTTATTTGGTAGTGCAGACCCTTTCTCTTAAGCTCACCATGATAAGCACGTTTAAAGGATCTAAGCAATATCATCAATCATTCAGCATTTCTGCAATAAGCTTATGCAGGAGATTGTGGCTTAAAGTCCCTCTCCCCCATATCTTTCTTCTGACATTGAAAGATTGTTTAACATTTGCTTTTTGTTATTTGGTTGAATAGATTATTTCTTTTTTATGAGAAAGTGAAGGTAAATATGTAAACTAACTACCATATTTCTCATGTGATAAGTTAGTAGGTATACTATCTCTTAGATATATATTAGATATATTTCAAATATATCATAGAAATATCTTAAAGTTTATTTTCCTTTATATTAATTTTAAAATAGAAGATCGTTGAAAAATTTAGAAGAGGCTTATGCCATTGTGAGGGTGATAGCGTGCATGGCATATTGTGAGGGCAGTAGCCAAAGGGCTTGTGTTGCAACCACTAGCCAAGAGAGAAATTGGTATAAGGGTACTATAGATGTAACTTGATGAGGGGAGAGTTATTAATGTTGAGAACAACCATGTGTGAGCAATGTCAAGAACTTGTAAATAATACAATTATATTCTCTTGGAAAAACTTAACAAGAGGATAAGGGATCCATAGTTGCACCATTAACAATGGACATAAGATGGATTTATCCAAACCACTTTAAATGTTGCATCTCTTCTATGTTATGACTTGATCTATATATTTATGTGTTCATGCAATAGTTGTTTTTGAAATATGTTTTACCCATTGAGTTTCAAGTATTTAGGGAAATATAGAGAAATATTGATCTTGTAAATGAAATTTTCTAGTTTGGCAAGCCATAACCCAATTTTTTTTTAACTCATCTTTAATCTGGTTTTATTTGGTTGTCTTGGGATTCCTCTTCTATCTTCAACGCCTTCAAATTTTGGAGTTGCAGTGGCATACGGTTTTCAACTTGTCAATGACACCGTGTGAAAGAATCCACCGAGTGTTGGCTTAAAATTCAACCCGAATGATAGGGAGACAATGAAAAAGATCTAGTTCTAAGTTAAGGTTAGAACCATCACTCATAATCTATATGGTAAAATTAAGCTTTACTTTAGATTGCCTTAGCCATCCAGTGAGCCATACCCCCAGAATGGATAACCTAAGCCGGTGATGTTTAAACTGATTACTGCAATCGAACACCACTCATAAGACCATAAAGACTCCGGAACCTCGACGGGACCAAGAATATAATGAATAAAGAACAAGAAAAGCAGATTGTAAGGAAAGACGGGAATGCATTTGTGGCAAAGAGAAGCAATGGATGAAGCAACCACGGAAAATGGGGGTAATTGATACCACTTGATGGGCAAATATAAGCTGAATGTGAAAAGAAGACTTTTTCTCTGCAGGCACGTCTTCCACTTCAAGTATGAACAGATTGAATTGTCGTTCCAACAAGAACCGATTCATCTACTTCAACCAATTAAAAAATAGTGTATTTTGTGAACTCTCCATCCGACCTATGTTTCTTCTTTTCATTTTTCCACTATATTGTTGAAAACACTTTGAAGATTATACTGGCAGAGCATTAGAAAAAAAAAGGGGAAAAAAGAAATCTATGCACCATATTTACCATATTACCTGTAAGAAGTCTACAGAGAGAGTTCCACACCGTGAACCCATTTGTTGATTCTGCTTTGAAATTTGTAAGCCTATTTGACATTGATTTGCCTCATGCACCCAATAAGTCGCATAGTCATTACCGCGCGAAGCAGGAGGAAATCTCCCGGCGACACATCCTTGAAGGTTTCCGATTCAACCCTTTACTACCATCCACAGTACGGCCAACTGATGTCAACTACGATTGAAGCATTAGTAGATACATGTAGAAGGGCCAATCACAGGAATGGCGGGATGACTTGCAATTCAGCCTGGTTTTAAATTTTAAATTGCTAGCTTTAATTTATACCCGGACATTGATGACTCGGTGAATGGTTTAGTATACTGTGAACTAACATACTCTAGCCAATTCGCTAAGGTCTGGAAAGACTTGTGTTTGGATTTGGACAGTTTCAGTCAACCTAATTTCATTTAGTATCTTAGAATTAAGAAGTTGCAGGGCTGGGGTTTGAGAAATCCAACACTTTTGAACCACCAAATAAGTACCATAAAACATCAGTTTTATACCGGCAAGCTTCCCTTTTGGGCCAAACTTCACTTCTGACCATGCTTCGCAATTTCCTTCCTTAGATACGTGGGTACCACCGTGAAACTTGCAAAGCCTAATTGCGGCATCTTCTTGCGCTCGGTGAGCTGGGCGCTCCAGGTTTGTCTCTCCTTGAATTTCGTCAAAGAGACCCCACTTCCAACCTTTTCTTCTCGCCCCAGTCCTAAGCCAGCTCTTCGCAATATTTATTGACTGAAAAGTGTTTCCATAACCATCTAATTTGGTTCAATTTAAAAGGTTATTCGACATACTTGTAGACGTAATATTTCACTAAAAGAATTTCAATTAATTTATTATGTTATTTGGTACGAAGATAAAGGCTATAAGTTCATTTTCTTTTTCCCAAACAAAAGTGATGTGCCCTCAAAATAACATTAACAATAAATGGGCAAGGCCCTTTAAAAACATAAGGCCACCACGACTTATTAGTACAATGCCCAAAATGAGTTTAGGGCTTATCCAAAGGCCACTTAAGGCAAAACACCATGGGCCAAATGGCCTAATGGATGGCCTTAAATAGACCAAACTATGTATAGGCCCACTAGGAGCTATTCTACCAAAGAGCTCATATGGCTTAGACAAAAAAGGAAAAAGAAAAAAGGGCCTGAGGCCCTTGGAGGCATTGTGGCCACCATTGTGGGATGTGTGTGAAGGAGGAGGCAACCAAAGAGGATTAGTGGGAGCATGCAGCAAGCAACACCAAAGCAAGTTGAGCCGATAGAAGCCTAAGATTCTAGGTGACATTTGGGCAGCTGTTGTCCTATGGTGGACAAAGACATAGACGTAAAGGAAAACCTCCCTTAAAGCACATAGTGCATTGGTCGTTAGTCCACCCGTAAGTGATTAGCCATGGTATGGGGCACTCACAATGCAAAACTTGTGCAGGAATTGCATCACCTTGCACCAACCTTAAGCTCCATTGAAACCTATCTAGGCTTGTCTTTTGAATAATATACTACCCCATCTTCCTTTCCCCCCGCCTTCGTTTAGAGCTAGTTAACAATTAAATATCAAATCATCTTTTTTGTGTGGAGAGAAATGTCCAAAAACTCAATGGTATATAATATCTAAGTGTTCACATTTTTTTTTTCTGGATAAATAGATGAGCAAAACAACCAAACAATATAGAATAGACAGAAAATAAAGAACCAAACATTCACTTGAAAATAGTAATAAGAGAGCATCTTTATTTAGGAACATTAAACTTATTTAGGTAAGTATTTTTTTGTGTCATAGCTAAAGAATTTTAGATTTGATTTTTTTCTTAGATAAATTATAATATTGAGATATATTTCTAAACTTTTGTATTCTTTTATTTTTTGATGAATAAACTCACATATTCATAAAATAAAAAATGAAGGCAAGAAAGATAAAGATCATTAAAGGTAATTACAAATCATGAAAATAAGAAATGAAAGTGCTCTAGAAAGGCAAAAAAAAAATGCAATCCATTTGGTAAGATTAAACAAAGACCAATTTACAATGCTAAAGTTTAGCAAGCTTCATAAATTAAAAATGTTTCCTTTTGCCTTTCCTTCCTTTTATTCCATTCATTCAAAAGTAGATTTGTTTTATACCACTCTTTGAATTTATAAATCAACACAACTAGTTTAAGTTTCGAAACTTATCATTCAATTGAGTGCATTTCAAATGTCAAATTTTGTGATAATGAAGTTGTAGAAGAATCTTGAGTAGGCCTTATAGGTGGATCAAAGGAGGGTTTTGGTGGAACTTGTAAAGATTGTAAGGTACCTTCTAACATTTCTATCACCTCACCCATTGATGGCCGATCTGAAGGATTAATTTGAATACACCATAAGCCCACTATTATCATCTTTTTTATTATGTCTTCTTCCTCTTCAGCTATATCTTCAAAAATACCAAAGCTTTCACCTTGATCAAGTTTTTTATAAATTCCATGAGGAAAATAGACTTCACTACTATGAGAGTCTCTAATATTAGCTATTTTTCTTGCTCCATTCATTTCAATAACCAACATTCCATAACTATAAACATCAGACTTGTGAGAGACTCTACCAATGTAACGATTAAATACTTCTGGTGCAATATATCCTACAGTTCCTCTCATGCCTGTCATTGACACAATACTCTCTTTTGGTTTGCATAGTTTAGCGAGGCCAAAATCAGATATTTTTGGGCACAAATCCTCATCTAGTAATATATTGTGTGGTTTTATGTCAAAATGCAAGATCCTTGTGTTACAACCTCGATGCAAGTATCGAAGCCCTCGAGCAATACCAATTGCAATTTGAAACATTGTTTTGCTATCTAAGTGACTATTTAGAGTTGAAGTTCCTTTATCATATATCAACTTATCAAGAGATCCATTCACCATGAATTCATAAATCAAAGCTCTTCTAGTCCTTTCATAGCAGAAACCAAGAAGATTCACTATATTAATATGTGATGTTCTACAAATGCTAACTACTTCATTGATAAATTCTTCTCCATTGCCTTTGGATTCATTCAAGATTTTCACTGCCACAACACGCCCATCAAATAATTTTCCTTTGTATACAATACCATATCCTCCTTGTCCAACCTTGTCTTTGAATGAGTTGGTCAATTTCTTAACATCTGAATAGGTATACCGCTTAGGACCTATTGATGCAAAGTTCTTCATGATTTCTTCATTATTCAATTCATCATGTTTCCTATCTCTTTCCCATATCATCAAGCTAATTGGAAAGTGTAGTCTCTTCATGTATATGATAATGAAAGAGAGAGCCACAACCATGGAGATCGAAATTGGCTGCAAAGAAGAGTTAATTGATGTATTTTAATTACAAAGCTGGATATATATTTGTATGTGTTTGTGCATATATAAGTGTACAAGAGAAATTAATTGGCATTATGTATAGTTTATATGACGAAATTAAAGGAAGGAGGTAACTTTTATTCAAGATTGATTGTCATTACCAATAACACCTTGGTTAGCAGAGTTTGGTTCCGTGATCCTGCAACAAAGAAGGTAGAGTTGGACATTTTCATACGATGACAAACTTATCAGAGACGCAAGTATGGAAGCCAAAAAAAAAAAAAAAGGAAGTCTAAACTCATCAATGGTGTCCGTATACATTTTATTAAACTATTAGAATATGAAAAGAGAAAACAAGAAAACAAGACAAAAAAATCTATAAATGATTTACGAGACTTATTACTTTTTGGTTGTATTGAATAACTATATGTGTATGATGTTTTTGAAGTTCATAGAAAACAATAGAATGTGTGGCATGCCAAAAAAAGTAAGAAAATTCTAAGTCCTATTAGAGTCAAACGTAAGTGGAAAAGGAATTTCCCAGATTTTACCATCTTTGCAAGCTCAAGAGTTGGGAAGAGATTGTGATTGAAATTTTCTTTCAAAAATTGAGTTAATTGGTGGATATAATTAGTAAAACTAGACTGGCTTAACAAATTTTTCACTAGACAAGTTGACTCGCCGTTGACTAGCAAGCCAAATCAGCTAGGTGACCTTAAGGTTGACTTGCCTATTGGAGTCACTTGGCAGGTCACAGGGCCGGAAGGCGTTAATGTCAAACAGTCAAGTGGTAGTTGAAGATGGCCACATGTGTCTTAGTAGACAAATTGGATGGTTGTACATAATCTTAACGTAAATAAATCTTAATGGCAAACAGTTGTACCTAAATGTTTTACTCCTCCGACTACAAATGCATCGTCCTACTTAAGCCTACCAAAGCAGCAATCATTCCCAAATCAAAACCGCAATCATTCACGTGAATTAACAAAATTATGGTGTAACGACCAGAATTTCTGATGACTTCTGTGAAACCTATTTTAGCCTTCAAGGGAAAACTGAGCTATACTACTCAGATAAAGCTTCCTTTCCGAGCGCCCCTTATCCGTCGATAGATTGGATGGATTGTACACTAGCTTAATTCTCTACGCCGAAGTGTTTTGATCACTTCCAGTAGAAAAGTACTTAGCCTAAACAAAGCTGTGAGCATTCGCAATCAAGGCCGTAATTTTCAAAAGGAAGAAAGGTCGGATACCTGTTGAGTCACACGTTTGATTTCCACAAAGGCAAGTGGGTTGGCCCGACTTCGGATCAAACCCACATTCCTTACCCCGAGCCGGACACTTGAGACACGTTTCTCCGAGAAGATCGATGTACTTCAACTCAAAACCTTTCATTAACACTTCCTGAAGCGTCGACTGATTAGCCTTGAGCTCAGACGCGGCGGTCTTCTGGATTTTGGCGGGGACACCGACGCTACAGTGAATGAGACTCAGAATCAGGTCTGTCGGAACCGGGCCCGTCAGATAATAAGCTAGCTGAGATTCTCAATCCCGTAGAAGCTACAATAGAATTGATTATAAGCCTTGTCTTCGAATCCAGAGGGCAAACCGTAGAAGATGGTAAGGTCTTCATTATCCGAAGCGTACGCAACGACTGAGGAATTCATAGTGGAATTGGTGAATTTCACAGGGCACGCGGTGTCCCAGAGGTCAGAGCGGGCGAGAGTCATGGTTTTGGCGGTCTGGTCGACGTGGAGAACTCGGTAAGTAACCGACGAGATAGTCAACTGGGCCGAGTCGTTGTCACATGTGAGTCGGAACTCCGGCGGGCTACAGTTGGGCAGGATGGTGAAGGGGTAGGAGAGGTTTTTCAGAGGTCCACAGTCCAAGGTCTGGACGCATGCAGGTGGGAATGACATCGTCATCCCGGAGAGGGAGAGGACGAGCAGGACGCAAATAAGGATCGCCGGGGAAAAGGCGATGGGGGACATGGCCAAGCAAGGGAGGAATGGAAGGGAGAGGTTGGAGAAGTGGGGGACTTTGCTGGTGGCTAGAGTGGGTAAGGATTGTGTTGAATGCTCCGACCAAAGGCTGGCTTTGGTTGACTTGGACTCTGTGAACCAGCTTTTGAAAGTGAAGGCCGCCGGGACCCCAGCTCTGCTTATGGGTAGAGGTGTCTCCTGATTTCTACAAATAATTAAAAAATAAAAAACTTTATACGAGTCTTCGACGTTGGTCCTTACAAAAAAACGAGAAAGAAAAAGTAGTAACTAAAGAAATAATGAAATGATTGGTTTGACTGAAAGGGATGGCTTTAGAAATCTTTTCCAAAAGCCATTGTTAATGTTGATGGACAATAAAGGGTCTCAAAAGTCGGTTAAGTGAATTTCAGCTTGGTACCCAAAAATAGTCTGCGGGGAAGCAGTTGTGAGCAGTAGGTGGGAGATGGATTGAAACTCCGCCGGACTTGGTAACACCATTGCCGTGGCTTAGATGGCAGGGATCCTTTCCAAAAGCCTTTGCTTTGGACAATTCGGAAAACTTAACACCAATTGGTATAGACATAAACGAGTCTCTAGAAACAAAAAAGAAGAGGAAAAAGCCAAGACTAGGCCCCAAAATGTTAAAGCCATTAAAAGTCTGGCTAATGCCCAGTTTCATGATACATCAGCTATCGACCGGGTAACACCTGGGGTGATAAAGTGGAGAAAAAGGCAATTGAGATGATGATTCAGCCATTATCTCGAAGAGCGTAAAATATCACCTTTTGGACCAATTCTTTATCATTTATTTTCTAAACGATTTGGAAACCACCGGGCGACTTCCTTCTAGGAAAACATTACTGCTTGTAATAAAACATGCATAATTGTATTCACTACGACGCGTTTTCAGTTTACTATTGTTCTTTTGAAATATCACCAGATTTTGTTTCTTTCTCTTTTTCTCAGCCTATAGATTTTCTTCTGACCCAGTCTACCTTCTACAGATTTTGTACTGTTAGGTTCAATTTAGTTAGCACTTGATTAGACTGTATTCAGGGACGATCCCAAGGCGAGCCTTCCTAAAGGGTTTTCTTTTTGCTTAAATCATGACACTAAACATATGAATACTCGCGTCCCGCAGAGGAAGTTCAACAAATTTTCTAACATCTAAAAACTTCATCTCGTATCAACAAAAGGATTAGAATAATGTTATAAATAAGTAACTAATATTATTTCTACTTATTCATTCTTACATTTGAAGTCATACTTACTAATACTTTTTCAACTTAAGGGGGGGAAATTTTATTGGTTGTTGATAAGGGTTGGGATATTAATTGTTAACAACAGTCTATTTTTCCTTTTTCGTTTTTAAATAATTGGGAAGGACAGGTGCGTCAAAAAAACTCCTTCTATTCTGCTGCGTAACGAATAAGAAAAGCAGCTAAGAAGCTAGATCGAAATCCTAATCCTCCATCCATTTCTAAGAATTAGTCCATCACTGACCGGAATAAAGATTTGCCCTTGAATTGAAGAAAATTTTCCGATACCAACCCTCAAGGACAGGTGAAGTTATGCCTCCTACTGGTCCTCCTCCAACCGAACATAATTAACGAACACTATCCGACATCTGCAGGTTTCTAATATATATTTACAAGTTTGGAGCTTTTCCTAAACGATTCATCTCAACCAAGTCTCTGAGAGATCTACGTTGACTGCACTTTAGATGTGAAGGATATTTTTTCTCCATTAAAATAGCCACACTTAAGGGAAAAAGAAAGAAAGCAGAAGGAGATGCCAATCTACATGCTAGTAGCCCAGCATCCAAACATATATGCAAGAATGAAGAGAAAATGACAGTGAAACACTTACCTCCCGAAGGTGGCGGTACACATGTAGTCGCATTTGCACAATAACAAGCGAATGCGCTCATGCTTGTGTTGTACCCACACAGGCCACCGTACGCTTGGCACGCACTAAACAAACTATTCTCGGCATTCCATCCCAACTTGAAGCCGCCATCAGTAGCGCGGATCAGTGCATCAGCTTCAGTTAAATTAAGCCCAGGTCCCGCCGCTGACTGGAGAACTGGAATTTTAACGTTGTAACGGCACGTCCCTATTGCGTTAGCAATCGCGTTTGCCATGCTATCGCCACTTGCATATGTCGCAGACTCGGTACCGTTTACAGAGCAAATTAGAGAACCGGGCTGTCCCGGAAGGGGGCAACCATAGTAGATCGTCAGGTTCGTGGTACCTGAACTATAATAAAAGATGGTGAAATCTATGGTGGTACTAACGATCGTAGCCGGGCAAAACCTGTTCCAGTAATCCTCTCTAGCAACTCTGAGAGTCCGCGCAGTGTTATTGACGTCAAGAACTCGCTAATTCATGTCCATGATTTTCATCAGAGGGTCTTCACCGGTGCAGTTCAACTCAAAAGCCGGATGACCACAATAGCTTGGCCTATCCAGCCCCCAGAAAGGATAACTGAGGTTCCTAATCCCCGCACAATCAAATGGTGCACTGCATTCCTGGTATTGCAAGGTTGCGTAGGAAGAAAAAGGAAAGTGGATTAAGGTTATGGTGATTACCAGAAAAGAGAGGCTGACGGTCGGGAAGAGATGAGGATGCATCTTGAAAGACACAGAGGGTGAGATGAAAGTGATCAGATTAGGAAAAGGAGAAGCTGAAGATGAAATAGCTTAAACTTCTGATCAAGCATCATAATGGAGCTGGTGGTCTTTCACAAAGTAGGGCGGACTGAGCACCTTCAAACAGATCTTCTATTGGAACGCCACCGCAGCCGGTCAATTTGCAATTGTGTGGCTGGCCCAATATAACGATAGCTTGCCATTTTTCTACGCGTTCTTTCACGAAATCCTGATCTCCTAGGCAAATTTTAGGAGAAATCCGGAAAAGAAGAAAAACTCGAAAGGTTTGTAATCAGTGTAAACCCCCGCAAAGTCAGAAAAAGCCACAGCTTTGAAAACAAAAAACTCACCTAAACTTCAGTCTTATATTTCTTCCTAAAACATCACAATCACGTCATAATAAATATAGAAAGAGATCAAGGCCAACAAGGTTAAGAGCCAAAACATCCTCTTATTTAAGAAGGACACCATGACCTATGGGGCGGCTGAAAAAGAAGAACTCTTTTGCTAACTGAGATATCTTCGAGAAAGGTTCCCTTAATTGTCTGGTCCATGCCTCGATTGACTTTAAATTCAGGCCTAGCAATTCAAACTTGTGGAGGCATTTTTAGTCACGAGCACCTTCCTATTCCCGTGAAGTCCAATGTTGCTGTAACTGGCAGCACATAATCCTAGTTTTTCTCTATTTTATTGGAGGTGTTGAATATGCTCATTTTGCCACATATGCAAGGCGTCAATCCTGGGATAAAAGGCCGGCCATATTCATTGGAAGCACCTCTGGAACCATGTTTGCATCTTAGCCTATAAAAGCTGGGGTGGTCAACTTAGGAAGGCTAAACGACCTAACGCTCAAAGAAAACTCACGTAATTCAGAGAAAAACGTATAAAATTAAGGTCTCAACAGCAATGTAGCTACAGAAGCATAGAAGGAACACCAAACTAAAAACATTTAACCAAAGACAAGACTCCGGAAGAAAGGTAATCAACCACAAGCCCTGCAAGAACGAAAGGCTACTCTAGCTTATATTTGACCCATCTTATTTCACAGCCAAGAACGAGAAATTGATTCTCGAGGATTATTCTCTATCTTAATGTTGTCTATGTTACCTAGAATAGTTGAATTTTTTTTTTTTATTGTCTAAAATCTCTTCGACAATTATGGTAATATAATAATTTGCTTCTCTCGCTGAAAGGAACAAAGAAATGGTCAAGATGGGCAACATCATCGTTAGAAATTATCCCAAGATTTAACTGGTCAAGGTTTAAAGAAAGGTTTGAACCACCCATTGGCACAATCCAGAAAGCATGCCATGGGCTACAATCAGCTAGCTGGCCTGACTTGGTGAATATACGTGATCTATGGTGAAAGCTTAGTGAAATAAAAATAAAATATCTCCGTTCTTGGCCAAAGTTAACTATTCATGAACTCACTGAGAAATACTAATGCTAACACCCAAATTCATTCCATATCTCCATTGAAATGCTGTTTCATATGACGGGTGGTCTACGTTCTCATGTTCAGAATAAGGTGTCAAGGTTCAACATGGTTAGTAATGACTGCTCGACGCTTGCCTGCCAGAACCGGAAAACTAGGAACATACCTGATTTTTTCGGAGGCGCGTTTGTTGAGGGAGAACATGTAGACCCCATTGATTGATTTGAGCAGTAGCAAGTAGGTTCATTCTTAGACAGGTCATATCCACAAACTCCCTTTGACTCGGTGCACGCACCACAAGCTGCGGTATCCTCCTTCCACTTCACCTCGAAACCTTCTTTGATGGCGTCTTCAATTATTGACCAATTTGTAATATCTAAAGTATGAGTTTGAAGAACAGGAACAACCACACTTTTCGCACATAAGGGTGAGCCTTGAACTCCAGGTTGTATCATCACACCTGTAGAGCTGAGCCCTTTAATGGTGCAAGAGGGTAGTGCTGGGATGGCTGAAGAGCAACCATAGGATAGCGTGATGTTAGTGTAGCCAGGGCCATAATCAAAAAGCTCGGAATCCAGGGTGCTATCCACAAACTCAGGAGAACAAATTCCAGAGAAGTAGTCATTCCTGGCAATTCTGAGCATTTGGCTGCTTTTGTTGAAACCCAAAACGCGATAATTCACCTGCATCACTTCTATGGTAGTGATATGTCCCGGACAGTTGAGCTTTAACTTTGGATTGCCACAGCCATCCGGTCGGCCATCACCCCAGAATGGATAACCCACGCCAGTGATTTTCCCGCAGTTAAACTGATTGCTACAACTCCGATAAAAATCATAGCCGCAAAAGGACCCCGGAACCTCGACGGAGACCAAGAATATGATGAAGAAAGGAACAAGAAAAGCAGACTGTGAGGAAACCCAGGAATCCATCCGTGGCTAGAAGTAATGGCTGGAATGAACTACTGGCGAGCTATTTGACACCGGATGTTGGAAGGAGAATATGGGAAATAGTGATAAGCGACGTCACTAGATAGAAAAAATAATAATTAAGGAGTAACGAAGACGAAGACTTCAAACTTTGAATGTATTGACTTCCAAGCTAAATGGTGAAACGCATTTCCCTCCATGTACGACGCTTCACTTCAGACGGATAAGTTATTCTGTGAGCCAGCAAAGGAATCCTTCCACTTCAAATATGGACAGAACCCATATTCATATCTCAACAAGAACTAGATCACCGGCTTTCACGAATCAAAAATGCTTAGGAAATTCATGTCACCCTATTTTGCTTGCAGAATAACCAGGTATTATCGGAAACAGTCAACAGGGAAACGTGGCCTTGATTTGTGAAACATTTAACACTCTTCCGGGCGAAAGCAACAATGTCGCCACATAACGTGCTATCCATCTTCAATATAATCAATGGTCTCCGTCAGTCCAATTCCACCTACCTAATCACAGGGACTGCAATTTAATATCACAAACTTCCTTCAAGGACACGATAGCTCATCCCTTACAAAATGGCGTTTTTGTCCCCCGGTGAGGACTAAGGTAAATATCCCCGTTTATACCTTGGACGGAAACTTTATGCTCCGTCGACGAAGGCTAAGAAAAATCAATGCTCTACCATTGGAAGCTTTGGGGGAGAGTTCTATGAGGGGATGACCTTTTGTTTATCAAGCTTTGAAAGAATCTGTGATTCTATTCAACTCGACGTGCCCAATACGCGGAACGCACTAGGGTAATTGCCGCGTGAAATGGGAAGGAATAACCTGCCGACACTTCAAGCCTTCCACATCGACGCATGACTATCAACAATAACTCTGCCGCTCTTGTCAACAACGATTGAAGCACAGCTATATGTTTTGATAATGATCTGCAGTTCAGATGGATTTGAAATCCTAGAGTTCCTTCGAAGCCGGTGAAAGGCCGTGACCCTTCGAAAGTGCCAAGTGTCCTCGAGTCGGATAAAATACGTGAACTACGATACTGTTTGCCAATTGGCTAAGCCTTGGCAAAGACCTGTATTTGGAATTGGACATTTTCCAGTCAAGGTAGCTTTATTCAATATCTTAGAATTGGGAACGTTCGGTGAAATGAAAAGGTCAGGGACTTTCTGAGAGTAACAACTGCAGCTCCCTTGAGGGATGGTGCTATTTAGAATCAACTGGCTTGAAAAACGCTCCAGGAATTGAAACCTGACTACAGAATTGAGAAAAGACTAAAACACTTTCGATCTACCCTAAAAGGACCGAGGATTTTTGGAAACTTACCCTTTTGAACAGGTCCATCGAAAGACGATTTACGACATCACTTTTATTCGCTCAAGGGTCCCTTTATCGTGAAGAGGCAGTTTCCTAAATTTTGACTTCTTCTAATTACCCGCAAGGTTGTTTCCACAAGATCAAATTCACTTCTTTTTCATTTCAGTATATTTTATAGTACTAATATGTCGATTAGGTATTCTATCTTTGTAGCTTTGAAAACTAGGATATGTCGCCAAATGAATGCAAACCCTACTCAATGAATGAGTTGACTCCTGCAGTTAGGACTCTAATGACCCTAAACGTAGTAGTTTTCACTGCAAAACATCATGGATCTGTTTCCATATATACTGTTCAAAGAGGTTGCTTAAGTTTGATCCAATCTCGGGAGTTTTGGATCTTTTCACCTTTTTGAGATGCTTCCAAAAGTGAATTATGTCTCTTCATTTTCTACTCGAATATAATCACACTCACTATGATAATCCAATTCTACTAGAAGCTAATCACATCTCCTCAATCCTCACTCTTTCACGCGACTGAGAAAAGAAAATCGGCTACCTTTATAATACTACGTTTTTTGTAATAGTTAATAGGCCAAAGAAAGTTAGTGTACTGGAAGCTAAAGGCTTTATGATCAGACAGTTTGGAATTTAGCTACTGTGGAGAAGTTTTTAAACAATAAATCAAAAGCACCTTTCCGGTTTCCTTCAGGCCATACCCAAGGATAGCTTCGGAAATTGGTTGGCCTTAGGAGAAAACTAATAGCTTGGTTGACTAGCATCACTTCTCATTTTTTACTCTATGGCTTGTTCTGTGTGTGATTAATAGCGGCAGCACTTTGGACGTTCTGGTTTTGTTATTAGTAACAGCCTATCAACCATAATCCTAAATCCACTGTAAAAGAAAACATGTTTATTCTAGTAATTATTCTCAAATTATACGTAACATGGTCAAGTAAATTAGAGAAAGAAATTAAAGCTAATAGATGATTAACAATTGACTTAAGAGAAGACAACATAATATTAACGATTACTTTTTATTTATTTATTTTCTTTTTCATACATATATATGGGTGATAAGATAGGAAGCTTGGACTTACATCACCTAACATTACTTAAGTCGTGCAACAAAAGGTTTTTCCATTATTTTATTAAATGTATAAGGAAACTTGTTCGTTTCATACTTGGAACCAATTAATGAGTGTCAAGCAAGATTTTGAATCTTTGACTTTAGATGCAATTTTAAATATTAATTTATTCTAATTTAGATCATGTATTAACTTCAAATCTATGTAACATTTCATAAACTATTGTTCTCTAAAACTGTTTTTACGGTAAAATTAGAACTGTACATACGAACCAAACTAGATTAGAGGCAGGTTTAATTCCATTTTCTACCTATACGTTCCTGGGGCCCTTGGAATGCCAATAATCAAGAGAAGTACCAAGGCAAGGTTCACTAGTTTATTCTCCTCTTAAAAGCTAAGTGTATTCAGGTGTAAAGCTTTATTGTTCTTGGCTTAAACTGGTTTTCCTTTGCCGAAAGTAAACACCAATTTCAGGTCACTGGTTATTTGATGCAAGTTATATTTCCTTTTCAGTTCCCCAATGGTTTTTGCCGGGAAGATAAGTGATGAGTCAGTGAACGTACCTGGTTTTGCTGGTGATGAGAAATAGCATGTTGATCGATTCAACTCCGGTTCATATCCACAAACTCCTTTGTATGCCGTGCAGTTATTACATGCTGCAGTATCTATCTTCCATTGCACATCAAATCCTTCTTTGATGTCGTGCTCCAAATTTGAGAAAATGGAAGTGTCTACCACATGACGGGAAAGGACAGGGATAATCACGCTTGCTTTACAAGAGCTAGGCCCATGTGCTCCCAACTCAATGTGTACATCCCCACTTGAGGGGCAAGTGAAGAGTGTAGGGATATTCGGTAACAAAGAAGAGAAAGTAGGACAACCGTAGTATAATGTGAGATTCTGGTAACCAGAACCCAATTCGAAAAGTATGGGATCGAGGGTGGTATTCAGAAATTTTGGAGAACAAACGCCTGTCCAGTAGTCCTCTCTTGCAATTTTGAGTGTGCTAGTCTGGGGACTGACACCCAGCACGCGATACACCACATCCATAATCTCTATTGTAGCAACACCTTCGTTGCAGTTGAGCTTCAAACCAGGATAGCCGCAACCACTGGCTCGGACACCTCCACAGAACGGAAAACCAAGTTTCATCTGTCCGCAGTCGAAAGATCTGCTACAGATTGAGTATAAATCATCATCGCATAGAGATATAGGGATCTCGACGAAGCCTACAAAGAATAAGAAGTATAGAGAAATAAGAAAAGGGGGCGGTGAAAGAAGCCGAGAATCCATTTCCTGAGAGGAAAAGGTTGGTAGGAGTGATGGGTAATGTTCAGTATTAAGGGAAACACGGAAACAGCAGAGAGTAACCATCGACCGCTCGTGCAAATGACAGCTTGGAAAAGTGATAGGCTTTGGACGTGAAGTTGACTTCATCAGAACGCCATTGATTATAACGCCCAACTAATTTTGCCGTAAGGGTAAATGCCACAGGGAACTGTTCTGCCCGTGATGGCAAAATCAGACTCAGTGCCAGCAAACACCAGAAGCATATTTTTAAAAAATCACACCCACCAAATTATAGACTACCTGTTGCTCGGGCTACTCCGACGTCGAAAAGTCGTCAGAAATATAATCCCAAAAATCGAAGAAAATTAAAAACGATACCATGAAAGCATGAGGCCGTAGAGTAAAGGTTTTGGTAGGAAGCACCACATATTACGTGTTGCAGTAGTATTCAATGCTGACTATGAAAGCACGAGGTTGTGAAGTGTGCCGTTTCTCCCTTCTCTTCCTTTCCACCGAATATTATAACTGTGACCGAAATGCACTCAGCCAATCCCGAGATTATCCTCTTACATCAACAAGCATTGAGGGAGTAGCGGCATTCGTTGGCAGGTTCTGCATTCATTACACCACTTGTATTAATGCGGGTAGGAATTAGGAGTCAAGCCTCATAATCAACACCTGCGAACGTGTAGCTCTTGTGAGTGGGGAACCGACCTCTTATATCACAGGATATACTCCAAATTTCCTCACTTTTTCCCAGTAAAGACAATTCGGGAATAATGGTACCTCAGAGTTCAAAAATGTCAGAAGAGTAAGCTCCAGAACTATGACTACAAGTTTTTGGGCTTCCATTTCCACTCTTCAACTATTATTAGACATGGCTAAAAAACAGGTTCTACGTTCTGAAGTCACATGAACCCTGCCTGCTTTCGTCCGCAGAACTCCATAAGATTTTTTTTTGTCTCTCTTAAATCCAAGGGATAATGTGACACTCATTGTACATTCGAGTCACTTCCTTAATAATATCCCAACAATCGAGATGCACAATGCTATAGCAGAACTAAGGAAAAAGAATGGGTAAAAAAAAGAGGCCAAAAAGGGAACGCGTTTACACCCTCTCGTTCTAGTTGTTGAATCTGCTTTGAGGGGCCACGAGTGGTTCAGGCTTATTAATGAGCTTGGATTGGTCTTGTCGTGTACATGTAATTTAACACTAGGTTTTTTCGCGTTTCCAAAAATTATTATACAAAACGAGGGAACAAAAATGTCTCGCGGGAAATAAGAGAAAAGTGTGACTGGAAACGAAATAAGCGTTGAAGAAATCATTCTCAGAATGGGTGATATACAAACGAGAATTTGTTATAAACTAGACTCTGTAACAAGCAGGAAAGGGGTAGTGAAAAATAGAACTAAGTTGCAGTAAACCGAACAAAAACAGCAAGTGAAACGTTGAACCTAATGGTTCTTAAATTGCATAGAGTTTTTCAGCAACAAAAGCTTGCAGAAAGTCTGCTTTAGATTATTCAAAAGCTAGATGATGACCACCACACTGCTTAAATTCATATAACAGAGCATATAGAAGTATGGGGTGTTACACACTTATTACACCCCTATGACAAAAAGTACAAAAGTTTACCCTTTAGTTAACAAGTCTTCTTATCAAAAGAGTAGTTTCGGAGAGCAACTGCCTGGAGTCAAGTACCCATTACTGTCTTACACTACAATTGCAAGGTTAGGTTCCAACTAGATGTGTGAGCTAGATACCTAGTTAACTACATTACCTTCAACACCCTTCCTTAATGGGGTTTATGGTTACACCAATATTCTTCCAAATCTTTTCACGCTAATCCTAGGACAAGTTCTTTGTTATATGATGTTTGCAAGCTGGTTCGCATTGCTGCAGTGTAGTAATTCGTTCTCTTCAGCTTCAATAACTTCACCTATGTAATGCACCTTAATTGCAATGTGCTTGGTCATGAGTGGTGGCTTGGATTGGTGCCCAAGATGGTAGACTAGTTGTCCTTGAATACCTATGGTTCTCCTTACTCAACCCCAATTTCCATCAGCAAAGCAAAGGCAGCAACTTATTCTGCCTTCGTTGTTGACAATGCAATTGAGCTTTGCTTCTTTGACATCCAAGAGAGAGCTGTAGACGCCATGGAAAAGAGATAGCTTGATGTACTGCAAGAGTCTTTGGCGTTTCTAGCTCAATCACTATCAACAAAGCCAACTAATGAAGTTGTCATTGCACTCAAACAACAAACCATAATCAATAGTCACTTGAACATAACTTAGAACACATTTCTGCTTAGTGAATTGGACTTGAATAGGACTCTAAATGAACATTGAGAGCATTGTCACCAAGTTTAACAAATCTAGTTTTGCCGTTGAGAGACATAGCAATCTCCTAATCAAACCTCTCACAAGAACAAGCTCAAGAGTTCACATCTTTATGCTTAAAATATTATCAGGAGAATCATGATTTGATCTATCCTATTTTCCCTAATCTTATTATAGATTTGATTTTGTATCTTCTGTTCGAATCATACAATTACTATTTATAGGTGTTATTCATACAGTTCTACAATATATTTGTTTGAGTTGGTTTATGTGCTAAATGAATGATTTTTTCATTGTAAACCAAGCTTATATATTCTTGAATTTGTGCCATGATATTTGTGAGTTGATTGCAAAAATTTGGGAAATATTTGTGTAAAAAAAAAAAAAACACACTCATAGCTTTAAAGAAATATTCCGAAATTGTTTTGCTAGCTGGTGCTTTATAATGATTGAAATATTTCCAAATTTTTTGGCTGGCTGGTGCTTTATAATAATTACAAAACTTTATGCACCTTGCTTTAGTATAATGATTTGTTTGCTGAAATTCTTATCATACGATAGTAGAAGTTTGCGAGCAAAACGCTATTGTTGAACACCATTTACCATCATTTAAAGCTCACGAGTATACAAGTTTAATTGTTGCTATTGCATGGATTGTATGCTAAATACATATACCTTTATCTTTCCATGTATGTTGTGAGTTAGGTTGAAATCATAGCTTGGAGCTAAAATCTAATATACTCATGGTTAGCAAGATTAGATCTTGTATATTTGTGTGACTTAATCTTGTCATTTATCAAACATACTTGATTGGGTGATCGTTGGTTCAGCCATATATCTTTGATTGAATCTTCATAGTTGTCCAAGAATTAAGGGAGAAGCAATACTTGAAGAAATTGTAAAATCTTCTATATCGCTAGATAACTAGACCAAATTGTATTTGATATATCTTTAGTCTAGCTTAGAATAGGGATAAACATGAATTCATATATTCATAATATCTCTATAAATTTGTTTTTCTCTTATGAAGGGAAAAACTCATTTGAACTTGGGTGTGGTTGACACCTATTTCTATTAGATCATGTAGACTTGTTGCCATGAGATGCATAAACATTGTGACGTTAGGTTTCTTGGGTTATAGAAAATTTAGATTACATAGCATACACTTGTGTAGTACTTTGAATGAATAGGATTTCTCTTAATCACATTTGATCAAGAAAAGGGTAGACATAGACTACGGAGGAATCAAATCATTCTTAAACAAACCATGTGCAATTGTCCCTTCTCTTTCTCTCTCTCTTTTTATATCTACACATTGATTATTTTTCATTTGATTGAAATTGAAGTCATTTATTCACTTAAAATTGTATTGCAAATATTACATAAACATAGCTAAGTTTTCAAAGGACCAAACAGATTATAAATAAACCAAAACCTAATTCAATTTCCATTTTTAAGTTGCCATAGTACTTGTAGTGAGCACCTCCATGAAGTTTGAATTTTACTGGGGAGAAGCTTGTTTCAACCCATACAACAATTTTTGCAATTGAAACACTAGATGCTCCCTCTAAATATGAAATCTAAATGGTAGGTCCATTTATAATTCCTAAAAAGTATTACCATAGAGAAACATATTTTAAACATCCATTTGACAAAAAGGCTAGTGTTGCACAACATCAATGTTGATGATGAAGCAAATAACTTTGCCATAGGAGAAAATGTTTTATGATATTCTAACCATTTGCCACTAATTAGGCTTTATATCTCTTGACGGTACCATCAACTCGATATTTCACCATATAGACTCATTTACAACTAATAAATGACAACTAGGAGGCAAAAGAACTATGTTTTAGGCATGATTAGCTTCAAGGGTTGTAAGTTCACTATTTATGAAATCAATCGATGATAGTTTATAATCGATTTCTGAAATATATAGGGCTCTCATATGACAAAAATAGAGAAAATAAAATTTTGATAATGTGGGTTGCATTGATTAAGAGAAAGATACTAAGGGATGAGATATAGTAAGGTGCAACAAGTTGAAGGTAAATCAGCACATGAATAATTTGAGCTCCATAGAGGTGGTCAAGTGACATGGCTCGATCACTGTAATGATGGGTTAGGTTGTTGACTAAGTTTCCGATCAAGGGGTCAACTAGTGAAGTTGGTGGAGTTGGTGGAGTTGGAGAGGTATTGGGTGTAATCTCTAAGATAAGCATAGTATCAACGACATTAAGGAAAACCGGTTCATCAACTAGAAGTGAGGATAGGATATGTATATCCTCAAATCATATGACTAGGGCCAATGGGATGGCTTGGCTATCCTAGGGATGACACATAAGATTACATGGAGAAAGAAAAAAGTCCTTATGAAAAATGACAACTCCACACACAAATTGTTTTGCAAAGATAAGATCATAAAGGCAGTGTTACATACACCTAAGTTAGTGCTGTAACATTGATACTTAAAAGCACATAAATGTTCAATGACAAGGGGTCTATCAAATAATTTTTTATATGGACTCACAACACCTAATGAGAATAAAGGTGAGTGATTGACAAGATAAGTTGTAGTAAAAATGTATTCTACTTAAAAGTATAGGAGAATATGAGCTTGAATATCAAACCATGTGCCATGTTCAACAGGGGATAGTGCTTGCATTTAACAATTTTATTTTGTTATGGGACATGAACATAAGAGCTTTTATAAATTATTCATCTTTTAAAGAGAAATGATGTACACTTAGGAGAAAAAAATTAGTTACTTTATGTCTAACAGTCACACTTCACACTAGAGCTAAATTGAGTGTCGACCATGAAAAGAAAATGTTAAATTTATGAAAAAAAAATTGACTTTTAAAATGATTGTTAAAAAAAAAGGAAAAAGAGAAAACCAGTGAGATGAATAAATTCAATTGTATTGATTCTATTGTAATATCTGTACTTGACACTATTAAATATGGTAACCATAAATAAAAGCAATACAATGATGAAATGTATAACACCATGACTAAAATCGTATCATAATGGGCATATATTTGTTAACACAATGACTAAAATCGGGTGTGTGAGGCAGGTGAGAAGTGTTTTAAGTTTTGGAGACAAGTGGCTTGGATTCCATGGAAATGTAAAAAGAAAGGACACTGGCTCTAAGGCTAAACTTGTATCACGAGTAGAGAAAGATGGGACACAGCCAGAGACACAGAACGGCTGGCTTGTAGAGAACGAACTCTAATAAAGATGACAAGAACAAAGCAAATGAAAGGAAAAAGACAAAGACAATAAATAGATTCCTAGGCTTTCAACTTTGTTCTTGCGTGTTGAAAACTTGACCGCGGGGGTGTAAGCTAGCCACGTTGATTTCTTGTAAACTTGAGTTGTTTGATTTGCAAGCAGCATTAGGCACCGCTATTGACCTTTTCACCAGCCGCATAAGTTCTTCTACTGACTGGATTACGATAATATCCGTTTGTGTATGCTTAATAAATACTATGGAGAAAGAGATTTGAAGATTTGAAGGATCGGCTTAGACAAGAAGACAAGCAGAAAATAAAATAAAAATATTCAGCGTTCGTCCCAATTTCCTTAAAATTAAATAAATGATCTCCTATATATATAACAATTTAAAAGTCCTACTCTGTACATTATGATATATAACCAAAGGAAGAAATTTTGAAGATATCAGTTGAAAAAAAAAAAATAGGACAAGGAAAACTCTCGTTTATTTTCTTAGATTGAATTCGGAACAAATAAAATATCTTTTATAGGACATGTAAAGCCTTGAAATCATGACCAATCTTTAGAACCCACACACAATAGTATTTCTAGCTACTGAAGGTTTGAGTGGTAGCACTGATGAATATATTAGATAATAGAGTTTCATATTATAGAGAAGAGAAATTGTAATATGTCTTGTGAGTTTGAATATATATATAGATGCTGTCTTTTGAGGTGAGGTGAATTTAAGCATTTCACATGATATTAGAGCTAGTTTTCATGTGATTGAACTCAATCTCAAAAAGAGGCGAATCCTTTGTCAATAAAAAAATTGAACTTTGTTTAAAGGGAAATACTTGGACAATAAAGTTTGAGATTAGAGAAAAAATTACTTGTAATGTGTTTTATAAGCTTGAATAACTTATATTCTCAATGAAAACTTCTGATAAAAAATGACTTAGACTTTTCACGAAATATAGAATATGCATAAGTTTGACAAGAACTTATGTAGCAACTATCTCGTTTTGCATAAAGTGATCAAAGTAGTGGCGGAATATATATTACAAGTAAAAATGTCCCAAAACCATGCAGCTGCCCACAAGATAAGCCACAAAGTTCCAGTCAGATGATGAGTTGTAAAATGTTTACATCAACGACGCAGGAAGGGCATCGGATAAGAATGACAAGAAGTACGAAGCCAACGACAAAGTAATGAGCGCCTCTTGTTTAAATAAATCGTTATTTGGTAGTGCAGACCCTTTCTCTTAAGCTCACCATGATACGCACGTTTAAAGGAAGGGAAGGGAAGGGAAGGGAAGGGAAGGGAAGAAGCACGTTTAAAGGAAGGAAAGGGGAGGGAAGGGAAGAAACACGTTTAAAGGAAGGAAAGGGGAGGGAAGGGAAGAAACACGTTTAAAGGAAGGAAAGGGAAGTGAAGGGAAGAAACACGTTTAAAGGAAGGAAAGGGAAGGGCAGGGTTAGGTATAAAATCAGGAAATTTTTTCCTGACACGTCCCAAGTTTATCACAATTTCAGGTAAATAATCACATAGTCCATGGGAGCAACCTCCATGGCTCTTTCAGGAAAAAAGAAAATTTACACGTGAAAAGAAATTATAGCCGTTTCTTATTTTTGAATTCCCTTATTGATCATTTTATCTAAAGCAATCATTTTTATGAGATTCCTGTGAAATTTAAATATTTTTCAAATAACAAAAATCAAACATTAGGTGATACTTTTGAATTTCAGTTTTCAAAAGCTAGGAAAACGTTTAACCAGACTTGTTAATGCCATGGGGGCAACTCCCGTGGCTCTAGAAGTGTCCATTTATCACATTAACTTTGTTGACCCCTTTTTAGGCCATCAGTCACGGAAAATAGAAATCAGCGTTGGAAGGATGCGTACACCTAACTCAGCTTTTATATAAAGCAACCAAGAGAGGAAAAGCAATAAAACAGAACAGTAAGTAATCACACGTCGAGAAACTATGTTATTGGGATGGTACTTAATTAATGGAGGAACTGGGAATCAACAATCTTTTTCTCGGATGTAAAGAAAAGCGAGAAAGGCAAATACAAGTCACTGTATCAAACGAGATTCACGAGTGCCGGAAAGCGAGGATCCCGTTTAATAATGAAAGACTCCAAGCAAGGGGGATAGGGAAAAGTTCAAGACCCAAGATCATTGACAATGCCACTAAGCTTCCTTTCCAACACTTCCGAACATATCTGCCCCATCATGCGGTAGAAAGCCAAGAGATCAGACAACTGTTCTACTGACATTTTCCCCATCACACTCCTGGCCAATTTTTCTTTCTCCTCATTCAGCTTCAGTTTTTCTTTGTAGGACCCTGCATTCCTCACTGTTGCACCCATCTGCTTCAACCTATTCTCTTGTTGCAAACTTAGCGCTGTGTTTGACTGCAACTCCAATTAAATAAGACAATTAGGAGCAACATTCTAAAGGAAACGCCCAAAAAAAGTTCCAAAAAAGAAATAAGAAGAAATCAAACGCTTTGATCTTTTTGTCTTTACAATATACCTCAAGAAATTCTGCCCCAGCTTCCAGTTCAGACTCTTTCCAACGATCCATCCCACGACCAGTTTCATATATATTTCTTGCAAGTGAGAAACTCCGAACAATAACTTTCCTTTTCTTCTCCAGCTCTTGATTGAGCTTTAGGGGCCTTAACACGGATGTTGTGCTGTTAAGCCTTTTCTGATAAGCACGAACGGCCTTCACAAATTCCTGCGCAGTTTTCGTGGTAATTTAAAAAGAAATATTGATCTCATAAAATATGTACCTTATATCTTAGATTAGAGAACATATGAATTCACAATCAAAAACCTGGTAAGCAAATGGGCATCCTGGATAGTCAAATTCATCAGAATCCGGCCGCCTCATGCGTTCAGGATGAAATTGGAGTCCCATAATAAATTTACCCTCATCGGGATTATAAGCATCTGGGTCATAGAACCCTTCAGTTAGACCATCAGGTGCAAATGCCATTGGTACAAAGCGCTGGGCCAATCTCTTAACCCCCTGGTGATGATAGCTATTTACCGATATCTCCATTTTCCCTTCCTCCAAAGAATCCTTGAACCAATGATGCAAGGGGGTGTTCTCCACCACCTTAACTGCATGCCTATGCCCATCATAATTATCATAATTAATATGTTTCACTCTCTGCCCCTCTAGGCACTTCTTCGATACTTCTTTCTCTATGTCTTGGTAAAGGGCACCCCCACATGCAACATTCAATACCTGTGAACCCCTGCAGATTCCCAGGTATGGGATGTTCCTTTCAAGGCAAAGCTTTGCAAGCCTCAACTCGATCGTATCCTTTTCTTTGTCGATAGCGGTATCACTTGAATGAAGCCTCCTTATTTCTTCCTGTTCTTCCGGCGAAAGACCAGAGGCTTCCTCTTCATATAGAGACGGATCGATGTCCTCTCCTTCACAAAGAAGAACACCATGGATGGGCTCAAAGCTTTCTAGTAACATATGAACCCCGTTAACACGGGGAACAATGACAGGTACTGCGCCGTACCCTACTATAAGATCAAGATGATATTCACCTGCGAATCACATACATAGATTTTCAAATTTGGGTCTATTCTTAAACAGAAAAACAGAAGGAAAAAGGCAAAAAAAAAAAAAAATCAAGACATATCCATGAGACTCCATTATGATACAAAATCTTTGACGTTAGAGAGACGTACCCACAAAATCTACAAACTTGTTCTTGCGAACGGTACGTCTAGAGACGATGAGAACGCGAGGGAGAATCCCAGATAGATCGGAAGCCATGACGGTTATGGATACAGAACAGCTTTCAAGATTGGAGATACACTATGTAAAGCTCTCACAGGTTATTTGTACTAAGGCTCTCCTGGCATATATATGGAACCGGGGAAGCAAAAGACAAGTAGTGCTTGGCCTACCTATTGGTTTTCGACGGAGAAGGCGAGTCAGAAACTGAGTGTACATAAAGTCCTGGCGCCGCGTATGATCCCCACCCGGATCAGGTGGCGAGACACGATTCACGTGAATTGCATGTGGTACTTATCTCTACAAACATAGAAAATTCCCAGTTTGTCGGGGTGGTGGGAATTAATAATTGGATAATGACATTAAATTAAACAGATTACTAGTCTAACTATGATTTAGGGTAATCAAAACTACGTATTAGAGCTATTAAAAGTGTTTATGATAACAACCGGTGAAATCGGATAATTCTTCGTATGGCAAAAGTAAAAGCAATTCATTACAGAAAAACGAGATTTACAGAATTGGAGTATAGATGGCATTAAAGATCGTGAGCAGCTGTTTCTACGTTCCAAGCATAGTTCGGCAGATGGAAAGAGTAGACAATTGGCCGATGCTTATCCGGGGGACGTGCACATAGGCCGGGTCAAAACTGAGGCGAAGCTGACCTGGAGTAGGTGGAATGGATCAATACATGATGTGGTGGAAGTAACGGTGTTATAAATATAAAGATATCTGGTGGTACACTTGTCCAGTTGCCCAAGCCTTCTAGTGAGAGACTAGAGTTAGAGAGGGAGTCAATCTTTTAATACTAAAGTTAGATAATATTCCCGCATTATTCCATCAGTGGGTTATTAAGTAACAAAGTTGATTATAACTCCAAATTTAGAACGTACCAGAAGAACGATTTTGAATTGCTTTTTGTTGACCTTTGTCCATGTCCAATTGGAGCCGTTGATTCTTGATTGCAGTAGTCCGGTTTTTATCAACAGAAATTGGCTGAAAGAAACTCACAGATCTCTCCGGTCTTCGATGTTTGCCAATGGCTATCTTCCTTTGGTTCAATCAACGCCCACTGAAAGTAAAATGTTAAATTAATGAGTATATCTTCTGTCATCCCGGATGCTCAACCCTTACCCACTGGATGGAGCAGATGCACGAATTTAGAAAAGAAAAAGTAATTTTCCTGGAGGTGGAGTGCACCGCAAGAACTCTTTTTTCTGGGAAGTTCCATCCATCAAAAATATACAAGCAATTAACATCCATAACTTTTGGCTTGGATATACAAGCAATTAATGCAAACTAAGAGAGATCAATATCCTTTGGATTAGTCTCTTGTGCACATTTTTCGATCATGTAGCTAATTCAAGATGGGATTTGGTTCTAATACCTGCTGATGTAAGAATCGTGTAGGAAAATTAAGTCTTGCAAGAGAGAAAAGATAAGCTTAGATTTGTTGATTCACATACGAATTAGCCGGTTAAACTAATTTTTCTTGGATCTTTTTATTAACTTAGAACGACAAGAACAAAGGCATAAAAGTTTGTTGGATTCAATAGAAGTATTTCAGTTGAAAAGAAAGCTAAAATATGTTTTTAAAATATACTACTACATTGAGTTATAGTGAAAATATGAAATAAAACATATGGCTTCTAGAACAAGCAAACATAGCACAAACATAAGCTTAGTCACTATATTGTCATTTTTTTTTTCACTCACACATAGAGAGGGGAGTGGGATTCAAACCCCTAACCTGGTGGACTCGCCAACTAGTTTGGTCTATTTTCATGAATCACTTGATCAATTTAAATTTTTTGCTAATGCACTTAGGAATCCCTTATTCAAACATCTTTTGGGGCTATCAAGATAAAACTTGATGACTTTTTAATTCTATCTTCTAATTATTGAAATACATAGTATCTTGATTTTGCGTTTTAACTTCTCATTCTTCTACGCAATTCATATCAAACTTTAAGATTTATAGTGTATACAGTTTGTTGCAATAGAATGCAATACATGATTGATATAAGTAGTCTTCCAAAATCTATCGAAATCCTAAACACTCTTTAGATAAAGTGTCGATTAGACTTTTTCTATCACAATACAAAGATCTCAATATCTTTAAATGGTGCCGAGAGATCTGGGATTATATATTGTTAGTCTCATTAATTATCAGTTTAGTTTGACTATTATCTCTTAATTTATACAATAAATTTATTGGGTTTACAAGAGTTGCTCCAAACAGGTTGGATGACAGCTTATGCGCTCAAGGTCCAACAGTGAACGAGAATACTTTATTTCTACACTTTCAAATATTTATCCTTTTGATAAACTGTTTTCAACAAAAGTGTTCTAGTTGTTTTATATATTAGTCGCCTAACAAATCAGACTCCCAAATGCAGTGTTAGTGAAAATCGTTTAACATAGGTTTTTCCCATATTATAACAGAATACTACACGTGAAACTTTCAAGTCTTATTTTAATCCAACTCTTATTTGAAGGTTAGCATTAGATTAGGCTAATCCTTCGCATAAGCGGTTGATTATTCCTATCTTGTCCAACTTGTAGGAACATGCATGATATGTGTGCAAAAGCGCACATGAGGTTGCGTTGGCATATAAATTTTATAATTCGATAGAAAAGGTTTTCATAAGATAAAAAGCAAGTACCAAAAACGAAATTAAACAAATGGACACGCACATTTTTAAAGGTTTCAGCTCTAATATTATTACTCGTGGAAGTTCTCTTATTTCACTAGAACATAGTTTTAAAGATATTAAAAAAGCAAATTCAACAGTTGTGTTCATATGGTAACATAGCAAACAGCACGTGAAAATTTCGACTCTTAAATTCACGTGTGCCATCAACCTCAATAATTTTTGAATTGGTACAGATTCGACCAAATCTCATGCTTTACCAATCAATTACTCCTACCTTATCCGATTGGTTGGAACGCGCATGCTATGTTCGAAAAAACATATAATAGTACAGCTCGTGGGGCCCACGCACAAAAATTAAGTGGCCACCCACTTTTGATAGCAATGGTCTTTTTTTTTTGTTGTATTTTCGAAAGTTTCTTTTTCTTTTACAAAGTCTATCTTGTTTCTACATTTTTTCAAAAGGTCTTATTGTGAAGAGAGATGATAGAGATTCATAAACACTTAATAGGCCAATCTCTTTTGTGTGAGACTAAGTATTTAATATTCCCATTCGAGTTCAATCTTATTTTTATTAGCAAAGAATTGGTATAATTATGAGATTAGATTAGCATATACAAAAGAAGGCCTTTTTTCAAACTCAAACATTGTGGGAATATTAATACTCAGTTTCATATTGAAAAGAGTAATACTTGTAAAATATTTTATAAGTCTTGAACAAATGTTCACTGAATGAAATTTTGTGGAGAGAAGGAGATATGGGCCTTCAAGACATTTGTTGCCCAAGCACTGCCGAATATATCACCAGAACCTACCCAAGGTACTTAAGCATCCACTGTTGGACTTCACGTCAATAATTTGCAAATTATAATAACTAGGAAGAGAAGTTCACCGGAAGGTCACAGGAGGATTTAAAGTGCCAAGTCGATTTTAGGTTTCTGAGTACAAAGTCAGAAGTCAATATCGACCAGATTTTATTTTATGCAGTATTTGATGCAATCTTAGCCCCAGCCTTCTCTACCTCCCCAAGCCAAGTGGGCCTTTTAGGCCGAGTAATTGGAGTCTGAAGCCCGCTTGCTTCCCCATACTACATTTAACATGAATTCTCACAGGCCAAGATCTTCCTTAACAGCAAAGTGAATTTCTCCGGAGGCTTAAGGAAAATACACATTCCTTTGTTTTCTCATCATATAGTGCTGAGGATAGAAGTATGGTTCTTTGTGGAAGCTCAGACAAAACTTGTTTGTTGAGATTTAAGTGCACGGTGGCTACACAAGATTACTCCACCGACCCAAACGATCTCATATGAACTAATACATGTCAATGAAACATTAAAGCACTCGATGATCAGTACTGCAAGCAAAGTCTCTTTCCTTTTCCCTTTATTTCATTTTACAAACCACAAGAGTTAGCAAATGGGGAACAAAGAGAGGAGCAATATTCATAAGGACAAAGTAAGTCATGCAACAGCATAATCCTTCACTGGTTATTGATATCTGTTCGACGTTTAACTTGTAGCAAATAGAAGCCTAATTAATTGAAGCTAACAATCGGGGAAGTGAATACCGCAGGAAATGGTCGTCTTTCTGGCGTTGGGAGAGTTGAGATACTGCCTCAGGTTTGGATCTTTGAGATAAACACAAAGGCATGGCCTCTGCTCCGTTACCTTGCGACAGCAGACGCTGGTGGGCGGGGTTGACAGCGTGATCGAGGGTATGCATGCGTTCAACTCTATAGGACTGCATATCACCGCCTTTGCCGGCTGCGCTGCGCTCAAAATCACCATCATGACCACCACCACCACCACCACGGCATTCAGGGCAGCAAAAGACACCGTCTTCATCTTGAAACTCTTCAACCCCACACGCACGGAGAGAGACAATTAAGAGAGAGGGGGAAGCCTTCGGCGCACTCGGCCTGTAATTATTGACTTCCATAGGTAGTGGGCTTGGCGGGTCAAACGGGCATTTCAAAAGGGGCCATCAATTTGGTGTAAAAGTCTTACGGTAAATCATAGAATTGAAGAAGAAATGGATCTCCACTAATGAATATAATCCTAAATTCCGTCTACTTGGTCAAAAAATTCTGCTTGTGTAACGCCGGGTTCAGACCTAAGACTACGCGGTCCATATCTCAATTGAACTCTCTGTCCCAAGTCTTTTCTTTTTCTTTCCTTGTTACTTCTTGGCAATTGTGTTCAGGCTTCTCGACCCAGGACTTGATTAAGTGAAGCCCGATGGGTCAATATGCTTCAAGTTGGACAATAATTGAGATTGACCTAACTGGTAAGGTTCAGTGTCGGTTGTTTTCTGGAATGAGGACAATAATCAAGTGGCACAAAGGATGGTGCCATATCTTGATTTTGAGCGAATTTGATTAGAAATTCAATTTTCACTTTTCTCCTTAGTTGAATCTTAGATTATCTAGAAGGACTTATTTTAAAAGTCTAGTTGAACCTGAAAAGAATACTGTTGAACTTAGTATTAATACGACTTCTTCACAATCCTTCAACTTAAGGAAAAGATGCCCCCTGACTATTCAAAACCATCCTCTGTCCAACCAGTTCAGCCTAATGCCCGGTCTGATGAACGGACCGTGTCAGACCATCAAAGCCGAGGATGCTCATGACCCATGTGGAACCTTGTCTCCGGAAGACGACATCGCCGGCGCTAATCTATCAGTTGAACTGAGACATACAAGAGTTGGTCCACTGTTTAACTGTGTCGTTTTTCTTGATCATTGAAACGTGTTGGAACTTCCTGAGAATGGAACAAACTATTCGAGTCATAAGTCTGTGTCATTGATGTGAAATAGATATTTCTACTGTTTGGCTCGAAAATTAGAACTTTACCAAGAAAAATTTCGAGGGAACTTTTCATATTCTATCGTCTTAGAACCCTTAGAAACTTATTAGCAAAAGAATAGTCAAAGTTCATTTAATGTGGTTAGCTCTCTTAATTTACTCCTACCTGTGCCTGAAGCTCCTGTCCCCTACCCCTGGCCCAACTGTCTTCTTCCCTTTTCCCATCCCATCCCATCTCCCCAGGCTCTCACATGTCCTCCATTCTTTACTGTCCCCCGCACCCCCCCGGTATGAAGCCCTAAGAAAAAGGTCTTCCCAAACTGGATTAAAACATGCATCCTTGTGTCTATGTCTCTGCACGGAACTAGATCGATCATGTCTTGACGAGGACCGGAAGCACTTCTACTTCCAGTCTTCCTCCATTTTTACGGAATCCAATCAGTGGTCTCAAACCACCATCATCTGTCTCTCCGGTATTTGCCCGGAAAAAAAAAATGACAGTAATACGATACGGAGTTGATACGACCAATTGATATACTGCAATTCGTTAGAGGTCTATAAGTTTCTAGAGAGAGAGAAGAACCCTTGTTCAGTAAAGTAACTCTTAGTCTTGGCAATTATACATGTATAGAAAACATCATAGAAGTTCATTCACCATTTATTGTACTAGTTCTCGCGAACGACGCATACCCTTTGATACAAGAGTATTCACCATTTATTGTACTAGTTCTCGTGAACTACATGTTCACTGCCGACATAGTATTTTCAGTAGCGACTCCAAAAGGCAACATAAGCTCTAGAGCTAACATTTTGGAGCGGTGACGCCACAAGTGCTAGCAACTTTTTTGGCCCCAGGAGAGTTGATGTAAGGCTTGAGGTTTGGATTCTTGAGGTAACCGCAGAAGCATGGCTTCTGTTCCTTCAACTTCGCGCAGCAAGTGCTTGACGGCGGGGCGGAGGACCTGATGGCCGGCAAGCATGAGCTCAACTCCGAGACATTGCACGTCGCTGCTTTTGCAGTCAGTGGTGCTTCACAGAGAAGCACAGCTACCACCAACAAAACGGAAAGAGCAGCGCACGATATCTTCTTCATTCTTAATTCTTCTTGCCTGCAAAACAGAGCTATGGTGCATCTTCCCAAGCCTTCCGAAGCTACTATTATATAGGAGCGTTCAGTGGTGGTCCACCGCTTAGAACTTTCAAGGTAGGTCCAAAATTGTTGAAGGGTGTTCATCACCACGGTTGCCCGTCTTTCGCGCAATAAATTGCTCTTTATCACCGATCAGCTGCATTCAATTCTAATAAATCAAGACCACCTTGACTTGGAACAGTTTGAGGGAAAATCTCAAATTACATATTCTGGACCATTAGCAGCTGAATTTTCACAATTGACATTGACAATTTTGTCTCTCTCTTCCCCAGTACATGAAGCAAAGTCTATCTCCCACAGAAGATTGGCATGTTCTTGGCAAGTTATGCACAACCATAAAAACAAAGGATTTTTTATAAGACCATTCTGTGGACCGTAAAAGGGAAAATTTAAAGAGAAGCTAGATTGTTATCCCTGGGTGATCTATTTTATCAAAAACTCCAATTCCATAACAAGGAACCCCCTAAACTTTAAGTGCTTATGTTGAGGATTTATTTTGATCAATTAACCAAATAAACTTTATTGGCTTGAGGTTTACTGATATATGGACAAGAAAAGGAGAGATTTGTAACAGTTTTAAGATATTTAAAGAGATTGAGCTTGCTCCCATTTCTTTTCATTTACAGTGTATATTTTTCCAAGTCTGGCAACTTTAATCGCCATTCGCAAAAGGACACGTTAGACTCACTCACTTCCTCTTTCTACCCCTCCACAACCAACCTCTCAATCCCTATTCCGGGTGCAAGTTGGCAGTGGCTGTCGACATCTTGTTTCCTTTCCTCTTTTTTGGCTTAGTTCGACGGGCAGGTGGCCAAGGTTTTGGCTGGAAGTCATGGGTTTTTTTGGCTTTAAACTTCCGTAGAAGAAAGTGAAAGCTTGCTTTTTGATAACTATTTTTACTTTATGCGAAAAGTATATCTCTTTATTTTTCGCTTTATATTGCCTCTGTTTGTGTTCTCTACCATCATCGGCTTTTGATAAAGGAAAGAGAAGAGCAGATTGACAAATGAATTCTTATTTGATTAGATACCCATCATTTCACACTCTGAAAACTGGTTTCCAGTATTACATGCGAAGAACAGAACTAACACAACCCTAAAATGAGTAAAGCGAAGCTAGTAGATTCATCATCCCATTGATCTTGATCAGTCATGCTTTGTCCACCATTTAAATTTTCTACTATGTTGTACGGGACACCCACTTGAAGTTTGTTTCAATTTTGAAGTTTTCAATATATGTAGGAAACCAAATGATATGGTTTATCTCTTCCTTTTTGTGGATACTTGATGCTGTTTAAGTCATTCAACTCAAAATTTAGCTGAACGTTCCCAATAGAAGGTGTAGATTAAAATTCTAATCTCTTAGACCAGAACAATGAAGTTCAATAATAATTGGTTTAACCCCAGAGAATGGTTAGTTTCGTGCCATTTTGTAATATGAAATGTTAAATGAAGTTATAAAGTTTTGGTAAGACGAGGTTGAGTTAAACTGAATTGATTCGAATTATATTCAACTAGTTAAGCATCAAATGAGTCCCACAAGCTATTTTTAATAGCTACAACAAAATATTTACAAGTCAATGTGACAAAATGTTAAGTGAATAAGCTTAGGAAGAGAAAGTGGAATGATTTGTTAAGTGTGAAGATATTGGGCGTCTAGCTCCTTGTAAGTTAGGTGAGGATTGCCGGCTCATGCTTCAGCGAACGGTGCAGTTCACAGCTTCTCCCCGTCTGGTATTTAATGCTTTAGGTGAAGACCTTGCTGGGAGGGGAGGTGTGATTAATATTGAGGCGGCTCTAGTCTTCAGCGGTGTGACCCGGTAGTCTGAATATTAATGGTTACAGTGAAGTTGACAGTAGCGTCCCTTGAATTGTTTGTTGGGAATCGGTAAGCCGACCTATGGGTCGTGTATATTTAATAGTGCTCACATATGAAATTTTTTTTTATTGGGTTCGGGATTCTTCTATCAATTGTGATTTTATTACATATGAATGCCAAAGTTTTTATAAAATTGAGCTATCAAGAAGCAAATTGAATGCTAGAAAAAAAGTTGTGCCTTCTTTCTACAAAAGTCAAATTTGATGGAAGTAGGGGATGTAGCAATCTAAACCTCATATCTTACCGCAAAAGGTGCAAAATTTCTCGAGGGATTTAGATGCTGATCGACTCCCTTGTGGCAGATCCCTCTAGAAATGTCCAAAAGATAGAAGCATGAGTGATTCCAAATATTTTTCAAAGAGAACGAAAGTACGAAGAAAAGATAGATACTTTCTTTCAAATCTAGAAATCCAGTCAACATTGGACCCTTTATTCGGCCTTCTGCTTAAAACTATTTCAACATTCATTTTAAAATTAATAATGCTACTCACTAGAAATTGCAAAAAGAAAAATAGTGACAACATATACTAAGTTGTCCTACGCGCTTAGGGAAAATGGGTTGGATGATAGGACTTAACACATTTCTAATTCAATGCCTTCCTTTCTTAAGTTGCCTTTTAGACTCAACACAACAACCAAAATGAATATTATTGGAAGAAAAGGTCAAATTTTAAATATCTACCTCAAAAGGTGCAAAATTTCTCGAGGGATTTTAGATGCTGATCGACTCCCTTGTAGCAGATCTCTCTAGAAATGTCCAAAACGTAGAAGCACGAGTGATTCCAAATATTTTTCAAAGAGAACCAAAGTATGAAGAAAAAATAGATACTTTCTTTCAAATCTAGAAATCTAGTCAATATTGGACCCTTTAGAACTATTTCAACTTTCACTTTAAAATTAATAATGCTACTCACTAGAAATTGCAAAAAGAAAAATAGCGACAACACATACTAAGTTGTCCTACGTGCTTAAGGGCAATGAGTTGGATTATAGGACTCAACACATTTCTAATTCAATGCCTTCCTTTCTTAAGTTGCCTTTTAGACTCAACACAACAACCAAAATGAATATTATTGGAAGAAAGAGTCAAATTTTAACTACGTCGTTATGAAGCATGGGGCACACAACGTACATCTTAGAAATAGGCTTTACTAAGAAAATAAAAAGGACTTTTTAGTCAGGCATATATTTATATACACAAGGAGAATCATATCTCTCCTTATACCACACATATTTAGTTAGTTTCCAATTAAGCAGGATAAGAATAATTAGGCTAAAGAGCTACGAAGACATAAGACACTTTAGATAAGTGTTATATCTTGAAACACTAAAATTTTGGGGTAAATATTGTTCAGTTTTTATTTTAACACATATTCTCCAAATATGGATAAATTCATCACCAACTTAATTAAAATACCAAATGTTTAAGCTCTTTCGCTAAGTCAGAGATTACCGAGGAGGAATCTTTTGAATTAGTCTTGTTACATAATTAACATGTTACGTCAGCAATTATTCAACTTAATGTGAAATTTAACATCATCATATGATGTTATTGCGTTAGTTGAGATTATATATCATGATACAAGAAAAATAATTAGTTAAATTTATGCTATTACCTTAAGAGCAGTAGTAATAATTAGAGTTCCATAAAATCATATAAATAACACTCATGTAATTCATAAAATATAAAAAAATATTCTGCACGACTTGAGACTTAACTTTCCAAATATCATATCTCTAGCATTTGATTCCAGAAATTTCATTTCTAGAAATGTCTCCATATTTGGTAGTGTGAGGGTATCTTTAAAAATCGCGTCAATTTTTGCAACTCTTCCACTTATGAGTTAACAGGATAAGGAAAGGGAAAAAGAGAAAAGAAAGGAGAAGAAACACAGCAATATGTCCCTTCGTGCTTTAGACCTTTAAAAAAGTTGCTTTGTTTCAAGGTCGGCAATAATAAGTCTTGGGTTCATACCTACTTTCAATCGTATCCTTTCACCACATTTTCCACCAACTTTCTAATAAGATTGGCTTCGCATTTGTGAAATCTTAATCATATGTGCTAACATAATCCCAAGATTATTTTATTATAAAAAATTACTATTTTTAACTACACATAAGAAGAACCACACAGAAGAAATGAGAGAACCAAGAGCAAGGGTTTACCTGTGGAGTTGAACACAACAAAAACAGGTCAAGGCCTAGTGTTCGGAGGTTGGGCCGGATTAAACTAAGTGAGAAAAAAATGGGCTGACGTGGGACAATAAAGATTGTTGAGAAGGAGCCTAAGGAGCATATGAAGAAAAAATAGAGCTTACATGTATGGAAATTAGACCACCTTATAAACTAGCTTTTAAGGTAGTTGGGGTTCAAAAATCACAACATAGCCAGCCCTTGGTTTTTGAAAGTATGTTAAACAAATTACCAACTAATTATTTTGATATAAATCTTTTAAGTCTATCGACATACATCGTTATGTAATACTTATGTCTTCTTCACAACTTCTCTCATACAATATATAATTATGCTTCAATCAACAAAGTCAAAACCATCAAGAAATTGTTTCAAACGAGTATCAATCACAATGTCATATAGATTAGTGACCACCACTAGGCATAATCATCTTGCAATTAAGAACTATCACTAATAACAACAACCCATCGAAGAAAAACAGGCTCATGAAAACCTTATTCCCAACAGACGACATCGTTTTATGTGTGTCGGCACTACTCTATATCCTAAAGGTGGTTCACCTGTACATAGTAGCATTTAATGCTGATCCTTGAACTGTATCAATCTACCTGAGTGATTCAAATCTGTTGAGCCCGAAACAAAGTGTTCAACTCGTCAGTCTCTGTCATGGACGTAAACAAGAAGTTTCTACCATTTGACACGAAAGCATCAATTAAAAAGAAAAGGACAAAACTTTTAGAGATTCATAAACAAGACCAAACAAATTTAGGTTCAAGTTTTCCCGTTACGTCGACCACTTGCCCTCACAACATGGACGATAAACTTGACGGGATTCGTGAGGCATGAGAGGTGGAAAAGGAGAAAAAAATAAGAACTTGTCAAGACAACTTTCCCATTAAGAAGATTTTCAAGACATGTCTAGTTCCTCATAGAAATGTAAATGAATTATAAAAAATGGAATTTTTATTTAATACTTTAAGATTTAAAGTTAAATATGGATCTCTTTTCATAATATCATAACTTAGGTTAAGTGTAACACTATTTTGCTTGGGGACAAGGATTTTTGTGAAAAATATTTTTTTACACTTGAGAAAAAGGAACATGTGGAGTCCCATATAAAAAAAAATAACGTAAAAAAATATTTTATAAAAAGATAAGTTCTTTTCTTTAATGTCTTAAAGTTTTAAATTATAATTTTTACATAACTTATCATATTTTTATATATTAGAAAAACTAAACTAATTTCTTTTTAAGATTATACTTTGTTAGGTTTTATAGATAGTGGTCTATATCTAACTTAAAACTTTAAGATATGAAATGGAAGAATTTATTTTTTTATAAATTATTCTTTAATTTTATATTTTTCCCATATAAGACTTAATATTCTTTATTGTTAAATCCTTGATGATCTCCCTCTTTTTTCTACCCTTTTTCCTCCTGCTATCCCAACCGCCTTTGTTTTACACCTCTCCCACCTACCACCTTCAAGCTCTAACTTTTCCTCCCTCCTTTTCTCCCCTCATACTCTCCCATGTGAGATACTCTCTGGCGTGAGATGTGTTAAGTTCTATATTAAAAAATAGAAAATTAAAAGATAATTTATAAAGAGATTGATTTCTTTATTTAATATCTTAAAGTTTTAAATTAAATATAGGTTATTTTTTAATAAAATTTAACTTGATATTAGAGCTTAAATTGAATATGATCTATTTTATATGATCTCAAGCCTCATAATGCTCAACATATAGAAGAATATATATAGAATAAGAGTTTCATGTTAAAAATAATATGTTTAAAATAAAGTTTAAATAAAAAGTAAGACCTTTGACTTCAAAAATAACCTTTGGGTCTTTTAAGTCTTCCAACTAGGGATTACTAAGCTGAAAATCCTCATAAATCCAAGGCATATAGTTTTCAAGGAACCTTTTTTGTCAAAATGAATTGAAACATTGATCGTAGTCTCAATGGAGCTGCACAGAACACGATGGATCACCTGCTGACGATGACCTTCTTTCTCCAAGTGTACTGAATCCGATTAATGATCTCAAACCCCCCATCATGGCTCTCCCTTAACTGTATTTTCCCCTAATGGACAGCACTGATTGGGAGTCTGTAACACCTACTAAAAATTCAAATTCCTTACAGGTACAACAGTATAGAGAGAGACAAAGACAGAGACAGAGAGATAGAGAGAGAGAGGATCACACATGTCCAATAAAGTAACACTCATGCTGGAAATTATTTATTACAAATATAGATAGGATCATACAAGATCATTTATCATTTATTTTTCCAGTTGTCGTGAACTACATAGTTCACTTTCCAGTAATTATTGATATTCTTAGTACAATGACTTCAAAGGCAGCAGAAGCTTTAGAACTAACATTTGGGAGCGGGGATGCCGCAAGTGGTAGCAACCTTTTTGGCCCCAGGAGAATTGAGGTACTGCTTGAGGCTTGGATTCTTGAGGTAACCGCAGATGCATGGCTTCTGTTCCTTCAACTTGGAGCAACAAATGCTTGAAGGCGGGGAGTTGGAACTGATGGCCGCCGAGCATGAGCTCAACTCCGAGACATTGCACGTCACTGCTTTTGCCGTCAGTGGTGCTTCACATAGAAGCACAGCTACCACCAACAAAACGGCAAGTGCAGCACACGATACCTTCTTCATTGTTGATTTTTCTTCCCTGCAAAAGAGAGCAATGGTGTTGTGTCCCAAGGCTTCCGATGCAACTAATATATAGGAGTGTTCAGTGGTAGCCCACGGCTTAGAATATTTGGTGGGTCCCACCTTCTCCGAATGAGTCTTTGACCCTTCAATGTCTTTCGTGCAACGAACGAAACGCAATCCCTGGTCTGCGCTACTGAATGCTAATAAATCAGGATCATTGGACGGATTCAGGATTTCGGGGAAGGTTGCAAATAATTACACAACCTAGATTACCAGCTGTTGCATTTTTTCAATCGACATTAACAAGATTGTCTTTCTCTTCCATATTCTTGAAACAACTTCTATCTTCCATTGAAGAAATGGTTAAGAACTGTCTGATCATGGCATGTTGTTAGCAAGCTTAGTTAAGGTCCCCTAGTTGCTCTTGATTTCTTTCGTTAACCTTCCTTCTTGTAGTCAGGACTACGTCATAAATCTATTCTGCTTAGCAAAATATTTAGTAATCTCTACTTGAAAGCAAACGTGATCTACGTGCAGTGGTCAAGATATGCTTATATCCTCGAAATTATTGGACATTTTGTAAGGTCGTTCTGAGTATTTCGTAAAAGGGAAAGCTTTAAGCTGAAGCAGACAATTTTCTCAAGAAAACAGATTCTAATAAAAGTCCCAACTACATCAAAAGGAATCCCAAGTGCTTCAGACATCCCACTACCCTCGATTTCCATAGATTGTGTTTTTGAGACAAACATAGTGGATTGAATTTGAGACAAACATAGTGTTGGGGGAATTCAACAAAGGTGCATCAACCACATATGAATCAAACACACAACCATAAAAATACACATACCCAAATACAATAGGTATAGTGGATTGAATTGATCAACTAAGTGGATCAAATTCATCAACCTGAGGCTTACTATTATATTTGTCATAAACAAGTTCTAGAGAGATGAATTCAATTAAAAGAAAATTTTCACTCGATTGGCTAGTTGATTGTGGCATAACTTTAGGAGACTTTGATAATAATTTTGAGATATTCAAAGAGATTTGTGTTGGCTCCACATGATTTTAATTAACATGTCAAATTTATTAATATTTTCAAATCACTCACCTCCATTTTCTCCCCAATGACAATCAACCTTTCAACCCCTATCCCTGTGACAAGCGCAATTTTAATCAACATGTCAAACTAGTTAATATTTTCAACTCGCTCATTCACTTCCATTTTCTCTCCACCACACCCAACTCTCAATCACTACGCCTAGTACAAGCAAGTCACATAATATTAATTAAAATGTCGAACTTGTTCATATTTTTAACTCTCTCACTCACCTCCATTTCTTCCTACCACACCAAGCTCTCAATCAAGTCGGTTGATCTTAATCAATATGTTAAATTTGTTGACATTTTCAACTCACTAATTCAGTCACCTCTGTTTTCTCCCCCACGACACTCAACTTCTCAATTAATACCCTTTTGCACAAGTAGGTTGGGCAATTCTAATCAACATGTCAAATTTGTTAATATTTTTAATTCATTCACTCACTCACATTCGCTTTCTTCCCTCAATCACTACCCCTGGCACAAGTAGGTCGGATGCTTTTAATCAACGTGTGAAATTTATTAACATTTTCTACTCACCGACCATCATTTTCTCCTCCACGACACCCAACTTCTCAATCACTACTCTTGACACAAGCAGGTCAAGCAATTTTAGTCAACACATCAAATTGGGTAGTATGTTTAAATCACTCACCTTCGTTTTCTCCTGCACAACACCCAATCTCTCAATCACTTACCCTAGATTTTAATCAACATATCAAATTTTTTAATATGTTCAACTCACTCACCTTCGTTTTCTCCTCCTTCACACCCAACCTCTTGATCACCTACCCTAGATTTTAATCAACATGTCAAATTAGTTCACGTTTTTAACTCACCAGTCGGCACAAGAATATGTCAAATTTGTCGACATTTTCAACCCACTCACTCACTCACCTCCATTTTGTTTCCCACGATACCCAACCTCACAATCTACCCCTTGTACGAGCTGTCCTCGGTTGGCTACATATGCTTCTCCTTTTCTTCTTCCTTGCATACTTTGACGGGCATCGTGGTCATGGTTTTGACAGAAAGTTCCGCGTGTTCGACGCCTCAATGGGAGAAAGAGTAGAACGATAGTGACAGAAATGGGAGTTGAACACTCCACTCCAAAAGATAACTGCTTTAGAGGAAGGACCGGCGTCCATACGGGAACACGTCATACAAAGATTCAAACGTTTACAGCCTCAATTTTGATTTTTATTTTTCACATTAATTTAACATATCCCTTTCTTGTGTGTTTTATCTTTTCCTGTTTGTGATCCATAATATCAATAAACTTTTGACGAAGTAGAAGGAAGATTTAAAAAAAATGAATGAACACTAATTTTTACTAGAAACTCCCGCCTTCACACTCTAAAACTAACATCCAATCTTGCGTGCGAAGGACAAACAAAAATTACCTTAAAATGAGACAAACAGTGTTTCTTCCGAAATAGGCCGATTTCATGCTAGTAGGGGTGATGCATCTAAAAGGCGCATTTCTCTTGAGCACTTTAGTGTCAATGGACAAAACATCTTGTAGGATTTCAATGCTTATTGAGTCTCTCACCTGCAGTAAATCTAATTAGAAGGTCTAAAGACTTATTCCAAAAGTTAGTTAGATAAATACTCTCTTTATTTATGTTTCATTGTAAAGGATTATATACCTATATGAGACTTTTGTCTTGCATACATATGCCCTTACTCACCAAGAAACTTTAGGCTTAAGGCTGCAATTAGAAGGCAAAGGTTGTGAAAAGTACTTTCTTATTTAAGTTCTACCACAAAAAATTACATACTTTGTGTGAAACTTTTATTTATACCTATATCTCTATAAAAAAGTTTATAACCAGGGACAGCTTATTGTTGAAACTCTACATTAGTCTTATTCTCTGCTTATGAGATCCGTGGTGGTCTGATTAGGAGGGGAGGTTGAGCAAAATTACCTTTCGACCTGTCATTGTCATCAATTTGCAAACAGAGGGATGTGGGTCTTAAATGACACATTACCAGGTTTCATTGTCACTTACATTCATTGAAATCTACTTGATAGCGAAGCCTCTTTATTGGTTGAATTGACGGCCACCTTCCTCCGTATTGGTTTACAGGCTGTATGGTAGAGTGTACCTTCCCTACCATACTGTGATCAATCAAAGTTTTGGTTCACTTGCCTTCCAATGATTCCTTCCATATAAAGCATCCGATGCAGGCTCCAACCATCACGTTAGTCTGCTCTCATGGTTGCGTAATCAACAAATACTTAGCAACCTCAAGAGAGGCGATTAACTAGTTAAACTGATTGCCATCTCTCTTCAACCATATGCTACAAGTCACACATTTGATTGCTTCAACTTTTTCGTTTCGTTGTTTATTCAGAGAGTTGTAACTGCAAAATGAAGGAAAGAAAATGTTTAGCAGGATAGTGCAATTATAAAGTTGTAAAGGAACAAAAGACGTCTGTTTAGGAAGTTGTTTATGGATTATGTTTCTAGAAAAACACAGCTGCACCCACCATTATACCTACGATTTGTCTGGAAGTAAGAACTACACCTACAATGTGATATTTCTCTGTATCAATTGTACGTATAAGCGACCGTCTTAATCTAATATCATTAAGACCATAAACCTCTCGGCAATGAAAAGTCTGATATTTGGGTTAGTCAACTAAAATTGAATAATGACAACAAATATCACCTAAGTATTTCGCCCATTTTTGAGTCATTGTTGAGTGTGATAGAGGTAAACAGCACCATCTGGGTCAGTCTTTACTAATCACTAATCAAATCAAAGGAGTGGTTGAAGTAATATTTTCCTGTCTCCCTTGTGATTCAAGCAATCATACACGTAAAACTTAAATGATTTCCCAAACATAAAGAAGAACAAACAAACAAAAAAAATAATATACAAGCATTTTTCATGAGTAGATTTATATACTTCACCGTTTTCTTCAAAGAAAAACTACTTGCAGTTTTGTTTGAGAAGAGCAATGAATGTCGGTGAATCAAAGCTGCACTCCATCCCTGTAATATTTGCCTCGTCCGTAGAAAAGAAAAAGAAAAAGGCAAAATGACAATGCATTTGCTGCTTCTGATTTCCAGTTTTGGATTTATTTCTCTATCATCTAAATTCATAATATCTCATCAGATTTATTTCTTGCTAAGTAGTCTTCAGTTCGTATTTGATTCTATTCTACCTCCCACCACTAAATTGAAAAAGAATTCCTCATGTCAGTCTGATACATGAATCATTTTGTCGCAGAAGTAAAAGGAAAATCATATGTTGCTACGATGCCGACCTATAATTCAAACCAATCCTTTTCATAGGGTGAATTGTCTTAGTCTAGAATAAATTAGCTAAAAATTGGAGTCAGGAAAAGGAAAAAGTAAAGGAACAGTGAGTGTGAAGATGAACAACGGAGGTATTACAGAAGCAAAAGAGAAGAGGAAAATAATAGACGCAGGTTATCTTTTTCCTTGCAGCAGTTTTGGTGACAGAAAATAAAAAATAAAAATAAAAATAAAAATAAAAATGTACGAAATTATTAGAAATAAATTTAGTTACCTATCTATTGTCATCAAGTCAAGATGGCCGAGTTGGTCTAAGGCGCCAGTTTCAGGTACTGGTCCGAAAGGGCATGGGTTCGAATCCCATTCTTGACATCTTCAAATTTTTTCTTCCCACCAAAACCTTGTGTTCGTTTTTACACATTTTCTATAATTACATGCATTTATTGCAATTGAGGCCATGTGATTAGTAAATTATTTTATGATGTATCTTAACTATTCCAGCAAATATTACAAACTGAATAATTTTGAATTAGGCTATTTCAAATGTCTTGAGGCACCAGTTAATGAAAACCAGAGTTTGTTAGCTATACCTTTCAAGATGATGAGAAGAGGATTTTCTTTTAGACCCATGATCAGAAGACGGTTTTACAATAGACTGAAGTTTTTCTGGTAGAATAAATGCCGACAAATTTGGTGAAGAATATCAACGAGTCAAAGATAACGGAACAAAAGCATTAATATGAGGGACCTTAGATTGCAACATCAGGGATTTAAAGTCCATATCGATCATTCAATAGATTCAGACCCTGGAAAAGAAAAAGGCGTGACAACGTTTAGGAAGTGTTTGAGAGGCAGCTGTCCAGATTGATGTAAAACAATAGTAAAACCTGCACTGACGATGACTTGCAAACTCTCTGTATTAACAACCAAAGTTTTATCTTTTTCACGAAATAATTTTGCTTGAGAAATTTCAGTCCCAAATAAACCGAAACAAGAGCTTCAATGCAAGGAACATTGGCAATCCCAAGAAAGAAATAAAAAGAGCTTAAGTTGGATGAAAGAAATCTGCTGGTATAAAACTGAACGCCTGAGTATTAACTTTGTTCTACTGCCAACAAGTTAAAAACCAAGGCTACATAACGTGCTGAAGACTGGACAAGTTCATATAAATTTGCGCTACACGCAACCAAAACATCAAATTGCACGTATATAATCTACTGGTGTCCCCCCCTTTTCTTTCCCTAAAAAAACAACAAAAGAATAAAAAAATGAAAGAAAGTTCCTTTCTTTAGTCTGTAACGACATCCTAAACTGTGCAGAAAACTTCACCTGATGTACTACAAGAATTTTGATTAAAAATAAAAAAAAATAAAAAATCTCTCCCTTGACCACTGACGGGGGAATTTAAACTTCATTGGTTCTGACTTTCCTCTTGGCCCTTCCCTTTGCCTCTAAGCATCTCTGTGAAATTACCCCTCATGATACGCCTAAATCTAGTATCTTCTGCAGGTGACGGCGGCACTGGCGTTGGGGACTCAATTGGTTCTTGTGGCAGTGGCTCTGCATTTTCTTTCTTGCTCAACCGCCCACTTTCACCAAAGAAACTGGTGACAGACGAGGCAAGCCCAAGGTGGGCATTCATCACCTTACTGATCGTCTCCAAAGTCCCACCTGATCTTTCCCTCATTATGATTTCAAGGGCTTCCTTGTGCACTGGATCCAGCGTATCTGCGTCTTTTAGCAGGTTCTGGACTGCAGGAAGGAGGAAATCCCTAACACTGGTTGCTGGGAGATCTGGCAACAAGAAAAGATGAACTCAGCAGTCGGACATGACTCATTCAAAGACTGCGAAATAGTTGACATTTCATACACTGCCACTGACAAGAACATTTGAAAACAAACAAACATATTTTGGTTATGTACTATAAGACAAGTGTTACGGCGGTGGCTACATTTTGCTCCTTTGGAAGGTGCATCTGATTAGTTGCTCATACAAAGTCAAAAAGTAAAATACTAGAGAATCTAAAGGTATCATTCTAATTTTATAATTCAAGTCTTGAGAACAATATCTAAACTGAGACTAAAAACTAGTGCTTTTCTTAGTCTTGGGGCATTCTTCATTACAAAAGACGAAAGAGAAAGATCTGAATTCCAACACTTAAATTTTGGTGTTGAGTTTCCATGGCAAGAACGAAAATTAGTATGCTTTATAGTTGTCTTCTATATATATAAGCAACGTTTCCAAACAAGGAAGTGATAAATGAAAATTCCTAATGCGCCAGAGCCAATATAAGGGAACAGCTGGGCACGCAATAGTGTCTTTCAAGGCCATACTAAAAAATAGATTCTATTTGGTTGGGAAGTCAGGAAAGCGAATAATAGAATGATATATTCTATTTACTGCATGTTTGCTTATATCTGTCCTCAACTGTGTCTTCATTACATAAACACTCAAGTATCAGTTCATAAATTAACCAAAAATATGATACCCTACAGACATTTCCGCCAAACCAGTGTAGTAACAAAAAACATGATTAGGGTACAATTGACAAAAAGAAAGAAAAGGACATCAAACGTTTGACATAACTCAAACATGGTTCTCATACTTGAATCCACATTTCTCTGTTTTAATCACATATTCTCAAACAGATAGTCTACCAAAACAAATTGACAAACACTCAGATTGTAGAAAATTCAAGCAAATATCTGAGGAACTCATAAGAAGGCGATTTACTACGCTATAAACAAAGCATCTGCCCCAATATTTTAGATGAACCAGTCACTTCTGTATCTTAAACAAAAACCATGTGGTTATATTTTTCCTCAATACCTTGTACAATTAACCATAGGTTGATGTTCATGATTGAAAACATATTTCAAAGGCCTGAAGGTAAAACAAAAAAGAAGAGCATAAATATCAATCTTCCCTCCAGAAAAAATAAAAAGCGAACCTGTAGCATCCAGAGCACGGATTGCCTCGCAAAATGCATTGGCTTTCTCACGGCGACGCATCACATCACTTGCAGAAGTCGCAATGGCTGAGAGTTGGAAAATCTTGGATAGAAGATGTATTTCATATTAAAGAAACACACAGTGTAATCTGGTGAAAAACAAGGAAAATAATGCACCTAACTGAAAACATGACATAAGAAGGCTAAAGAATAATCTTCCAGTGGAAGAAGGTTAAGGATATAATCTCGTAATCTTTCTGTCGTATGTGGTACAGCAATTACCAGTGCACGAACCACAGCAACAGTAGCTTCATGAGATCCATCCTCGAGAAAAGCATCCATTTGCACACGTATCTTATCAACAATCTAGGAAGTATTGAAGTTCGGTCAGCCAAATGCATGAAAACAGCTCCATTAACAAGGACAACATCAATTGAAGAGTAAAACAAGAATCATACCATATCATTTTTAAAATGCTGGGCTACAGCTCCAAAAGCGTTGATGCTTGCATATTTCACACTTAAGTTTTGGTCAGAGCCCAGGGTAATTAGGGCAGGCAAAATATGAGCAGAAGCCACTTTAGCATCAACATATGGCACCTATTAAACATATTGAATTTTAGAAGGCTTAATCTTAATGCTAGATGCAACTTGATACTGTAATTTCCAGTGGGCTTGCTTACAATAACTTTCAACAGATTGGCAGCATTGATTTTCATATTCACATTGGAGCTGACTACCATTTCCCACAGAATATTAAATATCATACTGTGATGTTCCTCAAATGTACTGCATTACGGAAAAGACCCATCAGTCAAACAATGAATCAGAAATTAAGTAGTTTTGAAATAATTCTAATATACGAACCAAAGGAAACGGACAGCATTGACAATCTCGCTGCACTTTGTTGGCATACTTTCATCTGTGCAACCTTCAACTAACAACTTTCTTAAGTACTCTGCCAGTCGACCATGCTTGCTAGGAGCAGCAAAAACACCTGCCAAGAGTAGTGGTAGGATACACATTGTAGCAAGTTTCTCCGCCACAGCAGTTCTTGGTTTCAATCCTGTAATCAAGCAACGGTCAAAGATCTCACAGTGAAATGAAAGAACAGATATTTTGAGATCAATTACCTTTTATTCTTGGTTGGATGCTGGGAGGAAAAAATGTCAAATCAGCATTATCCCCAACCGCCACCAGAAACACAGGGAGCATTACATGCGTGAGATAAGAATCCCCAAATTGTTGGGATACAGCCAACAAAAACTGCATTACCATTACATAGATTAATAACAAAATGGAAGAGCACCCCCTCATTCAGACAAATTGCAAAGATGCATAACCATGAAAGCTACAAATTGATACCTTTGTGGTTTGATTCCGTAAACTATCTTCTTTCTGAGGTAACAAGCATGCTAGCTTAATCAAATCAGGAAAGCAATCAACATGCAGCCATTCAAAAGCAGGCCATTCAACATGTCCCCTGGTAATATGTTGAAATAAATCAGCACCAAGTATGAACAGGCTAAGACTATAAGATTAAACACTGATATTATATCAAGAGAAGGGATTATGTAACAACAAAAAGGGGGGGAAAGGGGAAGGTGGGCTTACTCAGCATACAATTCAAGCAACGAGGTTGAAATTTCTGTTCCTGTTGTTTGAGGAGCGGAAGGAAACGGGCAAGTCTGAAGTGCTTTTTGGTGCATAAAGGGAAGCAATACTATCAACACTCTCAACAAAACATCAATATTCCAGCGTTCTCGTTCTCCTAAAACCCGAAGATGTGACTCGACAGACCCTTCAACCCCTGAGAGGGGTGGACAGCGCTGCAATAAGGGAAAATACAAGGGTGAAGGCATTATACAGCATGAATATCAGACTCCTCTCTAACAAGCAAGATGCAGTAAGAAAGAAGCATATACCTGAGCTGCGCTTACAATATGAGAAAGTAAAACTCTTAAAATATGGTCTAGTTCGTTTCCCCAATTAATTACTGCAGGAATTAGTTCTTTGAGTGTAGTTTCCACCACTACTCCAGAAGGATCACAGACCAGCTGGAACATGAGCTCCTCCACCTATCAAAGAAAGAAAACAAAGTATTGGAGACACCCTTTTTTTCTCAGACATTTAATAGCTTCTTTTATTCCGTAAGTCATCATATTATGTTAAGGGGAAAAGGCTCCATTCCCTAGACCATGTGTCATCAACCTGTTCTAGAGCTTACATTGCAGCCAATTCTGTCAAGTCAGAATTCTTCTCCAAGACTGCCTCGAAGCATATTTAGTGAGGCTGACCTTGAAATATTTATCCACATTTGGAAAGAGTGGAAGCAGCAACGCAAGATTATGAGCCGCGGCCTCCCGGACAACAGTTGCAGAATCTTCGATCAGTTGTTGCACAATAGACAAGATAAGAGAATCACGAATCTCAGGACGGACAAATTCTGCAAGCTCGCCACATGATTGAGCAACAAGCAGCCTACGCTCCTCATACATGTGATTTATCTGTAATGAGTAAAAGAAAAGAATGAATAAGTATTTCTCAAGGTAAAAGCAGCAGACTAGTAAAATAATGTCCACTTTCCAAGAATCAAACTTACTTGTTCCCAACACTGGGGAAGCAATTCTGTTTCTGTTCTCATCTCTCCAACATTCCTAGCAAGGTTAACACACGCCTGAAGCAAATAGAAAAGATTTACATCATGTTTTGAAGCATATATTGACTTATGATACAAATTTAGTTGTACAAGCAATAACCTACATCCATTATAATTCGCCTCTGTTGCTCATCAGGGCGTTTGATTAAATTAAACAATGTGTGGGTCAAGGAATCTCTTGTCCTACTATCAGGATGGCGTTCAATAGCACACATTATCAGTGGAAGAAGCTCCTGCTTGTATGTAACACCAAAACGTTATATACAGAAAACTTCACTGGAAAATACCAAGATAAACGACAAAGTTAAAATAAATTTCTTAAAAACCAACCTCCCGATGGTTGATCAAGACATAAGGTACAATCTTAGGTAAGGAATCTGCCAAGATCTGTATAGTTCCCAAGCCCTGTCCAAGTACTAACATAAGTCAGATATTATGTACCATATATTCCACCATACAAGCTTATTAAATTCTTCTTTTGCTCTTTGAGGGAATAGGGAAGTAATCTGGATTCAAAGTTTTGAAATTGCTTTTCAGAAGTTTTGTCTAAATGGAGGGCCCCAACAAGATAATTAAGATGGCACCTATGATGCCCTTAGGCAAGGTAAAATGAACTTGCCATATTTTCATGAACAGCTTCACCACATAAATCATCTGATTTTGGAAGTAGCCTACTTTCTTCTGATAGTTGCACACCATTTTGTTTGGACACATTTTCAATGTTTTCCACAGCATTATTATCATTTGAAGGACTCGTCTCTTGTGAAGCTTCCGCAGATCTAACAATATGCTCATCCAAAGTCTGAGTATCCTGGAGCTGAGAAACTAAATTGTCCACAACTCCAGATAATGCATTAACTGGTTGAGATATTACACTTTTATCTTCAAGTATCTCAACAACTTTCTCTTCTATCCGTGAAGATCCTTTCTCAGAACAGATGGAATTCACAGACTCAGGAACACTAATGCTTCTAGTCTTCAAACTTTCGATTTCCAACTGCAGTGATATTATTTCTTCCTTGTATTTTTCTACAGGCAGGGACTGGATGTCATCAACATCACCAGCTATCAAATTCCGACCTGAGCGGGATCCTTCTATGTGCACCTTCAGTGCAGTGATCTCAGCTCTACAATCATTCAGCTCCTGCCGTTGACACTCCAAGGACTGCTTCAAATCATGTACCTGAAAGTAGGAAACAATCAACTTCTATAGTTTTCTTCCTAGCTGACTGAAAAAATTAATGTGGTGAGGGAGAAATACCAGGTTCTCTTTTTCCTTAAGATCCTTTTGAAAAGCTTCTAAGGATTTAGTTAATGCACTTATTTGACCATCAGCCAAGTCTTTCTTCTTTAACAAGCCCTTGTTTTCATGATTAAGCCTCTCATTTTCTCGAAGCATTGCTATTTTCTCCTGTAGCACAAGGTCCAATGTCATTCTCCAAAGGTCAGAGAAAGCCAGAAAATGGAAAGAGCTACAAGCTACATCAGACACTGCAAATTCCAAACTTAGAACATAGCAATTGAGCATTTATCACAATAATATCTCAATCAAAGGAAAAACAAGAATTGATGAAAAAACTACCCTTCACAATGGAAATTGGAAAAGTTTAAATAGCAATGAAGAAACAGTAATTCTTAAGGCTATAAACGCCATGAGACAAAGGCTATCAATCACAATTTGCATATTTAGGTGACCAATCTAGTGAAAGAAAGACAATTTTAGGAACAATGATTTAACAGAGTACATATATCCTAAGCCAGATTTTAGTTTCAAAATTTCACAACGGAAAACTTGAGTTTTGGCCATGTAATAAATATATAACTCTTGACCAAACCACAACGATGAATGCCAATTTATCATTGATGTATCTGTACACCTTCAGGTCAGCCGTTCCCTTCCTATGGCTCAAGAAGTGAAGAGTACAGAAAATGTCTTCGTTCAATGTAACAGTGTTTTATTGAACAAAATTTCCGTCACCAATTTTGAAGGCTAACCTATCTAGATGCCAGCTAGAAACAAAATATGTATGAAGCACACTGGAGATTTCCTGTAAGAAGGCAAAAAAGTGGCTTGCAAATGTCATAAGGAAAGCTGCAAATGAAAATCTATGATCTCTTTGGAAATACATAAGCCACCTAAATGTCTCAGGAAATACCTCAGCAGCCTCAGCAGTGGATGAAAGATACTGATAATAATAATGGCGTAAGGCATCTGGTACGCTTGCAGATCTATTATGCCAAACCTCTAGGTTCTGATCTGCAACCTGAAGTAAAAATCTTGACAGATTATGATAATACTTCAAAGATTAGATACACAATTAAGTGACATGCATATATAACATGTTAGAGGTTTTGTATCTGCAATGTAGCAACAAACCAGTCAGAAATCAATTAAGTATATAGTTTCCATTGACATCTCTAATGTAATCAGCAGTTGCATATCCGCCTCATATGAACTATGTATAATGAAACTTCCATTTTCTTGTATTATAACATGCAAAGACTAACAATCACCACAATGCTTGAAAATTTCTGATACTGAATCAAGATAACGTACAACAATTAGTTGGGACACTCCACCAATGTAACACATAAACTGTCACCCAAATTCTCTCTCTTTTGAATGATGTCAATGCCAATCAACAAGAAGATAAGATACTATAAGAGCAATACTATATCATGTTCCAACTCTAAACACGGGAGGGGGTAAACATTACTTTCACTTACACCATATGTGCGTGTGTGTGGGTGGGTGGGTGGCATGCATATCATTACCAAACTAACCAATGAAACATTGCAATATGGGCCAAAGCCCAAAATAGCGGGCCTTATAAGCCTAGCCCCATACCAGGTACACAAGCATGCCACATCCCTTTACCCATATCATGAAGATATGCATCACATTTTCCAGTTAGCTGTGAGTAATCCTAGGATTTAAAGTAAAGTGAAAAAAAAAAAAAAAAAAAAAACACAGAAACAAGCATAGGTAATGCATGTGTATCGTCCAATCAGCTAGCAAGATTGCAAGTAAATTACAGCTGATTGTTTTCAATCTTCCAATGATGGTTGAAATTGATTTACAGAATAAGTTACAGAAATCAGAAGGAAAAACATGAACAGAGAGAAAGAGAGACAGAAAGACAGAGAGAGATCAAAAGCAAAGGGATCAGAGATACCAACGTTACTAAACTTGCATACCTCTTCATAAAATGTCATTGCAGTGAGACGATACCCTGCTATAAGCAAATATTCCTTTACAGCACAATTAAGATCTTGACGCTCATTGTCCTTCAAAGGGCCCAACTCAGAGAAGGAAGAATTTTTTGTTTGCCGTTGAACTTCTGGTCCATTATTCACTGAAACGCCTGTATTTGACTCTGTAAAAGCATCCAAGATAGAAAGAAATGTTAAAAATGGCAGTGGTTATCAATCGAATATTTAGGAGGATTACATTCATCCAGGAGATCTTAAATATGTACTGCCAATCGAATATTTAGGAGGATTACATTCATCCAGTAGATCTTAAATATGTCACTATTTAATAGTTATGTATTGCTTTCAAATGAAAGCAACAATCAATTAATGATAACAAGAGCAGAAACAGGGGTGTCAGTCTCCAGCACAGTTCACCATATAAACACAAGCATAGTTGTCAATCTTTCGAAGAAATGTGTAAGAAGAACTAAGAAAGAGATGGGCTTAGTCTTTTGCCCATGAACTAGAAGGTTTTGGTATCTCATTATTGACATATGGCTTCATTGATTAAAGAACTAAAAGCAGGGACTCCCTTGAACAGGCAGAGTATAGGTTGGAATTATCATGAAGAAACATATAATTTGACAGAATATAGAAAGGTCTGCCAGAAACATATAAAAGGATCTCATTTATAAAAGTCAAGTAGACATCAGATTACCACTCAATTCATCCATAGGTATCTCTGTTTTCTTCTGTAATTCAGCCTTCAATTTCAAAATGTCCTCCCGGGCTAACCGAAGTTCATACTCACTGATAGCTAGTTTTTCTTCTAGTGCTTCTTTTTCTTCTAGCAAACTCTGAGGGTCAGCAACTGAGTTTCAAGAATGTCAGAGGACAAGGAGAGAATCAGTTATGTTCTGAAGTCAATGAAGAAATGTGATATCAAATCTGGAATTGTAATTTGTGATTCAAACCCGGAATGAAAAATAAAAGACATGAAAAGCAAAATCACATACCACAACCAAAGAACTAATGGTACCAGCAACAACCACTGAGAAGCAAATAGTTCAAAGGTGGGACACATACTAATATATTACACCAGCCATACCCTCTTTGCTTCATCTGGACAACACTGGAGGAAGAAGAAAGAAGGGGGGGAGAGGGTGGTAGGCGGGGTCGCAGGTTGGGGGTTGGGGGGCTTGAAGGAATAACCATAATTTTAACATGATCGGATCCAATGTTTTACGTGGTTGCAATCAAACGGATAACTGTGATCCAAGGTCTGCATCTCATTGCATTTTTCAACGACGGAAGTGAAGCAAAATCTGCTTCTTGATTGATTATTTTTCTAAACGGTACATATAAATTAGGATATCAGGAACTGGAAATTTTTTTGAATTATACATTTTAAATGCATTTGATTAGGCAAAATCTACTCCTTAGGAACTTCAAATTGCCTTTCAAAATCTTAGATAGAAGTGAAAAACCTAGAAGTAACTCGGTAGGACAGGAACCAATATCACACGTATTGAGCTACAATTAGAATCAATTCTCCCCAACCTCCAAATTCTAATACCAACTAAAAGAATCCTTCACTTTCGAGAGAGGGATTGATGTAGAGAGAGAGAGAGAGAGAGAGAGAGAGAGAGAACCTCGAAGAGAGTTGAGGCGAGAGATCTGGTCAGCAGGAAACTGAGAGGGATCAGAGAAGAACTCCCTGAGGCGAATCGCATGGACACCTCGGCCATCTTCCAGAAGCTCGTGGAGCAGCTCAAATGCCGTCAACAAGTACTTCTCCTCCAACAGAAAGTTCACAACGCAATTGCACAGCGACGACCTCTCCACGTCCATCTCTCTTTCTTCATATAAATATAATCAGACTTCCAGATCCAAACTCGAATCTATTTATCTCAGAATCGCCATTGAAGAATTGACGAAGCTCGTGGGCAAGCTCTCTGTAAGAGAGCAGAGACAAAATGTCCACAGGACTTTTGTGATTTTGTCGCGTAATCGGAGAACGAGGAATGGTGTTGTTGCTGTGCTACGCATGGGCATAAGACTTGATGGTCAGTGGTCGCTGCCGACTGGTTTCACACAATATTGGCCGTCGGATTGGACTGGATCTACTTCCCGATTCAACCACCCGCCTTGGGAAAAGGTAACTCCTGTTTAGCACGTGACAGAGCCGTGAATTTACTGTGCTCAGAAGAAGGTCAACGTCAAAGTTTTCCACGCGACGGGCCACATGCAACGGCTGTTAATATAATAGTTTTACATTTTTTGCCAGGTTTTAGATCCATTTCGGGAAACGTGCCCCGATGAGTAGTTACGACACTTAAAAGAGAGTATGTGTATATAGAAAAGGTATGTATATATATACATTTCATTTCAAAAAGTCAGGAAAGATAACTAAACCTCTTATATAATCAAATTATTTTACTTATCTTTTAATATGAAAAGATTTAACTGAATGCATGTGAGATTAAATGCTCACGCAAAACAGAAAGGATTTCTAAAAAAGCTTACGAAACTTAGTTTCTTCTTGACATCGACCTTAACCAATACTCTAATGCAAAACTGGAATACTCTACCTTCTGTCCCGTATTGAACTTTTTTCTCTTGGAATAGTCGGTCAGATTTAAGTACCCGTCTTGATGGTGTCAGGTTGTATTCAAGCTCAATCCCTAAAGGAAAGAGGGCCCGTCTTGACCATTACTGTAGTGAAGCCCAACCCAACTTTCTTTTACCTATGAGGTTGAAAAACAGGGTGCTTCCAATATACAATTGGACTTCTAATTGGATCGCTGAATTGTTGGCTATCCAAATTCCAAGGGCTACGAATTCCTACGCCTATAGTTAATAGCCACTCCGAAAGACTTACACTGGCTATAATCCCCCATCGCGTGACCAAAACTCCACTTGTATTAACTTTTCTCGTGATTATATACTTTTTCCACAGCGCGATTACTGGAATCCTCGCAGTTTTAGAAGAAAACCTACATACCCAGCATAGAACATTGATGCCTGGGTTAAAGGGAAGTAAGAAGCAAATGTTAGCTTCAAATAATAATGACCATGTGAAATTTAGACACACACACACACATATATATATTAGACTACGAGTGCTTATCTCAAAATATTAAAATATTAAATAAAATTATATTACTTATATGGCCAAAAATCCCATGAGACTGCCAGGGTTTGGTGTAGAAAACATCACTAAACCAAAGGTACCCCATATGATCTATAACCCTTGCCTGCCAACTTGTAGTTTTTGTGCAATTAAATAACATGCCATCTTGACTTGAACATGAAAGCGACTAAAGGTGGGAAAGTAACGTTTACCTTGTTCTAGATCTTTCGATATATAATAGCATTTATTCCTTAATTTGCTTTCTACTTTTGTTTATACATCTAAAAGAAATGGTTCACAAAGTAAACAAGAGTACAGTATAATGACCTACTACAATCCAAGAATTATCTCAAACCGATTTGTTCCGTTCATTGGCCATCTCATTTTGATAGTTTCCACGAAATCCATAAGGTTCAATAATATGAAAAGTGGAAGGTTATAAAACAATAAAAGGAAGTCAACGTAGCACACCCAAAAAAGTTGCATGTCGAGGAAGAAAGGATGGACTAAAAAGTATTCATGAGCGATAAAGTCCGCAGGGATTATGGTGCGTGTGTAGTTGTTATGATTCCTTTTAAAATAACGTGTATATGCCACGTGACAGGCAGACCCACGCGCCAAAGGAGGACGGTTAGAGACCGAGAGAGCGCCTTCGTCCGTCCATTTCCAACCGGCCTTCTTCCGTTGTTCGCATCGAGATCGCACCTCAACAACACCGTGAATCTGACGCGGGTTCTTTCTAGCTATTTATTATTTCTTAATCCAAATGCACCACAGTTATACAGACAAGTGTTTGTTGTTTATGCTTAACAAAATTCGAAACGGAAAATTAAAATACAAAAGCAAGGAGTAAGTGCTTAGGAACCGTGGAATTTCAAGGCCCGAAAAAGGAGTGGGCCCAGGAGGGGAAGAAGTAAATGCGTAGGACGTTTGAAGTCTCAAGTTGAAAGAAAAGGTGACCCTGAAAGCAATTATTTAAAGGCTATGAAAAGGACTGAGGGGGCCGGGATTGTACTTCCCACCAACGTCATCTATGCCACCAGCCTTCATTTTCTCCACCCTAATTGGTTTGAGGGAGAGTAGATAGGGGATGAGGAGAAAAACCGCCTTTAGTGGGGACCAAAGGCGGCAAAAGATCACGTGGACCCCTTCCTCTACACTTGTCCTCCTGCTTCAGGTAGGCTCGGTCCCCTTATATGAAACGGGAAAGCGTTGGACAGTAATTAAGATTCTCTATTAACACTGCAAATCAATAAGGCTCTGTTTCACGCTGTGTTTGTAATTTATTGCACTGGTACAAATAGCATAAGCACAAAGGTAGGAGTCATATTTGATCATGACAAAGATGATCAGAAGGTAAAAACCTTACTTTACTTTAATACACATATGAGTTTATGAAAGGAGAGGGAGGGACTAATGGCTTCTGTTCCTTAAGCTTCCTCCAACTGCCGGCAAGCTAACAATTGGGGATGACAACCTGACAAGCGCTAGCAAACCTGGTCGCACCCGGAGATTTTAGGTACTTTCTGTACTTTTGGTCCCTGAGGTACGAGCACAAGCATGATTGCCCTTGGGCCTTCAATCGCTGGCAACAAGTTTTAGTCGGAGCTGGGGAGGAGTTCATGGCCCCTACGCATGAAAGGAGCTCCGAGAAATTGCATACCACCGAAGAATCTGCAGAAACAAAATCTATGTGAAAGTCTGAGTCTCATTGCCTTTTTAAATAACAATTGAAGCAAAATCTGCTTCTTGATAGATCATTTGCGAAAATTTTACTACAGATCAAGTGCAAGTTCAAGAACTGGAAGTGCTTCTTTAATCGGATATGTGATGTGGATTTATTTGCTTAGGTTGATCCATAGGAATTCTATTTTGAAGAAAAAGATGGGAAAATTTCACATCAATTCTTCTTGACAATTACTGCCAAATTTCAGTCGCTGAAACAACAAACTCGTTCTGCAAAATTTCATTTACTAGCCGAAGTTATAGAGATAAAGAATCCAAATGCTCTTTTCTCCAACCAAGATAATGACAGATTTGAATCATATATCAAGACAAAGAACAATTATGCCTTTTCACTTTTGAAACAGAATACTATCCAAGGATATTTTTCAAATCAAGATCATATCTTTCATGGTTATCGATACAAACTGTCAATAACTACTTAATATTTAACTGGAACTAAGCAGCGATGGGGAACTCACCTGAAGGATGGGTGACCCCATTGGCCGCATCCCCATAGTCACACGAACCGGCCGACATCTCCGACGTGTCGGTTTTTGCCGGAGCCTGCTGGTTCTTGCTTCCGCTGACCGGCGTTGATTGGCCCCGCCCAAGCTCCTCTTTTGTCAAAGGTATATCGTAGACCTTCTTTTGGTTCGGATAGAACAGCCCGTAATTCCTCTCTGACGTCGGACACGGTTTAAGGTTCTCGTTGAACAAAGCAAACAGAAAAACGTTGAGTGGCTCCTGAGGTCTCAGAGGAGTGCCTCCGCCGGTGAGGACTCTGCGCACCAGGTTTCCGTTATACTCGGCCGCATTGGCCTGGCCTGCACCGATTTCATGGGGATCGCCCAGTGAGGGCCAGCCAGTCTCTGTTACCACCACTTTCACGTCGTCGTATTTGAGAGCTGAAAGCGCGGCGAAAACGGCGTCGAGTTGGGCTTCGAACAAGCTGTTGTAACGTAATCCATTTCCCGAATCTTTCATGCCGGGGTTTTCCTTAAACAAAGCGTAGTTTAAGGAGAACTTATTCCTGTTCGCAGAGTATGCGAAAAATGGGCGCACGTGGACCATGAGATATGATTTGGTTTGACGTACAAGCTCCAGCATTGGCTTGATGAAGGGTTCAACCAGTTCGGCTTTGAAAGCGCCGGCGGATGATGGGTACGAGGACTGGAGAGCACTGAGAGCTATTGGGGACGAGATTTTGATGACAGAGTTAAGGTTGAACTTGACAAGAGAAGCATGGATGTTTTTCATGGCGGGTACAAGGAAGTTGGTGGTGTTGTTGGGGTCAGCGAAGACCTCGTTACCCACCGCAATGGCTTCGATTTTGGTGGCGGGGTAGTACAGAGAGATGTTGGATTGGACCCATCCGTCAGCGAACGATTGGTCGGCGGCGGTTGGGGCGAGAAGCCCGTTGGGGAGTGCGACGGTGACGCTTATACCCGAGTTGGCCAGTGCCGTGAGCATCTCCGAGTCGGTGTCGTAGAGCTTGACGCGGTTCAATCCCTGTGCTTTCAATAGCTTCACAACTTCCGACGGTGCTGGCAGGTCGTTCGCGATTTGGCCATAGTTTGTTCCGATCGAACCTCCCTCTGCAACCAAAAAGAACATAAATAAAATGACATAAGCACGCTCCGGTTGTAATCAAGAGAGATACAGAGAAAGGAAAAGAAATACCAGCGAAGGCTGAGAGAGAGAGAAGTAAGAGTAAGAATCTGATATTTTCCATGCTCTGGTTCTGAGACAAGCAACGGAAGGAGAAGATTTTGTTGAAAGAGGGTTGTCTGTAAGAGAAAGTACGAGAATGTAATATTTCCTCCGCGATGTGGTTTCGACACTGGCAATAGAAAAGGAGGTTTTTGTTGTCAGCGAGAGAAATATGAGAATCAGATATTCCCCACGCGCAGGTTTCAAGACAAGCAATGGAACGAGAGGTTTTTATTGGGTTGGAGGAGAGGTTTCTCGCTTCCGGTTTTGGAAGGATAAGTATTAGTTGACCAAGTACGAGAATCTGATGATGAAGAGAAGGTACAAGAATGTGATCTTCCCCACGCGCTCTTTTTAGCGAGAAAAGTGCTAGAAATTAATATTCCCACCTCGCTATGGTTTCTACACAAGCAAACGGAGGGAGAGGGTGGGCTTGAAGTGCGCTCGTGTGGGGCAGTCGGCATGCGAGAATTTAATAAGGGAGATGTTTTACTCGACACGTCACCGGAAGAAAAGCATGGGCATTGGTAGCCTTATGACCCCTTTTCTGTGAGCCGGGTCTCTAATTTCCTCTCCTTCTTGTGTAAGCGAAGAAGCGAGTAAGCTAAGTTTCCTTTATTTCCGTTGTATATAAGTAGTTCATGCGTCGATCCAAAGAACTGATGATTTCTTTAGATCGAAGAGCTGGAACTTTGTGATGAAATTTAAGCTTCGACTATTTATCTTTGTCTGTGTTCTTGATGGATCCCTTTGATTTTAGGCTTGATCCCTTTGATTTTAGGGGCTACAATACCCAGATCAAAGATCCCTTTGATTTTAGGCTTGACCCCTTTGATTGTAGGCTTGATCCCTTTGATTTTAGGGGCTACAATACCCAGATCAAAGGTCCCTTTGATTTTAGGCTTGACCCCTTTGATTTTAGGGGCTACAATACCCAGATCAAAGGGACCCCTTTGATTTTAGGCTTGACCCCTTTGATTTTAGGGGCTACAATACCCAGATCAAAGGTCCCTTTGATTTTAGGGGCTACAATACCCAGATCAAAGATCCCTTTGATTTTAGGTTACAATACCCAGATCAAAGAATTTCTCCTGTAAGTCCGGGAGCAAGACAGCTAGATAACACGAGAACCAACAATATCCTACATCACAGGCATAGTGGTGTAGAACCTATGCCCATGTCCCCATGAACGTTGTGGTAGAAGCTAGGGGGGAAAATGCTAAGGCTTGGTTGAGCCGCCCAGGAGGGGGGTTGACAAGGTACTGACTTAGCCCCCTAACCCGATGGGGTAAGGTGAGGAACATGACCCATTGAGCAGCCCAGGAGGGGTTGACAAGTACTGAGTTAGCCCCCTAACCCTATGGGGTAAGGTGAGGAACATGACCTGTCAACCTCAGCTATGTAATACTCTACAAATGATCCACTATTGGGATATTAGTCGCATCCAACATGGGCAATTGAAATGAGAACTTATTTTAATTCCCAGGGTCTTTGGGAGCTAGTTGAAAAAGGCTTGGAGAAGGTTCCCGAGTCCACGGCAGGCCAAGCTGCTTTATTAGCTTCCGAAAGAGTGGATGAAGGAGGACCAGGAGAAGGAGTTCATGTTTGTCCTCCAAATATCTGTCGCGGACGAAAGTCTTTCCAAGGATTGCAAATGACTTGAGTGCAAAGAGGCAGGGAACTTGCTGAGAAATGAATTTCAAGGCAACCCCAAGGTAAAAGCTATGAACTCCAATCTCTTAGAAAAGATATTGAGAGATTGAGGATGATGATGAAATGGTTGTTCAGTATTAGACCTGTGTGAATGGGATTATAAGTCAGATGAGAGGTTTAGGTTAGATGGTTCCAGAGACAATAGGATTTTATAAAAAATGCTAATCAGCCTGAAACGTAAATTGATCCCCTTGTTACTGCCTTAGAAAAAGCAAGGGATATTGACAATCTGTCTGTAACTGAACTTATAGGATCCCTAGAGGCTCATGAAAAACAAATTTCTAGGGGGAATGATTCAGCCTCTGTTGAAAATGCCTTTCAAGCTAGACCGGCTTTAGAGTCAACAAAAGCTACAAAAGATTCTAGGGAAGCCAGGAGTGAAGATGGATAGGGTTATAAAATAGGGAAGTTTCCTCCTTGCAGAGTCTGCAATAAAACTAATCGCCTAGAAAAAAAGAATTTGACAGAAAAGGAACCATAGTGTAAGAGTTTTGTCATTTGGAGAAAAATTGTAGGCTCAAGGACAACCTTCAGGCCAATTTTTCTGAGGAAAAGATAAGAAATTCATAGTTTTATGATTGTCATTCCCTGACAGAACTGAAAGTGACTCATGGTATATTGATAGTGATTCTAGCAACCATATGACATGTGATAGGAGGACATTTTATGATCTTGATATGAATTGCAAATCATATTTTAGATTGGGGGGATTCATGAACTTGTTCAAGTCGAGGGGAAGGGATCAGTCTTACTTCAAACCAAAAAGGGTTTCAAGTTGATCTCCGATGTTTTGTTTGCCCCTATAGTTAAGATGAATCTGTTGAATGTGATTCAGATGATTGAAAAGGGGAATAAGCTGGTGTTTGAGGATGGTATCTGTTCCATCTTGGATGGTGAGGATAAAACAGTTGAGGAGGCACGGATTAGGATGCAAAACCAAAGGAATTTTCCTTTAAGTTCCAGCATGCAATTAAAAATGTCATGAAGGCTGATTTAGATAGTTCCTGGTTGTGACACTGGAGATTAGGCTACTTACTTTCAGGCATTAAAATCTCTCCATGATAGGAAGTTGGTTGATGATCTCCCTGCTGTTTTTTCCTAACCATGTGTGGGAAAGCTGCAAACTGGGTGAACAACACAGAAACAACTTTCCCTCCCACGTATCTCATAGGGCAGCAGAACCTCTAGAGCTGGTCCTCGCGGATACGTGTGGATCATGGGAACACCTACATGTGGGGGAAGAACTCTTTTCTCTCTGGTCCTCTTGACGATCACACCCACATGACATGGATGTACATAATGAAAGAGAAAGGCGATGCCTATTCCAGCTTTAAGATGTTTAAGAACCTGGTTGAGAACCAAACGAGGAGGAGCATAAAGAATCTAAGGAGTGATCAAGGAAGGGAATTCACATCCGAAGAATTTGACAAAATATCTGGAGGAAGAAGGGATTCACCATCAGCCGTCCTCTGCTGCTTAACATAACAGAATGGAATCTGGAAACGAAGAGCAGAATAGTGATGGAGATAGTCCAAAGTATGATGGATGCAAAGAGTATTCCTGAGATTTTTTTGGGGGAGGCAGTAAACATGGTGGTCTACTTAACGAACAGAAATCCTACAAAATCTGTGGCCGGTATGATACCTATTGAAGCTTGGAGTTGAAGAAAGCTGTTGGTAGGCCACTTGAAGTATTTGGAAGCATTTACTACATCAATACTCCTGGTGTAAGGAGACGCAAGCTGGAGAAGTCTGAGAAGTGTATTATGCTTGGTTATAGTAGGCAATCCAAAGGTTACAGATTGTTTAGCTTGGAGCCAAAAAAAAAAAAAAGTAGTAAACAGAGACATGATCTTCAATGAAATTGCCTGCTGGGATTGGAATGAAAACATAGTAAGCAGAAATACAGTTACTTCTCCAGAGGAGAGTACCGAAGAAACAGAAGTAGTGGAATCTGATTGCCCTGCTAATGGCAGTGTCATTGGTACTCTTCCTGCTCTTTTGAGGTCTATTCAAGCATCCACCTCTCAGAGAAGTCCTGCAACTCAAGTCATTTCAGAAGCTGAAGATGATGCTGTCCCATACACTTCTTTAAAGATGAGGTCTCCAGAAGATATCTGCGAGTCCTGCAATTTCATATCCCTTGAACCTGAGAACTTTGAAGCAGCAGTCACTCCAAAAGTTTGGGTTGAAGCAATGAAGGACAAACTGAATGCCATTGAGGAGAATGATATGTTGTCTCTTGTGATAGAAAACAAAATTCCTGCGGGAGTTAAAATGGGTTTATGAAGTCGAGTCCTGATGGGAGTGTGCTTAAATACAAAGCCAGATTAGTAGCCAAGGACTACTCTCAAATTCTGGAACCAATTACAATGAAACGTACTCTTCAGTTGCAAGAATGGGAACCATCCTTGCTATAGCATCTCAGAATCCTTGGAGAATTTATCAACTTGATGTCAAATCTGCCTTCCTAATTAGCAAAATCAGTGAAGAAATGTTTGTTAAACAACCGGCTGGATTTGTAATTAAAGGAGAGGATCACAAAGTTGTAACGTTGAAGAAAGCTCTACACAGGCTAAAACAAGCCCCTTGGTCATACGGGGGAGTCCAGGTGAGTCCACCAAATGTACTACTTTGCTCGTCATCTCTTTATATGTTGATAATATGATTTATTTATTTCTTTATTTATTTATTGTAGAAATGATGAGGAGATGATGGGGAAATGTTAGCTGAATTCAAGAATGACATGTTAAGGGCCTTTGAAATGAATGACTTGGGCCTTATGACTTATTTTCTTGGACTGGATTGTTTTCAAAATAAAGAGGGCATTTTCGTGTCCCAAGACAAAAATTTAATATGTTGGGGTGGAAATGTGTGTCAACACCTCTTGTCCCAAATGAGAAATTCAAGCTAGAAGACAGCAAGCAACAGGGTGAATCCACTGGCCTCCCGAAGCCTAAATGGAAGCCTACTGTACATCATGGCTACAAGGCCTGATATTCTATTCTCTGTCAGCCTCTTATCACGGTTCGTGCAAAAGCCAAGTGAGATCCACTTAGGGAAGCCAAGAGAATACTCATATATCTAGAGGGAACTAAGGAGCTTGGTCGTTATTTATTGCCTCTGAAGAAACAAGGCCGTATGGATACTGCGACAGCGATTTGGGAGGCTGTATTGATGATTGAAGGATTACAACTGGATATGCCTTTTCCATAGGATCAACCATGTTCTCCAAGATGTCCAAGAAGCAAGAAGCAAGAAACAGTAGCTCTTTCTTCAGTAGTGGCATCAACAGTAGCTGCATCAACCGCAAGTCAAGCAATCTGGTTGAGGAGAATCTTCCGTGGCTGAGATGAGGCTTACGCAGCAGGGGAAACAGAGGTTTTCTGTGGTAGCAAAGTCAGCCGTCTGCATGGCAAAGAACCCAATGCAGCATTCCAGAAGCAAACACATTGCTATCAATTATCATTTTGTTAGAGAAGCTCTCAGCGATGGTGAAATTCGCCTGAAGCATGGGGGGCTGATGAACAAGTGGCTGATATTTTCACAAAAGTACTTTCTAAACTTAAGCATGAAGAATTAAGAGAAACTTGGCGTCTCTGTGATTAACCTAGGGTGTTGAAATAAGGCTGTTGACTGTGCCATCAGTAAGTATCTTGTCCACATGAGAGAGAGGTTTTAGTTCGTGACTGGAAGAAAATAGGGGGAAATGATGTAGCCCTAAAACCCCTTTTTGTGAGCCGCGCCTTCAGTTTTCTTTTCTTTCCCTGCAACTCCTCTGTTCGAGAAAGCACTTGAGGTCTGTTAATGCAGAAGGGTGATGAGCTAATAATGTGAGCAGATGGAGAGTAGATTTGGATTAAGCTAGGTATCTTGTATTTCCGTTATCTTTAAATAGTCCATATGTAATGGTGATTTCCTTGGATCGAACAATTGGAAAATTGTAATGAAATTTAAGCTTCCGCTATTTATTTCGTCTGTGTGTTCTTGATGGATCCCTTTGATTTCAAATATTGTGAGTTGAAGTCTCTATTCTGGCTACAACACCCAGATCAAAGAATTTCTCCCGTTTGTCCTTGAGCAAGGTAGCTCGAACATTTAACTTCTTTTTTAACAGATTTGGTCAGAGATTAAGAGGGCCCTAGCCAAACATATTTTTAATGTGAAAGCATAATCTCTAGTAACTTTTCTTCTGAATTTAGATTTCATCTGCTTGAACCTTTGCTTATCCTTCACGTGAGCTTGTTATGAAAATGTTAAATAATATTTTCTTTCGTTCATGTTAATTATAGGTTTTTCCGCCCACCTTTAAATGTCTTGTATTAAATGACAAAGACAAGCATTAATGATTCGCAACATTTCTTGTAATTATTTAATTTTTTTGAGCCAGAAAACTAGAATTCAATTTAAACAAGAGAAACATGTCGGTTTCCATTGTATTTGTAATTGTAAGGAAGGCCTTGTGATCATCTTGTAAAGCATCGATTTGTGACTAGAATTTGAGTACTCAGACATTTTCAGCCTGTCATTTTCTTAGTTTACCAGCAGCATCCTAATTAAGCTTTTACGATTCAACCGAAGTATCAGAAGCAAGGTTGAAAAGTTTAAAGAAACTATCTTCACAAAGATCAAATACATTAGTGAGCCTCCTCCATAGTCCTTGGTACTTTTAAAAACGAGAGCTTGGTGCTTGGCTCATGGCAAACCAGATTGGGAAAATCTTGTTTATTCACAAGCAAACCAAGATTAAAAATAGTTCGAGACACTCCCCTTCTCCTCCCCTCCCCGCTTCCCAAATAAAGGACATGAAAATTACAGGAGCCTTTACTACTATCCGTCATAAGGCTCCCACAACGGCTAGTTACCCGTTTGCACTAACATGGGTTCTGTGTGGCACACGATAAGAGAAGGCTAGTTCTGGCTTGCCATGCAGGGGAAGCTATTAGTTTAGTGGAGGTGAGATTTTCGATTTCTTGAAAAGTTCAATTAACTTGAACTAATTAAATAGAATAGACATTATTAAGATATAAATAATAAGTCCCACATTATTGAGAAAGTTTCTAAAAATACCAAATTCCATCACCTCTTGAATCTACTTTTGGGCTAAACAATAAGTCTCTTAATATAACATTAGAGTTAGAATTTCCCTTAACACCTTTATGGCTCCAGAGTCATAAAACATATTAACATGTAAGTAATAAGTCTTAGATTACTAAAAAAGTTATTAAAAATTATGTTTATAAGATAATTAGTTTTACTACCTGACTTTTGAGATAAATAATGAATTTTTTAATAGATACAATATTGAAAAATTATTGCCTCTCCATATCCTTATATTTTTTCTCAAAAAGAAAAAAAAATTCTAAAAAACTTGAACTAAATGCATATTTGGTGAAGATTAGAGTAAGAGAGTTTTTTGAAGACACCAAACCATAAAATCATTTGATTTTGTTGCCATTAGAATCTTATGAATTGGTACTACTATACACTCATTATGTAATTAACATAATGTTATCTACTTTTATAGCTTGATTGTAATTCATGTTTAAAAAAAGAGAAATTGGAGTTCCTTGCCAAAAAATTGTAATTTCGGACAAGCTTAGGGCCTTTTTATTCTCGTGTGAATTATCTACACTTAAACTGTATATTTGTGTTGTGTTGGATGTAGAATATAAGTTGTAAAATTTTCAAGTATGGAAATTTGGTTGTGGAAAAGTGGGGAGAGTGGGGAATCTTTGGATTTATTTAAGTGGAGAGACTTCCTAATTTTTTGCTTAGGATAAAGCATATGTAAGTGTCAAGATAAAGCTTAAACTGCAATTCTTTCTACCCATATATGGTTTATATTTGATGCTTTAAGTTTTTGCAAAACAAATAAACACAAACAGCTACATTGTTTAGTTTATCGTAGGCTGAAAAAGAGAGCCACCTCAATTCAAGACCCCATTTCTTGGGTTTTCATTTTCAACAATTCTATTACAACCAGTAGAAAAGTAAGAAAAGTATTAAAAAGAAAAAAAAAAAATCATTAGAACTTGCTGTTGCTAAGCATATTTTGTACTTTATGGTTGTGGAGGTGGAAGATACACATGAAAATAATGTCAAAATACCCAAAAGTTAGTTTCATTTTAGAGGTGGATGAGCGTTTAAGCCCGGAAGGATTGTGAATAGTCTCTTGGGCATAATATCGACCAGTATGTTGACTAAAACGGAGTTCTCAGCGGACCCACTAGAAAAAGTCCGATGGTTGAAGACGGAGGGAGGGGCTTGATTCCATCCCTTTTCCACCCGTTTTCTTCTGTTGACGGCCATTGTGATTACACACCATCAGAACCATGATCCAGCCGGGATTGCTTGTAGCCACCTTTTTTCTTTTTCTTTTTTTAATCCAAAGTGCAACTTAATTATGCTTAATTACTTGCATTATAGTGATCCACACAAGGTATTTCGGTAAGACATTGAGAAGACAATGCTGGTTCGGGTAAAATTTTCTTGCTTCTAAAATTCTTGGGGCCCTAAGAATAAAAAGAAACCCTTCAAAGCAATTATTTAAAGGCAAGAAAAGGCTCAGTAATGGTTGGTGGTGGTTCTTCCAACGAATATCAGCCAATCGTCAGAATTCAGTCTCCTATGGTGTTTTATCTTTTCTATTACTTTTTCTTGGGATTGCCAACTGAAATTAACTACTCTGTAACTTCAACTTCAACTCAACGTCGGTGCCAAATTGATCATGATGTCTTGGGCTTAGCCTTTGTGCTAAAAGGCCTTGCAAGCTCTGTTCACTAAGGGCCGGGCCGTTAAGTTCGTTAGGAGAAGTCTTTTGCTTGTGTAAATCACAGGTAGTGTTTGTCTTTTTTGTTTATGTACAAGGGCCGATTGGGAATTCTGTGTTTAGGGCTCAAAAGGGGGAAACACCCGATGTTTGCATTACTTTTGATAAACCTAAGAACTTGAGGAGAAATCGGAGAAGATGCTGTGTCCCTCGATGCAGAAGGTGCCATGTCCCTTTGATGTTGGTATGTATTCTTACCTTTAGTCTTTTATGTTAATCGTTATTGTGCTGGTTAGTTGCAGAAGTGTTTTGTCACGACCATAGATTTGGGATCATTCTCTTAGAACCAAAATAACACCGATAAACACAAATACCAAATTAGGATTAGATCACTTATTTAGCATACCCTAGGCCTGCATGTTTGTTGGTTGTGTTCTGGATTTGTTTGGTTGAGAAGAATAGCTAGAAAGAAGCGTAAAGGGAAGCCGGAGAGAGGCTTAGACCGTTTCTTGCAGTCAAAATACTCGTTTTCCAGGTCCTCAGAATCGGACTGTGACACATGAGAAATATGACTAGAAAGTAAAACCTGAATTTTCTGTCCTACATTTATGTACATATATGCGTATGAGGAACAGGGAGAGAGAGAGTAATGGCTTCTGTTCCTTAAACTTCCGGCAATCTGTTGATGGAAAGTTTTGAGCTAGCAATTAGGAATGAGAACATTGCAAGCACTAGCAAACTTCTTGGCACCAGGAGATTTAAAGTACGGTCCCAACTTTTTGTCCCTAAGGTACGCGCACAAGCATGATGGCCCTTGCGCCTTCAACAGCTGGCAACAAGTTTTAAATGGCGTTGTTGAGGAGTTCATGGCATTTATGCATGGTAGCAGCTCTAAGGAATTGCATATCTCCGCAGAATCAACAGAAACTTGCGCTAAACATAGAACCGCAGCTATCACCACCAAAGTGCAAAATGAAGAATACGATACCTTTCCCATAAGCACTGAAATCTAGGCTGCTGGCTTTAGGAGAGGAGAGTTGAGAGGGATAGATCAGAACAGCGAGCAGCAGCGTGGCTGCAAGATTCCGGATCAGGAGTTAATTTCTTCTTACAACTTGGAAAAATAATCAGAGAGAAAGAAAGGAAAAGATATGTAATTGCAAGATGAACAGAAGAAAACTGATAGTAGGACCATGCAATCACATAAACGGAAAAAAGACAGAGACAACAAGTTTAGTGAAGTTATTTATGAAATATGATTCTGGTAAAACACAGTAGCACCAACTCCAGACCTGCAATTTGTTGAGGGCAAAAATTACAAGTACAATCTGAAACATCTTCTGTGCTGCGGATGACAATCGATTTCCTTAATCTAATCGCATATGCACGCAGCCATAGATAGCAGGTAGAAAAAGCACAGCAACCTTTATGCAATATTATCAATCCTCTAAGCCTACTGGCACTGAAGAGACTATTATTTACGTGCTGAAGTAAACTAAAATCAAGCATGGACAATACATGAAAAAACAGTGCTTCATTATTGAATCATTGTTCACTGTGACCAAAAGGAAACAGCACCAACCATATGAGTCATTGTTTGCGAATCAACAATCATATCTAGGTGGCATTGAATTGGATTTTAGAATCTCAAAGATAAAATTTAATTGCTTTCCAATAGTGACTTAGCCAGGTCTTAGATCGATGAGCCCTACTCTAATAGGCAACCTCTTAAAATTTGTATACGTACCCGTGCATTTACATATACACTCTGTAAACATGCATAATATGGACTCGTAGCCAAAAATTGTGGATTTCTGATGCAACCAAAAGGACCCTAAGAAACATGCATAATACAGTGAGGACAAGTTTGCAATCTAATAAAAAAGTTATATCTCTTTCTTTCTTTGTCTATTATAGCTTGCCCATCAACAGAAAAAACAATGTTGAATACCCGAAAACCCTCCGGCAGTAATATTACATCACTAGATAAGTATCTCACATTAATAGTCCTCCCGTAAATTTGTTTATAACAATAAAGTCAAGCAGGCTGAGAAAGTAAGATAAAATCATGACCGAACCCAAATTTTTCTTTATTTCAATTGAGAGAAACTAAACGGAGCTCCTCAGCCAAGCCAAATAATCTTCTTCCAACCCTTCAAACAAAAAATCTCGTTCCCCAAAAAATTGCGCTGGGAAATCTCAGATCGAACTTAATAACCTACCAGTAATTCAACAAGAAAGGGAACCGATAATCCCACAGGGACCTTCGGTTCTTTGGGAAAAAAAAAAAAAATCCAAAATCTACTGCCAAAATGTTACACAAACAGCATATGTCAGAAACCCTTTTGGGTCGCTAAGTCTCTGTTAGTGATAGGCCTTGACCTAGGATTTTGCTAGAATTGGCGTGATCTGGCTTAAATGTGATTGTAACAGGGGATTGGTGAAAAGGGTTGCATCTGTAACTGGATAACTAAGTAAGGAAAACGTCTCATGTGCTGGCAGAGTAGGTCAGGGAAGCTCTTATAAAGAGATAGAAGTGTAAAAGGAAATTTAGCTTTTGAAATCTAAAAAACCAAGGTTGTTTTTTCTTTTAAAAACAGTCTCCGGTGTCCCTCCAATAACACCAAAGCTCCATTTTATCCAAAACTATTGTAATCCACCTAAGAGAAGATCCGTTCGTCCATGACCCTATTACCTCATTGTGAGTGAGGGGGGGAGAGGAGAGGAGAGAGAGAGAGAGAGAGAGAGAACCTTTTGGGAGGTTAAAGCGAGAGGCTTGGTCAGAGGGGCACCCATAAGGATTTCTTCAGGCGAATCTGCCGTCGTCGAGAGGCTGTCTGGAAGTGGACAATGGCAAAGCAAAGAAGCTCGTTCTTCCCTGAAAGTTTTATCCTGAAGTGAGTATTTAATGCAAACTCTTTCATACCTGAAAGCCTTATGAGGATCTTCTAAACTATTTTAATGCAAGTTCAGATTGATGTTCTACTTGTTCTTTTAAACTATTTTAATGTGCTAGTAAGTCAGCTAAAACTATTTTAATGCAAACTCTTTCATACTTGAGAACTTTATGAGGATCTTTTAAACTATTTTAATGCAAATTCAGATGGACGCTCCTACTCATTGTTTTAAACTATTTTAATATGCTAGCTAAGTCAGCCAAAACTATTTCAATGCAGACTCTTTCATACCTAAAAAGTTTGTAAGGATCTTTTAAACTATTTTAATGTGAAGAGATACCCAATGAATCACTATGTAATATTTTTATACATCGCAGTGGGGAGACAAGGAATTAAACCTTGACCGAGTCTGGTCAAGGAGTTGGCTTACCCACTAAGCCAAGGAATTTCCTCATGATGTAATAAGAAATAAATATTTTATATAAGCAAATTTTGTTATATAATTTTTATTTCTTACATATGTTAGACACAGAAATATATTTAATATACCAAAATTTTTATTTATTTTCCTTTCTTATTTCTTATTTCTTTTGGCTAACCCTAAACAGATATGTTAGCACCCATACAACAAAAGGTTTTAAAATATAAAATATGCAAAGAGAATTATCAGAGGAATTTTTAGGGCTGCTAATTCAAATATCGCAATCTGAGAAACCTAATCTATTTTTCACGCAATCAGATAGTAAACTTGGCTGAGCTCGTGGGCTAGTTCCATTTGTGTTTAGCGTGGGAAAAGTATGCACCGGGCTTTGTGTATGACTAATTTAAAAATATTCAAATTGACTTGATATATAAAATGATTCGAATAATTGAAAAATGATTCATAAATTTATAAATTACCAATATAATTTTACTGAAAACAACAAGGGATCAATAGCAAACCTTAATGTTTAATCTTAAGCATAAATTCCCAAGTTCATCAATGCAAAATGAAATTTCAAAGTCCTTCCCTTATCTAAGCAATTTCGTTTTATAATATCCATTTTGTTCAATTTGCAAGACGAGAATTGGGTCCAACTATAAAGTGAGTAATTATCACTAAAATGTGTGATTGTCTCTCAAGTTTTTGTCACTTACTACAAGATTGATTTAAAGTAATTTTTTTCAAACTATTATCTTATGATAATGTAGATAATTTTATTATCTAATTGACATCTTAGTTACTTGCATTTTGTTAAAGATCATTCTTTGTTGGGAAAAGCCCAAATTTGAAAATTCTACCAAAAGCCACGATTAACGCTAGCAACTCTGGAAGTATCTCACAATCTCATGGTAGCAACCCTAATGTGGGGCTTAACACTATTTCAAAAAAAAAAAAAAAAAAAAGGAAGGAAAGAAAGATGGCAATAGTGTCCAAGCTGAAATTTTCATCTTACTTGAAGCATAAACGATTACAGCTATTCAAGTTGTATAAACAATTACAACTAAAGGCATGTGTTAAGGAATGAAATTCAAATAGTTCCAAACAAGGAAACATGTGCGTTATTCCTGATATGGAAATTTGAACATAAAACGACCATCGTGCCCGAAAACTGAAGTGTGATTGTTATGCATCAAAACTTAAACGGGTTGTCGGCCTGAAACTAAAAATGGGGCCGTCACCCGAAATGAGGCCATCATGCCTGAAAATTGAAATGGACTTAACGTCCAAAGTTTCGAATGGGCTTTATGCCTAAAGTTTTAAATGGACTTTTGTATGCAAAAGTTTTACTAAGCTTTCGGCGTGCGATTTGACAACATGAAAAATGATAAATAGCATTGCTAACTTTTCAAAAGGAGCTTAAGTTCTAATGACTTAAATCAAGTATATTGCCCTACACAAAAATTTGAAAAAGTATAGAAATAAGTTCTCCTAGAGATAGACAACTCATTAAAGTGATGTTTATTATCCCTAATTAATGGAGACCACTTATTTATCCTAGAGTATCTACTTTATAGCTTGATTATAACTCATATTTAAGAAAATAGGAATCAGAGTTCCTTGAGGAAAAATCCTAGTACCAGGTTTGCTTAGGGCTTTTACATTCTAGTGTGAGTTAAAGCATTAAGGGTAGTGCAAGAGCACTAAAATTGCATGTCTATGTTGTGTTGAGTGTCCAATATGATTGTAGTTTTTCCAAGTATGAAAAAATTGATTGTGTAAAGTGTGGAGAGGGTATAATCTTTGGATTTATTTTAATGGAAGAAACTTCTAAACTATTAATTAGGAAAAATTGGATGTAAGATGGTACTATTGGTTGTGGTAGTAGAAGATCCACATATGAAAATAATGTCAAAATACCCAAAAATTAGCTTCATTTTAGAGGTGGCTTTTGGACTTTGAATGAATGGATTAACATTCATGAGCGTCGAAGCCCCTAAGGATCGCTTGCTGGGTGAGTGGCTGTGAATAGTTTTCTCGGAAGTAATATCGACAAGCATGGTGATAAAATGTAGTTCTCAGCGGAACCACGGAGAAAGAGTCCGATGGCTGAAAAGGGAGGGAGCGGCTTCCTTCCATCGATTTTCCACCCGTTTTCTTCTGTTGACGGCCATTGTGATTACACATAATCAGAAAAATGACTCAGCCGACCATTGCTTGTAGCTTTTTGTTTTTGTTTTTCTGTTTGTTTTTAATCCAAATGCAACCTGGTTATGCTTAATTACTTGCACTATGGTGATTATACACGATATTTTCGAAGAACTAATCAACATCTCAGTGTAAAAATTAGAACATAATGCTGGCTGGGGTAAAATTTTTTGTTTATTCTTTTTTTTTTTTTTTTTTTTTTCTGCTAAAGTACTTGGGGTCCTAACAATATCGGCCAAAATGGGGTCCCCCTTTAAAAAAGGACAAAAAGAAAAAAAAAATAAAGAAAAGAAAAAGAAAAGACATTTCGAAGCAATTATTTTAAGGCAAGGAAAAGGCATAATTATGGCTCCCGGTGGTACTTGCAATCAACATCAGCCAATCGTCAGGATTCGGTCTTCTTTGCCGTTTTATCTCTTCAAAGTTCGAATATGAGTATTTATCTGGGCGTGCCGGTGTGGCTGAAGAAATTGCTGATAAGAAGGTTGCAGCAGCTCATGCATGGATTGAAGCTCTAAAGGCCAGTGAGAAGGAAATATTGATGAAGGCAGAATTAACTCAGAGAAAGAACAGAGAGATGAGGTTGGAGGAAAAAACGAAGGCTTATGGAACACAGAAATCAGCGTCTGCAAGGCGAATCGTTGAGGGAGGATTACATGACTGGCGGCAGAAACATGAGAAGAATCTAGGAAATGCAGAAGCTGAAAACTTGTCACCAGCACTGCTACCAAAATCTACGAAAGATAATGAAGACGTGACTCCATCCAGGCGAGCTAAGTTTCAAAAATCTGCTTCACCAAGAGTACGAATGGTAGCCTCACCTGGAGGTCGACATATTAATTCTTTCACGCTTAAGAAGAGAAAGAAAGTAATGCCAAATCTAGCTAAGTTGTTTAGCGGCAAGAGAATTGACCGGGATCTGTAAGCTGCTTGAAGTTCAGTAGATCTATCTGTTAAGTTATATTTGGGGTGGGCCGTACAACGGCCCAACATACTCTTTATTTGGGTGCTGGGTTTGGGCTTGTCCAACCCGGCCCACCATCGGATCTTCGATCTATGTAATTAGCAATTAGGTTATTTTTCATTTTAATCAAGTGTTAAGAGAGAAAGCGTTTTCCTAAATCCCGTCTACCAATCTCGGTTTCCTTAGAGGTTTTTGTTTCTTAGACTATCTGCCCTCTAATCTTGAATTCAGAGAAGAGAAAGTAGCTGTGGCACTTTTTTAAGTCGTACGAGATAACACGAATTGCGTATTCCCAGAAAGTGCTCCCCTTCAAGGTTTCATTTTGCTTTCCTTCAAAGAAATGAAACTCCCCGCGTAGTACAAGGCATCCATCTGTTAACGCTTATAGATTTATATGATGTTGGGTACGAGGGAGGACTCCTGTGACTATACTCCCAATTTTAGTTTCTGATATGATCTGAGGTTGATGAGTTTTGGTAAGCATTACAGATTTTTTTTTTTTTTTTTGGTTCCATGAAAGCAAAATTTATATTTAAACAAAATGTTTTAACTTCTATTTTAATTTTTCTTGCCAGTTCAACACTTTGTATTTGGTGAAGAAAAATGCATAAACATCTAATTTCATAAAAATCTGGTCCCTATTTATACGTGTGGCAGTTTCTACTATTATTTTATACTATTTTGATAGGCCTATCTGGACAGACGCTCAAAACCCTCACACGAGTTAGTGGTCTTGAGGCAGCGTTTGTAGTATTTCAACTCGTATTTGATGAGAAAGGAGAGGCAAAAGTTCTTAATTACCTTTGTTACTTTCCAACGTTGTTAACTATGGAACCTTTTAGTAACCAAAAAAACATTCTATAAAGACACCAATTTTCTATTACCTACTTCCTATTTCATTCTACTAACAACCATAAGCGTTACCTTGAGAATCTTTGCCTCTTACTAGTAAAGGGATAGAAAGGACATACACCTTCTCGTGGCTGTTTTGGCAGGAAGAGTTTCCACAAAATCGGAGCCTGCCTTAAAGGGATGTACTTTTCATCTTAAAACTCTCAAAGTGACTTAAAATTCATTTCTTTGTGTCAAACTAATTCTATTTGTGTATAGCGTACTGGAAAGATAAAGTACAACATTAAATAAGTAGGGAATACTGGAAAATGCCAAGCTCCGCTGGCGCTTCCAGTGAGGAGGAAGTAGGTTTCGGTGCCCTTTTTCGAGCTAGTAATAAAGAGCTAGAATTTTTACACAGATAGTAAGCCAAAGGCTAATATCTGAGGCTAACCCTCAACTTATGAGACGTTAATAGTACTGCAATTTTACTATCAAATTAGGTAAACCCACCAAGTCTTACTATGCTTCCCAAACATTTTCTTGTTAAGAAACTAAAGTACCCAAATAAATTTAGAGTTGTGAAAGTATACCAAAGAGGTGCTATAGATTTTTGTCATGTCATCCCATTTTACAGGTGATCTTTTATCAGACATAAAAGTCTCAAAATCTCAAAGTATTAATACAAGCCTCCTACGATAAGATAATACATGCTAAGATTTCGCGACCTTTGACACATTACATTTTGCCTTGAGTTTCTTGTTCTATTCATCCGGCGGAACATTACTTAACTTTGTTTCATGATTCCAAACAAAAACACTATGTTGAAATGGTTCATCAAATAAACAATAATGTAGGGTAATGACTACCTTCAGTCCAAGAATTATCTCAAACCTATTTTTCCTGTTCGTTGGCCTATCTTATTTGCTATTTTGACGAAATCTGGGAGGTTCAGTAACGTTTGTCATCCCCCTATGTTGGGCGGTCACAGCAACCCCACATATGAAAGGGCATAATAATGAATTAGGTTGCTTGGATAGTTCATGAAAAGTCAGGGTGCTTATTATCATTTGAAAATCAAAGAACTATTCTGAAAACACTCATGGGGGCTAAAGTTCTTAGTGATGAGGGTCGTGGTTATGATTAGTTTATATGAAATAATAAAGTGGAAAGGCGACAGGACCGGCAAATCCGCGTCATAAAGAAGGACGGTTGAAGACCAAGAGAAGCCTCCTTTCCGTCCAAATAATTCAAGAATAAAGTTGTTCATGATACTATCAAAAGACAAAGTGGTACCTATTAAATATTATATTCAAACAAACAATGTGTAGTTGGACAGTCAATCAAATTAGCTTTCGTTTTATCTTACTGGCTTAGTCTGAAGTGCCCCACTGCTCACCAGAGATGATCCATGACATGAACACACGTAACAGGGAATGTCTCGCTAAAGTACTACATTGTTATCTTATCCCCACAAGAGCTCAACATCCTGAATTTATTGGGGCAACGGATGAAATTCACGCATAATAAATGCACGTACACTTATTTTAACTCAATACTCTTCATCCAACGTACACATCAAAGTATATACTGAACGAGAGTTTCAAGATGACGGAATATAAGATGCTTGAGACAAATTTTATATGAAAAAAAGAAAAAGAAAAAAAGGAACTTCAGCAAATGACAATTCGATAATCTCTCAACTTCCAAAACTGAGAACCTCTAAGAATCCCTTCAAAAGTTAATATGCCTCCCATCAAGTGGGGCATAGTAAAAGCACCATTCGCACTTGCAGCTTATGATGCCGACTGGAAGAGCTGCTCAGTGTAAGTTGACGTGGATGGTGCCAATTATCGGTGGCATTAGGAAAACTGGTTGCCAACACTTTCGGAGATTACGTTGGGCTTCCGAATGCCCACGCAAGTATCGTTCTTACCATTTTCCTTCCCTAAACCGACCCGTCAACTATTCGAGATAAGCCAATATCCGTTGTTTTTTGGAGGTATTTCTCCGGCGGAACAAAGAAAAAGTCATACATATAATGCTAGGCGTCAGGGTAGTTCTCAGTTCCACACACTGGGCAACAAACTGTTGCACAATGGCGGGTGATTGTTACCGCTCTACTTTCGCTGACAAAGGGACAAGAGTGGTTACTAAGTTGAGAAAGTTGGTCTTACTATTAGGGACGCCTTCACCTTCATCCACAGAATAACGCTTTTTAGGTCAGCCGTGTGACTAAAAAATAATGGAACTCTTCTTGTCTTATAGGAAGATTGTTAAATTTTATAAAATAGGACTCATGTTTGACTTAAAACTTGAAGATATTAAATTATGGAACTCATTTTTTTTATAAGTAGAATGTTTAATATCTTCTTTAATAATATGAGACTCATGACCATATATTATCATATGCCATTATTATGATAGTCAAACTATTAGACTATTATGATACTACATAATTCAGTACGTCCTCTAACCATGATGATTAACACAATTGGACCATCATGGTATGATATTATGTGTATAATGCATGGGTTCAAATCAATAAGAGCTCATAGAGATACTAAAGGAAAACTTGACTTTAATACTATATTAAATTCTATAGAGTATAACCCATAAGCACATAGGTAGGTGCCAAATTTGGTCATGAGAAATATGATTAGAAAGTAAAACCTGAATTTTCTCTCCTACATATATTTACATATATACGTGTGAGGGAAAGGTAGACAGAGAGTAATGGCTTCTGTTCCTTAAACTTCCGGCATTCTGTTGATGGAGAGTTTTGAGCTAGCAATTAGGGATGAGAACATTGCACCCACTAGAAAATTTTTTGGCACCAGGAGATTTAAAGTACGGTCCCAACTTTTTGTCCCTAAGATAGGCACAAAAACAGGATCGCCCTTGCGCCTTCAACCGGTGGCAACAACTTTTAGATGGTGCTGTTGAGGAGTTCATGGCATTTATGCATGGTAGTAGCTCAGAGGAATTGCAAATCTCCGCAGAATCCGCAGAATCCGCAGAAATTTGTGCTACACAGAGAAGCGCAGCTATTACCACTACCGTACAAAATGCAAAATATGATTCCTTTCCCATAAGCACTGAAATCCTGGTAGAAGGATTAGAAGAGGAGAATTGAGAGGGATTCACAGCGACCAGCAGCAGAACTTCAAGCTGGAGAAGGGCAACGTGGCTACAAGATTACAACTTGGAAAAATAATCAGAGAGAAAGAAAGGAAAGGATATGTAATTGCAAGATGAACAGAAGAAAACTGATAATAGGACAATGCAATCACATAAACGAAAACAAGTGAGAAACAACAAGTTTAGCAAAGTTATTTATGAAATATGATTCTGGAAACACACAGCAGCACCAACTCCAGACCTGCAATTTGTTGAGGGCAAAAATTACATGTACAATCTGAAATATCTTCTGTGCTGCGGATGACAATCGATTTCCTTATCCAATTGCATATGCACGCAGCCAAGATAGTTGGTAGAAAAAGCACAGCCACCTTTATGCAATATTATCAATCCTCTTAAGAGACTATTATTTACGTACTGAAGTAAACTAAAATCAAGGATGAAAAATACATGAAAATACAGAGCTTCATAATTGAATCATTGTTCACTGTGACCAAAAGGAAACAGCACCAACCATCTGAGTCACTGTTTGCGAATCAATAATCATATCTAGGTGGCATTGAATTGATATTTTGCAATAACAAAGATAAAATTTAATTGTTTTCCAAGAGTGACTTAGCCAGGTCTTACGAAACGGATCGATAAGCCCTACTCCAATAGGCAACCTCTTAAAATCTGTATACATACACGTATATTTAAATATACACTGTGTAGACATGCATAATATGGACCGGCAGCCAAAGATTGTGGATTTCTAATGCAACCAAAAGGACCAAGATACATGCATAATACAGTGACGACATGTTAGCGATCTAATAATTTTTTTTTTTTTTTTTATCTCTTTCTTATTTTCTTTGTCGATTATAGGTTGCCTATCAACAGAAAAACAATGTTGAATACCCGAAAAACCTCAGGCAGTAATATACAACACTAGATACGTATCTCACATTAATAGTCCTCCCGTAAATTTCTTTATCAGGCCAAGCAGGCTGAGAAAGTAGGACAAAATCATGACCGAACCCAAATTTTTCTTCATTTCAATTGAGAGAAACTAAATGGATCTCCTTAACCAAGCCAAATAATCTTCTTAGAATGAATTGATATGTTGCGTCTCCATCACCCCGGTGAACCAAATAACTCTTTGACTTGGCCTGAGTCTTGTCAAGATATGAAGCAATAACCATAACCATCTTTCGGCAACCTAGCCTTCTCCGTCCCTCGAGACCAACCAAAAAAGAGCAGTACAGGAATATTCACCTGTTGTCCGGTTTTATCGGAGGAAGGACCTTCTTCCAACCCTCCACACACAAATCTATTGCCAAAATGTTACGTGCTCAAAAGCATATGTCAGAAAGCCTTTTGGGTCGCTAACTCCCTGCTAGTGGTAGGCCTTGACGTAGGATTTTGCTAGAATTGGCGTGATCTGGCTTAAATGTGATTGTAACAGGGGATCGGGAAAAAGGGTTGCATCTGTAACTGGATAACCCAGTAAGAAAGACGTACCATGTGCTGGCAGAATAGGTCGGGGAAGCTCTTATAAAAGGAAACTTAGCTTTTGAAATCTAAACAACCAAGGTTGTTTTTTCTTCTGAAGACAGAGTCACCAGTGTCCCTCCAATAACACCAAAGCTCCATTTTATCCAAAACTATCGTAATCCACCTGAGAGAAGATCCGTTCGTCCGTGACCCTCTTACGTGCTCTAACACGTTTGCACGTAACACAAAGACAGGGAATAGTGACCTCATTGTGAGTGAGGGGGGGAGAGAGAGAAAGAGAGTGAGAGCGAACCTTTTGGGTTGAACGGTGGCACAGCACGACCTTTTCCATGTCCAAGAAACTCGTTCTTCCCTCAAAGCTTTACACAAGATGGACGTAAGTGAGGCAGGATCTTTTAATGGGCTAGGTATGGGAGAGAGAGAGAGAGAGAGAGAGAGAGAGAGAGAGAGAGAGAGAACCTTCTTCTGGGGTGGACAATGGCACAGCCATTCTTTTCAATGTCCAAGAAACTTGAGCGAACCCTTTGGGGAAAACAGAGTCTCCGGTGTCCCCCCAATAACGCCAGAGCTCCATTTTATCCAAAGCATTACACAAGACGGACGTAAATGAGGCAGGATCTTTTACTACGCCAGGCATGAGAGAGAGAGAGAACCTTCTGTGGAGTGGAACAGTGGCACAGCCATTAGATTGATGACCGTGGACAATGGAACGCTTTTGGGGAGTTGGGGGAGTGCGAAACGAATCCTCACGTTTGGATGGACAATGGCACAGCAAGTTTGATGACCGTCGACAGTGGGAATCGAATCCTCGTTTGGATGGACAATGGCACAGCAAGATTGATGACCGTGGACAGTGGGAATCGAGTCCTGACCGCTCTTCCATGTCCAAGAAACTTGAGCGAACCCTTTAGGGAACCTTTTGGGGAGGGAACGCTTTTGGGGATTTTGGGGAGGGGAAATAAACTTAGGCGAAAAGGATCCAACCTTACCGGTTGGACTTGCCAATTAAGGGGTTGGCTACTAAGCTTGAGAATTCTCCTATGAAACACTATGTAATAAGAAATATCTTCATTCTATAAAAACTTGAAAGCCTCGTCATTCCTATGTATTTTTATAGAAATTTTGTTATATAAATTTTTTTTCTTACATATGTTAGACACAAAATTATATTTAATATAGCAAAAAATGTATTCATTTTCTTTTATTTTTTATTTTTTATTTTTGGCTAATCCTAAACAGATATGTTAACACTCATACAACAAAATATTTTAAAATATAAAATATGCAAAGATAGTTATCAGAGAAATTTTTAGAACATCCAATTCAAATATCGCAATTTGAGAAACCCTAACCTATTTTTCACACAATTAGGATATTAAAATTGGCTGAGCTCATCAGCTAACTCCATTTGTGTTCAGCTTAGGAAAAATATGCACTGGGATTTGTGTATAACAAATTTAAAGATATTCAAATTGACTTGATATATAAAATGATTCGAATAATTGAAAAATGATTCCTATATTAATGAATTGCCAATATAATTTTATTGAAAACAACAAAGGATCAATAGCAAACCTTAATCTTTAATCTTGAGCATAAATTCCTAATTTCATCAATGAAAAATAAAATATCAAAGTCCTTCCCTTATCTAAGCAATTTTGTTTTATAAAATCCATTTTGTTCAAGTCACAAGATGAGAATTGGGTCCAACTGCAAGGTGAGTAATTACCACTAAAATGTGTGATTGTTTTTCAAGTTTTGTCATTTACGACAGGATTGATTTAATGTAATTTTTTTCAAACTATTATCTTCTGATAAAGTAGATAATTTTATTATTGGCTTGAGATCTTAGTTATTTGCATTTTGTTAAAGATCATTCTTTGCTGGAAAAAGCCCAATTCTGAAAATTCTACCAAAAGCCACGATTAACGCTAACAACTCTGGAAGTGTCACAATCTCATGGTAGCAACTCTAATGTTGGACTTAATACTATTTAAGAAAAAAAAAAAAAAAGGAAAGAAAGATGACTATAGCGTCCAAGCTGAAATTTTCATCTTACTTGAAGCATAAAAAATTACAGCTATTCAAGTTGTGTAGGTGTGAGCTTACTAACCGTTGGTACGTTGGATTCAAAAATGAATATGAAAATGTTTAACCTTTTTTTGTATTTGCCATAAAAAATTATCTAAAGCTTGTTATTTTGCTATGTATATCGAATTATCCTGATGTGGCAGGAGGATAGTTGGCCTAAAGGCATGTGTTAAGGAATGAAATTCAAATAGTTCCAAACAAGGAAACATGTGCGTTATTCCTGATATGGAAATTTGAACGTAAAAAGAAAGATTAGAGATTTAATACAAGCTTCACATAAGGAATCAAACGTGCTGTTATTAATTTGAAAATCCGAATGCAAAATGAAAGGTTGAAGATTGATAAATCGACAAGAGTTGGAGAAGGTACAAGGCCATTAATAGTTGACAAGATTTTTTTTTCCCTATAAATAAGAAAAAGTAGAAAAATTGAGATGATTTCTTGTGTAAGTTTTAGTATCAGAGCATATCTACGATAACCTATTTTCTGCATTCAAATTTCATGATGATACTAGGAAAAAAATGACGAGAAGAAAGACAATCTAGATGATTTCTTTTAAGATTTCTTCCACCATCAACTTTATTGTAGTATTTTTCTATAAAGAATAATGTTGATTTGTCCTAGTATATGTTTCTTTGAAGAAAAAATAGTCTTTTTCTACCTTATTGCGTGTAGAACCTATTCACCAATTTTTTCCCTTTGTTTGAGGGAAACCTTACTTCCTTTCATCTGACTTCATTTACTTTCTTTTTAACTAAAATAATAAATAAAGAAATAAGAATGTGAGTCTTACTTTTCTTTCCAAAGAAATACAAATTAAAAAAATTCAAAAATGACGGGGCTTTTTTTTCTTTCCAAGTAATGCAGGCCTTATTTTTCTTTTCTTATTTTATCCCGGAGGGCGGGTGAGGGGAATAGGATATCATACTTGAAAACTACTAAAACAAGATCATTATGCATCAAAACTTAAATGGGTTGTCGGCCTGGAACTTGAAATGGGGCCGTCACCCGAAATGAGGCCATGATGCCTTAAAATTGAAATGGACTTAATGTCCAAAGTTTCGAATGGGCTTATGCCTAAAGTTTTAAATGGGCTTCTATACGCAAAAATTTTTACTAAGCTTTTGGCATGCAATTTGACGACATGAAACATGAATATCTATTCTGCAAATTCGATGTATTAGATGTATCAGATATATATGAATCACCAACTTGAAAGGGGAATGAAATTCATCCTATTTTCAAATAAGAAAATAGACAGATTGTTCTTGATTTGGAAATGTAAAGATAAAAGAAAAAGATTCTATAAAACTTTCAAGGAAAGAAACAAAACTTTTGTTCTTGATTTGAAGACTGAATGCAAAGAAAAAAAAAAAGATTGAAGATTTGATATAATTTATTTTCATAAAGGTTGGTTTTCAATTAATTAGCAAGACAAAAATAAATCTGGAAAAAGACATCAATAGTTGATAACATTTTTGTTCTTTCGTTTTTTGCTTTTGGTTGAAATTTCTCTATAAATTTAAACAACGAGATATGATATAAAAAGTTTGAAATAATTGAGATTATTTGTTGGATAAATTTGTAACAGAGCATAATTTCCAATTGCGTTTTTTCCTGCATTCAAATTTCATCATCTTAAAAAATTGTTTGTCCTTCTCATTGGCTTTTTGTGGAAATGGTAAATAAACTTTTTTTCTCTCTACATTTTAATTGTGGGATTTTCTTTCCACCTTTAGTCAACATAAAGAGAAACCAATTTACTCCTAATAGCATTGCTAACTTTTCAAAAAGAGCTTAACTGCTAATGACTTAAATCAAGTATATTTCCCTACACAAAAATTTAGAAAAGTATAGAAATAAGTTCTGCTATAGATAGACAACTCATTAAAGTGATGATTATTATCTCTAATTAATGGAGACCACTTATTTATCCTAGATTATATGCTTTATAGCTTGATTATAACTCATATTTAAGAAAATAGGAATTAGAGTTCCTTGAGGAAAAATCCTAGTTTTAGGTTCGCTTAGGGCTTTTATATTCTAGTGTGAAAGCATTAAGGGTAGTGCGAGTACACTAAAATTGCATGTCTAAGTTGTGTTGAGTGTCCAATATGATTGTAGTTTTTCTAGGTATAGAAAAATTGATTGTATAAAGTGTGTAGAGAGTATAATCTTTGGATTTATTTTAATGGAAGAGACTTCTAAGCTATTAATTAGGATAAATTAGATGTAAGATGGTACTATTGGTTGTAGTGGTGGAAGATCCACGCATGAAAATAATATAAAAATACCCAAAAATTAGCTTCATTTTAGAGGTGGCTTTTGGACTTTGAATGAATGGATTAATATTTATGAACGTCCAAGCCCCATCGCTTGCTGGGTGGCTGTGAATAGTTTTCTTGGAAGTAAATATCGACAAGCATGGTGACAAAATGGAGTTCTCAGCGGCCCCACGGAGAAAGAGTCCGATGGCTGAGAAGGGGGGAAGCGGCTTCCTTCCATCCATTTTCCACCCGTTTTCTTCTGTTCCATCATCAGAAAAACGACTCAGCCGACCGTTGCTTGTAGCTTTTTATTTTTGTTTTTTGGTTTTTAATCCAAATGCAACCTAGTTACACTTAATTACTTGCACTATAGTGATTATACACGATATTTTCAAAGAACTAATCAACATCTCAGTGTAAAAATTAGAACATAATGCTGGCTGGGGTAAAATTTTTTGTTTATTCTTTTTTTTTTTTTTTTTTCTTTCTGCTAAAGTTCTTGGGGTCCTAACAATATCGGCCAAAATGGGGTCCCCTTTAAAAAAAGAAAAAAAAAAAGAAAAAAAAAAGAACGAAAGACATTTCGAAGCAATTATTTTAAGGCAAGGAAAAGGCATAATTATGGCTGGCGGTGGTACTTGCAACCAACATCAGCCAATCGTCAGGATTCGGTCTTCTTTGACGTTTTATCTCTTCTGTTCCTTCTTCTCGGTATTGCCCACTGAAAATTAACTGCTTCTCTGTGGCTTCAACTCAGCCTTCGTCTTAGAAACAGGAGTATTACACTATATCCAAAAGAATCCACAGGTACGCGTTTGTGTATCTGTTATCAATCTCATACTTTTTGTCGAATAATATTCGTAAGTGAATATGCTTCCGTGGTTTGAAAAAGGAAATGTTTTTTATGCTAAGACTTGTAACTTGGTTTGGAGAAAATAGAGCTCTACTGTACTTATGTTAGTTCACAGCAAACCCAGGTTTTGATTGTCAAGAAGTTGGCTGCAATGTCCAGCTTTATGGGAAGAATTCTAGACTGATAAATATGTGCTATTTTCATTATTTTCGTTCCCAACAGGCAAAAATGGATAGAGCAGAATTTCGTAACAGAAGAAGAATTGGGTCTGTTAAAGCAGCCATTAATCTGTATCGAGATAGGATTCCTGAAGGTGGTCCACTCAAGAAAGCCCAGATGGATTTCTCGGAGGTATATTCCAAAAGAACTGCCTAAATCCATTTCACCATCTTCATTCCTTTTTTCATACACTACCTGCCATTGGTGTTCCTCTGATATAAATGTGTTTTGATTCTTAACAAGACCTCTTCAAGAACACAGGAACTGCATATAGTACGGAGGGACATTGGTCGATACGAGGAGAGCCAAAAGTCTGCAGAGTCCGTAAAAGCTCAAGCAGAATCTGAGCTCTCGAATGTAAAGAAGACAGTGGAAAATTTAACTTTGTTAATTGAGAAGTCTAACTCGAACAAAAAGGCACAGGTGAGAGACATTGAGATGCTAAAGGAATCGGGGAGGCGTGAAGAGCAGGAATTGGCAGTCAGGAATATCAAGAGTTATCAGTATGCAGAAGTGATGAGAGAACTGGAATTTATGAAACAGGAGTTGAGTAAGCTTAAGCTAGATTTGGCTTGTGTTTCGGAAGAGAAATCTCGAATGGAGAAGGAAGTTCAAGCCTCAAGTTATAAAATTATGTCTTGTTCGAGCTCTGTTCAAGCCCTTAGGAAGGAGATTGAGAAAGCCGACGAAGAACAAGTGCTTGTTGAGTTGGCTAGGATTGAGGCCTTGAAGGAATTCAGAGAGATAGAAGCTCAGAGAGTAAAGGAAGCCACTGAATTCTCAGCTGCAATGGAGAAAACCAAGCGGAAGATGAAGGAAATGATTGAGGAGATTGACCAATCAAAAGAGCTTGAAATCAAATTGGCAACCACACTCTCTGATATTGATGTGTTACAAAGTGAACTAAAGCTAGTGAGAGAAATGGACAAGAAGGTCCAGAGAAACGATAGCTTGAAAAGAGAGAGTTTTCAAGAAAGGGAAGACTTGGAAGCTTCGCCATTGTTACAGTCAATTAGAGAAGAGCTAGAGGCAGCGAAAAATGAATTGGCTTTGGTAAGAGAAGAAAGTTTTCAGTTAATGAGCTCGATGGATATTATAAGACGGAGTTAAAGCATGTTACAGAAGAGGCTTTTCGATCGAAGAAAAGAGAGAGAAGGCAGATTTAGCCGTTCAAAACATCCATTCAAAGCTTCTCAGAGCCAATAACAAGTTAAAAGCCGTATCTGCAGCCGAGGAAAAAACTCAAGCAATTTTATCCAATCTATCCCTTACTCTTGACCAGCTTAAAACAGAAGTAGGGATAGCAGAGAAAGAAAGGGAGGCTATTGTACCAGAAACCGCAACCATTAAGGCAGAGATTCTAAAAACTGAGTCTGAGTTGGACGTAACTGAGGAAAGATTGCAGATCGCCATGCAAGAGCTTGAGGTCGTCAAATCATCAGAAGCTTTAGCTCTTGAGAATCTGAGAACTCTTTCTGAGAGCACCATGAGGGCCAGGGCTTCAGCATCTCAGCATAGTTCTAAGATCACCATTTCAAAGTTCGAATATGAGTATTTAACTGGGCGTGCCAGTGTGGCAGAAGAAATTGCTGATAAGAAGGTTGCAGCAGCTCATGCTTGGATTGAAGCTCTAAAGGCCAGTGATAAGGAAATATTGATGAAAGCAGAATTAACTCAGATAAAGAACAGAGAGATGAGGTTGGAGGAAAAAACAAAGGCTTATGGACACAGAAATCACCATCTGCAAAGCGAATAGTTGAGGAGGATTACATGACCGGCGGCAGAAACATGAGAAGAATCTAGGAATGCAGAAGCAGTAAACTTGTCACCAGCACTGCTACCAAAATCTACGAAAGATAATGAGACTTGACTCCATCCAGGAGAGCTAAGTTTCAAAAGTCTGCCTCACCAAGAGCACGAAAGGTAGCCTCACCAGGAGGTCGACATATTAATTCTTTCACGCTTAAGAAGAGAACGAAAGTAATGCCAAATCTGGCCAAGTTGTTTAGCGGCAAGAGAATTGACAGGGATCTGTAAGCTGCTTGAAGTTCTGTAGATCCATCTGCGCCTCCAATCATGAATTCAGAGAAGAGAAAGTAGCTGTGACACTTTTTTTAGTTGTAGGAGATAACACGACATTGCGTGTTCCCAGAAAGTGCTCCCCTTCAAGGTTTCATTTTGCTTTCCTTCAAAGAAATGAAACTCCCCTCGTAGTACAAGGCATCCAACTGTAACGCTTATAGATTTATATGATGTTGGGTATGAGGGAGGACTCCTGTGCCTATACTCCCTGATAAAATTAGCCTCCCAATTTTAGTTTCTGATATGATATGAGGTTGATGAGTTTTGATAAGCATTACAGTTCTTATTTTCCCCATTTAATTGGTGGATGTAGTACGGCGCTGCTGCTTATTTCCAGTATACTTCAAACAGTGAAGAGTTAATAATTTACCACCTATTTGTTTCTCTATCTGTGGCTGCTGTTTATCGTTCCAGCGTATGCTGGTCTCAACTAAGTTTATCATTAGGCTTCCTTGGAAGTGATGGCTCTTAAGGGCACTGGATCAACACTTTAAACGATGTCAACCAAGGCAAGTGCGAGGCGAAGTTCTCCAAGGTCACGTTTACTTCTGCAGGCTCTAGATTGTCCCCACTCCAGTTATCAACACTTTAAACAATGTCAACAAAAAGACTTATCTTGTTTATTCGTCTCGTTGTCTCGAGCAACAAAGGTGTTATGACAACAGAAACCTATACACAAAAACCGACATATATTTTCACATAAACGTAAAAATTTCATACACAAAAGGATCACTTAACACACCATGAGTCCTCATGCATAATATCATACATATTTATAGCTTTTATGGCTACACAAAAAAAGAAGCTATTCGTGGTTGGTAAACATCCAGAGAGTCAGTGAGATTGTAAACGGTAAATCTTCAGAGGGTCGGCAAGGTCTTTCTTCTTCTTCGACACCTGTCCCTCATATTCAACGCTATGCTGAAGTCTCTGTGGGTAGGTCAGGGTCCCGCTATGGAGCTGCATAGGTCACTACAGTGGAGATTATGCTTGCCCCCTGCTACTGCTGATGCTGCATTTCTTTTCACTGTCATGTAGGTATTTGGTGGAAGGCTGAGTTGTGAGAGCTGGTGGCAACATTCATGTGACTGGGCAGGACGTCGTGGCTGGTTTGGCCGTGAGTGTATAGGACTGGATGACGCAGGGCTGAGAGTGGCATTGTGTGCTCGACTGTTCAGCATTTCCTCGCAGTGATAGTGGGGCAGCCTCGTTAACATTATGAAGTTATGTGATTGACTCGTCTCCTTAAACTCCTTTATATTACTTGAAATATATCGTAAGATGTTCTTCCACCATGACAAGAAAAAATCTGTGTCCTAATGTCATTTTATGGAAATATCCAAATTTTAGGTGCATATTGAACCAAAGATGCAGTTATAGGTCTTTACTGGACGCTGAATATAGGATCATGGCAGTACTAACTAGTAGAAAATAAGAGCTCTAATTTTAACTTCTAGTTTTGGAATTCATCTGTTTCAAATCGATGACTCTCTATAGTTATGAGCAAACAACAGTTGACATGGTAGCAAGTAGACTTTCAAAGGGTATTGCAGGGCCTTACAGCATTAAATATTTTGGTTATGTCATTCATATCTGATATAAAAAAAATTGCTAAAAAGGTGATCATGAAAGTGAATAGTTGATTGTGCATATATTGCTTTTGGAGGTGATTACGAATCCAAAGCCAATGCAGGAGGTGACATGTTAATGGAAGTGGTTAATCACTCAAATCAATTAGTTTAAACACTTTCAACAAAGGTTAACCATCCTAAGAAAAAATCTAAAGAGAGTGGCCAGTTGTAAGTTTTTTATTGACATCCTCTGTTAGTGGGATCTAATTTTCTGATTTGTTGTAGAAGCATCTCCTACCTTTTCATTTTCTTTTCTTTTATTCTTCTCATAGGGACAAAAGTCAAGGAGCAAGGTAATATTTTACGCAGCTAATTTTCTTTGTCTAAAATGATAGAACCCTATCTATTAAAGAAGCCAAGACAATGGACAGCGATTAAAATTAATTATACAAATGGTAATTAGGTTTAAAATCTAATATAAAAGTTAACTCATAAATATGAAATAATAATTTCGCATTTAAACTTACTCAACAAGCTTATATTTATAGTTTGAGAATTTTGTCCTTAATACTCCCTTACATACTAAGCATATATAAATAACTCAAAGTCAAATAAAAACTAAAGTACATTAACTTAATCTTAATATCATGAAAGTAAGCTTAAAATTTATCACAGAAGCAGACTTAAGCATAAAAAAGAATAATTATATACTTAAATATTATTTAAAATTTTTAATCAAAACATTAAAATGTAGAATTTCGTGGTATCTTATTGGTGCCTTAGACTTTAGCAAAGACTTACTGACCATTGATTATGATTTTCCATGCCGTAAGGACTCTACCATTATCGGTGGCACCACTCATGGGACGAGAAAGTAAGTCATCATAATGTTTGAGTCCTTGGAGTCCATTGGTTTGTCGTCGTAGAAAGAAGGTAGAAAGAGAAGCCAATCACACCAAACTGGTCTTTCCGCAGTCAGCTCCGGTTGTACGCACCAAACGTCGCCTCCAATCACGCCGATGTAGGCTGGAATTCTTTCGACTTTAAACGACCGCCAGACGACTTTCTTTGTCTGAAAAAGCGAAGGGGACATTTCAGGACTCGTAGATTTTCTCCTTTAAGTTTCATCAACTCGATCGCTGATGGAGCCTGAAATGAGAATGGAAGAGAAAATGTGATCACAAAAGGTGGAAATTTATTATTGAGCACCAGAACTTTGACTTGATAAGGCATTTATCATGTTGGTTGCGTCTGCAGGAAGGTAGTCCTGGCAAATCTGACAAATGATAAACTTTTTGTCCTCAGACCCAAAGAGAAGGTAAAGACCATGCAAGAGAGGCAGAAAGCATAGTTTTGTCCACTTTATATGCCAAGAAATTTCATGCTCCAGAACTTATTTTCCAGTAAATTTCACAAGTGACTACCACCTCCTAGTTTATGATATCTGTTTGCAGAAGCCAGCATTTGAGACACTTTGCATAACCTCTTGGAGTCCTTGCATTGGAATCCTAGGCTCTTTCAGGATCCCTCGTAAATAAGGCGATCCCCGGGAAGCACCATTCCCTATCGTGTCCTCTTCGAGGTTCTCTTTTCCGGAAGATGAAGTTCCGAATAATTAGCTTGTGTTTTCTCATACGCAGTTGTCTTGCAGTTGTTGATTCACTAAACGATGAAGGTTTCGCTCTTTTGTCCTTAAAACACGCCGTGGAAAACAGCTCCAATGGCCGTCTGAATAACTGGAACTCTTCAGACACAAGCCCGTGTTCTTGGATCGGCGTTACATGCAGAGAAGACAAGGTCGTCTCTCTCAGCATTCCAAATAATAATCTTGTGGGGTTTCTCCCCACCGCTCTTGGAAATCTGTCTTCACTTCGCCATGTTAATCTTCGGAACAACAAGTTCTTCGGAAGTTTGCCGGCCGAGTTGTTTGATGCAAGAGAGCTAAAAGTCTTGGTCCTTTCAGGAAATTCATTATCTGGGCCTATTCCTTCTGAGATAGGTAAGCTCAAGAACCTGCAAACCTTAGATCTTTCCCTGAACTCATTCAATGGCTCCATACCCTCATCTATTATTCACTGCAAGAGATTAAAGGTGCTTGTCCTTAGTCAAAACAATTTAACCGGTCCGCTTCCGGACGGATTTGGAACTAGTTTAGTAGTCCTCCAGAAAGTCAATCTTTCCTTTAACAGGATCGGCGGCCCGATTCCCCACAGCATTGGAAATTTGTCAAGCTTAAAAGGAACTCTCGATCTATCGCACAACTTCCTTAGTGGACCTGTCCCAGAAAGCCTAGAAGCCCTTCCTGAGACAGTATATATTGATCTCAGCTATAACAATCTCAGTGGACCTATTCCACAAAACGGTGTTCTGTCTAATCTAGGACCTACAGCTTTCATCGGCAATCCTTTGTTATGTGGAGCTCCATTAAAGGTTTCTTGCTCTGATTCTCCAACATTATTTCAGTTACCACGTCAAAGTTCAGATGGCAGTCCTGGGAAGAATAGGAAAGGCAGCGACCTGAGTTTTGGTATTGTTATCACAGTTGTCGCGAGCTTCATGGTAGGAATAGTCCTTGTCTCGTGGCTGGTCTCCTATCGGTGCAGAAAGATTTCTACTTCTAACTGTGGCGCACATGTTGGTGGCTGTAGTTTTGAAAGAGCATTGATGGTTCGAAAAGAGTTCTTCTGCTTTTCAAAAGATAATCCAGATACCCTACCAGAAAATATTGAGCGGTACATTTTTGTGCAATTGGAACACCAGCCTAATTTTGATCTAGACCAACTTCTGAAAGCATCAGCTTTTCTTCTGGGTAAGAGTGGAGCTGGGATTGTCTATAAAGTTGTTCTTGATGGTGGGCCTGTCTTAGCAGTAAGAAGATTGGGACAAGATGGAGGATCTCAAAGGTTTAAGGAGTTCCAGGCTGAGGTAGAAGCCATTGGAAAAATTAGACATCCCAATATCGTGGCTCTTCGAGCTTATTGCTGGTCTGTGGAGGAGAAGCTGATCATCTATGATTATATACCCAACGGTGACCTCGCCACTGCAATTCATGGTAAACTTCTCACACTACCTTGCCAAAGTCGTGTCACAAGGACTCGAAATGTTTTCTACCCTACCCCCTCCACTTTTCCCTTTTCACTCACTGTTTATTCAATGATGCATATCAAGAAAGCTGCATATAGGTACGCTTGGGTAACCAGCATTAGTAAACGAAACACAAATAAATCAACGGTTGTGGAGACACACTTTCTTTACCTACACATTTACTATTCTAGCTTCAAGGCGGCTTCTGCATGGTTTTCCCTATTATCCTGTTTTCATCATTCTGAAATTAGAGTTGGCATTTCCATATAGATCAATTTGTTCACATTATTATTGGTGTTTTGATCTGACCAGGGAAAGCTGGAATAGTACCCTTCAAACCACTTTCATGGCCTTTACGTTTAAGAATCATGAAAGGAATAGCAAAAGGTTTGGCCTATCTACACGAATTCAGTAGCAAAAGGTATGTCCATGGAAATCTAAAGCCGAGCAACGTACTCCTAGGGCAGAACATGGAACCCCATATCTCTGATTTCGGACTTCGCCACCTGGTTAGTACAGATAGAGAATCCCAAACATGTGATTTGGAACAGGTGACTAATGGAACGCCACAAAGCAGTTCTCCATATGAATTCCTCCCCTCAAGTCCATCAGTAACGGCAGGATCTAGTTATCAAGCTCCTGAAGCGTTGAAAGTAACAAGGCCATCACAGAAGTGGGATGTATATTCATTTGGAGTAATTTTACTGGAGATGATTTCTGGAAAATTTCCAGTCATAAAGATAGGACTTCTGGAAGTTAATCTAGTTCAGTGGATTCAGATCAGCGTTGAGGAAAAGAAGCCGCTATCCTGTGTCATAGACCCTTTCATGGCTCATGACTTGGACAAGGAGGAGGAGATAGTCGAAGTAATTCTAATTGCTCTAGCCTGCGTTCAGAAGAGCCCCGAAAAGAGACCTTCTATGAGGTATGTTTGTGACAATTTAGAAAGACTGGCTTCATCCTCTTACTAAGAACTAATTGTGGATACCCATATGAAAGCATCCACCTATCAAACACACTCCCCTGTTCCCACTCAGGAACCAGTGCTCAAGATCATAAAATCTCTGGCACATTTAGCAGATCGTAAGGTTAATATTACTCCATGACCGAATTTCTTATGTTTCTTCATAAGTTTGTTGGCTATTTGTGAAGATGTACTGCTTCTACCTCCTTCAATTAATTAATCAGCAGTTTGTTCCCAACTTATTTTTATGATGTATCACTTGTTCTCCTTTCCATAAACCAGAGTCAGAGACATGAATTATGCTAATGTCAATCTAGTCCTTCAAAAGAAAACATTCAAGAATCATAGACAGGCTGTCTTAGAGGTAAGGGCAGCTTCAACTGGTTTGAGATTTTACTAACAAAATTGTTCGAGATATTACAGCATGAATTTGAGCAACGTCTTTTTCTAATGAGTCCTGGAATTTCCAAAATAGAAGAGAATAGAACACCTAATTATGGCAAATAACATCAAGAAAACTTAGGACATGCAAAGAAATGCAAGAACCTTGAATTAGGCAGATTTGCTGGGAAATGCATTGCAACGATTCGCAGTCTAGGATGCAAAAAAAAGTTCAGGACAAGACTCAAAAAGTGAAAACCAGGTTCCAGTAAATGATAAAATGATTCATCTTTTGACCTCGGTGGAGTTCAGATGCTCTTGACGCTTCAACGATGGCCAAAATTTCATAAATGGAAAATGTCTTTTCCATGCTTTGGGAATAGAGATTCTCAAACGTGCGTCTCATCATCTTGATAAACGAATATAGATTTCCAGTACGCGGGAAAAGCCGAAGCCATAACCTCTGCAAAGGGTGGCATGTTCAGCTAGGAGATGTAGAACCTGATAAGGAAGGTACATCTTAGGCCACGGTACAGTTTGGTGTTGGAGTGGCTCTCAGAAATCCAACACAAAGCCTGGTTGAAAGAGAGAGAATCTGAGCTGCCCTCTATATGATGGTGTTCAAATATTTCTACATTACGAAAGGTCCATATCAATCAAGCCACTACCGTTGAAGTCTTTTGTACAGACATCGGTCTATACTGAGGTTATTCCCTAGGATACCCACCTAATAATTCAGTAACAAGCTAAGAGCCAGTAGCCAGTAAGGTAGTAACCTAATATTGCAAGGACGACATGATTTAATTATCACACTTGCAGAAGACGAGACTAAAGATCAATTTCCTGCAAAGTTCAAACCGGGAATTGAGAACGAAAAAGCTGGATATAGAAAGAGCCACTATATTTGCAACCCGACAAAATAGCTTTTAAAAATGCTGATCTTGCTCTCCATTGACACACAAAGCTCACAACTATCAACAAGACCTAAAGTAAATAAACAAATATGCCCTCTTTTCTATGGCAAAACTGACAAAGGTGTACATCGAATGAACTATAGGCTGCCGCCAATACTTGTCCTGAAAGGAACAACCAGGAAAAATAAGGAAACTAGTCATATGCTCACACTAATGAACCCACCAGTGCCCTGCCTTATCAAAGAATTTGTTCAATAAACACTTCGTCAAGTCTGGTTCTATTTGGGCCAAATAAAATAGCCAAATAGAGAGCTTCTATCCAAACAACTCAAAGTAGGTTTGTTACACCCTGGTAAATGGGGGAAATAAAATAAGAATGAGGATAACAATCAAAAGCAAAGTTGTGACCTCAAGTAAGGAGATAAAGAGGGAGATGAAATTTCCATCACTTCCACTAAGCTTTGGTCACCATTAAAGAGGCACTCATGTATACAATTTCGTCAAAGTTTGAATAAGACAGAAGCAACCACATCAATACAATGTTATGAAATGATAATCGCCAAAACTGAATTGGACATTGAGCAGCCAGAAAATTCTCTAACCACTAAATGCATAAATCACCTTGCCTTAAATGGAACCACGAGCAGAACTCAGTGATGGTTCATTTCAGAGGACCTTAACAGCTTTAAGTAATTCCATATTTGACGTTGCAAAATTCTGTTGATGGGGACCATGATCACCCCCCCATTCACGAATTATAAACTACAAACACTAGAACAGGGAAAAATGAAAGCCCTTTGATAAATCTAACTGTAAATGAACCTTCAAGCACAAAACAAATTCTAGAACTTGAACATAATTTTAAACGTTGTCTATCATATACGGAAAGAGCAGCATACATTGGTAAAATAGAAAGAAGATAAAAGAGCATACATACAGAAAAAGCAGCATACATAAGAAAACAAATTGCTATTTTTCCAATGCCAAAACAAGAATCCAAAAAGTTTTTCGAAGTTCAAAAACTACTTCTACCAAAATTTGTTCTGCTCACAGAATTATCCCAGTCTGGTTGGCGAGGGTCTCATCTCTTGCTCTTCAGGAAGCAGGCTTGTTACGGCTTTCGTCAATGTCTTGTACTAAGGAGGACTGATGGTGGTGGAGGCTGAGATTTGTATATTTGGACACGTGCAAGGTCATCTTCAAGCTCGTTCCTGAAATTACTAGATTCCCTGAAAGTATTGGGAGTAGACTGGGGTTGGTGAGGCGTCTGAGGAATGCCCACGGGCTGTTGCTGACTTTCATTGGGAGTAAGTTGCGTTGTGACTTGCGCATGGCCAGTTTTGTTAACTTGTGAGGCTACATCAGGACCGGCAGGAGCTACTGCAGCCTCCTTATAAGTTACTTGGGAAGCGATCAAGGAAGCACTTGGATGCATCGGGGGCTGATCGGGAGCAGTTGAAACGTTGTTTACCAAACCACATTGCACAGGAAAATTGTAAGGTGCCATCTGCTCAACAGGTACAAAATAAACTGGGCAAAGCTGGTTGGGCTGATAATGAAACTGCTGTAGCGGCTGTCCCGGATACATTGTGTAATAAGATGAAATTGGCGATAAACCAGCTGGGTTATGGGGTTTGTAATTAGTACCCACCTGGTACAAATTGCACTTGTTGCTGCAACTGATTTAATTGTAAAGATAATGGAAACCCAGAAGCCGAATTTGAGTTACGTTCTTGTATAACAGAGGAAAGCTCGGAGTGTTTAGAGGATGCACTGTACTCCAAGTAAGAAACATGAAGAAACGGATCTTGGCAAGTTGCAGTCTGTGGGTGGGAGATGGCACTTGAAACATTATTATCTCTGTAAAATTGCATAATAGTTCACCCAATAAGGAACTATACTAATTATTTATACCTGAATTCAAGCAATGAATCTCTTAAATTCGTGTTTGTTGCGAAGAATGAAAAAAAAAGAAAAACAATAGAAGAAAAAATGTCGAATATCTTCAACCAGGATGTTAAAACCAGCCTACAAGGAGTCTAGTACGATACTTTAGCCTAGTTCAAGCTATTTCCTCGGAATTTCAATGACCTGAACTAATTTGAAAGACGAGACAAGACTGAAAAACCATTGCCTCTCCTCTGTCTCGTATTTTCTCAGCAAACAAACACTGATAAATATGAAAAAGGATAATAAGACACGGCACTGCAAAACCCAGTACAAGCATCAGAAATTGTAGGTTACCTAACAAGCAAGTCCGAAGACGGCGATGCAAACTTAACATCCTGTAGATAACCCGCGCCAGCGCCGTCCTCAGGCTGAGACTTAACAGAAGACAAATTGCTTGAAGAAGCCGACGACGATGTGGACCCAAAAGACGAACTTGTCTCCAAAAACATTGACTCGGCGTTGGAAGCGGCACCATTACTTAATTCCCCACAACTCAGACTCTCACCCAGCACCTCCTTCTGCATAATCTTGGCGCCCTTCAGCGCGTCAGAGAACCAGGCCTCGGTCTTGGGGTGCCGAATGACGGAGGGCGGAAAAAGGAACAACCTGATGCGCGATGGAGTAGGGGAAGAGGTAAGGGAAGAGGAAGAAGAGGAGCGACGGAGGAGATGGTGGAGGAATAAGAGAAGCTCGGAGTCGGATGTGAGAGGGATGAGGGAGGAGAGGTCGTGGTGGGGAGGTAGAAGGTACTTGAGGGTGAAAGGTTGAGGCACGGAGAGAGTAGAGGAAAGGAGAGCGGCGATTGAGGCTAGCGTAGTGGTGGTCAAGGGGTTGAGGGACACGATCTTGGTGTCGCCTCCTGTGTAGCAGAGTGAGTTGGTGCGCGGCCGTGGGACTATGTGCCCGCCGTAGCTGCACATCAGCCGGAGTTTGGTTGGGGTAGTTGGTGTGCTGTCCATCTGAGCTGGTAGAAGGGATCTAGGGGGAAGCGTACACCCTAAGCTTTAGGGTAGATGGAGGCCGGAGAAGCAGCAAAAGGAAAGAACTTTAAGGACCATTAGCGGCAACGAACTATGTGGGGATCGTATAGGTTGGCGTTGTCCGGGAAGCTACAGGTGGCTGGAACAGGGGACGGGGGGCAAGCCACGGCGTCGTCGCTAGATCTCGACAGCATCTACAAAGTAATGGACTTCTCGAGCGGGACCCTCACAAAAGAGTCCGACAACGGCCCGAGATAGAGGTAGCCGTTCCCACCGTTTTTCTTCCATAAACGGCCGTAAAAGGAACACGTCATCACAACTTGATCCAGCAGTCAGAAAACCTCGTGTACTCCCAGATAAAAAGAAATAAAATAAGAGAAGCCCCACGGTATGCAGAACCTCCACCTTAACACACACAGGAACAGGCCGGCGACGAAAGCAAAGGCCCACGAAGTGTCGTCTTCGAAAACAGGGGAGGTTTGTCAATAATGCGCATTGGTCGGCGCTCTGCTTCCAGTCATATGGCTCGGGCGGCTTAATTCGTCAACAGGTGGGCGTTCCGCTGTTTGAGCGGCAACAGCTCTTCGGAAACCACGCCCCCATAGGTAATTGCTAAGTATTTTTCTTTTTTGTGAGAAAGTGAAAGTGACAGGGTGAATGATGCTTGGCAGAATAGAGAGTCAAAGATGGTAAGGAGATCAGAGCACAAGCTTGAGGAGACGAAGCATAGAACTCTCGAGCGTGGTGAATCAAATCATTGTAGGCATGCTGAAAATTAAATGCTTGAATAAATTCATACTCAACAATTCATGTACAAAAATAGTTGTGATACTTTTCTCTAGTAATCAAACTCCATCTTGCACTACTATGAACCTGTGTTCAACGTCTGTCCCTAGGTTTCTTCTTGGGATCGGAGCGAGGAAGGTTGTGCTTTCATGCCCAACATAACTTGTGCAAATAGCCAACCAACTCCCATATCCCTTTCCCTTAATAGTGAACGTAGTGAACTTTGTTGCCATTAAACTAGCCGAACGGAATTATCTCCCTTAGGTAACCCAAATGAATTGTTAGCCCAAACTCAAAAGGTCTTAACGATTTTTGACCCGCGAGACACAACACCTTCTACAACATGAAAGATTGCAAACTCATGATGATGCATCGAAGGAACTGAATCTTTATCTTGAGTCTTGAAAACAAATCAATAGCTGGGAAAGTCTGTGATAACTCTATTTTTATAGAGTTATTTGACCTATTTTTAGGCAATAAACAATGCAATGCTTATGAGAAAATATTTGAATTCCTCTTTATTTACCTAAATTTGTCGTGTTTATGTAGCGTAAGGAGGCATGGAGAAAAAGGATGAATAAGGAGAACCTGATGCTTATTGTGTGGCAAAATCGTAATATCAAGATCAAGAGAGTCATGATGGGCTTGGACTTTAGATTTTCCATTGTTATTATGTTTTCTATTTATTTAGAAAACCCAATCATGTTAGGAATTCAAATCCTAATTAATTTAGAAGTTCAAAACCCAATTGTTTTAGATCTCTAAAACCCAATTGTTTTAGATCTCTAAAACCCAATTCTACTAGGATAGGAGGTAGGTCTAAACCTAAACCCTATTTAAGAGAAGAGAAGAGGCAAAAGAAAGGAGGAGGAGGAAATTGAGCACAACTCAAGATAGAGGCCAAGAATTCAAGGTTTTCTTGAAGAGAAGACAAAAATGGTGACAGACTTCTTGTTCTTGGATTCAACATGCCTTCTTTATTTCTTATTACCATTCTTCCTCATTATTTCTTTATGTTTTAGTTATTTTTGTTAGAGCTACGATGTAACCTAATTATGATGGTATGAATCTTATGATTATTATGTTTTGCAAGATATTTTATTTATGTGAAGTTACATATTACAGAGTTTAATGCTTTTAGGTGATTAGCTACCACTTAGATGACTTGATTTGCATGTTAGAGACCGACAGGAAATAACATGCAGTTGCTTCTTGTAATATGCAATCATAGATTAAATATGGATAGACATATACCATATTGTTTGTGTGGCTTTCGGTGTAAACTGGGAATGTTCATAGATCCTAATGCATTTGGTTTGTTTCAATTCACATATAGAGATATAGTGAATTAATGAACTAAGTAGGTTTGCTATACCTAGACATAGGATAGTAAATAAATTAGGAAGTTCCGCCATCACATAGATATTGTCTCTCTTGCAAGCATAAATAATTAATATTAATACCTAGTAGTTATGGTGAAATCGGATGCTCTAACATATTTCTTGTATTTAATTTTCTTAGACTTAGTTAGTTAATCTATCATCTATCAATTTGGTTTGCTAGATAAATTCTAGGAGTTATTCACCGTTGGTAATTAGTCGGTCTAGTAATCACCAATCTCTGTGGGACGATATCTTTCTTATCATTATATTATTTGTTCGACATGTTCACTTGCATTTAGAATTTCACCGAACAGTCTGGGTAATTAGGACTTTGTCCAAGGAAGCTTTGGGCTGTCTTTTAGCTTAAATCTGGGATGCATTAGCCAACCAATATGCCCAGAGGATAGATACGAGAGAATATGATTTGTTTTCTCAACTCCACCGTCTCAAGAAGGAGAGGAAGCTTGTTTCGATATAATTGTTCGAATTCAGGGAGCTTGTTAACCAACTAAGCTCCAGTCGGTCCCACACACCTTCATGCTGCTAGAGGGCGTGCCTCATGATTACGAGAGTTCTGGAACTGCAATGCATCGATCCGTCATGCCTTTTCACGTTGATGTGGGGTTGCCACTAAGCTTTTGAAGCTCGGTTTTACAGTGTTACGGGCCTAACTTTAGGTTAGGTCCAAGCTCACGTTACTTTTAGGCTTAGGTCTGCATGGTTCTTTATATTGTAAACTGTGTGCAACCAGGAGGGATCTAATGAATGAAAATTGAAAGTTTGTTTTCAGGTTTCCCTGTATCCCCTTCCTCCTCCCATGAAGCCTCTGGCTCCTGAGGGTTCATGCCTCCTATGAACCCATATCCAACCCGTTTTATCCCTACCCATCCTTTTTTTAAACCCAAATGCTGTCCGTCAAGGCCAAGATCCACTCGCCTCGCTGCAAGACATCATTACGTTCGTTGAGGAACGAACACAAGGCCCTTTGCATGTCTTGAATGATGTGACCGCTTTTGCTACTCAGCGCGCTTTGCACAGGGGAAGAAACTCTGGTTTTGGAGGAGTCTCTAACTCTACTTTTAACTCGAGGAAAGGGATTAGCACCTTCTACACAAGGAACCAGATGAGGCGATGTTCCCAAACGTAGCACAGATTATAACCAAAACTCTGGACTCGGAAACAATAGATTAGAAGAAGAAAGTAAAGATTAGAAGACTCTGATGCGTTTTCAACATTTACCTACTGATGCAACAAATTTGTAAGAAATGCAAGAAAGCTAGGCATCGGTGGATCGAGTGTCATAGTCCTAGGCACAACCTTGGAAGCCTCACTAAGCACAAGAAGCCCTTGGTTCGCAAGCTACTCTTTTCTGCCCACAGAACCATTGCATAACGCCACACAAGACCCCTCACGTGACTTAACGCTCACGGTTTGTCGATTTATAAACAATAAGAAAACGATAAGTAAATGACTAAATAAGAGAGCTAGGAAATAATGTGATCAAGTGGAAGTGATAACAACATTCTGCATGGATGCAAAGTTTATCCCTATATCATTTTCCTTCCCTTGAGAAGAAAATCTTAAACAAGACCGAATTGTGAGTTCCTCCAATGTTGGTGTCAATAAGGATTAATGGCTAATCGAACAAGATTAGCCATCAACATTTACTTTAGGTTCCTTCTAGCCTCCTCTAAAATCCATATGACCAAGTAAATCAAATTTTCCTAACCAAGTGTTTTTTTTTGAGTAGATGAATTAACAAAGAGATAGAAGAAAATATTATGAGATTTAAGATATTTTGCAGTCTTGTCTGGTTTTGATTGATGCAACAAACAATTTTTACTGATAAAAAAAGGAAATGCTACATCCCAAATAATAGAATTTCCCAAATTTATTTATTTTTATTTATGTTATTTTCTTTCTTGCTCTTTGCCTTAGAAATTGAATGATTTTTATTTATGTTTTTTTTTAATATTCACACATGCTTACCTACTTAATGTTGAAATTGAAACCAAGAGATCACAAGCTACCTTGGCCTATCTCTAGTGGTAGGCATCTTGACTGTTTATGCTTCTTGCTTTGTACAACATAATTGTCATTGTAAGTTGGGCTAATAACCTAATTCTCATCCTTTCACAATTCACAAAGGATTCCTTGTTAGAATTGGATTAAGATGGAAATGGTCAACGAGCTAATTCTGTAAAAAGATAACTTTACATTTGTGCCAACAAGTAAATTCTGTTTGTTTGCTCGTTACAATGCATGATTCATTTCAATCTCTCAAGTGTATTCAATAATCCATTGTTGTTATTTCTCTCATGGTAAAGGATGGGAAAATAGAGGACACATTGACTCCTATTTTGGACAGAACCACCACCTTTCAACATTAATAATAAAGAAAAGGAGCGTATGTTCATTTTTTTAAACTATAATGACCATTTTATCCTTTAATGAACGTAGACTCAAATTAAACCAAGGTTAATAACTGAGTAACAGAGTTATTGGCTTTTATCTTGAGGTCTCCAATGTACCATTTTTCCTCCACCACATTTACTTGTGAGGAATGCAAAATCAAAACTAGCACGTAAAATTCTCACTCTCTTACTCTTTCTTATTTTATTTTTAATATCGTAACTTTCTTGGATTCTTCCTGATATCTAAATTTCAGGGAATTCTCGAATATATTTAACTAGTTTAGGTTTTAAAACGTTTATATCATCGTGGTACAAGGTTTAGAGCTTTTCATCTAATATGCCCTAACTTTGCATGATGCAAGACAGTTAGCGCTTTGTTGATATATTCTTAAAATGTTGATTTTAGTTAATGAGCATCAAATCTAGAACTTGAAAACCCGTATTTGACGTCAATCTTCTTCTTAGATAGAATAAGAGCAGCCTATCTGGATATGCGTACACATAAACCAAGTTAAGAAAATGATTTCTGGCTTCATGCTTTTCATATACTGAATTTATCATTATAACAGAAAGTGTTGTCACGAGGAATAATATTTCTGAATCTCGCATAATTTAGTGACAGTAATAATTGGCTTATAAAGAGGTAAGAAAAGAACAAAGCATAAATGAATATCTTGTTTGGTATTTGAACTTAAAGTCCATTATTCATTAGATCAAACCATAGCTACAAGGCAATTTCTAGTAGTAGGTCCTTTGGTAAGCCAACCAAAGCTAATTATACAAATTATTTGATAACCTACGTAGAGTATCAACAATAACACAGTAACATGAATGCAAACAATCCTCTATTAAATTAAGGCATCGCCGTTCCCAATGAGGATTAATATAGAGAAGAGCAACAACTCCTACGAAGAACATGAAGTATGATACCAAAAAGCTTGCATTAAAAACCACACGATAAAGTTCGTACCATTTTCCGGCAACTGTACTTGAAGAATCGTTTGCCCATGGTGGTGGTTTATCAAAGCTGGAGCAGCTTTCATCAAGTGATAGTCCACAAAGAAATGGATTTCCCTCATAGCTTTTCTCATCAAATGTTATAAATTGTCCTTTCCTTTCTGGAATTCTTCCCGATAGATTGTTATAAGCAACTGTGAAGACCTCCAAAAAATGTAAATTATTCAATGTAGAAGGGATTTCTCCGCTCAAATTGTTGTGAGAAAGATCCAAGCTTTCCATTTGAGTCAAATTGGAGAATGTTTCTGGGATAAAACCTGTCAGTTGATTATAGGAAAGATTTAGCGAATGGATGCAAGAAAGCTTTCCTAATTCGGGTGGGATTAGGCCTGTTAGCTTGTTTGCTGACAAATCCAATCCAGACATAAGACCAACAAAGCCACCCTTGTAAGAGCTAGTCCTATATTTTGTAATGAAATGAACTTCCTCTTCTTCATCCGTAAGCATATCGTTCTGGAATTCAAAAATCTTCTTTAGGAGACTTACTTGACTGTAGTGTAGAAGCCAAATTATCTCATCAAAGTCAACCAGAAAAGAGGAGTAACGTAGACCCTTCCCAAAGTTAATGTTGTGAAAGCAGCTAGGTATTGACCCAGAAAAGAAGTTGTTGGAAAGATCCATCATGCTTAGGTTGAGCAGTTGGCACAAGTGAGTTGGGATAACACCACCCAGATAGTTTCCATTCAGCAACAGAACTCTCAAGTTGTAAATTGTTCCGAGTATGTTGGGAATGCTGCCTGACAACTTGTTGTCACTGATATCCAGTGTCAAAAACTCCGACCCATTGATAAGAGCACTGACAAAAGTTTTTGGTATTGGCCCTGAAAAATTGTTCCCTTCAAAATGTATGTTCTCCAATGAATTGGCTTCAGACCAAGAAGGTAAAGATCCCGAAAGAAAGTTATAGGAAAGGTCTAACAAAACAAATGAAGAGCTTTTGCATTGAAAGTGACCTTTGAACAAATTATGACGCAAGTTGAGTATTACTATATCCGTTTGGTTACATATCCAGTGAGGAATCATACCAGACAACTTGTTGTTGCTACCATCCAAGACGGCTGGTGCTTTTTCAGATAACTTCTGTGACAGAGTGCCAGAGATTTGATTGTCACTAAAATCTAGGAACGACAGTTGGGTTAAGTTAAACTGGGTCGAAAATAAATCACCATGTAAATGATTGGCAGATAATTTTAGAACCTCGAGTTTGGAACATCCTTTAATTAATTCTTTTGGTACCACACCTGAGAAGTTATTGAAGGACACATCCAATTTTTGCATGCTACTCATGTTCCCAAGTGACGACGGGAGACAACCTTCAAAAATATTGTTGGATAAATCCAGGGTGCCTATGTTTGACAAGAGATTCCCTAGATTGTCTTGAAGCTGACCTTCCAACATATTGGCTGATACATCCATTCCGGAAAGGCTGAAGTTAAGATGAAGTGGCAGATAAAACTGGCCCCAGAGGAAGTTATTGCTTAAATCAATATATTCCAGCCTTGTATTGTTTTCAAGCAACCAAATGGGAAACCTTCCTTTCAAATAGTTTTGAGAGAGATCGACTACTCTCAAGTTGCGCTGGTTAAAGAGGAATGATGGAATTTTACCAGAGAAATCTTTCAGACAATTCCGAAGCACAAGGAATTTTAATTGGAACGAAGGTATCCAATCTGAAATTTCAGTTATGTGGAAATCGGTGTCATCGCACGTGAACTGAACCATTTCAAGCTGTGAGTGATTAGCAAATGAGCGGAATGAGAATAAACCCTTAAACCGATTATGACCGAGATCAATGTAGTTGAGGGATGTTAGGCTTGCAATCAACGACAAGGAAATGTGTCCAGTGAAATTGTTGCTTGAGAGATCTAGCAAACGAAGAGATGCCAAATTCTTTAGGCATGAAGGAAGGATCCCTTCAAGATGATTCCAGCTAATATCAAACTCTTCAAGTTTCTCTAGTTTACACAAACCTGCAAAATATAACGAATTGATAAATCCCAGCACGTATCACAATAAATTAAGCCAACTCTTCAAGTTTCTCTAGTTTACACAAACCTGCAAAATATAACGAATTGATAAATCCCAGCACGTATCACAGTAAATTAAGCCAACTCTTCAAGTTTCCCTTCAAGAGATGTCAAATTGTTTCCAAGGCATAATCATGTATCATATAGATCTCTTTCACTTAGTTTAACATTTTTAGGCATGAGAACATTATTTCAATGAAGTGTCGCAAACACTAAACCCAAATCTGATGTATAATAGTAGTTACCTTCACTTGGCAAAGAGCCATAAAACTCATTTTGAGACAAGGATAAAGCCTTCAGAGAAGTTAGCGTCCCTATTTCAAAACGAATAGTGGGACCAAACATGTTTTGACTCAAATCTAAAATCTCCAGACTACCGGAATTTGCCAAACCTACGAAGAAAAATGACAAGGATGGTCAGTTTTGAGGAAAGCATAAGAGAGGCTGATGGTTGATACCACAGAGAAAATGAAAACAAAAAGAATATGGAAGACAATCAACTTACTATTAGATGAAAAGTTTCCTTACCTCGAACTGGTAGGACACCACTGAGGAGATTTTGTTGCAAAAGCAGAACTTTTAAGCTTCTCAGATTAGTCAAATCTGCAGCAAAGTGAACACAACATGTTGGCCGCAAATGGAACAATATGCCGTACAACAAGGGTGAGCTAATGCTTCTGTGGTCAGTTTTTGTGAAGTTGCCAGAACCAGAACTAAAGAATGGTAAATTAGAAAGTGCCAACATAAAAGGGCATGTTGCTCGTCAGTCAAGGAGAATATAGTCCGCTATGCTCAAACAATAAGCGAACTAGTGTGTTTTTTAATACTTTAACAAAAAATAAAAAATAAAAAATAAAAAAGTGTTTCGTTTATGATCATCTTTATAAATCCCATACATCTCGGAAGTCTTACTAACAACTCCTTTATTTTTGGTTTTCAATTTATTTTTCCCTCACTTCGACTACATCTTATTTCGTAAACCCCATATAGCCTAAGATTCCATGTTCGTAAACCCCAAGAAGAATTTTTGTTGCACATATATCTAGATTTTCAATCGTCCCTCCTGTTTCGATGTAAGTCCAGGGATTAAGGAGTGGCTGTGCACCCAAGCACTTCCTGATTCTTTGTCGATCTGGTTCTGGCTTCGGTTTTGGTGTTTCGACCTTCTCAGCATAGATAAACCTTTTAGAAATCTGAAAGAGCGTGAAGCCGTGGTGGCGTATTTGTAGTTACGATATGCAATGAAATACGATGGTATCGTGATTGCGCTTCTCAGTTGTGTTGGACGTTTCATAAGCAAAGAATAAGGTCAATGTTGGTGGAAGCATTTTGTAAGCGTATAGCAATCAATAGCAATCCCCGATAGGCCTCTAGGTTGAATGGCACCTTTGTAGAAGTTTTCTGTCACAAACAAAGCCAAATTGCAAGCTTTTACTCTACAAACCCAACTTAACTATTGCAAAACGCCTACGTCATCTGCACTTCCCTTTTACATGAGCTTCAGGCGTGTGTGAAAATGCTACCTAGGATAAACACAATCAACAGTTGTAGTTGCCGTAGGAGATAACAACAGTGGTGTACTGAACAACATGATTTGTAACAAAAGCGGCGGGTAGAGAAGTAATTCTATTAGTCTCGGGAAAAAAACAGAAAATGAATAGATTGGAGGATAGCTACAACAAGCATTATGTAGCTTATAGCTTTGAAATTACATTTTACAAGGTTACAAGACCTACTCAAACAATGAAAAGGTTTAAAGCCTAAGTAGGAAACCATAATCATAAAACTGTTATTACAGCTTATACACTCCAAACATCTCTTTCTTTATTAGCTTATCAGAAGACATAATTAAATTGTGAAAAAATCAAGAAATTTAGCAGAGAACAGAAGACAAGAAAGCATATATGACTATCAGTTAAAGTGGGTGTTTTATTCTTGTTCCGCCTAAGCTCTTCGAGTAGATAGAATTGAAGGCCAAATGTATATATCCATTTTCTTTCCGTAAAATGAATCCAAAGTTTCTAATATTGTCTGCAAAATAACAAGTATCAAACCTAAGGCATACACAGCGGATCAATCTGCTTCCCACCTAAGCTAGTTAACTCATAAATACAGGGTGATGGTCATGCAAATTTATGAACAGTGACGGGATCGTAATTTTCATAAAGCAATTCATCCTAGAGCATTGATTGAAGCATGCTACTAAAGCTAACTAGGAGAGCTGACTCTCTCTTTGTGTACCTTGCAAACTTAGAGAACCATTCAGTTGGTTGAAGTGCAAATCCAACGTCTCCAAATGTTCCAAAGCTGATAATTCTGTACATAAATGAAAAAAGATGTCAAGAAATATAAATATTTCAACGTTATAAGAGTACTTCGGAAATAAGCGTTCCTTCTCTAGGAAAGGATCCCTCCAGGTAATTGTTATTAAGAATAAGATTCTTTAGGGATGTGATTGCACTCAATGATTGCATGATGCTCCCGTTGAACTGGTTAAAACCAAGATCCAATGTCTCCAATCTTTTTAACCTTGACAAACTTTCAAAACCTATGATAAGATTGCAAGAAATAGAAACAGTTATACTTTGGCTCAACAGTAATAACGATAACTAAAAATGAACATCATTATCAACATCAACATGATTAAAATTTCCAATATCAACAACGAACATGAGCTAGAGCCTCCGATTTTGTAAATAAATGTACATAACCATCACAGAACCAATTGTTTTCTAGTAAAAGTATTCATAATGAACATATTACAAACGTGCCTATACTATTAATGAAGTGGGAGGCTTACATACCTTCATCCTCAGTCGAACCGCAAATTTCATTTAATGATAAATTCAAACTTGTTAGCTCCTTGAAAGCCCAAAAGATGGTGACATTCAGGCGCCAAATTGTACGGTTCCCGTAATCAGAATAACCAAGTGCATTTTCAAAGTAGTTGATACTGTGGAGGGAGAGCTCAGCCACGTGACCAGTGGTGGAGTTGCACACCACTCGTTCCCACCTACAGCAGTCACTCTCTGAATTATCTACCCACGAAGGAAGAAGACGGTCTGCGGAAGCGCCGCTGTATCTGACGAACTTCTTGAATTGGAGGAGACCCATCCTCTCTTCTTCAAAGCAACCTCCGAGTCCGTGAATTTGAATTGTGACTACCAAACCCAGCAAAAGGCACTTCACTAGAGGCCGCTCCATAGAGAAATATGATTTGGACTCTTTTGTTCATTACTAGACCAGTTTTTATACTAGTAAGTGTTAGAGAGGAAGATGCGAGTGCTGTGGGGTCGAGGGCAGTTGGTACAGGAAAGAGTTAATGGAATGTAGGAAGTTTAGTGGTAACTTACTATTAAAGGTTGTGGAACCTGTTTAGAAAATCGAAGGGTTGAACTATACTTCTGGCCCAACTTTTTGACCGTTGGTAGATATCTTGCCAGAGACAATGGACATTAGCCATCTTCCCTCTACCCCTTCTTTTTCTCTAGTTCACTTTGTTCTCGGGTAAGTCAGCATGAATGACGGACACCAGAGTGCGACATAAAAAATAAAAAAATTTGACAATTTACATTATCCTTCTTCTTTCTTCCTTGGCCCTTATCTTCTTTGGTAAGTATCATGAAATACAACTGATATGCTATAACCAAGTATGCATCAAACTAAATATCATAAGTGTGTTTTACCAAAAATGAAGGCACTTAGAATTGAGTTGTCAATAGTAATGGATACACAAAGGGAGTCCTAGATACAACTCATCTATAACTTAAAAATATTAACGCAGTCAATTGATTGCTCGAATATTTATCATAAGACTTTTATGGTGCTTTTGATCATCCTTTCCACCTAATCTTCCTTTAGCATATAATTGTTTTTTACAATCTTGATTGCTAACAAAGTGATATTGGGGATAAGTTATTGTAAGGAGTTATAGGATGTGAAAGTAGAATAGTCCAATTTTAGATTTCTCAGTTCTTTATAATTGGTATTTTTTTGGAACACCATCTCAAGATTGCAAGGAATATTATAGGATATTGTGGGAAAGGATAATGAATTATATAAAAAGAAAAGTAGACATCTTAATATACTTGAAAGGAGGTTGTGCAAGCCAAGGGGGAAAAAAGATTCAAAGATTGTTAAGATCATCTATTGTTTTTGGTTATGAATGTGAGAAAGGGTTACCAATACAATTAATTTCAAGCAAATTTAGGAGACTTTCCAAAGTTTTTATTGTATAGTACAAAGGATGAAAAGGTTGGTCTTTAAACTTTAATAGAAAAGGTTGACAATAGACATCTTAGCATACTTCCAAGAGTCTTGGTCATTGTAAATGAACCACAAAGAAGTTTAGCGTTTGAATATTTATAGGGTTTGAATATTTATAGGGTTGTTAGAAGATTACAAAGAGAAGGTTAAAAAAGAAAAACCAAAAAGCTATAAAGCAAGTGCTACATAAAATAAATTCTATAACCAAACGAAAAGAAAGATTGATATATAAGTAATCAAAGGTGTCTAACACAAAATTGTGAAAAGAGATAAGAGGTCAAAATTTTGAACTTAAAAAAGAAGAAAGAAGATTAAATGCCTACCAAACAAAGTGATAATGAAAAAAAAGACTGATATATAAATAGTCAAAGGTATCTAACATAGTTCACAACTTCACACTTAAGAAATAAGAAAGAAGACTAAATGCTTACCAAATAAAGTTGATGAGGAATACTAAAAAGTTTAAGATCAAACAAACATTGACTTTAGAGTTGTAGTTGAAAACGAAATCTTGATTCCTTGAAGTTAAGACAAAGATATAGAAAGGTAAATGATGTTTAAAAAAAAGAAATATTATCTTCACAAAGGCAGTACCAGTCATATATTGTTGCAAAAGTTAGTTATATTGGAAATGAAGATCTGGAGTTCATTTTTATTTTGAAATTAAAATTAAAAAAGTAAAAACAGAAGACTCTAATTTGTTCTTAGTCACTGACCTATAGATGCAGCACACCAGTAAGAAATAATCTATAACTAGGGAGTCTCACAATCCTCACCAAGACTTGTGGAGTCTCACCAAGCGCAAAGAAGCCCTTGTTTCACAAATTATATTTTTGTCCACTGCAGAACGTCGTAGTTGTGACTACTCCCGCTTAAAACTTAACGGATTTGGCTAGATATTGTTTTGAGGGGTTTGCATCGGATATTGAGATCTAATCTACGAGGCCTTGATTTTTAATTTGCAAGTTGAAAAGCATATTAAAAATGAATTTTCTTTTCTAATTATATAGAAAAAAAGACTTAATGATTATATCACAAGGGAAAGAACTATTAAAAAAAAAAAAAAGACTAAACTTTTAATGGTCAACAAGTACCTCACCTTAGTTGGAGTAGCAACGGTTGGGACCAGTGGGTCCCACATTCAACACCACCTCACCCCTACACCCTCCTTTACCTAACCAAAATAAAAATAAAAATAAAAACTAAATAAAACTAAACTTTTAATGGTAACCCATTGAGAGGTCTCAAATGCCTTAACTTATGCATTGATGAAGAATCTAGGCATACGTCCTTTTCATTTCCCTAGAGAAAATCTTTAAGCAAGATCGATCGGCAAGTGCCATCAATGTTGGCATTAACCTTGATTAATGGATATGTAGCCCTGATTACTCAAGATCACTGATCCTTATCTACTTAATGTACCTCAGTACTTCTTTCAAATCCATGCAATAAAGTAAAAGAAATTAACCTGCCGAACAGCAAAATCTTGTAAACGAATGAAGGAGACAATAGATATATATATGATCGGACATAAGATATTTAGATATCTTAGATATTGTAACATTTCCGGTTGGATTTTTTTCTTCAGTAATTCCCAAGTATAAGGACATGCAACTCACAATTTCAAAAAATATTCTATTATTCTTGACTGTGCTGATTTTATGACAGTGTATAATTGCCTTCTTGTCATTTTCAGTAAATGCGTAATTTTTTTTTAATCAAGTCTACTTCTATTAGTTTTTTTTTTCTTTCGTTCTAGTTGATATTTCATCCTCTTCTCTATGCTTCTCAGTATGAGACCGAAAAAGAAGAAAAATAAAATGAAAGCAAGTTTTTTAAACAAATTCGTATAACGCAGAGTCTTGTTGATATGAGCTTGATTCATCTGGATGAAACACCAGGTCAAGCAGAGTAGGTAACCTTTACTTTTTGACTCCTCTTACGACCGTAAACAAAAAGAAAGTTCCTGTAAATTAATTGCATAATGGAAGACTTGGATTTTACACACCCACTATTTCTTTTCCACTGAGACCTCAATTTCCACTTTGACGCAAATTGGTGGCTTCAGTTTCCATTTTGAAAGTGATGTGCTTCCACTTTGTTAGTTGAGTTATATTCCCTAGAAAAACCTGCTGGGTACTACACAAATGCGAAGAATGACTTTGAATTGGTTTCAACAAAGTACTAGGGACAGATTTTCAAGCAAGAGCTACTTTCTGTTTGGATTGGTTTCAACACAAAAGGGGCATACAATAAATGATTTCTGCTATAAAAAGAGAGGCGACCAGAAAAATCCAATTAGCATACAAGAAAGATTAAGGAGGTTAGCAGGTTGGGGAAGAAACATAAGCCATGGGAAGCAACAGCATGTGTAACGAGAGACGAGTAAACTGGCTGAATAATGATATTTATCGCCAATGCCTTGGAAATGTGCAAAAATTTCTATAAATTTTCCGAATAAAATACATGACTTGGTATTTCAAAATTATACTACCATTTCGTTAGTTCCAATTACTTGTATTTTTTTTTCTTTTCTCTTTTTTTTTTTTTTTTTTGGAAAGCTACACTAGGCGAAATGTTCTCAGTACCCAGAAAAACACAAGCGAAACATGGTGCCAAACAAACAAAAATGTGTGGAGAAAAAAGAATATTAAAGACACTCTTTGAGGCTAACAACTACTACGTGTTACAAGGCTATAAAATCAATGTACACGAAAATGAAAAACATAAAGTAAAAGTGACGAAATTTTAAGCAAACAGATGGAGAACAAGATGCAAGTAGTCTGAAAGGAATTCAGCCATTGGAACCGTAAAAGTTAAGTACGAAACTATATACAGTCCTTTATGAAAACCACCTTTGTTGCCAGTATGAATTGATGTAGAGAAGAGTGACTAGTCCAAATGAGAACAGGAAGCAGCATCACGAAAGCCTCATGCGAAGACCAAAAATGAACCTTTTCCGGCACTTACAATGGAAAATTCGGGTGGTGAAGCTGGTGACTCGTCCACGGAGAAATGAGTTTTCTTTGTTGCTGGTAACCTGTCCAATTTGTTAAAAGAGGTTTTCTGATCTGGTACCGGTTCGATAATTGAATCTAAGTTCCTTAAGTCAAACTGGGGTAGGAATAATGAAATCTGATAGTGTAGGATTTTCCAAGTCTTCAAAACTGCCAAGGAAAATTCATTTGCCACTTTGTTCCCCTTACACTCCTTACATTCAAAGCAAACCCTGATAACTTGTACACCCACTTCCTTAAACCACGGAGTATCCACTATTTGTTCTAGAGGAAGCTGAAGAACCTGCTGGTCTATTCTCACTTTAATGGGCCACCCAAGAAATAGGCTGTGTAATCTTTACGTCTAACCCGGTCTCGCGCTGTGGAACTTTGCTATTCTATTTGCATTTACATCGCCAAAGTACTCCGGGAATTTCCCTTTTGCTTTCAAACAAATAATAAAAAAATCCTAAATTTTCTTTGTTATTGTATTTTCTCCTCCTTGCCATAAGAATCCAATAATTTCCTTTAATGCTTGTTGCTTATACCAGATTACTTCTCCCACAACACTCATAGAGAATTATTCCATACTATTCGATTCAAGTTTGAATAATCAAAATAAGCAAATTCTATGAAACGATAGCTTTACATTTTAGCGATGCAAATCTATGTGGATTGGTTGCACGTCACAATGCAGGAACCGTCTCAAAATCTTAAGTGCATCTAACAACTTATTCTTGTTATTTCTCTTCTAGAAAAGGGTGAAAGATCAAAGGATATAACAAAAACTATTATTAAAATTAAAACAAGTAGATGCTTGTGTTTTGACTATGAAATCCTAAGTTAAATGTCAAGAATTTATTCAGATAGAACACTTATAAACTTTAAAACAAGATAGTCAGCTGGATTTAGATACACATGGAGCAAAGCTAATTATACAAACGATTCGATAACCCACGTAGAGTATCAACAACAAAATAGTAACATGAATACATACCATCCTTGCTTAAGTTGAAGCATCGCCTTAGCCAATGAGGATGAATATAGAGAAAAGTAACAACTCCAATGAAGAAGATGAAATAAGATCCGAAAAAGCTTGCAATGAGGATCGCTTGATCAACTTCATACCATTTCCTTTCACCCACATTTGAAGGTTTGCTTGCCGGTGGAAAACGCTTATTTATGTTAAAGTCTGGTCCATGAAGTAATGGATTTCCTTCATAGCTTCTCTCATCAAATGTTATGAATTGTCCTTTTATTTCAGGAGTTCTACCTGATAAGTTGTTGTAAGCAACTGTAAAGACTGCCAAAAAATGTAAGTCATTCAATTCAGAAGGGATTTCTCCAGTCAAATTGTTATGAGAGAGGTCTAAACTTTCTATTTGAGTAAGATTGGAGAATGTCTTTGGAATGGAACCTGTTAACCGATTATGAGACAAATTTAGTGCATGGACCAAAGAAATCATTCCTAACTCAGGTGGGATTGAACCTGTTAAGTTGTTTGATGAGAAATCCAATCCAGATATATAATCAAGAATGTCACCCTTGAAAGAGTACGTATTATATTTTGTAGCAAACTCAACCTCATCTTCTTTATTCATCTTATCAAAGATGTGCACTTGAAAAGTCTTCACTAAGAGACTTACATGAGTGTAATAAGTATCCCAAAACGTCACACCATAATTATTATAAGCACCAAAATCATCCTCCGCAAAGGTAACATTGTGAAAACAACTAGGTATTGACCCAACAAAGAAGTTTTTTGAGAGATCCATTATGCTTAGATTGATCAAATAGCACAATTGAGGTGGGACAACACCACTCAAAGAGTTCCCATTCAGTTGTATAACTTTTAAGCTCAAAATTGTTCCGAGTAAACTAGGAATGCTACCTGACAAGTTGTTGTCACTGATATCCAATGTCAAAAGGTTTGGCTTGTTCATGAAAGGATCAATAAAAGCATTAATAAAAGCTTCTGGTATTGATCCTGAAAAGTTATTCCCTTTCAAATGTATGCTCTTTAATTGACCCGCATATGACCAAGAAGGTAAAGATCCCGAAAGAGAATTATAAGAAAGGTCTAAAAACTCAAGTGTAGTCTTTAGTGATTTACATAGAAAATCACCTCTAAACAAATTATGATGCAAGACGAGTGTTCCTATAGATGTTCCTTCATATATCCAATTTGGAATCTTACCAAACAAGTAATTGCTACTACCATCAAAGAACTGTGGAGCAAATTTTAACAATTTTTTTGACAAAGTCCCATTGAATTGATTGTCACTAAAATCTAGAACTTTTAGCTTTGTTAAGTTAAATTCGCTTGAGTATAAATCACCATGAAAATGATTGGTAGATAACTTTAGAACACGAAGTTTTGAGAGACCTCCTATTAACTCTTTTGGTACTACTCCTGAAAAGTCATTAAAGGACAGAACCAGATTCTCCATGCTACTTATATTCCCCATTGATGATGGTAGACTACCTTCAAAAGCATTTTCAGACAAGTCTAGACCTTTTAGATTTGGTAGGAGATACCCAATATTTTCTTGAAGATGCCCATGCAATTGATTTCTTGATACATCCATCCAAGAAATGTTTGGGTTACCATGGAGTGGTAAATGAAGTGGACCCAAAAAAAAGTTATCTTTGAGAATAAGATATTCTAGCCTTGTATTGTTCTCAATCAACCAATCAGGGAACTTTCCTTTCAAGTTATTGTTAGTGAGATTAACCACTTTCAACTTGTGTTGGTAAAAGAGAAACGTTGGAATTTCAATGGAGAGCGTTTTGAAACAATTTGGTAGCATAAGGAATTGCAATTGAAACATAGGTATCCAACCTGAAGTGTCTATTATTTGGAGTTTGCTTTGATCACATGTGAATCGAACCATTTCAAGTTTGGAGTGATTAGCAAATGAGTTAAATGGGAATAACCCCTGAAACTGATTATCACCAAGATCAATGTACTCAAGGGATGTGAGGCTCGTGACCCAAGATGAGGAAATATCCCCCTCAAATTTGTTGTTTGAAAGATCTAATAGGCGAAGAGATGTCAAATTTTTTAGGCATGAAGGAAGGGTCCCTTTTAGCTTATTCTTGCTAACATCAAACTCTTCAAGTCTCTCAAGTTTACACAAACCTGAGGAACACAATAAATTAAGTAATCTCCACAAGATTATTATGTCTTATTATCTATTATGTAAGGAAGTGTCCTACATCATATTGATCTTTTTCAATTAGTTTCACATTTTGCAAGCATGGGAACATTATTACATTGAACAGTTATAAATTCTCAACCTTAATTTCTTATAGTATAGTGGTTACCTTCATTTGGTAAAGAGCCATTAAAGCGATTTGTAGACAAGGATAAAGCCTTGAGAGAAGTTAGCATTCCTATGTCAGGAGGAATGCTGGCAGCCAATATGTTGTCACTCAAATCTAAAATCTCCAAACTACTAGATGCTGCCAAACCTATAAAAGAAATTGATAAAGATATAATAGGGAAGGCACAAAATGTGGTTGTTATGATGGAACAAAATGAAAGGAAAACATATCAATTGTGATAGTATGAAAACCAGTTAACCTAGTGCGATTGATGAAACAATGTCATTACCTTGAACTGGTAGGACACCATAAAGGTTATTTTGTCGCAAAATTAAGATCTTCAAGCTTCTTAGATCAGCAAGATCTGCAGCAAGTACAGAAAACATGCAGGGAATTAAGGCAGAAATATGCTTTGTGACATGGATGAGTCAATGCTTCTCTATTCAATTTTTAGGAAGTTGTAGAGAGAGTGGAGAAGAAAGGTATTGGATAAGTGCCCAGAGATATGAGTGTATAAAGAATATAGTCATTTATGCTAGAATATTGGATTCCCTTGAATTTTACAAAATGAAATAGGCTTTAAGTAATATATTTCATTTTTTGATAGTCATTATTATCATTAAAGTGTGAGAACCCATCTTCAAATCTTAAGGCATCAAATATGAAAACTTCTTTTATTATAAACTCAAAGTCTCATCCTCTCACAATCAATGTGGAACATCCACATCTTCAATGCTCCCCCTCAGTTGCAAGCTAACAAAAGCATTACACATGCACGAATAATCCCACAACTAAGATTTGCATGGAGGATAACAAAGCAGAGATGCATCCTCTTACTCCAATAACATATTAGAGTGTAAGGGAAACTCATGATTTATATGCTCAAGATTCCTATTCTCTTAATGTGGGACATTTACATCTTCAATAGTTATGAATCCCATTCATCCTTCAAATCCTATCAGCAATTTCATCTCATGTTCTCACTTTTTTTCCCCCTTACTTGGAGCTACACACCATATCTTAATTAAAATCTATTGAAATCCCAAGTTGAAGGTAGAATTACAAAGACAATAGAAAATAGAATATTATTTATGAATAATATAATTAAGAAGTCTTCACAAGCTTGTGATGCAAAATAAGTTATTTTCTAGTTCCATTTATAATGAAATTACAAATTGAAAATACTAAATTTTTATTAACAAATTTATGTAATCAGATTCAAATCTTTCTCCCATTGCTCCTCATTTAGTTAACCATGCCGTATGGACCATAGCTTGCCGCCTCTTATGTTTTCAACACCCACCTTCCAATTAATATTTCGTGAGAATGAAAAATCAAGCTTGCAAAATAAATCTTAGTGAATCAAAGGTCCATTGGAAACTTCAGGCATTTAACGCATTTCAATTTTCAGGCATAAAGGCTCCTACAAATTCAATTTTCAAGCATAACGACGATATCTCTTCAGTTTTCAGGGATGACGGCCCCACATCAGTTTTAACGTGACGGCTCAGGCACATGGAAATTAAAAAAAAAAAAAAAAACCAATTCACTTGAACATGAAGGCCCAATTGTTTTTTAGAAAAAAATGAGGAAGGGACTCAACTTCTTTAACTTTTGGCCCCAAAAAATGATGAAAGGAAAAAAAGTTCTTCTCAAATAGAATGAAAAAGATAAGTGAACAAAATCTATATTTAGAAGTAAAATAATTATTTTTTATAGAATAAATATTGAGATAAGCCAATGTTCTTTTTTTATAATAAAAAATTAAAATAAAACTGAAAAAAGGAGGGGTTAGATGAAAAATTAAGCAATTAAACAAAAACAATGATCCGGATCTTCTTTATCCTCGTTATTTATTTGCCATGATACCATGTTAAAATCTCCAATTGAAGGCAAAATTGCAAAGATAATAAAACATGGGACTACATTTATGAAAAATACCACTAAAAAGTCTTCACTAGTCTACGGTATAAAATAAGTCTTCTCCTGCTTTTATTTACAACAGAATTACAAGTTCAAACTCCTAGATCGTTATTAACATATTTATAAATTCAAATCTAAACCAAACCTTCCACCTATTGCTCATCCTTTTGCTAATCAACTTGTATGACCATTTTTTATTGCCTTTTATATTTTCAACAAAATCTGTCATGAATTAATAGTATACGTGTTGATTTGATTGCAGGAAAAAAACGAAAAATTGCGTTTGCACATACCTGCATTTTCCAGTCGACCATACATGTTATTATGAAGTAAGTCCAGCGAATTAAGGACTGGAAGTGCACCCAAATGCCTTATGATCTCTTTGTCGAGACTGTTCTGGCTTAGATTCAGCTGCTTTAGCTTACTCAGCTTGGATAAACTTTTAGAGTCTGCGAGTGAAGCCGAGGTAGCATGTTAGCAGCCACAGAACACAACAAAAAATGATGGTCGATTGTTGTAATTACGTTCCACATTTTATTGGACGTTTCATTAGCAAAGAATGAGCTCAATGTCGGTCTTAGCAATTTTCAAAGCATTTACTAATAATCAATAGGATCATCTGATGTGCCTGTAGGTTTAATCGTGCCCTTCCGGAAGCTTTGTTGCAAACAGAACCCGACTTTTGCCTCATACTACAAACAAAACCTAACCACTGTAAAACACATGTTATCTGCATTTCTTTTTCACATGAGCTTGAGATCAATGTGCAAAAGCTACTGAAGAATAAAGAATGAAGACATAAGAACGACAGAAATAATAGTTGCTGTAAAAGATAACAACAATGTTGTTCTCAGCATTATAATTTGTATTAGTTGCTGCAGCAGCCGCGAAGTAGTACTAGTAGCTTCAAGAAAACATGAAATAATAAGAATGGACGATGGTTGTAAGGAGCAACTTGCGAAAGATAGCTTCGAAAGTACATTTCACAAGATTACAATATCTAATAACATGAATGAAAAGGTTTAAGCCTGGGTTTGAAGCTGTTAATAGAAAAACTTTATTAGACCTTATGCTTAACAAACGTCTCCCATTTCAATTGTTTTGTGACAAAATATAAGTACAGATCTATACAAACAATGAAGTCATATGTGGTCGCAGATTGCTAAAATTAAATGGTAAAAAATTAAGAATGTAACCATGGAAAGCTGACAGTTTCAATCGCATGGTGAAGTGGGTCTCGGTTTCTTGTCATTCAAAGACAAGTGAAAATTTTTTAGGGATGGATTTACATAGGTAGAAGGCTAACAATCCACATGTGTTCATTTTTATTCGCACAAAATGGAAACAAATTTGAAAATGTTTTCTGCTAAATAAAAGAATGGTGGTTATAATTATTTCTTTTTTCTTTTTTCTTTTTCCTGGCAGAAACCTAAGTCGTACCTAACCCACCAACCTGTTTTCCCCCTAGCCTGCTAGCACACAGATTAAAGGCGGTGGTCTTGCATATGCATCTTATCAACAGTAACATATTTCTCGCCGAAAAAATCTACTAACGCTTGTTAGAAAAAATCTGTCTCTTTTTGTGTACCTTGCAGACTGAGGGAACCTCTTAGCCGATTACAGCCTAAGTTCAGCATCTCCAAGTTTTCTAAAGCCGATAACTCTGCACATAAATGACAATAAGATGTGAAGAAATAGGATCCATTCCAAAGATTATAGAAGTACTTTGGATAGGCATGCCTTTTGCAGGAAATGACCCCTCCAGGTAATTGTTGTTAAGAATCAGATTTCTAAGGGACGTAATTGCGCTCAATGGCTGCATTATGCTCATTTGGACCTTGTTGAAAGCAAGATCCAGTGTCTCCAGCCTTTTTAATGCTGACAAACTTTCAAAACCTACGAAAACATTGCAGGAAAAAGGAAAAACTTTTCCTCAGCTCCACAATAACGATAATAATATCGAAAAAAAAAATCATCATGAATATCGAAAACCTTTAAAAGTTTCTGACAGCACCAGTAAACATGAGTTAAGAGCCTCTTATTTTGTAATTAGAAGTATATAACGCTAGTGAAAGAAATTAGTTTCTGCAAAAAATAATTATGATGAACATGTTAGAGATTTTCCAGGAATAGGAATGAAGTAGGTGGCTAGCATACCTTCATTCTCAACCCAACCGCCAATCTCATTTAAAGATAAATTCAAACTTGTTAGCTCCTTGAAAGGACGAAATATAGAGACATTCAGGAACCATATCTCATCATCCCAGTAATAAAAAAATTCTCTTTTATAGAAATGGTCGTAATAATGGGTGTAACTTTGGAGTTGCTTGATATTATGGAGGGAGAGCCCAATCACATAACCAGTGGCGGAGTTGCACTTGACTCGTTCCCATCCACAACAATCACTCCCCGAATCATCAACCCACGAAGGAAGAAGACGGTCTACATCAGCACCGCCGTATCTGACGAACTCTTTGAATTGAAGTAGAGCCATCCTCTCTTCTTCAAAGCAACCCCCAAGCCCATGAATCTGAAGCGCCACAATGAAACCCCATAAAAAGTACCTCACTGAAGGCCTCTCCATCGAGAAATACATGCACAACTCTTTTGCTCATTGTTACAACATTTCTTATACTACTTGGTACAGTAACGAGTCAAGTCAACGCAGGGAGACCTGGGAGCAACTTCTATTGAAGAGGGGTAGGCCCTGTTAAGCGTCTCTGGACCGCCGCGATTAATGGCTCGACCTTAGCAGAAACTTTTAGACAATAGCCGATGTCCTGACAGGCACAGTTTGCACTGTCCCTATTCTTTTGAGGAACCGGGAGCGTAGGAGTCACGCGTTCTGTTGGAAACCCCAGCAACCTATGACCTGCCGCTTTGACCTGCCCTAGGCTTTAACACCTCCGCCCCGGACTTGTCGGAGCTTGAGAAAGCATTACTTGCGTGATGACTGTAGAATGAGTCAAATCAACGTAAGAAGACTTTGAGCAATTACTTTCACGCGCCAAAGGTGGTGGAGGGCAAAAAATTATTGAGCGTGAACAACTTGACCTTAGCGCGAAATTTTGACAATTAGTAGATAGCTGGCCGGGGACAATCCGCGTTATCCTTCTTGACCTGGGGACGAACTTTTGACAATTAGTAGGTAGCCGGCCAGGGAAAATTCACATTATCCTTTGTGTAAACCAGGGACAACAGTATGTGATTTGAAAATGGTTCTCAGTTGGCATTTTCACTTTTTCCTTTCCCCACAATTTCCTTTTTTTGGGTCCTTTTATTGGGTAAGTCTGCTCCAAAGTTAGAGGAATCAAAGTTTTGGAATCTAAGATACCAGAAATGTTGCTCAGAATCCGTCAGTACTAATGGTGCAAGTCAATAGAAGAATACTAACAGGGATGGCCTAATGAGAAACACTGGTAGTACAAGCAAATGGTGCAACTGAAAACTGCGTTTTTGGCAGAATGAGTTCAGGCGTGGGGTTGAGTGCAAGGAATCGTGCTCTTCGTAAATGTTCGTAGAATAGAAAGGATATACTTCTCCCAAATGTGGGGCACCTCTCCAACCTCTTCTTGAAGAGGCTTTCTTTTCTGGCATCAGTTCGATAAGTGGATGTATCTTCACCAAGCCAAAACCGGGGTAGGAATAGAAGACTGATAGCGTAGGATTTTTGCCACGTCCAAAAATTTCCTAGTAAAAAAAAATGCATCTCCCACTTTCTTCTCCTTACCCTTCTTAAATTCAACCATTACTCACGTTGAGAGTAGGGTAAGCTCCTTTTGTTTCAGTCTACTAGTCTATTTTCACTTTGAAGGCCAAAACTGTTGAAATACTAGTTGTTGTATAGGGCTTACTGTAGCTATCCATTTCTATTGTTACTGTTTAGGCCTATTACTGTAGCGGTCTACAGTAGACACGTTTTTTCATTCTTTAAGAACCACCATTCTCGGTTCTTGGCTTGTAAGAAAACCTTATATTTTTCTTCCACATCTATAAACCAGTTTCACAGTTTCTGGTCATACAAATCTTAACATGGTATCAAGGAGCAGGTCATATCTGTAATCCTATGCCCATTTTTCTACTTCACGTTTCCGCAACTACCGTATATTGCCTCTGTTATTCTCTTCGGCATTTTGTTGAACAGGTAGCACGCAAGTTCTCCAACCCACAAATGGCCGACAGTATTAGCCCCATCAGACATCGAAATGGTCGTCGTCGTACACGGCACCGTTCCCGAACCTGCTGCCACTCTCGTGGGCGCTCCCGAAATCCAGTCGATGTTCCCTTGGTCCAACCCGGTGACCCCTATTATCTCCACCCGAATGAGCAAACGGGGATTATGCTTGTAACCGTGAAGCTAATCGATGTGGAGAACTATGCATCTTGGAACCGCGACATGAAGAATGCACTTTTCGGTAAGAATAAATTTGGAATAGTGGATCCAAAGGTGGAACAACCCAGTTCAGAATCGCCCCTCTTTCCTCACTGGCAAAGATGCAACGGTGTGGTCCTATCTTGGATTTTATCTTCTCTGAGCCCTGAAATCTACAAAACCTTCACATATTCTACTGATGCAAGGCAAGTTTGGACTCATTTAGAAGAAAAATTCTAGAGGGTAGGGACGAACGCAGTGTGTGCTGTGAAGCGCGATTTGGCAAATGCAGCTCAAAATGGGGATTCAATCGACCAATATGTGTACCGATTAGAGAGTTTATGGAATAGATATGATTCCTACAATGCTATTCTCTACCCAAGACTCATCAAAGATTCGGATTTCAGGGTGTTCATGGATTCTGGAAAACTAATTGAGTTCCTGAACGGGCTAGACGATTGCTATTCTACAGCAAGGTCGCATATCCAAAACACCCGACCAGCACTTACCTTTTCTGAAGCCGTTGGCATGCTCAGGGACGAAGAGAAAGATCTTCGCCCAGCCGGCAGTCGCAGGAGCGACTCCCTCGCGTTCGCGATGGAGTCGGGCCTCCACCTTGGTTCGGATCCACCCATGGGTCGCGAACGGGTTGTGCGCGATTGGGTCACGCCCGCGCTTCCCTCCCATGGTCCAGCCCGCATGTCTACTTCACGGGCTCGGACTCCTGCTGGCAGCGCTCACTCAGCACCCGATACTCACATTGGGCGAGCTTCTTCTGCTTTTCCTACTGCAGCCCACATGGGGTCTGCCGACTTGGAGGCCATGCAAGGCAATTGTACCCATTGTGGCAAAAGAGGCCACACTTATGATGAGTGCCTTATGCTCACTAAGTGTGGATATTGTGGATTATTGGGACACTCCAAGGAAAAATGCTACAAGCTCCACGGAAGGCCAAAGGACCCAAAAGGAAAAGGAAAAGAAAGAGGAGGAAAACGCCGATCAGTGCATAATACTGCTGGGGATGATAGTTCCAACGATGAGTCTGCAATTCCTAAGAAGGACAGAGAGCTGATAATGTCCATATTGCACAAGAAGAAGCAACCCGCTGCGGACAACACTGTTCATGCAGCAGGTATTTATCCTAAATGTCGCAATTATTCACATTGGCTTATAGACTCAGGCGCCAGTGACCATATCACCGGTGATTTTACATGTTTAATATCTCCTCGGTCATGCACTCATGAGTCTAGGACTGTTAGACTGCCAAATGGTAGACGCATACCCATCACTCACATAGGCTCTGTGATCATTCATGACAAATACCGCCTTTATGATGTTCTATATGCCCCATCTTTCACTGCAAACTTATTATCCACTGCAAAATATACCAAAGATAATCATTGCACAATTACATTGTTTCCCCGCCTTTGTTTCTTTCAGGACTTACAGACTGGGACAGTGACGGGGCTTGGTAGAGTGAAGCATGGACTCTATTATCTAGTTAATACTTTTGATGATGCATGTAATTCAGCCTTGAATAGCTCTATAGTAGGTCATTTTGCTTCCCGAAAATTGAACAATTGTAGTCAATTTTCTTCTATGCCTGCTACATGTAATATTTTGCATCAGAGATTGGGACATCCTTCATTTAATGCTATGCGACATGCTTTTGATATATCACATTCCTCTTCATTTGATATTAAAACATGTCCTGTATGCTCTTTAGCTAAACATGTGCGCTCATCTTTTCCTATTAGCACTTCCATGGCACAAAATTCTTTTGAACGTCTACATGTTGATATTTGGGGTCCTTACAAGTCCCCCTCACATACGAGTGCCAAATATTGTTTGACCATAGTTGATGATCACACACGAGCCACTTGGACATATCTAATGGTCCATAAAACAGAAACACTTGATAACATCAAGTCGTTCTTTGCCATGGTGATGACTTAATTTGGAGTCCACATCAAAAGAATTCGCACTGACAATGCGCAAGACTTTTTCAGCTCCTCGTGTACATCTTTCCTTGAATCTCAAGGTGTCATACATGAAAGCTCATGTCCATACACACCCCAACAAAATGGTGTAGTAGAAAGAAAACATCGACATTTATTTAATGTTGCCAGAGCATTATGCTTCCAGTCACATTGCCCCATTCGTTTTTGGAGCGAATGTCTATTGACTGCTACCTACTTGATAAATAGAACACCTACTCGACTGCTTGAAGGGAAGACTCCTTATGAAAAATTATTTGGGAAACCACCATTGCTAGATCATCTTCGTGTCTATGGATGCCTTTGTTATGCAACAAACTTGACCCAAAGGGATAAGTTTGGCCCTCATGCTATTCCATCCATATTCATGGGGTACCCTCATAACCAAAAGGGTTATCAACTCCTTGCCCTTGACAGTGGAAAATTCTTTATGAGTCGTGACGTAACCTTTCATGAGACTATATTCCCTTTTGATTGCTCACCTACGTTGTCCTCCATTGAGCGTCCATCATCGACTGACATTGGCTTGCAGGATCCTGATTCACTCGCCATTGTTCCCTACATTGAGCCAGTTCCGACAATTCCAACTACCCCATTGTCCCCTACTCTGGAGAAAACTGCACCTTGCAAACGACAATCAGGTAGAATTCCTAAAACTCCTACTTGGCATCAAGACTACATATGCTCTCACATTGATTCATCACATACTTCCATCCCTGCTTCAACTGCACACCCCATTTCTCATGTCATTTCACACCATAGATTATCTGACACACATAACCACTTTGTTTGCACTATCTCTGCCACTATAGAACCTACCTCCTACCATGAGGCAGTTTTAGATCCTAAATGGCAGGATGCCATGTCTGAGGAGATTAAAGCATTAGAATCAAACCATACATGGGAATTGGTGTCTTTGCCTGCAGGTCGCCGTGCTATTGGTAACAAATGGGTGTATAAGATCAAATATAATGCGGATGGAAGCATTGGCCGCTACAAGGCACGCCTTGTGGCGAAGGGATATAGTCAGCGAGCAGGAGTAGACTATGAAGACACTTTTTCCCCTATAGGAAAGTTGGTAACTGTTCGTATTCTGACTGCTTTGGCAGCTATTCACCGTTGGAAAATGCATCAGATGGATGTGGACAATGCATTCCTTCAGGGTGATTTGAATACAGAAATATATATGCGGCTTCCAGATGGTCTGAAGCTTAAGGGGGGATCAAAAATGTGCAAACTTAAGAAGTCACTTTATGGTTTCAAGCAAGCTTTCAGACAATGGTACCAGAAATTTACAGATGCCCTCCTGCGAGCTGGATTTCACTACTCACAGCATGACTACTCCCTATTTCTCAAGCAAACACGTAAGGGATTACTTATAGTTTTCATTTACGTTGATGACATGATTATTACAGGAGGAGATGAAGAAGGCATCATCAAGTTAAAAGAGTATTTATGTTCATCCTTCCAAATCAAGGACCTTGGATTAGTAAAATATTTCTTGGGAGTAGAGATGGCACATTCTCCTGTTGGAATTGTCATGAATCAGCGAAAATATGCCTTGGAGCTCATATCTGAATATGGACTCTCTGGATGTAAGCCATCTGAAACCCCTATGGAACAGAATGTTAAGTTCACCAACGTTGATTATGATGAGTTCCTTGACAAGGATGGGGATGCACCATTAAAAGACAAGAGTCGTTACCAACCTCTAGTGGGAAGGCTAATCTACCTCACTGTCACCAGGCTAGACATATCCTTTGTTGTACGCTTGCTAAGTCAATTTATGCAAGCGCCTAAAGAGTCTCACCTGGAAGTAGCTCTTAGAGTGATTAGATACATCAAGCGATCACCTGGACAAGGCCTTTTGATGAAATCCAAGAACAATTTAGAACTACGAGCTTTTTGTGATGCAACTTATGGTTCATGCCTCATGGGGCGCCGCTCTACAACTGGTTTTTGTATTATGCTTGGAGAATCACTTATATCTTGGAAGAGTAAGAAACAATCCACTGTTTCTCACTCCTCCACGGAATCCGAGTATCGAGCCATGGCCTCCACTACATGTGAAATTGTATGGTTGATTGGGCTATTTAGGGATTTAAAGGTTCCCTTAATTAGACCGGTTTTTCTCTATTGTGATAATGAGGCCGCAATGAAGATTGTCGTAAACCCTATTCTTCATGAGAAAACCAAACACATTGAGATTGACCATCATTTTATTAGAGAAAAAAATTGCAGCGTGCATCATTCGAACAGCTCACATCTCTACCCATGATCAGCCTGCAGACCTATTGACGAAGGCATTAGGCATACAACAACACCATTTCCTTATGGACAAGCTAGGTGTCTATGACTTATTTCGACCACCAGCTTGAGGGGGGATGTTGAAATACTAGTTGTTGTATAGGGCTTACTGTAGCTATCCATTTCTATTGTTACTGTTTAGGCCTATTACTGTAGCGGTCTACAGTAGACACGTTTTTTCATTCTTTAAGAACCACCATTCTCGGTTCTTGGCTTGTAAGAAAACCTTATATTTTTATTCCACATCTATAAACCAGTTTCACAGTTTCTGGTCATACAAATCTTAACAAAAACGAAAAAGGAGGACCTCCGTGTTCTTTACGCAAGCATCAAAGTCAGAAGCAGATTCTTGTAGACTGATAGGTGTAGGACCTTATTTTCTAAGGCGTGACAGAGGTGAGTTACGGACTTAAGATCTTGCATTGTCCCACTTCATTTCTCGAGTCAATTCAGTAGTCACGCCGTGTCAGCAAAGTCTACCCGTAGTACCTCCTTTTCTCCTAACTCGGTATCTTATTTCCTTATACCCAATTTAGATCGGCTTTCTTGGCATATTGCAACTGATCCTTCAAAAGTTTCTTACACGATCATTTAGAGCCATTGGTGTCATATTTCTCCTAACTTGGTAGCTTTTTTGAGAGTTACTGTAGGCGAAGTGTTCTCAGTACCCAGAAAAACACAAGCGAAACATGGTGCCGGACAAGCAAAAATGTGTCAGGAAAAAGAATATTACAGAGATTCTTTGAGTCTAACTACTTCTACGTATTACAAGACTATAAAACCAACAACAACGAAAATGAACAACATAAAGTAGAAGTGACGAAGCATTATACGCAAACAGATGGAGAACACGATGCAAGAAGTCTGAAAGGAAATCAACCATTGGAAGCGTAAAAGTTGAGTACGAAAATATATAGAGTCCTTTATGAAAACTTCCTTTGTTGGCAGTATGAATCGATGTAAAGAAGAGTGACTTGTCCAAAGGAGGGCAGGATGCAACACAAAGAAAGCCTCATGAGAAGACCAAAAACAAAACCCAAATCCTTTTCCGGCACTTACAATGGAAAATTCGGGTGGTGTAGCTGGTGACTCGTCCACGGAGAAATGAATTTTCTTTGTTGATGGTAACCTGTCCAATTTGTTAAAGAGGTTTTCTGATCAAGCACCACTTCGATAATTGTATTTAAGTTCCTTAAGTCCAACTGGGGTAGGAATAATGAAAGCTGACAGTGTCGGATTTTCGAAGTCTTCAAACCGCCAAGGAAAATTCATTTGCCATTTTGATCTCCTTACACTCCTGAAATTCAAAACCAAACCCTGATAACTTGGACACCTACTTCCTTAGACCACGGGGTATCCACTTTTTGTTCTAGCGGAAGCTGAAGAACCTGCTGCTCTATTCTCACTGTAAAGGGCCACCCAAGATGTGGGACCTCTATTTTCTGAATGCAAATTTGAAATTAACTCATTTCTCATACACAGAGAGTTGTAAAAGCTTATCTTTTAAGACATGATTGAGGTAAGCTATGCACTCAACATCTTCCTTAGTATTTCTCCCGCTTCAATACTTGATTGACAACAGCTCCGAGTTCTTCAAAGCCCTCATCGATTGCATCTCTCCCTTCGAAATAATTCTTATTAAGAAGAGTCATTAAGTGGGAAGCACTCTGCCTCCTTATGTCGACTACCGGTTTGTTTAGTAGTAAGCTAGTAATGCCTGAGACTTTGGTCCTAGGTTCAATACCAGATATGTAAATTTGAATGCATGTATAATTAAAGAAAGAAAATCTGCCCCCCTACAAAGTAAACTTCCGAGATTGAATTAACAACAGCTTTCTGAAACAGTTTTGTAGTATAAGGAATTGTAATTGAAACATAGGTATTCAACCTAAAGTTTCTGTTATCTGGAATTTGCCTTCATCACATGTAAATCGAACCATTTCAAGCTGGGAGTGATTAGCAAATGAGTTGAATGGGAATAAACCTACTTAAGGGATGTTAGGCTAGCTATCCAAGACAAGGAAATGTTCCGCTCTAATATGTTGTTTGAAAGATCCAACAGCCGAAGAGATGTCAAATTTTTTAGGCATGAAGGGAGGGTCCCTTCAAGCTGATTCTTACTAATATCAAACTCTTCAAGTCTCTCAAGTTTACACAAACGTAACGAACACAATAAATTAAGAAACGTACAAAGCACGGGGATCATGCTATGCATACATATGTAACCGAGCGTATTTCTTTATGCCTTTGTACTTTTACACTCGCTTATACAGAATACAAGAGATCTCCTTGAGCAACGACCATGCTTTTCTCCTACTTTTCTCTTTCTTTCTTCGCAAGTTTCCCACAAGGACTCCTGTCCTTCAATAATTGTTAGTAGGTAGAATAGAAGGGATATACTTCTTCCAAATGTAAGGGACCTCTCCAACCTGTTGAAGAGGCTTTCTTTTTCTGGCATCAGTTCATAAGTGGATTTAAGTTCATCAAGCCAAAACCGAGGTCGTAATAGAAAACTGATAGCGTAGAATTTTCCAACTCTACAGATGCATCTGCCACTTTCTTGTCCTTGCCCTTCTTAAATTCAACCATTACTTCTGTCAAGAATGGGGTAAACTCTTTTTCCTCCGACAAGTGCTTAGAAAAAGCCTCGTCTCTTTTCGATTGGAAGGCCCAACCGAAAAGGGATGACCTCCGAGTTCTTTGCGCAAATCAGTGACAATTTCTTCAATACCTACCGTGTTTTCTAAGGCATAACAGATGTGAGTTACGGACTCAAGATCAGGCATTATCCCACTTCATTTCTTAAGTCAATTCAGCAATCCCTCTGTCTTTGCAAAGTCTACCCGCAAAAACCTCCTCAGATACGAAATGACTAAGGTACCCTGTCTCCCTATAGCCAATTTAAAGTCGGTTTTCTTGGCATATAGCAACTGATTACTTCAAAGTTTCTTACACGATTATTGAAAGTTCACATCCTTTAAATTGTTATTAAGAACTTCATTTATATCTCAAAAACCAAAATGAAGTGAAGGAATAAATTCACTAAATTAAGGCGTGGGGGGTATTAAATCCCAGTAACCAAAACATTCTCTTTTATTGGAAGGCGTGTAAAAACTTGTGTAATTTTGCAGTTGCTTGATATTATGGAGGGAGAGCCAATCACGTAACCAGTGGCGGAGTTGCAAGTGACTCGTTCCCATCCACAACAGTCACTCCCCGAATCATCAACCCACGAAGGAAGAAGACGGTCTGCATCAGCACCGCTGTATCTGACGAACTCTTTGAGTTGGAGTAGAGCCATCCTCTCTTCATCAAAGCAACCTCCAAGCCCATCAAATTGAACCGCCACTATGAAACCCCACAAAAAGTACCTCACTGCAGGCCTTTCCATCGAGAAATGTATGCCGAACTCTTTTGCTGATTGTTACAACATTTCTTATAATACTTAGTACAGAAATGAGTCAAGTCTACGCAGGGAATAGGAGTCACGGGTTGTTGGGACAAGCAAAGAAGGAAACCTGATGATCAAATAGAGGAAAATCTGGATACGATGCAGCTAATTCAATTAAATAGAATGGTCGAGGGACAAGTACTGGACTATCTCCGTGTCTTGCTGAAGCAAGACAGTGAAAGACTTAATTGTACACTGTCAGAACAAGCCAAAAACAAGTAGAAAGTTCAAAAAAGCTATAATAGTGAAGGAGAAAGATTAACCAGATTGATCACTTGAGTATAGACAATAAAGCTTTTGTGGCTCACATTCAATGATAGATTAGATCACTCAGCATCCTCCGGGATTTGGTGGCTATGGTGGTTGGTGGGTCGCAGTTTGGCAACTCTCGTTTCCTGGCTTGCGATTCAACCTCTTATGGTTGGTGACGAGGGTTCGTTGTCGGTGGTGCTTGGTGGCTTGTTTCTTTTGAGAACCACCATCAAGTTGACGGTGATATGCAATCCATTGGAAGGCCGCAGTCAATGATACGACATTAATGATAATTAAAAATTGTGCTTTAATCACTCGAAGTCATTGATGCAGCAAAGTGGAGGTACAATTAGACGACCCAAAATCAGTGTGCTTGCTTGAGCTTCCTTATGTTAGCTCGAAAATTTATTCATAAAGGTCTAAAACGTGGAGGGGCCATTGTTGAGTGCTTTTTGCGATTTTGGGAATATTCATAAGTCCCTAATGCCTCTTATGGAATATATGAGCGGTTAATTTTGTATTATTTTTTATATAACTATGTACGTTGAGATTAACAAACTTTCATGGTTGTGTGTTTTTAGATCAGTAAAATGGATCTTTTAATTTAAATAGATTTATTTTTCTTTGTGTACTTGTTGATTGAATTTGAACCTTTTTCCTCATAATTAAAACTATTTTGTACTTTCAATAGGTTTAATCATGAATAAACTATCTATAAAGTTTTTAAACAGATATCCTAACTGGGCTGTGAATACAAATAATTAACATTGTCACTTCCAGAAAAACCTTTGTTGGCAATTCCAGCTGCCACTGCAATATGATGTTTAGCTTGTTTATGACTGAAAAACCAAGCTATTACTTGACTCGCAATGGTGATTAATACTAAAAAAAAGGCCATAACAAACATATATTTATTGCCAGTTGAAACTATGTTGATCACACGACTTTAGAATCGGTAGAATGTTTGCCACTTCAGTTAACTCGCAATGCAGTTGGTCTTCACCATCAAAAAAGCAACAATCGATGAAGATTCTAATTCATTTTTATTCTTAGGTGGTAGTTAGGATGATCGTCACTATATCACCTATTCAAGGAAAATTTGGGAGAAGAGGTCTCTAAAAAGACATTTATGCATTAGAGTGATATTTCCATGATTGAGAAATACAGCCCTTATACTGTCATTAAACAATGGTCAATGACCATTTATGATAAAATTTAATTCTTTCTTAAAATTGACCTATTAATTTTATTGTCAAAAAAAAAAAAACTTTTGAGTAAGACTTAAGTAATATAAAATAACTAATACCATTATTAAGATATTCTCTTCAACTTATCATAACAGAGATCAACTTTACTAGAGCTATAATAGTGAAGGAGAAAGATTGAAATTCTATTAGTGAGCCTTTTCAAATTATAGTTCTACTTCAGTGGGAACTTTTAACTTAGACTTCAGAAAAGAGAAAAAAAAATTAAATTTGAATTCTCCATTTGTTAGGATTTAAAGCAGTTAAATAAGGTAGTTCCAGCCTATTTCTTTATTATTATTATTACTATTAAGAAGGAAGCACTTGATATTATGGAGGGACAAAAATTAGGGAAGAAAATAACGCAAGAAAGATTCAACGCGATTGGATAAAATTATTCCTAGATGGCAAGAAAATGGTCAAGACTAGGTTAATATCACCGAAAGTATCAGCAATATTCGAATACGAATATTTGTAATGAGATCTGAAGGCAGGCCCAGAATTCATGTGCAAGGTTGCTTAGCCCAAAATGGGGCTTGTAGCCTGTACCAGTAGGAATTTCAATGTACATATGTTTCCCAATTTAGTTGGTTTAAAAGAATCAGGTCCGTACAAATTTGATGGAAGTATTTCCATTTCTTTATGTCTAATCTGGTTTCCCGCCGTGGAACTTTGCGACTTTTGTTTGTATTGCCATACCAAATATTTCAGGAATTTCCCTTTTGCTTTAAAGCAAATCATAAAAAATTCCTACATTTTCTTTGTTATTGTATTCTCTCCTTCTTGCAATAAGAATCCAAAATTTCCATTCATTCTTGTTGCTTATACCAGATTACTTCTCTCATAATAGTCGTAGAGAATTCCTCTGTATTACTTGATGATTGAAGTTTAAATAATCAAAATAAGCATATTCTATGAAAAGATAGCTTTATATTTTAGCCAGGCAAATCAATGCGGATTGGTTGCACATCACATTGCAGGAACCGTTTCAAAATCTTAAGCGCATTTAGGAGCTTATTCTTGTTATTACAAAATCAATGCTATTAATAAAATTGAAACAAATAGAAGCTTGTACTTTGACTATCATGATCTCTTAGGACTTAAAATTCTAACTTAAATTTCAATACCTTCTTCAGATAGAATAGTTGTAAGCTTTAGAACAAAATAGTCAACTAGATTTTCATACACATAAAGCAAAGCAAAGCAAAGCTAATTATATAAACGATTTGGTAACCTACGTAGAGTGTCGGCAACAAAATAGTAACATGAATATGTGCCTTCCTTGCTTAAATTGAAGCATCGCCTTAGCCAATGAGGATGAATATAAAGAAAAGTAACAACTCCAATGAAGAAGATGAAGTAAGATCCAAAAAAGCTTGCAAATAGGATCACTCGATCAACTTTGTACCATTTCCTTTCACGTACATTTGACGATTTGCTTATCGGTGGAGAATGCTCATTTATGTCAAAGCACTTATTCTTCAGTTCTAGTCCACAAAGTAGTGGATTTCCTTCGTAGCTTCTCTCATCAAATGTTATAAATTGTCCTTTCATTTCAGGAGTTTTGCCTGATAAGTTGTTGTAAGCAACTATAAAAACCTCTAAAAAATATAAATCATTCAATTCAGAAGGAATTTCTCCACTCAAATTGTTATGAGAGAGGTCTAAGCTTTCTATTTGAGTAAGATTGGAGAATGTCTTTGGAATGGAACCTGCTAGTTGATTATGAGACAAATTCAGTGCATGGATCAAAGAAATCACTCCTAACTGAAATGGGATTGAACCTGTTAGGTTGTTTGATGAAAAATCCAATCCAAACATGCAATAAAAAACGACACCCTTGTAAGTGGAAATTCTATATTTTGTGATGAAATCAATTTCATCTTCTTTTTCCATGTCGAGTGTGTTGAACATTTCAAAAGTCTTCATCAAGAGACTTATAGAAATGTAATTCCAAGACTTAGAAATCAAATAATATTCATTTGTAAAAGCCCCATAAACATTCGCCTCAAAGGTAATGTTGTGAAAACAACTAGGTATTGACCCATAAAAGAAGTTGCTTGAAAGATCCATTATGCGTAGATTGATCAAACAACACAATTGAGATGGGATAACACCACTTAAGGAGTTCCCTTTTAGCAACAAAACTTCTAAACTCAAAATTCTTCCAAGTGAACTTGGAATGCTACCTGACAAGTTGTTGTTGTTGATATCCAATGTCAATAAGTTTGATGCGTTGCTAATAAAACCTTTTGGTATTGATCCTGAAAATTTGTTCCCTCCCAAATGTATGCTCATAGAATTCGCATGTGACAAAGAAGGTAAAGATCCCCAAAAAAAATTATGAGAAAGGTCCAAAATCCCTCCTATAAACCTTGGTGATTCACATGGAAAATGACCTTTGAACAAGTTATGATGCAAGATGAGTGTTATTCTCTGTGTTTGGTTACATAACCAATTTGGAAGCTTACCAGACATGTGGTTATTACTACCATCAATGAATATCAGGGCAAATATAAACAAATCCTTTGACAAAGTTCCATTGAATTGATTGACACTAAAATCTAGAAAATATAGCCGTGTCAAGTTAAATGGGGTCAAAAATAAATTACCATGGAAATGATTGGTAGATAATCTTAGATATCGGAGATTTGACAAACCTCCTAACAATTCTTTTGGTACTACTCCTGAGAAGCCATTGAAGGACACATCCAATTTCTCCATGCTACTTATATTCCCAATTGATGATGGTAGACTAACTTTAAATGCATTTTTAGATAAGTTAAGGCCTTTTACATTTGGTAAGAGACTCCCAATATTTTCTTAAAGACACCCATGCAATTGATTTCCCGATACATCCATCCAATAAATGTTTGGGTTACTGTGGAGTGGTAGATGAAGTGGACTTGAAAAAGAGTTATCTCTAAGACTAAGATATTCTAGCAGTGTATTGTTCTCAACCAACCAAATAGGGAACTTTCCTTTCAATTTGTTGTAAGAAAGATCAACTATTCTCAACTTGTGTTGGTAAAAGAGAAATAATGGGATCTCAATGGAAAGCTTTCTGAAACAGTTTTGTAGTATAAGGACTTGTAATTGAAACAAAGGTGTCCAACCTGAAGTTTCTGTTATTTGGAATTTCCCTTCATCACATGTAAATCGAACCATTTCAAGTTGGGAGTGATTAGCAAATGAACTAAATGGGAATAAACCTTGAAATTGATTATAACCAAGATCGATGTACTTAAGGGATGTTAGGCTAGATATCCAAGATGAGGAAATGTTCCCCTATAATTTGTTCTTTGAAAGATCTAGCAGCCGAAAAGACATCAAATTTTTTAGGCATGAAGGAAGGGTCCCTTCAAGCTGATTCTTGCTAACGTCAAACTCTTCAAGTCTTTCAAGTTTGCACAAACCTAACGAACACAATAAATTAAGTAAGGAAGTTTATTATCATCATGATATGCAGAGAAATGTCCTTCATCATATTAATCTCTTTCATTTAGTTTCAAATTTACAAGCATGAGAACATTATTACAATAAACAGTTATAAATTGTCAACTATAATTTTCTATAGTATAGTAGTTACCTTCACTTGGTAAAGAGCCATTGAGGATATTTGTAGACAAGGATAAGGCCTTGAGAAAAGTCAACATCCCTATATTAGGATGAATGCTTCCTTCCAAATTGTTATTGCTCAAATCTAAAATCTCCAAACTACTAAAAGCTTCCAAACCTATAAAAAAAGAAAAAAATTGGCAAAGATGTAATAAGAATGACACAAATGTGGTTAATTGAGTAGAACAAGATGAATGGAAAATTGATTGATTGTGATGACATGGAAACCAATTAACCTAGTACAATTGGTGAAACAATTTCATTACCTTGAAATGGCAAGATGCCATCGAGGTTATTTTGTCATAAAATTAAGATCTTTAAGCTTCTTAGATCAGCAAGATCAAGGTACTAGGTAAGTGCCAAGAGGGATCAATGTATTAAGGAATAATATAGTCTTGTATGTTGGAATATTGGATTCATGTGAATTTCGCAAAATGAAATAGCCTTTAAGTAATATCTTTCATTTTTTAATAGTCATTATGAATTCCATACTTCCTTCCAACCCTATCAACCATTCCATCTCATGTTCTCAATTTTCTTTTTATCTTACTCAAAGCTACACACCATATCGTAATAAAAATCTATTGAAATCTCAAGTTGAAGGTATTTTTCCAAAGACAACGGAAAATAGAATTGTATTTATGAACAATGTAATTGAGAATTCTTCACAAGTTTGGGATGAAAAATAACTTATGTTCTAGCTCTATTTACAATGAAATTATAAACTCAAACTCTTAAATTGTTGTTACCAAATTTATAAGTTCATGTTCAAATCTTCCAGCAATTGGTCCCCCTTTAGTTAACTTACTTGTATGGACCATAGTATACCATATCTTGTATCTTCAACACCCACCTTCATATTGATTTTGTAAAAATGAAAAATCAAGCTTGCAAAATAAATCTCAGTGGACCAAAGGCCCATTTGAAACTTATTAAATCCATTTTAGTTATAAGGCATCAAGGCTCATGTAAATTTAATTTTCAAGCATAACAACTTATATCTCTTCAATTTCCAAGCATAATGGCCCACATTTCTTCATTTTTCAGGGATGAAGGCCCCCATCAGTTTTAAACATGATGGCTCAAACAATAAAGCCATATGCAGATGCACACTGCTAAAATTAAATGGTCAAAAATTAAGAATGTAACTAGTGAAAAGCTTAAAGTGTCCGACTACACGGTAAAGTAGGTCTTGGGTTCTTGTCTTTCAAAGACGTGAAAATATTTTATGGATGGATTTACCTCGGTAGAAGACCAAGAAGCCATATATCTATTCATTTTTCTTCGAAAAAATGGATACAAATTTTACAATATTTTCTGCTAAATAAAAGAATGATGGTTATTATTAATTGCCTTTTCTTTTCTTTTTTCCAGGCATAAACCTAAATCCTCCCTAACCCACCAACCTGTTTTCCATCTAGCTCGCTAGCACATAGACAAAGTGGTCATGCCGAGGCAACTTAGTAACGGGAACAATATTTCTAGCCGAAACAACTACTAACCGCTTACTAGGAAAAATCTATGTCTCTCTTTGCGTACCTTGCAGACTTAGGGAACCATTCAGCCAATTACAGGCTAAGTTCAGCATCTCCAAGTTTTCCAAAGCCGATAACTCTGCACATGAATGACAATAAGATGTGAAGAAATAGGATCCATTCCAAAGATTATAGAAGTACTTTAAATAAGCATGCCTTTCGCAGGTAATGATCCCTCCAGGTGATTGTTGTTAAGAATCAGATTTCTAAGGGACGTTATTGCGCTCAATGATTGCATGATGCTCATGTTGACTTTGTTGAAACCAAGATCCAACGTCTCCAGCCTTTTCAATATTGACAAACTTTCGAAACCTACGACAAGATTGCAGGAAAAGGGATAAACTTATCCTCGGCTCGAAAATAATGATAATAATATCCAAAAATAAAAAAATCATCGTCAATATCGACAACCCTTAAAAGTTTCTAACAGCAGCAGCAAACATGAGTTAAGAGCCTGTCATTTTGTTAAGAGAAGTATATAACAATAACGAAAGAAATTAATTTCTACAAAAAATAATTATGATGAACATGTTAGGGACTTTCCAGGAATAAGAGTGAAGTAGGCGGGTAGCATACCTTTATTGTCAACACAACCACCAATCCCATTTAAAGATAAATTCAAATTTGTTAGCTCCTTGAAAGGACGGAATATAGAGACATTCAGGAACCACATCTCGTCATCCCAGTAACGAAAACATTCTCTTTTATCGAAAGGCGGGTAAAAACTTGTGTAATTTTGCAGTTGCTTGATATTATGGAGGGAGAGCCCAATCACGTAACCAGTGGCGGAGTTGCAGGTGACTCGTTCCCATCGACAACAGTCACTCCCCGAATCATCAACCCACGAAGGAAGAAGACGGTCTGCATCAGCACCGCTGTATCTGACGAACTCTTTGAATTGGAGTAGAGCCATCCTCTCTTCATCAAAGCAACCTCCAAGCCCATCAATTTGAACCGCCACTATGAAAACCCACAAAGGGTACCTCACTGCAGGCCTTTCCATCGAGAAATGTATGCCGAACTCTTCTGCTGATTGTTACAACCTTTCTTATAATACTTGGTAAAGAAATGAGTCAAGTCTACGCAGGGAATAGGAGTCACGGGTTGTTGGGACAAGCAAAGAAGGAAACCTGATGATCAAATAGAGGAAAATCTGGATACGATGCAGCTAATTCAATTAAATAGAATGGTCGAGGGACAAGTACTGGACTATCTCCGTGTCTTATTGAAGCAAGATAGTAAAAGACTTAAATTGTACACTGTCAGAACAAGCCAAAAACAAGTAGAAAGTTCAAAAAAGCTAAATAAAGAAGTGGAATACGAAGACTTAAGACCTCTTCGCTGTAGTCTCTATGCTTTGGTATGGTAAGCTTTGATTTTTCGTTCATTGAATGTAGCGTTAGCTTAGAGGCCATAAAATAAAAATGTAGCCTTAGGTAGCTACTACATACAACATTCAGTTATCTTGTTTGCAATAAAATATAAAATCAATATTAAAATATGGCGTCAACATTCAATTATCTTTTAAGGTGTGGGTTATCTTTTATTACTGCTAGTGAGTTTTGGTAAGCTTGGGCCTATTCTTACATAATATCAAAGCCAGGTCACTTCGTTACTAATGGTAGTGGATTGGGCTCTCCTTGCAGGAAACCCAAAAATGTTGTACTGCGGGGTAATTAGCTGATGCCCAACAGGCACAGTTTGCATTGTACCTGTTCTTTTGTGGAACCGAGGAAATAGGAGTCGGATTGTGTTGGAAACCCCAGCAACCTGTGACCTGCTGCTTTGGCCTGGCCTAGGCTTTAACACCTATTCCCTTAACCTGCTTTCTTTGGATCTTCAACAACTTCGGCCTGAACCTACTATTGTTGGAGCTTGAGAATGCATTACTTGCTTGATGACTGTAGAATGAGGCAAATAGACGGAAGAAGACCTTTGAGCAATTGCTTCGACTTTTCTGGAGGACAAAATTATTGAGTGTGAACGACTTGACCTTGGCGCAAACTTTTTGACGATTATTAGATAGCCGGCCAGGGACAATTCACATTATCTTTCTCTTAGTGACTTAGTCTGAGTAAACTAGGGACCACAGAGTGTGATTTAAAAACGATTCTCAGTTGGCGTTGTCCCTTTTCATTTCCCCACAATTTTCTTTTTCTGGGTCCTCTTCTGGGGTAAGTCTGCACCAAGTAAGATGAATCAAAGTTTTGGAATCTAAAAAGTCAGAAATGTTGTTTACCATAAGCGAAGGTGTTCAGAATTTGTCAATAACTATGGTGCAAAACAATAGTGGAATACTGACAGGGATGGCCTGATAAGAAACACTAGTAGTACAAGCAAATGGTGCAACTGAAAACTGCGTTTTCGACAAAATGAGTTGAAGCCCCTGGAAGAAGTGCAAGTTTGCTATAAGGATCCGTGTTCTTCAGTAATCGTTCGTAGGTAGAATAGAAAGGATATACTTCTTCCAAATGTGGGGGACCTTTCCAACCTGTTGAAGAGGCTTACTTTTCTGGCATCAGTTCGATAAGTAGATTTTTTTTTTTATGTGAACCGTTCACTTAGACTTGGAAAGAAAGGGAGACTCATATACATGGTAAAATGATTTCCGAAATGAATATGCTTGATGAAAATGACTTCTTTTAATGATGACGGACTAGTTAAAAGAAAAGAAAATGATACATCTAACAGCACAATTAACTTAAATTAGAGTGTAAAATGTTGCATTCCTCATTTACTTTTCAAATTAGATAAGTCTATTTTTTATTGTGGTATGACATTTGACAAAAAGTCACTAATACAATTACATTGGAGCAAATTGAGGAGACTCTTCATAACTCTTGCCGAATTCACAAAATTAGAAAAGATTGACCTTTAGACCTTGTTACACAAGTTGACAATATACACTTTAGTCTGCATTTCAAGAGTCTAGATCATAGCAAATCAATTCAAGAAACAAAATAAAGATTTAACTAGTATGAGGTTTATTGGGGGGAAAAATAAAGAAATGTTAGTGCAATACCAGACTTAAATTCTACTACACTTCAATTGTCCTTATGGTACCTTTAAATGTAATGTGAAAAGAAAAAAAAAATATATGCCATGAAAAGAAAGATTGAAATGCTGTTGTAAATAGTCTGTCATTTATTTGAATGTCACATATGATAAAAAATTGTTAATATAAAATTACTAGCAACCAAATTTAGGAAACTAATCAAAATTCTTTCCCAATAGTTCATCAAGTGAAGAAGTTTAACCTTTAAAATTTTGTGAAGTGAAATTGACAGCATATGTGTGAGACTACTTTTCAAGAGTCTTGGTCTTTGCAAACCAGTTAGAAAAATATATGATAAAGATTTGAATGGTGTGAGGTATATTAAAAATTCATTATTTGCAAAGACCTTAATTCAACTATATTATTGTCATCATTAAGTTGACCGTAAATCTTTTAAGAATAAAGATTTAACAAGCCATACGAATAGAGGATAGAGATGCTCTTTTATTTGGTTGCGGCATGTGTATGGGGGTGAGGTATAATCAACACTCCTTTTGTGCAACATTGGACTTTATATTCAACTGTATCTTTGTGGCCGTCAATGCAACCTTAAATTTACGGTAAAGAAAGGCTTTACAAGCTGCAGGAGAGAAGAATCGAAATGTAATTGTGATTGGTCTATCGCTAATCTCTACTAAATGATTAAAAAAAATTCCTAAAAAGCGAAATTGATAACATATTTTTTAGAGATGAGGATCCACTTTTTGCTGCAGCAAGAGCCCCCTGGTCTACTTTTCGCTTTAAGTGGGTCAAAACCCAAAGTCATGACCTTCGTTTTCTGAGCGCAAATGGCGAAGTAACTATTCTGAGGCAGGCCTGAGGTTGGCTATGGACTCGGCGTCTTGATGCCTTACATCTGGTTGTAAGATGCTTGAACATATCTTTATTTGTTATTTTTCCCTAGTAAAGATTTTTTTTTTTTTTTTTCGTCTGAGTTTCATTTTTTCAGCGTTTAACATATTTAATTTTTAACATAATCTAAAAACTTGAATAAATTTATATAATTAATTATTGAAGGACTTCTTCGTACATACAATTTCTTTCCCTCCCAAAAGAGTCAAGATCTTCGTCCTCGCACGCGGCAGCCTCCGAGTCTACTTGTAGTGGGAGACTCTCGACAGTCAAAAAGCATCCACCTTTTATTATTCCCTCTTTGGTTTTCAATTTCACTGTCAAAGTCTGTAGTTTTCAGGTAAAGAAGCCCCTTCGTTCTTGCATGGGATTCTATGAGTTCTCTCGTCTTTTTTGTCTGCCGGCGGCGCGCAACTTGCGTATGCTGATTCTCTTCATGGTGGATGAGACTTTTTGTATGCATTGGTCTAAAGTTTTCCCATTGGCTACCGGGAAGCTTCCTGTGGTTATTTCTACCTTTCTTTAGTACTACTGGACTCTCCATAACCTCTGTTTTGTTATATGGCTCTGGTTTGTTAACACGACGCCTTGGTGGGATTTCTCGGGTTAGTGGGTTTTATGTTTGTCAAATTTCTAGCTCTTAACACTGGTGTTTGAATTCATTTTACTGAGGTAATGTAAGTTGAGGATTTTTGGCCTTTGGCCGTTTTTAATGTGCTCGGCGTTGCTCTTGTTGTGGCAATGGGCGATTTGTGTGCATTAAGAGTAATAGCAGTGATAGAAATTTATATCAAGCCATTCACTCTTCCTCTCCTGTCCGTTTGGGTTCGGTTGCGCCGCGGGGGCGAATCCATGGCTGATTGTTGGCTTTATGTATTTGAGGCCAAATTTGCTAGGCGGGCGAGAAATTTTAGGAATGAATTGTTTCGAGCGTTGTTTCGATGTGATGTACTTTCCAAACGACATTCATATCCATAAACATCCATGCGTTGCTTTTTAAATTAGACTGTCTAATACTTTTAAAACTATTGAGGCTTTACACCGTGTATTCTCATGATTAATGGGGTTTTGATATTGAACTCATCATAACCTACTCCCAGCTACTTTTGGTTGGTCCGTTGGAACCTCTTTCCACCATTCATAACTTGGGCTGTTGTTAGTGTAGAGTTGTCATTTACGGTATAGACTTTTAGCTTGTTGGATTAGTTTACCCAATTTGGGGATGGTCACCTCTTCATGGTTAGTGTATATGAGATATTTTCGAGCTTGATTGCTTTCATATATTTTATGTAAGCACAATCCTTATTCTTCCTTATATTATTACTTCCTCGGAAAATTCTGATGAGACAAAAAGAAAGAAAAAGAAAAAGCAGACCTTTCTTGTGTGAGACTGTGCATTGGTGTTCTAATAAATTTGTGAGATGGAAAACAGTTGATCCAGATTGAAATGTGCCATTTTGTCTTTAAACCTTTCAGAGATAGTGGCTTGCTCTCCAGATATTTCCTGTCAAATTGAAACCGAATTTGATATCTTTCTTCTGTTTCAACATTGTTCCTGCCGGTTTCATGCCTTGTTGAGGCTAACTTTGAGATTTATTCTTTCAATAGGGCTCTCCAAAATCCTTGTAGAAGCAATTATGACTCATAGGACTGATTCATAGGTATGTTTAGATTTAGTATCAGTGTTTGCACTTTTAAATTGCCAGACACAAAGGAAATTAGCTTTGTGGTAAGTTTTACATGTCAGATTTGGTTTCTAGTTGGGACAATTATCTTTCCAGCGATACTTGTAGTTAGAATAGATTTGGAACTTTCTTAACTACCCTTTACGAGTGTTACACGGTCAGGATCTCCTAGAATAAGTATAAAGTCATCCGTGTAAGATGTGATCTGATGTATTAAATTTAAAGTTTTCTTTTCAAGACTAAACTAAATGAGTTTCAGAGTTATCTGGATACGTATTCTGAAGGTTGACTTGTTGGGGTTACCTAGGATGTATCAAGCAAGAAGTCAGAGATTTCTGTGGTTGCTAGTGATTTTTTTTCTTCCAGTGATTTTCCATTGATAAAACACAAGAATCAAAAGGTATGTATTATCTTTCCCAAATAATGCATTTAAGTGAGATAAATAGTTCCGTGGGCTCATAGAATTGCAATCTGCACACCTTTTGCTTTAACGTGTTACTGGTACAAATGGAGGAGGAACTTTGGTACTCACAATTGCTAAAGTGACATAGCGTTCTTCATTTTCTGTATACATTTTGAATTATAGACGTTTCACCACATCTGTGAAGGTAGAGGAAGCATTCTTATTCCGTCCTTTTCTTCCTCTTCTTCTCTTTTGCTTTTTATATTTAGACTTGCACATACTGACTGTTCATAGTTCCCTTGCTAATTGTAGCCTTCCTAGGGGTGTCATCTTCTTATCCAATGACTAAATTAGTAAAATTATAACTGGGTAAATAGCCCTTTCTTTTATGTCAGATACTTAAGACTATGTTTGTTGTGCTGCTGATTTGTGTTCACATAGGAAGCTTATTAAGAATTGTCTAATAACGGTGCTAAAGCTGCAAGAAAATGACAAATCTTTTGAGGTGTTGTCAATTTCTGATAAAAGTTCTCAATGGCCTGCATCAAAAAAAAAAAAAATATTCCTTCTTGGTCCAATATGGGGTTTTTTTTAAAAAAAAAAAATAATATTTTTGGGGTGTAATGTTGATATTGTATACATAACCGTACTAAAATATACATTTCAGAAAACTTCTGTTACATCTTTGGATAATTGGGTTAGTCCAAACATGACTCATTGTGGCACCTGGAAAATATCCAGATTTTGGTCTGCCTTGGGTGGATGAAGTGGAATGATGGAAGTAGGAGTTCATTAAGTGGACTGATACACATAACATCCTTTGTGGTTTGATGGTGTTCTATTTGGACCTATTAGGTTTTTTAATCTCAAGAGACATCCTAGTTGTTCGAAATATTTCATTTTATCCAGTTTCTGTTTTAATCACTGATGGAAAGTCCCTCGAGGAGCTCATGATTTGTTAGAGTACTGTTAGGTCATGCGGCCAGCAGATTGTATGTATATGCTCGCGAAAATTTTTCTAGTAATAGATATTTTGATACCATTAGAAGAGGAAGAACCCCCTAAATGTGTGAATTAGAAGGCCAAACAGAAAATGAACGTCAATTTTCCCATCCAACTGTTTGACTGAACCCCCACCAACCAGCTATCCCCTATTGTTCCTTTGCTTCTTTCTTTCCCTTTCTTCTCTTTCTTTCAATTTGGACTGATCGCTTTTTTTTTTTTTTTTCTTTTTCCCACCCATCAAAGCCACTAAAACCTTTTCCAAGTATACTCATTCTTCAGTTTAATCTTGCAAATTATGAGTATGAGTTGTTTAAAGACGATGGATTCTTTATGGAGGACATTGCTGTGGTGGCATCTGTAGCCTTGTATACTTTTTTTTTTTTTTTCCCTTTTTCTTTTCTCTTTGGTTGAAAGAATTGAGAGGAAACAACATGATAAAAAGCAATCAAAAACTTGTAGATCTCCATTGCCTGTCTTTGTTTTTGTTGGTCTGAAGAGATTGAGCTTTAATGACCAAAGCAAAGGGGTTGGCAGATGATAATATGTTTTTGCCATGGTGTATTGCCAAAGTCCAAAGTCTTAGCTTCTTTTCCTATGAGATATTCATGCATGTCAAGTGAATTCCATAATTTCGTAAAAGCATCTCATTATGTCTGCTAGCATTTGAAAATATTAAATTAAACTGAGCATAAGAAAAGAAAAGAAAAGAAAAAGCTTCTTGATTTCTGTGCAAACACCTCAGTGCTACACATTCAATCCTCCTCCATACTCTAAAGCTCCTCGGCACTCCAGCCTTTACCTCTAATCCACAATAACCACCCAAAGTAAGCTGCTTATTTGACTTACTACAATTAGGGGCTTTCAATGAAAAGAGGCGGGAAGGAATTGTATAGTGTGACCAACAAAGGAGAAGTTGAGGGAGATCAGATGAACATTGTAAAATCACAAGAGATGTTTGTGCGTTTTACCCTATATATCTTTCTTAAGTGCTTTGGTTCTGGTATTTGTAAGACTCTTCTCCTTAATCCTTTTTTGTGTAAAACTTCATAATTCATGCAAGCCTTGTATACTAGTTATGATATATGCACCTAAAAGGGAACTTTTCATAGAAATTGAAAGATTTCTGGTGCAACAACGCCTATGCATTGTACAAAAAGTGTGCCAGATTTTCTGTAGATGGATCCAGGGTGTCAGTTTGGTAGCAGTGAATAATGGTAAACTTATTGGTGCGCACAAAAGTAGGGTGAAAAAAATGAGGAATCATCTTACTTGTATGGCTGCAATACTATATTTTCTTTCACTGCAGCAACCATGATCATAGCTGTGCCTACTGGAATCTAAAACGTTAGTTGAATTGCAACCTTGTTTTTGAGAAAGGAGAGGGGGGAGTTATTTTCTGTAGGCTCCATCTTTTTGTTTAGCATAGAAAGACTCACTGGACTAGTCCTGGAAAATTCTGGGCTAGACATTGCTCTACATGATGCTTATTATGCGGTTGCACATTCCATTATGTATCTCCATGGAAGCCATTTTTTCTTTGTTTGCAGATGTCACCATTGGGTGGATAAAATTTTCGGTCGGACATACCCTGAAACTTTAGGACAAATCCATTTTGTTGTTTCCATTGCTTCAAGTGATTGTTACGACCATGAAGAAATAATGACCTCTTACTTGGAATTTTTCTCTTCTTCTTCTTCTTCTTTTTTCTTACAACAAGCCAAACATATTATTACAGGTGTATATCAGACAGAACTAACATTTGTGATACCAAATTACTCTAAAATATCATTGTGCTTTTTATACAACAGGAAAGAATGAGGGAAACCCAGCTTGGTTCACACACTGTAAGGTCTCATGGAGGCACAGTTGCCAGGACACATATGCATGACTGGTTGATACTCATGCTTCTTCTGCTGATTGAGGTCATCTTACTAGTAAAAGTTCCTCCATTTTATCGCTTTGTTGGGAAAGATATGATGACTGACCTCAAATATCCCCTCAAAAGTAATACAGTGCCTGGTTGGGCAGTTCCTGTAAGTTTCCGTATGTGATTAGAATCTGGGTGACACTGTGGTATCATATATACAGTATTACAGTTGCAGCACTGATGCTCTATGTTCTGATCTTTGATTGGCTAGGTCTATTCAGTCCTGTTGCCTTGTGCAATTTTTGTCGTTGTCTACTTCCGCAGGAGAGATGTCTATGACCTTCATCATGCCATACTAGGTAGGGTGATGAAATCTTTTCTTCCTACATTGTTTCATTATAAAAACATTTCTGGTGTGCAATAGCTAAAGATGTCATAGTTTTTGTGTTTTGATTGGGATTGTTTCGCCATTGGAAATTGCTTTTTTGGTGCAGGTGTCCTATACTCTGTTCTTGTCACGGCTGTTATTACAGATGTCATAAAAGATGCAGTTGGTCGACCTCGGCCAGACTTCTTTTGGCGTTGTTTTCCTGATGGAAAGGATGTATGTCTAGAATTGCATGTGCTTTATTCCTGCTTCAAGGAGTATAGTCTCTTTCAGTCAGTTTAAATCATGCATTTGATAATGGTACTTGATCACTAACAACTCCTCAGGTTTATGATACATTGGGAAATGTTGTATGCCATGGAGACAAAAATATCATAAAGGAAGGGCATAAGAGTTTTCCGAGTGGTCATACTTCAGGTAAGCTGCGCTATACTACTCTGCTTTTATACTACAATTTATGCTAAACAGTTGAAATAATTTGAAGGATGAATTACATGCAACGACTCCAAAGTAGTGCAATGAAGTTGGTCTTAACAGAGGGGTGAACTTCTGCAACTTTTGACCAGATGATTCTCATAAATGTGTGCACTTTTGTCGGTATGGTTGTGGTTTTTGGGATTCGAGAGAGTCAGTGCAGAAACTGGTGGTATGTTTTGTTGTGGGCATTCATTGTTGGATCTACAAGGTTTGGTCGCCATGAGATGTTGTCTAGGTCTTAGGGCGATGCAGATGGTGAAAGGATTTGTGGACACTTGGCTTTTGGGTTGCTTGTGGCCATAATAGCAATGGTGTTTGCCTGGTGTGGTAGGGGTCTGTGTGGGCCCTTTGTGTTTATTCTGGTGCCTTTGGGGTTGGGTTTGGTGTTTTCTAAGAATGGGTCTTCCGGGTTTTGCTGCGTAGCTTTGAGGGTTGTGCAAAGGGGTGACTTGGGGTGGTGAGGTAATCTGTGAGAGAATGAGAATGCATCTACGAGCATTTCGTTTTGCTACGTGATGTTCTTTGACTAGGGCATTGCCTGGTGGCTGATGAATGTTGGTTTTGTGGATATTGGATTGGCCAAAAGTGTGTTGGTCAGCAGGTGACTCGGGTGATTGGTTTGGGTTCGTGTCAGTTGATGGCATGTTTGACCATAACGTTTTGGTTAATTAGCATCAATGCAAGTGACATTTAAGGGGCAACTCAGAAATTTTAGAAGGTTGGAATTAAGTTTCAGCTGCAGTATGAGTCCAGAGTACACATGTTTGCCACATGGTACCACACGTTTCATATTTCATCGAGTATGGAGGGACACAAACCATTAAATTTTTTTTGAATTGGATTGTCAGTCAGGAAATTGATTGTCCAGTGTGGACAACAGAAAGAGGGTATCTTTTCTGGGTGGTTCATGTAATCTACTCGGAAGTGAATCTTTAACGGGTGAGGGCATAATTGGAGAAAATGCATGATAAGAGGAAGTTGAGCACATTATAGCAGAGTATATATATACGGGGTCATTCAGAAGAATTCTTAGGTTTGAGGAAATTTTGATTCAATTTGCAGGGGCCTTTGCTGGTCTGGGTTTTCTGTCTCTGTACGCATGTGGAAAAATAAGGGTATTTGACCGCAAAGGTCATGTTGGAAAACTCTGCGTCGTTTTTCTTCCTCTACTCGCTGCATCACTTGTTGGCATTTCACGGGTGGATGACTACTGGCACCATTGGCAAGATGTGTTTGCAGGAGGTCTTCTAGGTTTGTGCTAATATAATTTCTCAATTAGTACTATTTTAGTAAGTACTAAAGCAATCTATGGGATGCTTGACTTCACTGACCATTGGAAGAGCTTTTTGCAGGACTCACAGCAGCTATGTTTTGCTATTTGCAGTTCTTTGCCCCCCCGTATCATCCTGAAGGTATGGTTTTATCCTGATCTAATCTCTGTTCTGGGTTTTGGTTTCTGGGAGTGTTAAGTCCCTAACATGATATTGGAAGTCTGTCGCTGCTTTATTTAATTATTGTGCTCAATAACATTACTTAAGCGATTCAAGTTGAAGCTCTTAAACGTTGATTGCATTTCTCCTGCACCATTGTCTTCAAAATGATCTGATATAAAATTTGGAAGGAGAAGCATGCTTGTGGTGCTTTTTTTCTGGTCTCTTCGCAAGACCCAAGAAAGCATTGCTCAACTATTCATGGATGAGGATGCGTGACAGACATTAAGTATGACACCAGAAAACAAGGACGAAGAGGACAAGAAAACAATTCCAGTCATATCCCAATTTTTCTAATATCTTTTTACCCAGCACAAATATACCATATTTATCAAATGCGGCGTCCCTTTAGTGTCAGTGATACATATTAAAAGGGGAAAGGGAGATGACTAGTTCTTGGTAGTTCCAGTTGGATGTACAAGGGCATTTTTAGTATCAGATCTTTAAAAGGATGTGTCCCTGCCAGAATTGAAAAAGCTACGTAAAAGAAGCTCCTTGCCGTGATCCTGACTTGGCTAGCAGGGTGTAAATTTTGAAGTGTTTTAAGCTACGCAAGGCATCCATGTGTCTTCTGCAGATGATTGGTGGTGGTTGGAATTCATAGCCAGTTGAAAGATAGTCTTGCTTATGTAAATGCGTTTGGAATTTTTCCTTATTGATTCGAAATTCTATTACTCATTTGATGTCGTCCACATACCGTTGTAGGTTGGGGGCCTTACGCTTACTTCCATGCCATAGCGGAGTCTGCGGCAAGTAGGCAGGCAGTCGGTGCTGCAGACGCGAGCAGTGGGCAGGCCATGGAGGCGCAGGCTAACAACAACCAAGATGAAAGAAGCATGCACGGATTTGCGGGTATATCACTAGCTTGTAACTCTAGTACAACAGTCGACGACGTCGAATCTGGGAGGAAATAATTCTGTACATTTCCTGCTAGACATTCCAATCTCTCCCGTTTTCTTTTATCTACATCAGGCAGTTGTATATCCAATGTGTGAACTTTTCCCCATGTTGCCTGGTTTTCTTTTCCGAAGAAAGTTTCTGGCTTTAGCAACTTCGACATTTGCTCTATTCACACCAGAAGCTATCTTCAAGGCTTGATTTCCTGATTATGGATTTCTCTTACACCTTTCATTGTTTGAATCCATTCTGCTGACACAATGTGACCTACTTTATCGATCAAATGTCTACTTATTCGTGCTAATACATATTAACACCAGTAATATATTGACATTAAATGGATTAACAAGATTGATCACTTGAGTATAGGCAATAAAGCTTTTGTGGCTCACATTCAATGATAGATTAGATCACTCGGCATCCTCCGGGATTTGGTGGCCATGGTGGTTGGTGGGTCGCAGTTTGGCAACTCTTATTTCGTGGCTTGCTATACAACCTCTTGTGGTTGGTGACGAGGGTTCGTTGTCGGTGGTGCTTGGTGGCTTGTTTCTTTTGAGAACCACCATCAAGTTGACGGTGATATGCAATCCATTGGAAGGCCGCAGTCAATGATACGACATTAATGACGATTAAAAATTGTGCTTTAATCACTCGAAGTCATTGATGCAGCAAAGTGGAGATACAATTAGACGACCCAAAATCAGTGTGCTTGCTTGAACTTCCATAAATAGCTCTAAACTATGCCCTACGGTTTATTTACGTGCGATTATAGTCCATTAAACATATTTATTTTGAAGCTATTGATTTTTAGTATATTATACTAGAGTAGAGAAACCATACGATAAACAACGCCTCCGCGTTCTTAAAAGGCCTCATCCACTGCATCTCCTCCTCTGAAATAATTTTTCTTTAAGAAGATTCGTTAAGTGGGAGCAATCTGCCCCACTATGAAGTAAACTTCCGATAATAGCCCATCGACCCAAAAACCCTCTGATGGATGGTCAGATGCCTAAATAATCTAAATTCTTAGAGCCTGCCAGTGTCTTGTCCATAAGTTAGCTTGAAAATTTATTCATAAAGGTCTAGAACATGGAGGGGGCATTGTTGAGTGCTTCTTACGATTTTGGGAATATTCATAAGTCCCGAATGCCTTTTATGGAATGTATGAGCGGTTAATTTTGTGTTATTTTTTATGTAACTATATACGTTGAGATTAACAAAACTTTCATGGTTGTGTGTTTTTAGATCAGTAAAATGGATCTTTTAATTTAAATAGATTTATTTTTCTTTGTGTACTTGTTGATTGAATTTGAACCTTTTTCGTCATGATTAAAACTATTTTGTACTTTCAATAGGTTTAATCACGAATAAACTATCCACAAAGTTTTTAAATAGATAAACCTAACTCGGCTGTGAATACAACTAATTAACATTGTCACTTCCAGAAAAACCTTTGTTGGCAATTCCAGCTGCCACTGCAATATGGTCTTTAGTTTGTTATTATGACTGGAAAACCAAGCTATAACTTGATTCGCAATGGTGATTAATTCTAAAAGGCCATAACAAACATATATTTATTGCTGGTTGAAACTATCCTGATCACACGACTTTAGAATTGGTAGAATGTTTGCCACTTCAGTTAACTCGCAATGCAGTTGGTCTTCACCATCAAAAAAGCAACAATCGATGAAGATTCTAATTCATTTTTATTCTTAGGTGGTAGTTAGGATGATCGTCACTATATCACCTATTCAAGGAAAATTTGGGAGAAGAGGTCTCTAAAAAGACATTTATGCATTAGAGTGATATTTCCATGATCGGCCCTTATACTGTCATTAAACAATGGTCAATGACCATTTATGATAAAATTTAATTCTTTCTTAAAATTGACCTATTAATTTTATTGTCAAAAAAAAAACTTTTGAGTAAGACTTAAGAAATATAAAATAACTCATACCTTTATTAAGATATTCTCTTCAACTTATCATAACATAGATCAACTTTAATTGAGTTATAGTAGTGAAAGAGAAAGATTGAAAGCCTCTTCAAATTATAATTCTACTTCACAAGGACCTTTTAACTTAGACTTCAGAAAATAGAAAAAAAAAAAAAAACCCTAACTTTGATTTTTCTATTTGTTAGGATTTAAAGCAGTTAAATAAAGTAGTTCCAGCCTATTTATTTATTTATTTTTATTATTATTAAGAAGGAAGCACTTGATCCGGAAATTCTATGGGCATCGAATCAAGTCGATCCTAGGAAAAAAAAATAACGCCAGAAAGATTCAACGCGATTTGATAAAATTATTCCTAGATGACAGGAAAATGGTCTATACTAGGTTAATATCACCGAAAATATCATCAATATTCGAATACGAATTTCCATGTAATGAGATCTGAAAGCAGGCCCAGAATTCATGAGCAAGGTTGCTTAGCCCAAAATGGGGCTTGTAGCCTGTACCAGTACGAATTTCAATGTACATATGTTTCCCAATTTAGTTGGTTTAAAAGAATCAGGTCCGTACAATTTTGATGGAAGTATTTCCATTTCTTTATGTCTAATCTGGTTTCCCGCCGTGGAACTTTGCGACTTTTGTTTGTATTGCAATAGCAAAGTATTTCAGGAATTTCCCTTTTGCTTTAAAACAAATCATAAAAAATTCCTACATTTTCTTTGTTATTGTATTCTCTCCTTCTTGCAATAAGAATCCAAAATTTCCATTCATTGTTGTTGCTTATACCAGATTACTTACTCATAATAGTCGTAGAGAATTCCTCTGTATTACTTGATGATTGAAGTTTAAATAATCAAAATAAGCATATTCTATGAAAAGATAGCTTTATATTTTAGCCAGGCAAATCAATGCGGATTGGTTGCACATCATATTGCAGGAACCGTTTCAAAATCTTAAGCGCATTTAGGAGCTTATTCTTGTTATTACAAAATCAATGCTATTAATTATATTAAAACAAATAGAAGCTTGTGCTTTGACTATCATGATCTCTTAGGACTTAAAATTCTAAGTTAAATTTCAATACCTTCTTCAGATAGAATAGTTGTAAGCTTTAGAACAAAATAGTCAGCTGAATTTTCGTACACATAAAGCAAAGCTAATTATATAAACGATTTGGTAACCTACGTAGAGTGTCGGCAACAAAATAGTAACATGAATATGTACCCTCCTTGCTTAAATTGAAGCATCGCCTTAGCCAATGAGGATGAATATAAAGAAAAGTAACAACTCCAATGAAGAAGATGAAGTAAGATCCAAAAAAGCTTGCAAATAGGATCACTCGATCAACTTCGTATCGTTTCCTTTCACCTACATTTGACGGTTTGCTTATTGGTGGAGAATGCTCATTTATGTCAAAGCACTATTCTTCAGTTCTGGTCCACAAAGTAGTACCATTTCCTTTCACCTACATTTGACGGTTTGCTTATTGGTGGAGAATGCTCATTTATGTCAAAGCACTTATTCTTCAGTTCTGGTCCACAAAGTAGTGGATTTCCTTCATAACTTCTCTCATCAAATGTTATGAATTATCCTTTCATTTCAGGAGTTTTGCCTGATAAGTTGTTGTAAGCAACTATAAAAACCTCTAAAAAATATAAATCATTCCATTCAAAAGGAATTTCTCCACTCAAATTGTTATGAGAGAGGTCTAAGCTTTCTATTTGAGTAAGATTGGAGAATGTCTTTGGAATAGAACCTACTAGCTTATTATGAGACAAATTTAGTGTATGGATCAAAGAAATCATTCCTAACTGAAATGGGATTGAACCTATTAGGTTGTTTGATGAGGAATCCAATCCAGACATGCAATCAAGAATGACACCCTTGTAAGTGGAAATTCTATATTTTGTGATGAAATCAATTTCATCTTCTTTTTCCACGTCGAGTCTGTTGAACATTTCAAAACTCTTCATCAAGAGACTTATAGAAATGTAATTCCAAGACTTAGAAAACATATAATAGTCATTTGTAAAAGCCCTATAAACATTTGCCTTAAAGGTAATGTTGTGAAAGCGACTAGGTATTGACCCATAAAAAAAGTTGCTTGAAAGATCCATTATGCGTAGATTGATCAAACAACACAATTGAGATGGGATAACACCAGTCAAGGAGTTCCCTTTCAGCAACAAAACTTCTAAACTCAAAATTGTTCCATGTGAACTTGGAATGCTACATGACAAGTTGTTGTTGCTGATATCCAATGTCAATAAGTTTGATGTGTTGCTGATAAAACCTTTTGGTATTGATCCTAAAAATTTGTTCCCTCCCAAATGTATGCTCACAAAATTCGCATGTGACAAAGAAGGTAAAGATCCCCAAAAACAATTATGAGAAAGGTCCAAAATCCCTCCCATAAACCTTGGTGATTTGCATGGAAAATGACCTTTGAACAAGTTATGATGCAAGACTATTACTCCTAGCGTTCGGTTACATAACCAATTTGGAAGCTTACCAAACAAGTAGTTACTACTGCCATCAATGAATACCAAGGCAAATATAAACAATTCATTTGACAAAGTTCCATTGAATTGATTGTCACTAAAATCTAGAAAATATATCTTCGTCAAGTTATATGGGGTCAAAAATAAATTGCAGTGGAAATAATTAATAGATAAACTTAGATATAGGAGATTTGACAAACCTCCTATCAATTCTTTTGGTACTACTCCTGAAAAGCCATTGAAGGACACATCCAATTTCTCCATGCTACTTATATTCCCAATTGATGATGGTAGACTACCTTCAAATGCATTTTTAGATAAGTTAAGGCCTTTTACGTTTGGCAAGAGATTCCCAATATTTCCTTGAAGATACCTGTACAATTGATTTCCCGATACATCCATCCAATAAATGTTTAGGTTACTGTGGAGTGGTAGATGAAGTGGACTAGAAAAAGAGTTATCTCTAAGACTAAGATATTCTAGTAGTGTATTGTTCTCAACCAACCAAATAAGGAACTTTCCTTTCAATTTGTTATAAGAAAGATTAACTACTCTCAACTTGTGTTGGTAAAAGAGAAATATTGGGATCTCAATGGAGAGCTTTCTGAAACAGTTTTGTAGTATAAGGACTTGTAATTGAACCATAGGTGTCCAACCTGAAGTTTCTGTTATTTGGAATTTCCCTTCATCACATGTAAATCGAACCATTTCAAGTTGGGAGTGATTAACAAATGAACTAAATGGGAATAAACCTTGAAATTGATTATAACCAAGATCAATGTACTTAAGGGATGTTAGGCTAGATATCCAAGATGAGGAAATGTTCCCCTCTAATTTGTCCTCTGAAAGATCTAGCAGCCGAAAAGAATTTAAATTTTTTAGGCATGAAGGAAGGGAAGGGTCCTTTCAAGTTGATTCTTGCTAATGTCAAACTCTTCAAGTCTTTCAAGTTTGCATAAACCTAACGAACACAATAAATTAAGTAAGGAAGTGTCTTATCATCATGATATGTAGGGAAGTGTCCTTCATTATATTAATCTCTTTCATTTAGTTTCAAATTTACAAGCATGAGAACATTATTACAATAAACAGTAATAAATTGTCAACTCTAATTTTCTATAGTATAGTAGTTACCTTACTTGGTAAAGAGCCATTGAGGTTATTTGTAGACAAGGATAAGGCCTTGAGAGAAGTCAACATCCCTATATTAGGATGAATGCTTCCTTCCAAATTGTTACTGCTCAAATCTAAAATCTCCAAACTACTAAAAGCTTCCAAACCTATAAAAAAAGAAGAAAAAAATTGGCAAGGATGTAATAAGGATGACACAAATGTGGTTGATTGAGTAGAACAAAATGAATGGAAAATTGATTGATTGTGATGACATGGAAACCAATTAACCTAGTATAATTGGTGAAACAATTTCATTACCTTGAATTGGCAAGATGCCATCAAGGTTATTTTATTGTAAAATTATGATCTTTAGGCTTCTTAGATTAGCAAGATCAAGGTATTGGGTAAGTGCCAAGAAGGACGAGTGTATTAAGGAAGAATATAGTCTTGTACGTTGGAATACTGGATTCATGTGAATTTTACAAAATGAAATAGCCTTTAAGTAACATCTTTCATTTTTTAATAGTCATTATGAATTCCATACATCCTTCCAACCCTATCAACAATTCCATCTCATGTTCTCAATTTTCTTTTTACCTTACTCAAAGCTAAACACCATATCTTGATAAAAATCTATTGAAATCTCAAGTTGAAGGTATTTTTCCAAAGACAATGGAAAATAGAATTGTATTTATGAACAATGTAATTGAGAATTCTTCATAAGTTTGGGATGAAAAATAACTTATGTTCTAGCTCTATTTATAACGAAATTATAAACTCAAACTCTTAAATTGTTGTTAACAAATTTATAAGTTCATGTTCAAATCTTCTAGCAATTGGTCCCTTTTTAGTTAACTTATGTGTACGGACCATAGTATACCATATCTTGTATCTTCAACACCCACCTTCATATTGATTTTGTAAAAATGAAAAATCAAGCTTGCAAAATAAATCTCAGTGGACCAAAGGCCCATTTGAAACTTATTAAATCCATTTTAGTTATAAGGCATCAAGGCTCATGTAAATTCAATTTTCAAGCATAATAACTTATATCTCTTCAATTTCCAAGCATCATGGCCCACATTTCTTCATTTTTTAGGGATGAAGGCCCCCATCAGTTTTAAACATGATGGCTCAAACAATAAAGCCATATGCAGATGCATACTGCTAAAATTAAATGGTCAAAAATTAATAATGTAACTAGTGAAAAGCTTAAAGTGTCCGACCACACGATGAAGTAGGTCTTGGGTTCTTGTCTTTCAAAGACATGTGAAAATATTTTATGGATGGATTTACCTCGGTAGAAGACCAAAAAGCCATATATCTATTCATTTTTCTTCGAAAAAATGGATACAAAATTTACAATATTTTCTGCTAAATAAAAGAATGATGGTTATTATTAATTGCCTTTTCCACCAATCTGTTTTCCATCTAGCTCGCTAGCATATAGACAAAGTGGTCATGCCGAGGCAACTTAGTAAGGGAACAATATTCCTAGCCGAAACAACTACTAACAGCTTACTAGGAAAAATCTATGTCTCTCTTTGCGTACCTTGCAGACTTAGGGAACCATTCAACCAATTACAGGCTAAGCTCAGCATCTCCAACTTTTCCAAAGCCGATAACTCTGCACATGAATGACAAGAAGATATGAAGAAATAGGATCCATTCCAAAGATTATAGAAGTACTTTGGATAAGCAAGCCTTTCGCAGGTAATGATCCCTTCAGGTCATTGTTGTTAAGAATCAGATTTCTAAGGGACGTTATTGTGCTCAATGATTGCATGATGCTCATGTTGACTTTGTTGAAACCAAGATCCAACGTCTCCAGCCTTTTCAATATTGACAAACTTTCGAAACCTATGACAAGATTGCAGGAAAAGGGATAAACTTATCCTCGACTCAAAAATAATGATAATAATATCCAAAAAGAAAAAAATCATCATCAATATCGACAACCCTTAAAAGTTTCTAACAGCAGCAGCAAACATGAGTTAAAAGCCTGTTATTTTGTTAAGAGAAGTATATAACAATAACGAAAGAAATTAATTTCTACAAAAAAAAAATTATGATGAACATGTTGGGGACTTCCATGAATAAGAATGAAATAGGCGGGGAGCATACCTTTATTGTCAACACAACCACTAATCTCATTTAAAGATAAATTCAAATTTGTTAGCTCCTTGTGTAAGAAAAGGTGAAAATGGGGAGAAAAGGCCGGAGACGTGCAACTGAATTCTATATTATGCAAACTTAATTATCTGTACAAGCAACCTATTACATTTATAATGTAAGAACCTAGCTAATATAGGAAACTATATTTACAACATAATTACAATATATTAAGCATGATTCTAGTGCTCAATATGGTAACGTAGTTGGTAGGATTCTATGTACATTAACACTCCCTCTCAAGCCGGAGATTTGTACAAATCAAATACTTCGAGTTTGGAGAGAAGGTGCCAATGTTGCTTACTGCAAAGTGCCTTTGTCAACATGTCTGCAGGTTGTTCTTGAGTGGAAACATGTTGAGTTGTAATGATACCCTGTAGAAGCTTTTCTCTCACATAGTGACACTCCACCTCAATGTGTTTCATATGTTCATGGAAGATGGGATTTGCTGCAATCTTTTATGCTACCTCATTGTCGCAATGTAGTAAAGCAGGACGCTTCATGTGAAAACCAAAATCCTTGAGTAAACCAATGATCCAAACTATTTCACAAGTGGTGACCTGTATGGCACGATATTCAGCTTCGGCGGATGAAAGTGACACAGTGGGTTGTTTCTTTGAGCGCCATGAGATCAGTGAGTTTCCCAACATGATACAAAATCCTGTGGTAGATATTCTCGTCATAGGGTAGGTGCTATAATCTTAGTCACAGTACACTTTCAGCTTAAATGGTTAAGATGAAGGGAACATGAGACCAAGTCTTGGACAACTTTTGAGATATTTGATCACTTTAAGAGCAGCGTCCATGTGGGACTGCTTTAGGTCGTGCATGAATTGACTGAGAAGTTGAACTGAGAAAGTGATGTCAAGCCTGGTGAAAGTTAAGTAAATCAGTCACCCTACTAGTCATTTGTAAACAGATGGATCTGCAAGAGATGGATCGTCGGGTTTTTTGCTAGAGCTTTCATCATACTCAATGCTTGTGAATTTTTTGTTCTGTTCCATCGGGATAAGGGATGGTTTAGATCCTGCTAGACCAGCTTTAGAGATCAGTTCTAGCGTATAATTGTGTTGACTCAAAGAAATCCCTTCTGGAGAACGAGCTATTTCGAGGCCCAAGAAAAACTTTGACAATCCAAGATCTTTCAGGAAGAAGGTAGCATGCAAGTACTGTTTGAGTTCCCTAATGGTGTCTTGATTGTTTCCTGTGATCAAAATATCATCAACATAAATGAGTAGAGCTACGAAAGCAGTACCTCGCTGTTTGGTGAACAAGGAGTAATCATGACAAGATTGAGTGAAGCCATGATCAAGCAATGCTCCAATGAATTTTTCATTCCACTGACGGGAGGTTTGCTTTAACCCATAAAGGGATTTGCACAATCGACACACCCGAGACTCCCCCTAATTGCGAAATCCAGGGGGAAGCTCCATGTAAACTTCCTCAGAGAGATCACCATGAAGGAAGGCATTCTGGACGTCCATCTGGTAGAGAGGCCAGTGGTGAACAACAACAATGGTAATGATGAGGCTAACAGTGACATGTTTGGCAGTGGGAGAAAAAGTATCCTGATAGTCGATGCCTTCTCGTTGATTAAAACCCTTAGCAACCAAGTGGACTTTGTAGCGTTCAAGGGAACCATCGACACGATACTTCATTTTGTTGACCCATTTACATCCAATAGGACGATGACCAAGGGGCAAGGGAACGACATCCTATGTGTGATTCGCCTCAAGAGTGGAAAGTTCAACATCCATGGCAGTCACCCAATTGGGATTGGTAGCAGCCTCATGATAAGAGGTAGGTTCGGAAATGGCAGAAATGGAAGCTATGAAGTGTTGGTAAGGTGGGTGGCAGTGATGGAGAGAGACATAGTTGGAGATGGGATAAAGAGAGGTGCAAGAGGATTGGGGGATAGTAGGGCATAGGTAGTCCGCGCTCCAGATTTGGGGATGAGTAGGGCAACTGGAGCGTCGAAGGGGAGGATCAGTAGGGGTGGTGGGTAAGGAAGAAGGAGCTGGGGCCGAAGGGAGAGGATCTAGGGTAGGTGAAGGATCAAGTATAGGAGGAGGAGCAGTAGGAACTGGGGAAGGTGGAAAGGGATCGGAGGGAGGGTTAGCGGGAAGATCCACCGGTAAAGAGGATGAAGTGTAAGTATCAGGATCTGAAGTAGCTAGAGAAGACGAGGCCGGCGGGCTGTCATGGGAAGAGCAGAAAGGGAAAACTGTTTCATGAAAAACGACGTCATGAGTAACAAAACATTTGTGAGAAAGAGGGTCATAGAGGCCATAGCCTTTTTGAGAATAAGGATATCCCATAAAAATGCAAGGAAGAGCCCGAGGACTAAACTTGTCACAGAGACCAACAGTAGTGGCATAACATCGACAGCCAAAAACACAAAGATGGTCGAGGATGGGAGGTTTTTCAAATAACTTTTCAAAAGGGCTAACACCGTGGACAGAAGAGGAAAGGAGACGGTTAATGAGGTAAGTGGCGGTGAGAAGACATTCCCCCCAAAATTGAGAGGGAATGTGTGCTTGAAACATCAAGGTGTGAGCCACATCAAGAAGGTGACGATGCTTGCGTTCGACGACATCATTTTGTTGAGGGGTGTAGACACAAGAGGACTCATGAATGATGCCACGCTGAGAGAGAAAAGTACGACACTCGGAGGAAAAAAATTCAGTGCCGTTGTTAGAACGGATCCGACGAACAGAATAACCAAATTAAGTAGGGGCCATGGAGAAAAAATATTGAATTTTGGAAAAAACTTGGCTTTTAAATTTAAGGAGGAAAGTCCAAGTGGCGCGGGAAAAGTCGTCAACAATAATAAGAAAATATCGGGCACCATCGCGGGTGGGGGTCCGGTGAGGACCCCAAACATCCATGTGGACAAGCTCAAAAATATTTTGGGTAATAGTGTGACTCGTGGGAAAATGTTGGCGAGTTTGTTTAGCCAAAGGGCATATGAAGCAAGAAAAAGAAGAAAGGCAAGAAATGGAATAGTTGTATGAAGAAAAATTGCGTAGGGAAGAATGGCCAAGACGTTGATGTAAAAGTTCATAAGAAATGCTATTATTAATAAAACTGGAATTACAAGCAGGAAGCTGTTTGGGAGTACAAAAAGTACTTTTTAAGGAAAATAAATATTCAGAAAAATTGAATGGAAATTTGTGGGGAATTCAAAACAAAGAAAGTAAAGCCCATGATTAGCCTTGTTGAGCCCGGTCAGATCCCCAGTCGTACGGTCCTGAAAAACATAAAAATCATCGAAAAACAAAGCCACACAATTATTGTCACGGGTTAGTTTCTGGATGGATAATAAATTATGTTTGAACTGTGGGGCAAATAAAATATTATTTAAGTGAAGGTTAGGGTATGGGCGACAATGACCGATATGAGTGACGGGGCGAGTCGAGCGGTCAGGTAAGGTGATTTTTATGGGGGTGATGCATGGATGGTATGAACTTAAAAGCGTTAAATTGCAAGTGATGTGATCACTTGCCCCCGAGTCTATAATCCATAAAGATGAAATAGATGGAGCAAAGGAAGAAACGGTACCTAAAAATGGGTCAGATGGACTTACTTGGTTGAGGAGAGTCAAAAGCCTTTGTTGTTGGTCAGCAGAGAGGTTGAGGCCCGTGGAGCCCCTATAAATATTGCTTGGGCTTGAAGGAGCAGGGCCCATAATGCTAGGAGTCAGATAAAGGCTTCCATAGTGATGGGTAGTGGACAATTAAGGTCCAAGCCTAAGGGGAGAAGGCCTAAAAGGGACAGGAGCAAGCCCCCTGTCGATGGCTGCATTATGGGCTAGAGGGCCATGGTTAGTGGGCCGCCGACGGGGTCCAGCTTTGGGCCTAGCCCGCGAGTCCGTGGGATAGCCCACAAGCTGGTAGCAGACCTCGTGGGTATGCCTGGGCTTATGGCAATAGCTACACACAGCCCGTTGGGCCACTGATGCAGGCGAGTGGGGCATGCCACGCAGGCCAGAGATGGCGTCTGGCCTACTCGCGAGCTGAAAGGGGTCTATGGGCCAAGGGCCAGAAGGCCCATGTGGACGGTTGCGGAAGAAGAGAGTGAGAGGTTGCTCGCGTCGCGCCTGGAAGGCACTGTTCTCACCGGAAGGGTTCCAACCGTCGTGCTGGAGCTGCTGGTGGGCATCCTGTTTGGCCAGGGCGTAAGTTTTCTCCACAGAGGGGAGTTCTTCCCGGGAGAGAATGTTGCTGCGGAGGGTGTTGAATACCTCCGGCAACGCGAGGAGGAACTTCATCGTGAAGTCCTCCTGGTCCTTCGTCTGGAGGTGGCGGTTGATGTCGCACTGGCACTTGCCGCAGTCGCAGTGAGTCGGGGGGTCGTAAGCGTCGAGCTCGCTGTGGAGATCTTTGAGGCGAACGTAAAAGGTTGTGAGATCTTCGCCAGACGCGCCGTCGGGGAGGCGCAAATCGCCAACAGCCTGCTGTAGGGAGAACTTCTGGGTGCCAGAAATCTTCGCGAAGCTGTCTTGGAGAGAAGCCCAGATCGCGTCAACCGTGTCGGGGCGAGAGACCATGCTCTTGAGGTGGGGTTCGACCAAGTGAAAGAGCCACGTCTTCAGAGCGGCTTGGCACTGGCCCCATTTGGCGGCTGCATCAACGTCATCGGCAGGGCGAGGAAGAAGGCCAATGAGGAATGGGAGCTTGTTGCGGGCAAGGAAGACGGTGTGGATCTGCGAGCTCCAGATCCCCCAATTTGCTTCGCCAGTTAGCTTCTTAGAGACGACGCTAACATTTTGCAAATCGGTGGGAGAAAGGAGGTAAGGGTCATGATTGACCGCGGGAATAGTCAGTGATGCGGGAGAGGAGGTCGAAGATTGGTTTGGAGTGGCCATTGGAGGTGGCGGCGGCGGTGGTTAAGGTTCCGATTAGAGGAAAGGGAGGCAGCTAGGGTTCCAAAGGGGGTAGGGGTATCGGGGTAATTTTGAGAAAAAAGAGGGGTAAAAAGGTAAAGGTTGGAAATATAAGGGATACATAAAAAAATATAGATAAAAAAAAATGTTACATTATACTCGATGGCCAGAAAAAAAATTGGAGGAAGCAGGTCCTAAAGGAACAGTGGCTGGGATACCATGTAAGAAAAGGTGAAAATGGGGAGAAAAGGCCAGAGATGTGTAACTGAATTCTCTATTATGCAAACTTAATTATCTGTACAAGCAGCCTATTACATTTATAATATAAGAACCTAGCTAATATAGGAAACTATATTTACAACATAATTACAATATATTGAGCATGATTCTAGTGCTCAGTATGGTAACGTAGTTGGTAGGATTCTATGTACATTAACACTCCCCCTCAAGCCGGAAATTTGTACAAATCAAATACTCCAAGCTTAGAGAGAAGGTGTCAATGTTGCTTACTGCAAAGTGCCTTTGTCAACAAGTCTGCAAGTTGTTTAAAAGTGGGAACATGTTGAGTTGTAATGATACCCTGTAAAAGCTTTTCTCTCACGTAGTGACACCTTGAAAGGACAGAATATAGAGACATTCAGGAACCACATCACGTCATCCCAGTAACCAAAACATTCTCTTTTATTCGAAGGCGTGTAAAAACTTGTGTAATTTTGCAGTTGCTTGATATTATGGAGGGAGAGCCCAATCACGTAACCAGTGGCGGAGTTGCAGGTGACTCGTTCCCATGGACAACAGTCACTCCCCGAATCATCAACCCACGAAGGAAGAAGACGGTCTGCATCAGCACCGCTGTATCTGACGAACTCTTTGAATTGGAGTATAGCCATCCTCTCTTCATCAAAGCAACCTCCAAGCCCATGAATTTGAACCGCCGCTATGAAACCCCACAAAAAGTACCTCACTGCAGGCCTTTCCATCGGGAAATGTATGCCGAACTCTTCTGCTGATTGTTACAACATTTCTATAATACTTGGTACAGAAATGAGTCAAGTCTACGCAGGGAATAGGAGTCACGGGTTGTTAGGACAAGCAAAGAAGGAAACCTGATGATCAAATAGAGGAAAATCTGGATACGATGCAGCTAATTCAATTAAATAGAATGGTCGAGGGACAAGTACTGGACTATCTCCGTGTCTTATTGAAGCAAGATAGTAAAAGACTTAAATTGTACACTGTCAGAACAAGCCAAAAACAAGTAGAAAGTCCAAAAAAGCTAAATAAAGAAGTGGAATACGAAGACTTAAGACCTCTTCGCTGTAGTCTCTATGCTTTGGTATGGTAAGCTTTGATTTTTCGTTCATTGAATGTAGCGTTAGCTTAGAGGCCATAAAATAAAAATGTAGCCTTAGGTAGCTACTACATACAACATTCAGTTATCTTGTTTGCAATAAAATATAAAATCAATATTAAAATATGGTGCCGACATTCAATTATCTTTTATAAATGTGATGTTAAGAGAGAGCCAGTCTTATGTTGAAACGGAGACTCAAATATTTGCACCTTATAAGGCGTGGGCTATCTTCTACTACTGCTCATGAGTTTTGGCAGGCTTGGGCCTATTCTTACATGGTATTAGAGCCAAATCTCTTCATTACTGATGGTAGTGGACTGGGCCCTCTCGCATGAAACCCAAAAATGTTGGATTGCGAGCTAGTGTTATGAGAGAGCTAGTCTCATGTTGGAACGGAGACTCAATTTCTGTTGAAGAGGGGTGGCCCTCTTAAACGTTCAATGGCTCGACAAGTTTTTGACAATTAGCTGATGCCCAACAGGCACAGTTTGCATTGTACCCGTTCTTTTGTGGAACCGAGGAAATAGGAGTCGGATTGTGTTGGAAACCCCAGCAACCTGTGACCTGCTGCTTTGGCCTGGCCTAGGCTTTAACACCTATTCCCTTAACCTGCTTTCTTTGGATCTTCAACAACTTCGGCCTGAACCTACTATTGTTGGAGCTTGAGAATGCATTACTTGCTTGATGACTGTAGAATGAGTCAAATAGACGGAAGAAGACCTTTGAGCAATTACTTCGACTTTTCTGGAGGACAAAATTATTGAGTGTGAACGACTTGACCTTGGTGCAAACTTTTTGACGATTATTTAGATAGCCGGCCAGGGACAGTTCACATTATCCTTCTCTTAGTGACTTAGTCTGAGTAAACTAGGGACCACAGAGTGTGATTTAAAAACGATTCTCAGTTGGCGTTGTCCCTTTCCATTTCCCCACAATTTTCTTTTTCTGGGTCCTCTTCTGGGGTAAGTCTGCACCAAAGTAAGATGAATCAAAGTTTTGGAATCTAAAAAGTCAGAAATGTTGTTTACCATAAGCGAAGGTGTTCAGAATTTGTCAATAACTATGGTGCAAAACAATAGTGGAATACTGACAGGGATGGCCTGATAAGAAACACTAGTAGTACAAGCAAATGGTGCAACTGAAAACTGCGTTTTCGACAAAATGAGTTTAAGCCCCTGGAAGAAGTGCAAGTTGGCTATAAGGATCCGTGTTCTTCAGTAATTGTTCGTAGGTAAAATAGAAAGGATATACTTCTTCCAAATGTGGGGGACCTTTCCAACCTGTTGAAGAGGCTTACTTTTCTGGCATCAGTTCGATAAGTTGATTTTTTCAACATTGTAGACGGTTCCCTTAGACTAGGAAAGAAAGGGAGACACATATACATGGTACAATGATTTCTGAAATGAATATGCTTGATGAAAATGACTTCTTTTAATGATGACGGATTAGTTAAAAGAAAAGAAAATGATAAATCTAATAGCACAATTAACTTAAATTAGAGTGTGGAATATTGCATTCCTCATTTACTTTTCAAATTAGAAAAGTCTTTTTTTATTGGGCATGACATCTGAAAATGGCAAAGTAACTATTCTAATTCAGGCCTGGGTTAGCTATGGACTCCACGTCTTGATGCCTTATATCTGGTTGTAAGAGGCTTGAACATATCTTTAGTTGTTTATTTTTTTTCCAAGTAAAGATATAATTTTTGTCTGAGTTTAATTTTTTCAGAGTTTAACATATTTAATTTTTAACATAATCTCAAAACTTAAAATAAATTTATATAATTAAATATTGAAGGACTTCTTCGTATATACAATTTCTTAACACTTCTTTCCCTCCCAAAAGGGTCAAGATCTTCGTCCGTCGCACGCGGCAGCCTCCGAGTCTACTCGCAGTAATTGACTCTACTTTCTTTTTACCCTCTTTGGTTTTCAATTTCACTGTCAAGGTCTGAGCTTTCAGGTGACGGAGCCCCCTGCTTCTTGCATGGGATTCTGTGAGTTCACTCTTGTCTTCTTTGTCTGTTGGCGGCGCGCAACTTGTTTATCCTGATTCTCTTCATTGTGGATGAGACTTTTTGTATGTATTCGTCTTGAGTTTTCCCATCGGCTAGCAGGAAGCTTCCTGTGGTTATTTCTGCCTTTCTTTAGTGCAACTGGACCCTCCGTAACCTCTGCTTTGTTGTATGGCTCTGGTTTGTTAACACGATGCCTTGGTGGGATCTGAGATCTCTTTATCGTTCCTGGATTTCTCGGGTTAGTGGGTTTTATGTTTGTCAAAGTTCTAGCTCTTAACACTGGTGTTTGAATTCATTTTACTGAGGTAATGTAAGTTGAGGATTTTTGGCCTTTCGCCGTTTCTAATGTGCTCGGCGTTGCTCTTGTTGTGGCAATGAGCGATTTGTGTGCATTAAGAGTAATAGCAGTGATGGAAATTTATGTCAAGCCATTCACTCTTCCTTTCCTGTCCGTTTGGGTTCGGTTGCGCCGGGGCGAATCCATGGCTGATTGTTGGCTTTATGTATTTGGGGCCAAATTTGCTAGGCAGGAGAGAAATTTTAGGAATGAATTGTTTCAAGAGTTGTTTCGATGTGATGTACTTTCCACACGACATTCATATCCATGAACATCCATGCCTTGCCTTTTAAATTAGACTGTCTAATATTTTTACAACTATTGAGGCTTTACACCGTGTATTCTCATGATTAATGGGGATTTGATATTGAACTCATCATAACCTACTCCCAGCTACTTTTGGTTGGTCCTTTGGAACCTCTTTCCACCATTCAGTGTTATCTAGAATCGTCAGGCCTTTCTTTGGTTTCTGGCGTATCTAATTCTTAACTTGGCTGTTGTTAGTGTAGAGTTATCAGTTACGGTATAGACTTTTAGCTTGTTGGATTAGTTTAGCCAATTTTGGGGATGGTCACCTCAGCATGTTTAGTGTATATGAGATATTTTCGAGCTTGATTACCTTCATATATTTTATGTAAGCACAATCCTTATTTGTCCTTGTGTTATTACTTCCTCGGAAAATTCTGATGAGACAAAAAGAAAGAAAAGAAAGAAAAAGAAAAAGCAGATCTTTCTTGTGTGTGACTGTGCATTGGTGTTCTAATAAATTTGTGAGATGAAAATCAGTTGATCCAGATTGAAATGTGCCATTTTTGTCTTTAGACCTTTCAAAGATAGCTGCTTCCTCTCCAGATATTTCCTGTCAAATTGAAACCGAATTTGATATCTTTCTTCTGTTTCAACATTGTTTCTGCCGGTTTCATGCCTTGTTGAGGCTAACTTTGAGATTTATTCTTTCAATAGGGCTCTCCAAAATCCTTGTAGAAGCAATTATGACTCATAGGACTGATTCATAGGTATGTTTAGATTTAGTATCAGTGTTTGCATTTTGAATTTCCAGACACAAATGAAATTAGCTTTGTGGTAAGTTTTACATGTCAGATTTGGTTTCTAGTTGGGACACTTATCTTTCCAGCGATACTTGTAGTTAGAATAGATTTGGAACTTTCTTAACTGCCCTTTATGAGTGTTACGTGGTCAGGATCTCCTAGAATAAGTATAAAGTCATCCGTGTAAGATGTAATCTGATGTCTTAAATTTAAAGTTCGCTTTTCAAGACCAAACTACATGAGTCTTGGAGTTATCTTGATATGTATTCTGAAGGTTGACTTGTTGGGGTTATCTAGGATGTGTCGAGCAAGAAGTCAGAGATTTCTGTGGTTGCTAGTGATTTTTTTTCTTCCAGTGATTTTCCATTGATAGAGCACAGGAATCAAGAGGTATGTATTATCTTTCCCAAATAATGTATTTAAGTGAGATAAGTAGTTCCTTGGGCTTACAGAATTGCAATCTGCACACCTTATGCTTTAATGTGTTACTGGTACAAATGGAGGAGGAACTTTGGTTCTCACAATTGCTAAAGTGACATAGGATTCTTCATTTTCTGTATGTATTTTGAAATATAGATAAGGTAGAGGAAGCATTCTTATTCCGTCCTTTTCTTCCTCTTCTTCTCTTTTGCTTTTATATTTAGACCTGCATACACGGACTGTTTATAGTTCCTTTGCTAATTGTAGCCTTCCTAGGTGAGTCATCTTCTTATTCAATGACTACATTGGTAAAATTATGACTGGGTATATAGCCCTTTCTTTTGTGTCGGATACTTGAGACTGTTTGTTGTGCTCCTGATTTGTGTTCACATAGGAAGCTTATTAAGAAATTTTGTAGTAATGGTGCTAAAGCTGCAAGAAAATGACAAATTTTCTGAGGTGTTTCCAATTTCTGATAAAAATTCTCAATGACCTGGATCAAAAAAATATTCCTTCTTGGCCAAATACGGGTTATTTTTTTTATTTTTTATTTTTTTTATATATAAATATTTTTGGTGTGTAATGTTGATATTAATGATTGTATACATAACCATACTAACATATACATTTCAGAAAACTTCTGTTACATCTTTAGATAATTGGGTTAGTCCAAACATGACTCATTGTGGCACATGGAAAATATCCAGATTTTGGTCTGCCTTTGGGTGGATGAAGTGGAATGATGGAAGTAGGAGTTCATTAAGTGCACAATGCACATACGTCCTTTGTGGTTTGATGGTGTTCTATTTGGACCGACTAGGTTTTTCAATCTCCAAAGACATCCCAGTTGTTTGAAAATTTTCATTTTATCCAGTTTCTGTTTTAATCACTGATGGAAAGTCCTTCGAGGTGCACATGATTTTTTTGAGTACTGTTCTGTCATGTGGGCAGCAGATTTTATGAATATGCTTGCAAAATTTTTGTATGTAATAGATATTTTGATACTACTAGAAGAGGGAAGAACCCCCTAAATGAGTGAATTAGAAGGCCAAATAGAAAATGAACGTCAATTTTCCCATCCAGCTGTTTGACTGAACCCCATCAACCAGCTATCCCCTATTGTTCCTTTGCTTCTTTCATTCCCTTTCTTCTCTTTCTTCCAATATGGACTGATCACTTTCTTTTTTCCACCCATCAAAACCACCAAAACCTTTTCCAAATATATGCATTCTTCAGTTTAATCTTGCAAATTATGAGTATGAGTTGGTTAAAGAAGATGGATTCTTTATGGAGGACCTTGCTGTAGTGGCATCTGTAGTCTTGTATTGCCTCCCCCCCTCTCCTTTGGATGAAAGAATTGAGAGGAAACAACATGATAAAGGGCAATCAAGAGCTTGTAGATCTCCATTGCCGGTCTTTGTTTTTGTTGGTCTGAAGAGATTGAGATTTAATGACCAAAGCAAAGGGATTGGCGGAGGATAATATGTTTTTGCCTTGGTGTGTTGCCAAAGTCTTAGCTTCTTTCTCTATGAGATTCATGCGTGTAAAGTGAATTTCGTAATTTTGTAAAAGCATCTCATTATTTCTAGCTAGCATTTGAAACATGAAATTAAAGTGAGCACAAAAAAGAAAAGAAAAAGAAAAAGCTTCTTGATTTCTGTCCAAACACCTCAGTGCTACACATTCAGTCCTCCTCCATACTCTAAAGCTCCTCCGCTCTCTAGCCTCTACCTCTACCTCTAATCCGCAATGACCACCCAAAACCTTATGTAAGCTCCTTATTTGACCAGCTACAATTAGGGGATTTCAATGAAAAGAGGCAGGAAGGAATTGTATAGTGTGATCAACACATTAGAAGCTACGGGAGATCAGTCGAACATTGTAAAATCACAAGAAATGTTTGTGCGTTTTACCCTATACATCTTTCTTAAGTGCTTTGATTCTGGTATTTGTAAGACTCTTCTCCTTTTCTTAATCCTTTTTAGTGTAAAACTTCATAATCCATGCAAGACTTGTATACTAGTTATGATATATGCAACTAAAAGGGAACTTTTCATAGAAATTGAAAATTTCTGGTGCAACAATGCTTCTGTATTGTGCATAAGTGTGCCAGGTTTTCTGTAGATGGATCCAGGGTATCAGTTTGGTAGCAGTGAGTAATTGTTAACTAATTGATGTGAACAAAAGTAGGGTGAAAACAATGAGGAAGCATCTAACTTGTATGGGTGCAATACTATATTTTCTTTCACCGCAGCAATCATGACCATAGCTGTGCCTACTGGAATCTAAAACTTTAGTTGAATTGCAACATGTTTTTGAGAAACAAGGGGGAGAAGTTATTTTCCGTAGGCTTCATCTTTTTGTTTAGCATAGGAGGACTCACTGGACTAGTCCTAGCAAATTCTGGGTTAGACATTGCTCTACATGATGCTTATCATGCGGTTGCACATTCTATTTTGTATCTCCATGGGAGCCGTTTTTTCATTGTTTGCAGATTTGACTATTGGGTGGATAAAATGTTTGGTCGGACATACCCTGAAACTTCATGTCAAATCCATTTTGTTATTTCCATTGCTTCAAGTGATTGTTACGACCATGAAGAAATGATGACCTCTTGCTTGGGATTTTTCTCTTCTTCTTCTGCATCTCGTTCTTTTTCTTACAACAGGCCAAACATATCATTACAGGTGTCATATCAGAGAGAAGTAACAGTTGTGATACCAGATTACTCTAAAATCTCATTGTGCTTTTTATACAACAGGAAAGAATGAGGGAAATCCAGCTTGGTTCACACACTGTAAGGTCTCATGGATTCACAGTTGCAAGGACACATATGCATGACTGGTTGATACTCATGCTTCTGGTGCTGATTGAGGCCATCTTACTAATAATCCCTCCATTTTATCGCTTTGTTGGGAAGGATATGATGAGTGACCTCAAATATCCCTTCAAAAGTAATACAGTGCCTGCTTGGGCAGTTCCTGTAAGTTTCCGTATGTGATTAGAATCTGGATGACACTGTAGTATTGTTTATGCAGTATTAGAGTGGCAGCACTGATGCTCTATGTTCTGATTTTTGAATGGTTAGATTTATTCAGTCCTGTTGCCTTGTGCAATTTTTGTCATTGTCTACTTCCGTAGGAGAGATGTCTATGACCTTCATCATGCCATACTAGGTAGGGTGATGAAATCTTTTCTTCCTACATTGTTTCATTGTGAAAACATTTCTGGTTTGCAATAGCTAAAGATGTCATAGTTTTTGTGTCTCGATTGGGATTGTTTCACCATTGGAAATTGCTTTTTTGGTGCAGGTCTCCTATACTCTGTTCTTGTCACGGCTGTTATTACAGATGCCATAAAAGATGCAGTTGGTCGACCTCGGCCAGACTTCTTTTGGCGTTGTTTTCCTGATGGAAAGGATGTATGTCTAGAATTGCATGTGCTTTGTACTTGCTTCAAGAAGAATATAGTCTCTTTCAGTCAGTTTAAATCACGTATTTGATAATGGTACTTAATCACTAACAACTCCTCAGGTTTATGATGCATTGGGAAATGTTGTATGCCATGGTGACAAAAATATCATAAAGGAAGGACATAAGAGTTTTCCAAGTGGTCATACCTCATGTAAGCTGCGCTATGCTACATCTCTGCTTTTATATTACAATTTATGCTAAACAGTAGAAATAATTTGAAGGATAAATTACATGCAACCACTCCAAAGTAGTTTTCTTGCTGCAATTTCATTGGCAAATTTCAGTGTAATTGGTCCACATCCAAATTGGAAAGAGTGGTTGCAGTATGCCTTCACAATTAAGTCACTTGTTAAAGTGTGATAGGGTTGCTACATCTTTCCAGGACTTCCATTTTTTAGCGTATGGAGCAGTTAGTTCTCATTTTTAGATTTCAGAACTGCCCAAATTATCCCTAAATGTTTGCAAGAGGAGACCCCAACCGTCCTTGGCATGTAGTGCAATGAAGTTGGTCTTAATGGAGGTGTGAACTTCTGCTACTTTTGACCAGATGATTCTCATATGTGTGCATCTTTGTTGGTATGGTTGTGGTTTTTGGGATTCGAGAGATTCAGTGCAGACACTGGTGGTATGTTTTGTTGTGGGCATTCACTGGTGGAGAACTACAAGGTTTGGTCGCCAGGATAGGTTGTCTAGGGCTCCGGGCGATGCAGATGGGGAAAGAATTTCTGGACACTGGGCTTTTTGGTTGCTTGTGGCCATAAAGCGGTAGGTGTTTGCCTGGTGTTTTAGGTGTCTATGTTGGCCCTTGTGTTTATTCTGGTGCCTTTGAGGTTGGGTTTGGTGTTTTCTAAGAATGGGTCTTCCGGGTTTTGTTGCATAGCTTTCAGTGTTGTGCAGGGGGGTATCTTCATTTAGATGTTTTAGGGATTATTGGATGACTTGGGGTGGTGGGGTAATGTGTGAGAGAATGAGAATGCATCTGTGAGCATTTGGTTTTGATACGTGATGTTCTTTGACTAGGACATTGCCTGTTAGCTGATGACTGTTGGTTTTGTGTGTATTGGGTTGGCCAAAATTGTGTTGGTCAGCACGGTGACTCGGGTGATTCGTTTAGGTTTGTTTCAGTTGATTGTATGTTTGGCCATAACGTTTTGTTTAATTAGCATCAATGCAAGTGACAAATAAGGGCAATTCAGAAATTTTAGAAGGTTGGAATTAAGTTTCAGCTGCAGGTATGAGTCCAGAGTACACATGTTTGCCACATGGTACCACACGTTTCATATTTCATCGAGTATGGAGGGACACAAACCATTACAATTTTTTTGAATTGGGTTGTCAGTCAGGAAATTGATTGTCAGTGTGGACAACAGAAAGAGGGTATCTTTTCTGTGTGGTTCATGTAATCTACTTGGAAGTGAATCTTTAACGGGTGAGGGCATAATTGGAGAAAATGCATGATCAAGAGGAAGTTCGAGCACATTATAGCAGAGTATATATATACCGGGTCATTCAGAAGAATTCTTAGGTTTGAGGAAATTTTGATTCAATTTGCAGGGTCCTTTGCTGGTCTGGGCTTTCTGTCTCTGTACGCATGTGGAAAAATAAGGGTATTTGACCGCCAAGGCCATGTTGCAAAACTCTGCATCGTTTTTCTTCCTCTACTCGCTGCATCACTTGTTGGCATTTCACGGGTGGATGACTACTGGCACCATTGGCAAGATGTGTTTGCAGGAGGCTCTTCTAGGTTTGTGCTAATATAATATCTCAATTAGTATTATTGTAGTAAGTACTAAAGCAATCTATGGGATGCTTGACTTCACTGACCATTGGACGAGCTTTTTCGCAGGGTTCACAGTAGCTATGTTTTGCTATTTGCAGTTCTTTGCACCCCCATATCATCCTGAAGGTATGGTTTTATCCTGATCTAATCTCTATACTGCGTTTTGGTTTCTGGGAATGTTAAGTCCCTAACATGATATTGGAAGTCTGCTTCTGTTTTATTTAATTATTGCGCTCAATAACATTACTTAGCGATTCAAGCTGAAGCTCTTAAACAATATGATTGTCAGCATGGCAGTCGAAAGTTGATTGCACTCTCCTGCACCATTGTCTTCAAAATGATCTGATATAAAATTTGTAATTATTGCGTTCAACAACATTACTTAGCGATTCAAGCATGTCAGTCGAAAGTTGATTGCACTCTCCTGCACCATTGTCTTCAAAATGATCTGATATAAAATTTGAAAGCAGAAGCATGCTTGAGGTGCTTTTTTTTTGGTCTCTTCGCAAGACCCAAGAAATTCTATTACTCATTTGATCTCGTCCACATACTATTGTAGGTTGGGGGCCTTATGCTTACTTCCATGCGATTGCGGAGTCTGGGGCAAGTAGGCAAGCAGTCGGTGCTGCAGATGCGAGCAGTGCGCAGGCCATGGAGGCGCAGGTTAACAACAACCAAGATGAAAGAAGCATGCACGGATGTGCGGGTATATCACTAGCTTGTAACTCTAGTACAACGGTCGATGACGTCGAATCTGGGAGGAAATAATTCTGTACATTTCCTGCTAGACACTTCAATCTCTCCCGTTTTCTTTTATCTACATCAGGCAGTTGTATATCCAATGTGTGAACTTTTCCCCATGTTGCCTGTTTTTCCTTTTTGAACAAAGTTTCTAGCTTTAGCAATTTCGACATTTGCTCTATTCACACCAGAAAGCGAAACACAGCTTCAAAACAACAGAAGGCCTGATTTCCTGATTCTAGATTTCTCTTACATCCTTCATTGTTTGAATCCATTCAGTTGACATAATGTGACCTACTTTATCGAACAAATTATTAGAGTGTGAGGTTCCATTTCAAAATCTTAAGGCATTAGGTAGAGAATTCTCATCACTTATAAGATCATAGGTTCATTTTCTCACTTCCAATGTGGGACAACATCCGCCCTCAACACAAATGTCTACTTATTCACGCTAATACATATTAACACCAGTAATATATTGACATTAAATGAGAAAATGGCACTGATGAATAATGCAGATTAACCAGATTGATATATTAGATCACTGGGCATCCTCCGGGATTTGGTGGCTATGGTGGTTGGTGGGTCGCAGTTTGGCAACTCTCGTTTCTTGGCTTTGCGATTCAACCTCTTGCGGTTGGTGACGAGGGTTCGTTGTCGGTGGTGCTTGGTGGCTTGTTTCTTTTGAGAACCACCATCAAGTTGACGGTGATATGCAATCCATTGGAAGGCCGCAGTCAATGATACGACATTAATGACGATTAAAAATTGTGCTTTAATCACTCGAAGTCATTGATGCAGCAAAGTGGAGGTACAATTAGACGACCCAAAATCAGTGTGCTTGCTTGAACTTCCATAAATAGCTCTAAACTATGCCCTACGGTTTATTTACGTGTGATTATAGTCCATTAAACATTTATTTTTAAGCTATTGATTTTTTGTATATTCTACTAGAGTAAAGAAACCATACGATAAGCTTGGGAGAATTATCTTATGGACGAGATCTTACGTAAGCGGCTCCGGAATTGGACGTATCAACGAAATGGTGAATCTTTAAGATTTGCCATTATTACAGAAGATCTCAGACAATAAAGATTCGTGATTTCAATTTAGCCTGAGAGCTGATTCTTCTTTTTATATATGAAGTTCGTGGAGAACTCCATTATTGTTTCTGCATCGGTTACGTATCAGAAAGAGCAGTGAGAAGCCATTGAAATTAAGGTACATTCTTCTTTTATTGTTCTCTTTTCTATATCGTACAGCCTATACTTTTCATTCTGTTTGCCATCAATTTTCATTGCTTCAGCTTCCGTTCCCTTTAGTTAGAGTTAAGTCGCTCCAAGGGGTTAAAAGCGTTTTGCTTTAGGACTTTGTAAAGGCCGTTGATCTCTTTTCTTGCTCTGCGATATGAATAAGACTTGCATCTGCTATACTCATCCGGGTATTGAACTGTATATGGAAGATATGAGGAGTATGGAAGGTGTTTGTGTTGTGAGCCGACAGAGGTGCAGTGGTGGGGTTGGTGTTTGTGAGAACCTTGCGTGTTCTTCTCTGAAATTTGTTTGCCGCGGTGTTGAGGCTTCTGAGATGGAGCATGAATGCTGCCATGGAATCAAATATTGGAGCATTTTATCATTTTTTTTTGTCAAAGCTGACTAAATATGTTTTCTTATTTCAGAAAATGGGTCGTGGAAAACTTACAATGGAGCTCATAAAGAAGGAGAAATGTCGTGAGTTGACTTTTAAAAAGAGAAAGAATGGTCTGCTGAAGAAGGCAGAGGAGTTCTCCATCCTTTGTGCCGTTGATACCTGCGTGATCATCTATGGACCTAATATAAATGGCCGGCCACTCAAGCTTTTCACTTGGCCGCCAGAACGTGAAGAAGTCGAGCGCGTCATTAAGCGGTATAGGACTGATACAGTGCTTAAACCTAGTAGGGTATGTTCCGATTTGTTGGATTTTTTCATAGATAGGAAGAAGAAGGCCAATGATCAGACTTCAAGGTTGCAGAAGCAAATATTCGAGGCCAAGTACCCAACATGGGATGATCGTATTGAAATGTTAGCTGAGGATCAACTAAGGACGCTTCTTGATGTTCTGGACGCCAAGGTTGAAGCTGCGGGATAAGAATTAACAAGATTAAAGGAAATCAGCAAATGCTGGAAGAAGCAATGATCGGAAAACCACAGAGGATGGTTGCAGCAGGCCTTGGTCCTCAGCCTGAATTAATCGGAAACCAATTTAGCAGCATGCAGGCCTTGTGCCAAGACCAACTTTTTGACTATCCCCCGGAGCCACTTGATACTCAGTGGTTCTCTCAATCCCAAACTGACCAGGTACCACAAATGCTTCCGTTCGATCCTACTCTGATGGACAATTCTTTCATGCAACTGCTGTATGGTGAAGATTTGACTAAATTCAGCAGCGTGTCGACCAGCAATAATCATGCCCCCTCTATGAATCCGGCTGATTATAATATGCTGTCTGGGTTTCCTTCGAATACAATCTTAAGCCATTCTAGTGCTCCGTTAAACTACTATGGCCTCACCAGACAGTTCACGCCACAACTTATGCAGTGCCCGACGGTATCGGATATTTCTGCTCATATGCATGGCTTCCAGGCGAATGATTTGTATGATATCTACGAGCGTGATGTGAAGAACAGACATTTGATGTGAAGAACAAGGACGCTCTTGCTTTGGGATCTTCAAGGCTAGTTTGGTTTTCTCAGTTACTTCTGACTTCAGTCTCTTAACTTTATATGCTTCTAATGTTTGTGACTCCGATCTTCTTCCCACAAATCACTGTAGTGTTGAATATCCTCTTCATTATCACAAAAAAGTCAGGACATTATTTGTCTCTTTTTTGCTATTTTTAGATGAAATATGGAGGGGCTAAATAAGAAAAATATGCTTACAATTTCTCTTTCTTTGACTTACTTTTCTTACAAACATGTATCCAGAGAAATGGTAGAAGAGTCGCTAGTATCCCTTACTTGACTGGGATAAACCCACTTTTCATATACTACCCAAAAAAGAGCTAAGACTATGTCAAAGAAGATTTCTAATTATGTGTTCGGCGTTCCTGTTCATATTGACCAACGGCTGGTATTTTGAGACACGTTTTTAGCATTTAGTTAGTCAATCTTTTGATTCATAAACAGTCCAAAAAGAAGCCTAAATATGAGACTGAATAGTCTCGGTGCTTGCAACTTGTCGATCCTAAGCTTCTAGGAAAAGGCTTGGACAGTATTAGACTTGCCCAAATGACTTCGTAGACCTGGTCCTTGAGCAGACCGTGTGATTCTAATGTTCTTTAAGGTGGGTCTACAGAAGATTATAGTTGTTTTGTTCTTAGGTTTTGAATTCAATATTCTGTTTATTAATAAACGACGTAGACAAAGATAAACCATCACTTGGCGAAACCGAAAAAAAGAAAGGGAAAAAGAACTGAAAATTAACCATCTACGACATTGCTGGGATTAATTAACCAGAACAATAATTTCAACATCCATGGAAGCTAAAGAAAGAAAATTGAACTGGTAGATGAGAAATTGCTCTTCATATCTCAATTACAAACCCCTTGTGGAGAATTCTGCTAAGACAGGTGTGATTTTAAGGTATCCAAACTAGAACCATATCCTATGCCTTGGCCGTATCCAAACCCCACACCAACGCCGCAACCTATTCCAACCCCAAAAACCAGCTGCAGGTGGTTCCACGGCCAGCCACCGTAACCCATCCCTCCAACCAACCCAAAGCCCATTCCAACACCACAACCAACTCCGGCACCGACTCCAGGCCCCAACACTACTTCCTCAGCCTTGCGGTCGTTCTGGAGAAATTTGGCCACCGGGAACTGCTTCTTCTCATTCTTTTGCCTGTGGCTGATGCTTCCCTTCCACCTCCACAAGGAGTCAGAATCAGTATCCATGTATTTGGGGCTTGGTCTCATGGTGCGAGTCAAACAGTGGGCAAAGATGATAGGAAAGTGTATGTTGCCCAATTGTTTGAATGAATCCTTATCTGTTACGTCGTGCAAACGTGCTGCGTGACCTCCCACTTCTTGGCTCTTAGCACCCCACTTGTATTCAAGCATATATTCGCAGTAATAATCTTTATGACTGTCTCACGACGTCGTTTCCAACCTCTTTTACTGTAAATCTTTCCTGTCACTAAGCCTTGAGCGGTCAATGGCACAGGGTCCTGAAGTTGGAAACAGAGAAATTTCTTCTAAGTCCAAAGTCTAATATAAAGGTAGCTATAAATAAGAGGGTCATTTCATCTAAATTTCACTTTAGTTGATCTTAATCTTTTATGTAAGACCTCACGTTACACATGGAAAACTACAATGAATATACCTAACCCGAGTTTTGATATCCCATCAAAAGGTCAGAAAGTTTAATTTATGAATAAAAAAGTCTTGATTTTATGTAAACTTTTCTTCTAAGATCTTAATTGAGTGTAAGACTGATGTGCACTCAAATTCAAATGATCATAATTACTGCAACGCAAATCTTTCCGCTGCCAAAAAGGAAAAATCACTAGCCAGAACGCCGATGGGGCTTTCAAGCAGAAGGTCGCCATTTTCAACGACTTCCACGTACATCTACTTGTAAGGAAAGCGAAGGAAGTTTTGAAAACCAACGTGGGGGACCTCTTCTCGAGGGTGAAAGTCAGGGCCCTCGATAGGTAGGTCAGAGGAAGAAAGATCCGATGGCATAAACTAATTGGTTATCGCCCCTCTTTTAAGCGAAGCGGCAATCCCCTTGACCTTCTGGAGTTCACCACAAGCCCCCAAAACAAATGCAGACCACGCTTCTTGCCATTGTAAGGTCACATAAGTCAAGGAAAAGACGGCTTTTATTGTCAATTTAATAGGCTGGGAAGGGTACATTTCAGAATCAGCCACCTTGCAAAGGATTTGAAGAATCCCCACCTAACGAGCTGATGTTAAACATTTGGACTTTGTGCCGCTATGTGGTCAAACATTTGGTTGATAAGTCATTGTTGAAGCCATCATCTCAAGTATATTATCACCATATTGGATTAATGATTAATTAGCTATTGTTTGTTCTGATGATTTGTTTATTAGAAAACCCACTAATACTTGGTCAATATTTTTTATTTACGGCTGAAAAAGGGGTTCTGGGAAATTTCTGCCAATGAGGCACTCGTCCCAAAAGGAAACTACTCGTCAAACCGGCTTTCTTGACCTGGCTCCGAATTTTCATACTTGATTAAAAAAGCGTGATCTATTGAATTGCAACTTGCATCGATGTTTGCATTCTCCTATAAATTGAAGTCACACCGTTTATTCACACACAATTCTTCCTATATCTTCCCTTTCTTAGAAAAGAGCCCCCCCAGCCCTTATCTTCATTCAAGCTTTTCTCTGTCTGTCTATCTCTCTATCTGATGGAGTTAATTCCCAAAGTTCAAAGGAGCCTGAGGAGATACTGGCGGAAGCGACGATACGAACGACTCCACGGTTCAAAACCAGTTCGAAAGATCGTAAAGGTAACGAGGTTCGGAGACGGGTCTCGTAAAGTTTGGAGGATCAGAGCATCGCCAAAGCTGCGGTTGAAGATTATTTCGCCTTTGAAGCTCTGGACCAAGATGAAGAACGCTTACATGAATGCCATGCTTAGCTTGGCTGGCAACGTAGGGTACTTGAATACCAACAACGTTTTCGGTGGAAAACGCATTCCTAAGTCTCGGCAAGTTCCCCTCAAGTATTCCTTTGAAGAAATTGAGAATAGGCTGATTATCGAGATTTATAAGTCCTTGGCTTCTCGGGAGTTAACTCCCATGTAGAGGAGCTATGATTGTCACATCATTTTTTCAGTTTTTTTTTTTTTTTTTTTTGCCTCTCTCTTTCTTTTTTGTAAGGAGCTCTTGGGCCTTGCATGCATCCCTTGAATTGTTGGTAAAACCGGCGTGTTTTTTTTTTTTTTCCTCTTATAAATATTTGTAATGTAAATCTTAAGCATTTTGGAGGAAGCTTAACCTCCAAAAAGCTTTTATTCAGTGGTACTTTGTTCATATGTCGAAGTTTTGTAAGCATAAAAAAGTTGAGATTCAAAATCCACTCATCAATATGAAAACTTTCACGTCTATATATTCTATTTGTTGACAAAGTCTTACATAAAAAATAAAAATATTTGTAATATATTTTATAAATTAGGATAATTTTCACTCTTGAATGAAGTTTTTTAACGAGAGTTAAACCTAAACCTTTAATAAAATATATAAGCTATATTCTTATGCATGATTCAACCCAAACTCAAGAATATCCAGTTCTTGGTTGATAATAATGAATTTAGACAATTTTCCACCTCCGTTTCTTTCTCTCTTTTTTTCTTTTTTCTTTTTCCCTCCATCTTTTTGGAAATTAAGGGAATGATGCTTAATTGTTGAAGATAGGAATCACACCTACAATGTTGTCATAATGGGTCCTAGAATAAAACTCAATATATTGTAGTTATTGTATATATGTTATTTTTCTTAAATAGATTAGGTTTTACGTTTTATAAATGTAAGGTTTTGATTCTTGTAACAATGTAAGTTGTCTTTATCTTGTATGAGTTTTATTCAAACTTTTATCCCATTAATGAAAACAATAGAATGATTTTACAGTTTCTTCATGATATCAAGAGCCTAACGATCTTGTGGAAGTTTTTTTTTTTTTTTTTTAATTTTCGGATTGGTTTTCTTACTCTAGCCAACAACTCCTTTTGTTTCTCAGGAAGGTTTAGCTTTCTAGCCGAACCTTTGTCAACCAAACAAAGGAATTCTTTGCAATTCTTTGCTTTCAATTGGACTGAACTGTTGTCCTTTTCTCGGACAAAGTTCATTGGTTTTGGCTGTACCTTAGTGCTTTTGCCGACGGAATTTCTTGGTGACAAGCTTTCTTGCTTTTGCCGATGGGATTTCTTGGTGACAACTTTTTTACTTTTGTTGATTGGTTTTATCTCTTGTTTCGTGAGTCGGCATATCTCATTATGAAAGGCTGATTACTAAATAATTCAGGGGTAGAGCCAAAAAGTGTGAACTGTACAAGTTAACAATAGCGTTGATTAAATAAAAGAAGAAAGAAGGTGCTCCTGTGTATAGAGGGGACCTTGCCGTTTCAAGAGTAACCATAGGAACGATGGAACCCACGATTTTTTATCCATTTAGATTTACTATTTTTTGTTTTTATTTAATATGCTTTTTTAATATCTAGTATCACTATCAATACAATTTCTTATTTCGAAGTGAAATGCCTAACAAAAAGAAAAAAATAGTAGTCGGGAAGGTTATAGTAGTAGAAGCCATTGGAGTTTTTAGTTTATACATTGGAAGAATCCATTTTTTCCTCTCTCTCTTCAACACGAATCTTGGTATTTTCTCATTTCCTTTTTGCTTCCGCGCTTTGTGACTATCTTTTGGTTTGTCATTATAGTTCAAATACTCTATCAAACAATTGCTTTTCTTAGATATTTCTTAGTATAAGTAGCTTGGAGAATTTTCTAGTTTTATCATGGTTACTGAGTCAAATCCTCTCTAACCACCAATTACTCCATATGTTGCTCTTCAAGTCCAGAAAACTTACCAAGAAAAAGGGTTCTAGATTGGATCATCATAAGGGTTATGTTTCTCTAATTCCAATCATCACAGACCCAAACGATCCCCTATATCTATTGCTTAGTGACATTAGCGGAGCTCCTTTGGTTGGTTTCAAATTCAATGGCTCCAATAATTATGCTATCTACAATCTTGCTATGAAACTCGCCCTTCTCTCTAAGAACAAGTTGGTATTCGTGGATGGCAAATACCTTGCTCTGGCAATTTTTTTTCCTTATTTGCCTATATGGGACCATTGTAATGTGATTTGTTTTTCTTGGATCCTCAACTCACTATTTGCATAACTCCATGAGGGCCTAATCTACACAGTCAATGTCATTAATCTCTAAAAGGAGTTTTGTACTTGTTACAACCAAGTCAACCCGACCCAAATCTTTGACCTATTAAATAAATTGAGCTACACAAAGTAATCAAGTGGATTGATTGCTTCCTATTTTTATCGATTGAGAGCGTTATAGGACGAATACGTAACATTGATGGCTTTAGATTCACCGAAAATGTCCAAAACTAATAGCTGGAAGCTTCATGAAGAACGTATAAAATTTTATCAATTATTGAGATGACTAGATTATCAAGATCTATAAGTCTTTAGCTTCTCGAAAATTAACTTCTATGTAGAGAAGCTACGATTGTCACATCATTTTTTTACTTTTTTTTTCTCTCTCTTTCTCTTTCTCTTTCTATTATGTAAGGAGCTCTTGGGCCTTGCATTTATCCCTTGAATAGTTGGTAAAACCCGCGTGTTCTTTTTTTCTTTCCTCTTATAAATATTTGTAATGTAAATCTTAAGCATTTTGGAGGAAGCTTAACCCCCAAGAAGCTTTTATTTAGTGTCACTTCGTTCATAGGTCAAAGTTTTGTGAGCACAAAAAGCTGAAATTCAAAATCCACTCATCAATATGAAAACTTTCATGTCTATATATTCTATTAGACAACATAGTCTTACATCAAAAATAAAAATACTTGTAATATATTTTATAAATTTAGATAATTTTCACTCTTGAATGAAATTTTTTAAGGAGAGTTAAACCTAGACCTTTAATATGATATCAAAGTTATCTTCCTTTGTGTGATTCAACCCAAACTCAAGAATATGACAGTTCTTTAGTGATAAGAATGAATTCAGACCATTTTCCACTCCCATTTCTTTCTCCTTTGTTTTTTTTCCCCTCCATCTTTTTGGAAACAAAGGGAATGATGCTTGACCCTAAAATTTTCAACGTTTAGACAAGATCCATATCTTATTCCTACGCGAGAGGAATGGCACTAAATTGCAAAGTCATCGAGTGCCAGCTTCCTCTTCAAGAACTGAAAGGGATTTAACCCGTAAGTGTTACCTGAAATGGAGGCAAACCAGCTTTGCCCCCTGCTAGTTTATGAACAGTGACACAAATCAGGTGGTTGGACCCGGCTTAGGCCCCAAGGTCGCAGGGGATTTTCAGCTCTAGCTTGGTTCAGAGATTTTTTATTTTTTATTTTTGTGGTAAAAATGATAAGATTAGTCAAGTTAATCTGTCCCAAACAAAATCAACATGATAAAAGGAATGAGGTCAATTCATTTGTAGTTTAGTAGATTTACGAGGGGCTGAGGCCTTTTTTGCCCAAGAGGTCGTGAGTTTGACATTTCACCTAACTGAAAAAAATATAGAAACGAAAAAAGATAGGAAATCCAAAATAGTCAGAGACTAGGGGCACGGAGAATTAGTCAACATTTCAAGTCTTTAACCTTGACGTAAGAAACATTGTGTTTTCAAGAGAGATGATGGTTATTTTTTCAAAGATAAATGTCGTGGAAAACAAATACCACCAGTTTTATCAGGAGACAATGTACTTTCACCGTGGAAATTAGCAATCATAAGGTGGATACCGTGCCGTGCAAAGAAAATCAGCTCGTTATAAATTAAAACTGCCTTCATTGGAAAGCAAATCATGTTTGTTGTCAATGTTCTGCTTTATTCAATGCGTTGGAAAGGTTTCTTTCCTTTTCTATTTTTTGTTTCTATATTATTCCGCACTTATTGACTATTTGGCGTACATCCATATTTAGGCCGCGTATAACAAGGAAAGAATCTATATTTGAAATTTTACTTAAATATTAACTATTATTTTTAAAGGAGGTAGTGAGGATTCCGATATGCCAACAATTATTACTTTTGAAAAGCAGTTCAATTAGGCGTAATACGAGAATGATAAATGTTAGTACGCTAAATATTTAGTTTGAGAAGAATGGTGATTAGTATATGATGAAACTTAAATAGTAGGAAGGCCTAAGTTGAAATATACATTGACATTCTCCCCTCCTGCATAAGATTATTGGATAATAAAGTCCCACATTAATAAGGTCTTTTGAGAAAAAATGGACATGGGCCTTCAAGATAATATCGAGTCAGTCCTTCCTCAATATGTTCTAATTCAAATTGCACAAATGGCTCCGTCTTTCACCAGCAAAAGATGGAGCTTGGACTGCGGGAAAATATTGAACAAAGTCTCTTCCCAGTTCCACAATCGCTGCATAAAGTAATCCTCAAAGCTACTTCTTCTCCTTTTCTTTTCTTTGCGAGAAAAGAAGAAAAAGCGCACAGTTTATCAGACTCTCCAATCTGCCATTTGAAGCGTTTGGCATCGTTGTTACACGTAATGGGGTTACTGTGTTTTAAGCTGATGAGCAGCAGTTTTTTGTAACATTGGGTGAAGCTTCTCAGCACACTAGTAAGCAATCAGAAACACAAGACAGTAGACTTCTTCTTTTGGTAGATTACTTGGGAAAGAAAGCCGAGACCATCTGAAAGTCTTAGAGGCTCAGAAGGAAAAGCATGGAGAAGGAGAACAGGTCAGACCAAAGAATTTTTGAAGAAGGTAGCGTACTGATCAGCCAGTTTGTAGGTCATAAATTTTTTAATGCACTATTTTGTACGCTTACAAAATTGAATCACTTAATCGAATAGCCAGTATTTTCGCAATCTCCTCGTGCTGTCCCTGCACATTAGCTTTGAGATCACACGGGTAGAATAAATTCAACCCACATTCTAATATTATATTTAAAAATTTAAAAGTTTAACCTAAAATTTAACTTAAAAGTTAGAAAGATATTTTTTATATTTAAATATTACTAAAAAATTATATAGACTTTTGTCTTTAATACTTTTTCATTGATTGAATATATTCTAAACTTAAGGTTGAACAGGAATTGAACGAGTACTCTTCTTATGTTAAGTATATTTTAAGGGTTTAAGATTGAACAAAAATTAGAATGGATTAATTTATATTTTAATACTATGTCAGTAATTCAAAATATCAAACTTAAAAATTAGTTCAAGAATTAAATGAATAAGTTTTAGATTTAGATATCACTCAAAGATTATATTTTTTTATTCTAACAAGTTCAAAGTGTTAACCTCTCGTTCTTGTGCACTTGGCTGTGGTTCCAGCAAAAGGTCACATTAGGTTAGGGTTATTGCATTAACAATGGTCATATAATCACGACGTTCTGTGTCACCTGGCCTCCACGCATCGGTAAACGTCGCGCTTATTGCTGCGCAAAGTGGGGGGTGAATCTGTAGGCAATGTTAGTCCGGGATGAACAATTGGCTTGTCCTTCATGATTGAAGGGTAAAAAGATTGTTGGGTATCACTCAGCTGTATGAACAACATGGGGTGTTGATGGCGAATGACAGAGTGAGATAACTTTTTCATCACTATACTCATAATGGGTGCATACATGTCTATACAAAAAAAAATCTAAAATATGATTGTTATCAACTTTATACAACCCATGAAGAACCCATAACCAATCGCAGGTAAATTAACGAGTTTTTGGCTTTTCAGAAACTTCATTGCAAAATGTAGTAGATTCTACTTGTTGCCGTATAATTGAATCAAGTAAGACTATATATACAATGCTCTTTTTTTTTTTCTTCAAAAAACTCTATAATAGAGGAGAATATTTCAGTATATAAGGAATAGAGTAGTCTAATATCATGACAATGTGAGATGTACACAAGATCTTAAAATTGCTTCTTGTTTTGAGAATTCATCTAAATTTATATCAAAGAAATGCCTTACTTGAACTTATGCTGTAATATTTTGTTTACTTTTTCTCTTAAATTCAATGTATAAAAGAAGAGAATAATAAACTAATATCTTAACAATGAAGGATGTAGGCATAAGAACCTTGTCATGGTATGAATTTTTTATCATTTTGGTTTTTTCGAAATACATGATATATATATATATCATAAAGTTAATAATATCAACAAATGTATTTTTTTCCTTTTAAAATTCTAGCATTTGAAAGTCAATTGTGCCTATCTAAGTTGGGTTCAGTGAAAGCTCAGCTCGAAAAGTTAGGTGTCAAATTTCTGACTGGGCCGGGTCAACCGATTGCTCCAAAAAGCTCAGTGAATTTGCATCATCCAACCTCAAAGAAAGCTCATTCCAGAGACCACTGAGCTAGGCAATCAAGCCTAGAAATAGACTATTCTTATTTTGAGGAATACTTTAGTAGACTAGAGACTTCTGCACCAAATTCAAATACGATTAATAATTCCTTCTTCTTCTTTTTTCGGTAAACAAGCATAATCATGTTCCCAACGAACCTCATTTATAAGATTGAGGACCATTTGACATGAAAAATACTCCGACCTTTCGGTTCCAATGTTAAATTCAGCTCTCGGTCAGACATTCCATTAGTCCAATATTTCATGACAGCGGAAGAAGAGTTTGGTAGACAGGTTTGCTTGACAAGGAATATGGTCATTGAGATGAAAGCCCACACCTGGGTTGGTAAAGAGGAAGCCTGGTTGTGCAGAAATTCACAGCCAAGAGAGCACAACTTGAGCTTATCCTTGATTTCGTTGCTCATTCTGATCTGTTGTTGCCTTGCGTAGAAAAGTCCTGACCAATTGATTAGCATTCAGCACCAGCAACTAGGCAGTGACGAAGGCAACGACCCTGTTCTTCACAAAGTGGTTGTTGGTTGCATAACAAGGAACATATCACCAATTAGAGTTAGATTAAGATGGCGACACCAGACGAGGGCCATAGAGTTAGTTAAAGATGTAATAAAGAAGCAAGCGCCATGCTACATTGACAATTATTATTATAAGGTTTAATGTTATAACTTCCAGAAAAGCGAGTCCTCGGCCACCTCATGACAAGGAAAACGAAACCTCCAAAAGAGACCCCCACCACCACCACCACCACCACCACCACAACCTCATATACTTCCATGCCACGCCACCATTTCCTTCAACCCAACGAACTCTGTTTCTCGACTCTAAACGGGACTCATATATATTCCTCTCTCTCAAGCTTTAAGCTTCGCACCAGCTGTTCGCTGTTCCTATTCTCTCTCTACAACGGCCTGGGCTGTACGAACCCCACTAACTTCTTTTGAGAGAATATCAGATCGGTTGTAGCACAGCTACGCTTTGTCATGGGAACCAATGGGATTATGCCGCGTGTTTAATTTGCTATAATGAGCGACAAACACGGACCTGATTCACTTATTTCTATATGTCCTGTGAGTCGAGATATACCTCCACATTATCACTCCCGCCCAATTCCGCATAAGTACCATTTCGTGATTGGCTTTGCTTCTCTCTAAATCTCTTTGGCGGAGGTTCTGCGGTGGTTCAGGTTAGAGTCGTCTCTCTCCGATCTCATATGGTTTTCTGCTCTTCTTCCTCTTCTTTTACTACGAATGTAAGTGTGAATGTCAATGGTGGTGTTTGAGTTTACTTTTCTTCTGTCGAGGTTTTATGATTTTAGACTTGAACACTTGCTTTCCAGATCGCCTGGTGCTAGGCGCTTATTGTGTTTCTCATTAGTCAGTTCTAGGTAATTAACAAGTCCTGGCTTAGTTTTGTTTGATTTGATTTCTGTGCTTGATTTTTACATTCTCAAATTTATGAGTATAGACTACGAGATTTTGCTTTGCTCATGATGAAGTATGGCTGATTATATTTTAGTTGCCGGCGATGCTGTTGGAGTAATTCGATCTTCGTCTAGAAACAAATGGATTTTTCCTGTTTGGATTCTCTTCAAAAGAATCTCCTAAAATCGACTTGATCCTAGCCATTCTATTCTAGGAGATGCAAAACAGAGCCAGAGGAAACTTTGTGCGACTGATTATGTAGAACTTGTTTCTGTTATTTTATCTCTCTTTTTCTTTTTCTGAGACTTTCCTGTTTGTTTCTCGAAAAATGCAGCCTCACATGGAGAAGGACGCGTCTCCCCCTTCCAACACCAGCACCAACAGCACCGCCGCAACCTCCTCACAGATCACATCTAACAGCGGTGCTCCACCACCCCCTGCATCATCTCCATCTCATGAAACTGCTCTCCCCGATCATCTTTCCTGATAACCAAAGCTTCGGTACCGACTTTGCGTCAATGTATCACTCCATATTCCAGCCAAAGTCATCCACCCTCTCGCTCAGCCCCTCCACGTGCTCCTCCTCCTCCATCATCGATGACCTCAAAGCCGACGCCATCGCCACCCAGCAGCGCCTCAACCAGGCCCGCCTCATCCTCCATTACCAAGAACTCAACAGTCAGTATGACATCTGCCGTGCTCACCTCCTCGACCTAATTACTGAGGCCGACGCCCTCCGCCAAGAGAACGCGGAGCTCCGCATCGCTAACGCCGAGCTCCTCAGGCTACTCTCTTCCCAGGCCTCCTTCCACAACCGTCTCCGCTCCTCCTGCGCTTATTCTGACCGCTCCTTGAACCAACTCTTTAGCCGCCTCTCCACCAACGAAGAACGCACTCCCATCACCCCCACTACGACCACCAGCAGTAGCCGCTTTGATCGCCTCGGCTCCGACCGTTTCTCCCTCCCGAAGAGCATCTCCGTTCGCTCCAGTGGCTTCTCCAAATCACATAATCTCCCTGCTGCCACAAGCAATGGCGCTCAAAGCCCAGGACTCTCATACGCTAAGCCACGTGGCCCGAGTCAACACGCCTCCGGATCGGTGAGCGAGTTCGAACAATCTTTCTTAACTAACTTCCAAGAGCACGCAAGCGAATTCTTTCGTTTGCTCTCCATTCTGTAATCACGATTTATTTTATTGTCTGGAAGTTTTTATAATGTGTGCCACGATTGCAGCAAAAGGTTTATGTGCCTGGGAAGAGGGAGGAGGATCAAGAGGCGTTGGAGTTGGAGGTGTACAACCAAGGGATGTTCAAGACGGAGCTGTGTAACAAGTGGCAGGAGACCGGTGCGTGTCCATACGGGGATCACTGCCAGTTCGCCCACGGCATCACCGAGCTCCGTCCAGTGATCAGGCACCCACGCTATAAGACCGAGGTATGCCGGATGGTCCTTGCTGGCGCCACGTGTCCCTACGGCCACAGGTGCCACTTCCGCCACTCTCTTACAGAGCAAGAAAGGCTGCTTTTGAGCCCGCGTTGATTCTGATGGATTGGGATTACCCTAAATGATGCTTCGGTGGCTATGTACATAATTCCCGTCTTAGTGCTAATAAGAGCAAAATAATAAAAGTAATACCGTACACAAAAAATAATAGTAATACAGTTGATATGTGATAAAATAAGACCACAGCGGAAAAGTGATGTAGTGGGTTAAATGTTGGAAATTGCTGAGGAGAAACGGTTGGTGGGCAGAACGGATGATTTGCTAGATTGGTTGTTGGTCTTGAGGTGCATTGCTCCTTGCAGACAATCTTTGAATGGAGCATGCAGTATTGACGCATACGCAAAGAAGCTGGCGTGCATTTTGACTAGCCAAACTGGCAGAACTCAAGTTTGTAATGATGATTCTTGTTACGGGTTGGTACGAATCTTTCAAATGAAGGAACTCCTAATCCATTGTCTCTCTTACACTCTCTCCACCGCCTGCAGGTAAACGTGTGGATATGGTTTTGTGTACACAGATCTTTTGCTGCTTCTTACTTTTTGAGATTAACCTTGAGCTCCAGATGTCGTTTTCTTTTTCTGCATTGAATGTTGAATTCCGTCTTTTTATTTTCACCAAAGGTGAAAAGAGATGCTCACCATTTACCCCTTCTAAATCTAGTCTGCTGCTAAGATTCTATCTCAAAGCGGGGTACTGTCAAGCATTTAAACGAGACGAATTATCTAAACTAGCTAGCAGGATGGTGCAAATGATCTTTGTTACCATTGTTAGTGGCGGAGTGCTATTAGCATATTGCTTCAGTTGGTTTATGGTCATAGGTACCTTTGGTAGTGTGTAGCACTCAACGGTGTTTTGCTGTTACGGCCTCTGATCTCTTCCCTCCCATTGCTAAATGATTTGGTTTGGGATACCTTTCTGGAAATTGTGATCTAGCTTCTGATATGAGGTCTTTAATCGGTATCATTGCTAGATTGGAGACGATGTTTAATCAATTTGTTACTCGAAGTCAGTTCAATTATGTAGTAAAGTAGCTGATTATAGATCAAACTACGTATATGATAAAGGATATGACCGGCTTCATTAAGTTTTGAAGTAATTTACAATTTCAAGTTCAGTCATAAAGACTATCAACTCAAGCTGTTAGTTTCCACATAATTTACAAACAAGCGATGCAAATACACTTTCATTTAATTTCTTGACCTGTTGAAGTCTTGGTTGTGACTGGATATTAAACAAGATCTCGGGCCATATAGGCACTATCAAGCGTCATAATGAACAAACATTTTATTCGCAAGGTTTCATCAAAGATGTGATATTATCAAATTGGTTCTGAAAGTAATCCCAGTCGATTCAGAAACTTGAACGAAACAGATCCACTGCATTTATGACTTCGAAACAACTTACCATTTATGGCAACATTGAAGTCTCTATTTATTCGCTGTAAAAAGGCATCTTCTATAATCCTCCTGCACAAGGCTATGATAATGACACTGTCCATCCTTAATCAAGAAGTACGGATATGCCATCATCATGGTGATCTGGTTCAAGTTCTGTTGGAAAACATAAACCCCAATAAATTAATACTCGCGTTGGTGGAAACTAAATCATAGAGGAGGCAACAAAATTTGTTATGATCTTAAACAATTGGATTTTGCATCTCAATTAGACAACATAATAATTACCTGTAACTTTATGCTAAAATGCATCCCCTGGGCCCGAAGTTATTACTCGTTGATTCTTTTATACCACTTCCGGCCAGTCCCCACTTCCTGACAAAATAATGAAAAGGTAAAGCAATCCCGCCTTTTGCATGCTATGCATATCTATTTAATGACTGTCCCCTTGGCATGAGAATTGTGGTGGTAGAGGTAGAGGTAGAGAGGCTTGGAAATGGATTTGAACAAGCCGATGGATTTTCCATTCTCCGCATGCCCGTCTCCACAAGAGCTCAATTCCATGTCTATGGAGTCTTTCGAGTTACCTAATCAGCAACAAGCAAACAAGGTGAGGTTCTGTCACCTAATTTTGTGCTTTGATATCCCGTTTTATGAACAGCTTTCTACAATCTTAGGCTCTCATCGGCTGTTCTCTCTCTCTCTCTCTCTCTCTCTTTGGTCAAAGTATGATGAAGCGGATGCTCTGCTTGCGCAAGAACGAAGTAAGAATTTAGAGTTATTTTGGAATCAACAGCTGATGGAGATTTACCACACTTCAGGTTCTTTCCCCATTAAAATTATCGATAGATGATAGCCAGCAAATTCCTTTTCTATTGGAAGTTATCCTAATTTATTAGTAGAATATCCTAATCCTCCCGCAAGGGCACACAAATTATTCTCCCTTGATGTGGTGCTAAACATGATTCTTGTTTACTGGAGCGTTGAGGCGTGTAATTTGAGCAGCAAGAGCACACAAATTTATCCCTGTAAATTTCCATTAACCAGTGGTTATGTATATAATGGATTTTTTTATTTTATTTTATGTGTTCTAGTGTTTAAGAGCAACAATCAACTACCTCTCGCGAGGATCAAAAGGATAATGAAAGCTGATGGAGAAGTCAAGGTTTGTCATCTATTATTTTTCTTTCCTTTTTTTTTTGTGGTTTACTGTTGATAATTATCCTCTAGTCCGTATTAAGCTTGTAAAACATTCTTAATCACTGCTTTCAACTTCGTCCGATAAATAATTACAGTATTGGAAATCAATTTAAGAAAATTGTTAAAACTTCGTCAAACTGGAAATAAGAACTTATGAATTTATGTTCTATAACATAAGTTTTTGTTATTATTATTATTTTTGTTTTAGGTAAACGGGGAGAGGGTTAGTGTCTCGAACCATAACTATATAAGTTGGGATCTTTCAATAGCTCCAATTAAACTACCAAGTAGGGGATAATATAAGTTTCATATAAGCATAATCCTTATTAGGACTCCCTACAATTTTGATAGCCATTACAAATAGGGTAGATGTGAGACTCACCTGTGTAGAATAAGTTGAACTCAAGCCCTGACTATCTTGAATAAATGAGTTTGTATTTGTTGTCTTTATAGAAATTTTCCGATTTACATGCAGCTAAGTAATAAAATTATAAAGGATTCTAATAGAAAATTATGCTACGAGTAATAGTTATTTGGCCGAAAAAGTAAAATTATTCAAGAAAAAAAAAGGATACACCAGATCTTTGAAATAATTATAAAAAAGAAGAAGTTGTTTTTACTATATACATACTTGTACCTTTTTAAATACTTGTTGATCAGACCAAGGATATCAACCTTCAATAAATCTAGTTAGTTTAATTTTGATAGGAGGGTATATAATCTGTGGAGACATTGCTTGTATCTTCTGGAGTGTAGGATTTAAGTTTCTAATATCATAAACCATGGACCTTGATTGTGATGAGCTTCCATAGAGATTGCATAGAGGAATTATCATCACATTACAACTGTTATCCTTGTATGAGAACTAATTCTAAAACTTCATTTATGCCAAAAAGAAACAGTAAGTAAATAAAAAAATTGTTATGATCTTCTGACGCTTTCTCACTTTTAAATGTTAGACTTTAGTTTTCAACTTAATAGAATCAAGACGGCTGCCTGGGAAATTTTAAATTAAAATAATTCTTTGTTCACAGTAATATAGGAACATAAATCGTATTAGAATACAATTATGATCTTCTATATAAAAAAATTTCAAACAAAAGGAAAATTCCGAAGAAAAAGAAAAACAATGACCAAGCCATGATTGAGTATTGATTAAGTTTTGGTCAACCGTTAAACAACTTAGCCATGGCTGTGGCTGTGTCCTTCTATTCTGTATTCCCGAATAGAAGGACTTTAGTTTTCAACTTAGCTATGGGGAGTGGAAATCATTATTATATTCCTGAACTGATTGGCAAGCCTTAACCACCAATTTCAAAGGGAAAAGGAAAACGTAATTAGCAAGCTTGCAATAGATTTTAAGGTAGCTTTTGCTTCTTAGCGTTTTAGATGTCAAGGAGATTTTATTGATATTTTTTGTGTCATTAGATGGTCAGTGCAGAAGCTCCTGTTATTTTCTCCAAAGCTTGTGAGCTTTTCGTTCAGGAGCTCACACTTCGTGCATGGCTACAAACTGAAGAAGGTAAAAGGCGAACAGTACGGCGCAGTGACATCGCCATGGCCATTAGGCAAGATAACCTTTTTAATTTCTTGGTTAATGTCGTTCCTTCGGATCATGACCATTACTATAAGGTATTCTTTTCTCTCTTGCTGTACTAAGTTCTATACTCGTAGCGCCATATGCATATCGGTGCTTGGATCTCAAGAAAATATTTGCTACTAAGATGGAGAATTTTTCAGGAAGCGGGGGCTGGAAATGATTCCGAGCAAACTCAATCTTACCCTACTGAATCGCTGCATCATCCTATGACGATGAATTCAAGCGTGAGTAAAAAAGGTATGTCATTTCACTTCAAGACCATCAAATTTCATCCTTCCTTTCCGTTGAAGGACATTTAGTACGAGAAACTTACGGTCAAGTTTTCGAATTTAGGAATCGGTGGGAATGAATCTGGAAGTGCTTGGGCCATACATGATTGACCAATGGGAGTCCTGTGCTGGACATGGCTATGATTCTCCTAAGGTGAGATAATCTGTTGCTTTCTCGAAGGGAAATTTGAAGGCCTACAAAAGTTTCTTCCCCTATTCATTATATTCTCCACCACATTGTAAGGCAGATGTCCTGTAAAACTAACTCCCTAGGGGTTTTCCTGGATTGGAGTCGCTGTAGTATTCAACATGGTGTCATGACAGCATCGAGAATAGGAATTGAGTCTTCATGTTAACTCGTAGAGAACATGGCATACCATAAACGGAAGCTATCTAAACCACAGTCCATCGATTTAATAATTAGGAGTTTTTCATATATTTCACCAGTTAATTCAGCACAAAACCATCTTTAGGCTTTCTTTTGTGGGACTTAAAAGTGAAATCGTCTTGTTCATTTTGCAGTGATTAGCAATATAAAGAGAAGCAAGCTGTTGCACCTCGTGGGAGAGAAGATCCCTCAATGAAGGAAAGTGACATAGCCGCTGTTGGCCTCTTAACTCTTATCACAAATTAATAAAGGGATATCATTTTATGTGACTTTGTATAATACAAGAACTTGGGAAAACTCTTGTTAAGTATTTTGCAAAATGGCTTATGTTTGTATAAGTAACATGTTGTGGGGAAAAGCAAAACAAAAGTTCAAGGAGTTAATACGTCCTGTTTGTATGTAGACTAAGGCAACTACTTTCATCCTAATTCGGATATCAACATGAGCGAGATAGGATTAGATTGATTCAAAGATATCATGCGATAAACCTCAGGATGTTTCAAACCATAGGTTTTTGCATAAACAATGAAAAGAATTACAATCAACCTCAATCCAAGATAATTTCATTCGAATTTCTATAAACATATTTAGTCTCTTTTTTTTTTTCTAGGTAGGCAAAGGACAAAGGGTTTGGTTGTTTGGAACTTGGGAACTATTTTGTTTCAAATTGTGTAGGCTTCAACTAAGGCAAGGCGTGTTGATCATATTTTAAGTCTTATTACAGAATATTCTTTTTCATGCTTTGTATTTGTGGGATTGTAATGCCGCAATTGTCAGTATAAGTTTGCATAGTACAGGGCCTTGCCTTTAAAGTTGTGCATTATGAAATGACTGCTTTCTCCGGATTTTATTGTTATTCTTAAATTCCTTAAGCCAAAAGTATTGAATGGTCAACAAGATGAACCTTCCTGGCGCCGCGTCAGGAATGATCCTTTTACAAAATCCGTTTAACTAAAGGACCCAACAGTGCCTATTATAAAACCATAAAGAGGTAGAAGTATTAGTTCTGGCATCTGAATGACCAACTTAGAGTGGTCCTTGGTTTTGCAATCATCCTTTATGCCTAAACTCAATTATCAGATACGTTTTAAATTCTTGGTTCTGATCCCGGGACAAACCCAGCTAGATTGCACTGTTCAGTTCTGGATTCCAGACTTTTTATCTAAAATCCTCCCTCTTCTTGAGAAAACACACCTATTACTAAGTCACTTCAGCTCTTTTGGCTCTTTGCTACCATTCACAGGCATGGTTTGAAAGTTTGCTCGACTTATTTAAGCAACTTTGGGAACAACTATTAGATCTAAATAACGAAAAGGATGATCTTTGTTAGTTCCAATCTCTAGAAAACCATGGAATACTATCCTCTTTTTTCTTTATCTTTCTTTCTAGGAAAAATCGTAGTCAGTTTTATCTCCCTTCTAGTACTTTTATGGATTCAATTCTTTTATCTAGGTTTTTGTTTTCTCAATGCTAGGACCTAATTCCGAATAAGTTTCATTCGGTTTTCTAAGAACTTTTTGAATTTCAAGTATCTTTCGAATTTGCACTATTCTTTCAACTATCTTATATGTACGTGTAGAAGTAAAAGAGTATCAAAACTATAAATACATGTGTGTGTGTGCGTGTGGGTGGGTGGGTGGAATTTGGAATTTGTCTCTTTAATTACTTTATTTACCAACTACATCGTGTAATATACTTAAAGCATATTTTATTAGTACTTGAAAATATAACCCAAGTAAATTGTTAGGAAACATATCCTTTTTGTATTCTGTTTTATTGAAATCTGCTTTTCAAGCAACTACAGTTACAATAGATAAAGCCAATTTATGTTCGCAATCACAAATAGTAACTTTTGGTTGGAAAAAGGTCCCAGCTCCCCCTCACCCCCATTTACCCAACAAAATAAAAACTTTTAGCCGAAAGTTACTGATCTGTCCATCTGTAAAATCTCCTATCTAACATGGTGGGAATTAAAGTAAAGCTAAGATATGATCTTAGTTTGTAAAGGAAGAATATTTCGTATGGTCCCATGTTCCGTCCAGGGAAAGAGGACCCAACAATTCAGCATTTAGGCGAATTTGGTTCTCTTTTTGAAATCGAGTGGTGCAAGTTCTCTAATGAAACATCAAAAAAGTTTAGAGGAATATGCTCCACAATGTTGCAGACTAGAAATATCCTAAAGTAAGAAATCTGATGCGTTCTTTGCTTAAAAAACAAAGATATGAAATAGTGGTTAGATGTATCACTATCAAAGTCTTATTCACCCAAAGAAACTGCTTGAAACTTTCTATAAAGTTTTTGGCACCAATGGTCAAGCCTATTTCTAAAGCCACCATCTGTGCCACTTTTGCTTTTCTATTTATACTTTCATTGATTTCAACCTTTAGTCCCTTTCTTTTCCGTCGTATGAAGAAGCCCCTCGCCCTTGTAAATTCCAATTAGCTTTGGTTCCGTTCAATGCTTGAAATATTCAGTGATGGTCGAAGATAGAGAACTGCTAAACACATAGGCGATTCTAACGAATTATTCAAAATAAAAGGACTATTATGTAAGTAACTTGCTTTGTGGGTGGGTGGGCATTAGTTCCTTGGGAGCACAACTATATAAGTACGCCAACTTCTTTTTGCTTCTACCAAAGATAATAATGGTTGTGGTCAAATATATTGGAGGCAAAGGAGAAGAAGATCGAAGATGAAACTGAGAAGAGGGAAAGGGAGATTGGAGCTACCGGAAGTTGTAGGAATGGGCTATTTGGGATGAATGAAAATGGAAGGTAGTCCTGGACTTACATCTCTTATTCTTCCCAAAGCCGCCCATTCCAATGACTTCCGATGGTTCTTCCCTTTCCCTTCCATCTCTACAGCTCTTAATCTATGTGGGTTCTGATCTCCTGCCACCTTGTGTGGCCAGTATGAGGTGTTAATTTTTGTATATTTATATTTGTTGCTGCTGTACTGTTTATCTTCAACACTATTAACTAGATAGATCACTGGTTCTTTCTTTCTTTTCTTTTCTTTTCTTCTTTTTCCTTACTTCCTACAGATATTTCCTTGATAGGGTTACTAGTTAATCTGTTTTTTCCTCTTTGTTCTGTAGCTTCTTACTTAAGCATAGTTCTGCAGATACACTTGGAAAATAGGTTTGCATGTAAGGTATCGATACTTAACCTTATCAAATCATATAGGTAGTATTTAACGAAGCGCATAGCAAAGGAAAATCTACGTTATTAAACTACGCCGTGGTTAATCTTCTTTGGATTCCCTTTTAAAAGAAATCAGGGACTTTTCATTTCTGGCTTGTTGTCGTATATCTTGGAGTATATTTCTCTTTTACACTCAGTAAGCATCCCTATGGACTGCTCGTGTAATGACATATGTTCCTTTGTGTTCTTATTTCTATCTGAAACGTTTTTGGCCGCGTTCGCGCCTAGTGCCTCGTTGCCGAAGTAGGTATACTTGTCAGAATGGCTCTCTCAATGGATTCTGACTCGAAAGGTAAATTAATGGTGCACACCAAGAACAAAGATGAAACTTCCTGACTTCCAACTCATAAACGTGGTTTGGTTTTACCCAAAGTTTTCTGCCATACGGAAATACAGCCCCGTGTTGGATCCAATCAGACAAACTTTTTCTTATCCTCTTGTCACATCATTGATCAATAAAATCTTATCCTCTTTCCCTCTTTCCTTCTTCACTCTTATCCACCATCATTCGTCATCTCCTAATAACTTTTTTCTTGTATTTTTTCTTTCTATTCTCCCCACCGATCTCCATGTTCTGTCCAATGTTTCCTATCAAGTTTGACATTTTCTTAACCAAACAAACTTTCCTCGTCGGCCATTACTTCTTTCCTCACTGTGCTCTCTCTCTCCCTATCTTTATTTTCTTCTCTGTCCCTTACACAAACACACAGTTTCCTCACCTGTATCCACTAGCGTTCTCGCTGTCACGCCTTTCGAACTGTTCCCCCTGCATCCTTGCCGGCAACTGGTAAAGAAGCCGAATGAGTCATGGGATCTAGCATTTAGAGGTCGTTACTCGGCAGTTGAAGAAGTTTTTTTTTTTTTTTTTTTGTGGTTCTTGAGGAAGTGTGAGAAGACAAAGATGAAAGAAGCTTTTTGACTCCAAGATGGAGATCAGAAAAGGAAATAAACAGAAGAGTATGTAGGTGGCGGTGAACGTTGCAACTGGAAGAAGGGAGAAAATGAAAAGGTGACGACGAGGTTTGCAACTATTTGGATCATTCACTGTGTAATTAAACAGTCAGGATTTGGCAAATTGTAGACCTTGCAATACTCCTGTATTCCAGAGAATGTTAAGCATAGCAGAGAAACACAATTCATGCACCTAATTTTTAACAACGCCTCTATGAACTGATCCGTAGCTTCTTCGTTTTTTTTCTTTTTCTCAAGCAATCGCTTTGACATCATAATTCAAAAGATATGAAATGAAGTAGAAAACAATTCAAGCGTTTGGAAGAAACTGAAGGCAACAAGTACCCAATATGGAAGAAAAAAAAAAAAGAAGAACCAAACTGTGGAAGGCTCTTAGGCAGCAATTCTATTCCTATTTACAAGGTAAATGTTCTTATAAGATAATAAAACATAAGCGACTATACAAAGAATAAGAACCAAAACCCCACATTTACATAATTACAACAAAGTCATTGGCTCATATCTGTCATGTGGGCTACACCACACATCTAATACTAATCATCCAATTCTTTTTTTTCTTTCTTTCTTTTTTTTTTTTTTTCAACTCACATATTCAGGAAGGAGGAGACAGCAAACATTGACTTGTTGGCTTAGCAAGTTTGTGCCCCGCTTGGCTTACAGTTGAGCCAAGGGGAAGTCAACAAATTAAATACTCTTAGGTTGGATAACAAGTATAGGTGTTGTAGGTTAGAACGACATTTTGTGACAAGATCAGTAGGTTGTTCTAATGTTTGGATGTGATGGAAATTAATTGTTTCATCTATAGACCTTTCATAGACAAAGTGACAATTAATCTTAATGTGTTTTGTTTTCTTATAAAAATAAGAACAGTTACAGTATGTAGTTGTCTCATTGTCTCAATAAAGAGATATAGGTAGCTGAATAATCACACCAAGATCTCAAAGGAAACCAATAATCTAATCAACTTTTTATACGATAAAAGTCAATAACCATGGATATATGCTCCAGCAGAAGACCTAGAAACAATTAGTTATTTCTTGGTTTCCAGAAAATTATGCAATACCCCATGGTGCAAACAGACTAGTACAGCCTTAAGTTCTTGTGGGAGCCGAAAATCTCCACCACAACCCAATAGATTTGGTTGACGAAGCTTATAAGTTATGACTTCAAAATTGAATTCAAACCTAGTAAGGAGAACGGTGAGGCTAATGCGTTGTTATGGCAAGAAAAAAGGGCAATTAGAAGCTATATCAAGACCTACTCCCTTATGGGTTATTCTCAAAAGGAACCCAAGTTATGAAAACCAGTAGAGAACGTGGAAGCGGGCGAAGCTGTTGGGCCTTGGAGTTATAAGGAAGGCAACTTGTTTTTAAAGAACGAGGTGTATCTGTTAGCAAAGTTCCCTCTGGTTACTAAGATCATCAAGAAAATACATAATGGAGCTTATGAGGGTAACTGAAAGGGCTTGCCAACGATTAAAAAGGTCTTTTTTGGGATAAAATGAGGTAGTCGATCAAAAAATTCATACACTAGTGCAACCTTTGCCAGAGACAAAAATGGAAGCTATAGCTCCAACGAGGCTCTTACATCTCTTCCTATTCTAACTAAAATTTTGAGTGAAATCTCCATTGATTTCATCGACTGATTACAACTGTCAAGAGGGGAATCTTCTACTTCTGTTGTGGTAGATCGGTTGCCAAAATTTTCTCATGTCATTATTGTTTCTAATTTGCATATGGCTGCCTCCATAGCTCAAATCTTTTATGAAAAATATTTAAGCTTTTTGGCCTGCCAAAAGGCATTGTTAGTGATAGGATTCAACTTTCACTAGCCTTTTCTGAAGGCAGTTACTTGGAATGTAGGGAGTTCAATTCAATTATGCTTCCTCTTATCACTCTCAATCTGATGACCAGACAAAGGTTGTGTACCAAGAAACTTACTTACGGCGCTTCTCTTATGATCATTCAAAGGAGCGGCCAAACCCATGGGTAGCCTTTTGCTACAACACTAGTGAGCAGAACGTGATTAAGAAGGCATTATAAGTGGTGTTCAGCCTAAAGCCAACTACACTATTGTCTTACGTGATGGGGGAGGCCAAGGTAGAAGCGATTGATAGTGAATTGAAAAGTAGAGAAGCCGTCCTAAAGGAACTAAGAGAGCAACTACAACAAGCTCAAATCAGAATGAAATGATTGTATGACAATAAAAGGATTGAGGTTCAGTTCAAGGTAGGGGACTGAGTCTAAGCTCATTGCACAATTCCACAAAACTTATAAAGTAACCCAGAAGCTAGGCAAGGCAGTGTACGAGCTCAAACTGTTAGAGAAGGCAAGAAGTCATTTAGTTTTCCATGTTTCTTGCCTCAAGAGATCATTGGGAGAAGGGATCCAACCACAAACAAAGCTGCTACAAGTGGAGGAAGAAGGAAAAGGTATCACTCCATAGCCACTTGCAGGACGATCCAAAAGGGTAAGGAAGAATTGCTGGTTCATTAGAAGGGTCTTCCACTAATTGAGGCCACTTGGGAAGGCCTCAATGCAACTTGGGATTGTTTCCCTAAGGTTGACCATGGGGCAAGGTCCTTCTTTAGGTCAGGAGGAATGTTGCGAGCATGTCCCCATGTAGCCCGCTAAGTGTTGTAGGGCACTCACTCTGCATGGGAAGGAAGGAGGTGCTTCTTTTGAGAGACATTCCTAGCTTTTGGAAACTATTTTGAAGCTAGCGGAATCACACGAAGGATCCAAACCCCGAAGGATTAAGTCAGTGACCATCAAAACTCAATACTAACTTTAAAACCAGGATGCGTTGTGAATTTGAACAGAGGAAGCTATCAACATCAGAGTGGGTTTAGAGTTATGCTGCATACGTTAGGATATTGTTTAATCCTTTAAGCTTATTTTGCTTTGGTACCAACTTGGTAAAGAGTCTGCAGCTTCCCAGCACTGGTTGTAGAGACGAATGTAAAAGGCTAGGCTCTGGACTATAAAACAAAACCAGTGGTTTAATAATGAAAATGTTCCATGTTGGATAAACTCATTTTTGTTGGAGATTTGGTCTCCCTCGAACGAGACCATGATTCTTCTTAACTTTTCAAAATAGGGTGGAAAAACTCATTTTTTTCAAAATTCTCCACTCTATTTCCTAATGACAAATTACTCACTTGATTTGTGACTTGATTGTGAACTCTAGCCCACAATACAGAAATATAATTCTTATTAAGATCAATAGATGATTAGAGTGAGGAAATGAATTTAATTATTAACTTTCTTTAGATATCCTTTTTAGCTTGCACTTATATGAGCTAAGTGCACGCTTTAAAAGCAAAACAACTCGCATCTTAATCATATCGGTAAAAGTAAAAAAAAAAAAAAAAATGTATGAAAAAAAAAATTTGTTTCAAAATATAAAAATTTCATAAAAAAATGTTATTTGTAACTTTTGTAATATTGGAATATACTTTTATATATTAAATTCTATTAATGCATTACAAAACAAAAAGAAAAAATTGTTGTTAAGATATCATCTTTGACATTTTTTATTTTTTATTTTTGATCATATTGTATGAGAATCATGTCATCCAAAAAATATGTATTATGAATGAAAATAATAGCAAATTTTACCAATTATTCTCCTAGGAAATATTTTCTAAAACATCTGTGTTTTCCGTAATGTCCTTCAAAAGGTTAATTATTGATGTTCTCTTTGAAGCTAACATCTTAGTGCTTATGATATGATAGTCCTATATATGGAGCAATACCTTAAATACACATGATTTTCAGTGTAGAAGGCACCCAACAAGAAGTAAGGATGCAAAAACACTTAGAATAGTTTAGCTATGTTACGTAAAAATTTGTCAAGGTATTTTGAGAAGTAAATTTTTTTTAAAAAAAGAGTCATCCAATACATTGAAAAATGTTCAGGAAGTAAATATGTAAATCGTAAAACAAACCGAAAAGGTTTTTAAAAGTATTATCTCTAATATAAAAGAAAAGACTTTGAACAGTTCACAAAACTTGCCATTGGTTTACGTATAGGAATGATATTAGTGGTCAAGGTATCTCTGTTGATAGGTCTTTGCGAAATCTTTCAACATTTTATGTGGGTATCATTTTGATTAAGCTTTATTTAATGACCGATATATTGATTGGGATTCTCTTCGAAGCGAGACCGGCCCACGCCTTAATTAGTGGTGTTCAGGTGTCAGTCTCCGCCATCACTTCCCCAGTGGGTAGAGCATCATCTTCTTTATTGCCTCGAGGAAAGGACAGCGCACCGAATATGGATAAGTTTAGGAATCAGTTGCAGACCTTATTGCAGACAGATCACGAGATTTACCGCTTATGGCCAGCTGCAATGATTCCCCTTCCAGAAAGAAGCTTTTGGTCTTTCTCTGGTACTTTCTCCTTCGTGCACATATGCAGTACCAATTCGGCTTTTTCCGGTGCGTCTCTCCGTTTATTCAATTATTTGTTTAGTTTTATTGCTACATGTCGTCAGATTTAATATCTGAAATGGAGTGCATCGCTGATTTGTCAGGATAACATCTGTTTCCTGCCAATAGAACTAAATTAAATTTATTGATCTTTCGGAGCAAAACTTAATAGACTGTTACAATAACTGGCCTTTCACAAACATTTACTGTATACGAAGGGAGTAATGTTACTATAAGCATGAACCGAAGGCCAAACAACTAACAGTAAGATCTAGAAAGAAAGCCTATTCTTACCGTGCGGAAAAATCGAAACCCCTCGAGACTGTTTGAACAACGGTATCTGGTTTACCGAGAAAAGAAAACTGTGCAAATATGTGACTGTAAAAACTAGATGCTGGCTTAACTCGCATGATGCGAGAACTGAATATGCTGATTGCCTTCGACTCTTTGAATGGAAAAAGAGTAGGTGGGTAGGAATGTGACGGCGGCATGCGGGCTACATAGGTTGTATGGACGGTCGATAGGGTTTCAAAGGTTTGGATAGGGTTAAGGGCACCAAAGATGGGATGATGGGTTGCAATGGAGGAGTAGATCTACCCTCTAAACCCCCACCAAAAAAAAAAAAAAAAAAAGGGAGGAAAAGCCAAGGGACGAGAGGAGAGAGAAAGGGAGAGAGGCAAAGGCAGGGTGAGTAGGGAAAGGTTCACTCCTCTCGACTCGCATGTGAAAAGGGGGACCTCTACGGAGTAGATAGTGTTTTTGGGGTCTCTAATTGCTCTTCGTCTTTAGTAATTAAGTCTACTTGCCTGATCAATTGAAGACGTTGTCAAAAGTGGTTTCTACCAATACATGTATTTCAGTAGGGTTTAGTGCTGAATACAAAACAGATTAGGTTATGCAGGCTTGAAGTTAATTCCGGGAGAAGCCATATCCCTTTTTTGGCACGCAGACCGGGAGATGAGATAAGTAAGCGAATCTGAAGCCGACAAAAGCAAAAAGAGAGACGCTATGGGGTGCTGACATATGGGAAGATCATTACGCACCGCCCCTTATTGGTAGTAGCAAAATGGCAGGTGATGAGAGCGGGACAAGACTTGAGGGAGCTTTTTTGCTTTCTTCTTCTTGCTTCTTGTCAACTTGCATGCGTGCCTTCATTGCCCACCGCCCCTTACCCACGCCACTGATCCCTCCCTCCCTCTCTCTCTCTCTCTCTCTCTCTCTCTCTCTCTCTCTCTCCTCCCCACTTCCGCGAGAAGTTTACCGCCACGATTCTCTGTCGGTCTCTCATTTGACGAGAATTGGAATATGCCGGCACTTGGAGGATGCGGACCCTTATCTAATAAAGTTAGGGTCACCATGCACTCCCCGAATCCATGATTAGGCAACAACCACCAACAACCTTGCGACGGGCAACGAAAAGAACCAAAAGTCTTTCACTTTATGCTCCTGGAGGAGATACGTGATGTGAAGCCAAGCCAGTGCTGACCATAGAGAGAAGCTTGCTTTCTACACGACAAACTCCCAATCAATACTTACATGTCGGAGTAAATGGTAGAATAGACTTCTAGGATCAAAATGCTAGGGGAGTATAGCTTTCGGTGGACTCTTGCTTCATGAAACGTAGATGAAGATTTATTTCAAATATATATCCGGTTTCTTTTTCTTAGATTTTAACTTCATAAATGTCATTTTCAAGCAGATTTTTTTTTTATTATTTAGATACATTATAATCAAAATTTAAGCAAAAAAAGGACGGAACATAAGTATCAAATTACTCTGACACTCATGACTATCATTATTCTCTTCTTTATAAGTATTATGCCATCATTTTTTTCGTCATATCATTAGTCTCTCATCCCCCTGTTTAGAAGGATAATTCAATTATATTATTTGAGCTAAAATTAGTTTAATTGGTCTCTTGTTTAAATTATGTATAAATTCCTATTCTAAAAAGTGATTTAGCTATGACATACATGTCAATTCCATTTTATTTACTTACATATATGACATATTTCTTATAAAGTTTCTCCTTTTGTAATCTTCAAAGGTGTCATAAGGATTCCTCACGGGTTGTATCTAAAGGTAATAAATAAAACAGAATAAGCCACTAAATTATTAATACTAAGTGAAAACCCATAGTGGCTACATAGTAAAAAAAAAAAAAAAAAAAAAAAAGCAATTTTATTCGCTTGCTGCCCAAGTTCATTTTAGGTGGTAGCCAAGTAAAAGTAAAAGGTTTTTAAATTAGTTTCTTTTCTATATTTTGTTCACATAAATTGCTTAACACTTCTTTATGTTGTTTTCTTTTTGTCTGTAGCCTTTTTTTTTTTTTTTTGGTTAAACCTAGTAATTAGCATAAGCACAGCAGCCATACCCTATGCTTATGAAGCAGAATTGAAGTTATGCATTTTTTATTTGCTTCAACAAAAAAGTTGAAGATGCAAAATGAAATCCTGGATAAGTGTGCAGAGTATCTTTCCTCATTAGTAGACAAAAACACATGGACATTAATGGTGTGAACTAGATATAAGAATTGCCCTAGTGCAAAGTTTTTCCCTGAGACCAAGTAGAGCATTAACGCTAATTATTTCACACAGTTTAGATGTACCTGAAATGTAGATCACTAACAAAATTTAGAAGAAAAACAAAATTTTATTTGAATTCATATGTCAAAACTCAAGTTTCCCGTTCTCACAAAATTGTCTGGAGAAGGTTTGAAGAAGTTTCTCTTTTGTTGCTGTGCATCTAAATCATTGATGTTTAGGAAACTTCATCTACAAATATCTCCCTACAATTTTTTTGTGGCGTTCTACTGTTATATTAGGAGGATGAACCTATGAAACTAATCCTCGCCTAACACAAATCAAGTAGGAAGAGCCAAAAAAGAAATAGAATACAGAGAAATTTAAGGACACCCCTTTCCTTTTAATCTAAATGGTGTTAAAATTCTAACCTTAACATTTAGTCATCGCATTACCAGAGTCTGAATGTATTGTCTCAAAGTTTGTCAAGGGTTATACATAAATTCCTCTCATTAATTTCCAGCAATAAAAAGAAGAGAATGCTATCGTAAGCTTATCATCCATTGTTTTGGGGATTTAAGTCACTGTAAACCAAAATTAACCCTAATTGGAAAGACTTAAAGGAGAAAGGATTAATGACTGGCTTGTATTACAGTTGATAGATTGACTTGGTGAGCTAAGATCTAACAAAATTTACAAGGAATCAAATAAGGCAACTGATTACTATGATATGGCAGGCATAAATGGTGATCGTATTTATTCTGGAAAGTGCGAATGGAGATAATCATGAATCTTATGTTGGCATATTTTATCATTCATACATCTCGTGAGAGAAAAGCCACAGATCTGGGATAGGGCACAACCATTTCTCTATAAATAGAGGCGCTGGCTAGTCTCTTAGATCATCAGAAACACTCACTTCTTCAACACACCACACAATTCCCCCTTCCCCCTTCCCCCTTCCCCCTTCCCACGCCCAACACCCTCCTCTCCCCAAGCAATCTCCTCAGCTTTTACCCGAAAATAAAAGGCTTGAAAGAAAGTCCATTCGGGTCCGATGCTTTTGAAGTGTTTAGTTTTTAAAATATTATTTCGTTCCTGGTAGAGGAGGCACCGGTGATGTTGTTGACAGAAGATAGAGAGCACAGATGATGAAATGCATGGAGCTGCAGCATCTCAATCCTTTGTGCTCTCTAGTCTTCTGTCATCACCCTCAAGCCCCTCAACTCTCGTTCATGCTAACATATGTCCTTTGGAAAGATATTGGTGTTTATTTGTATGCTTCAGTCATCAGCATCAACCTTACTATTATTAAGTATTGCTATTTTCCTGACGTCCAATTTTACACTTCCTTTCTGAGATTTTATTTTGAACTCTCTAAAACCAATATTATGCTAACTGGAGAATCCGCTAAAATGTTTTCTACTTTCTCCCTGCTGGCTAAATTGAATGTGGTGGAACATCGGTAGTGTCTCCACCGGATCTCTAGCCCTGAAAACTATAGATGAAAATAATTATGTTGCCTTTGAGGCCAGTGGTTAGAGTTTGAGTGTCGATCTCACATAGCTCAAAAAGGTAGACTTTGAATACTTTTAATCTAACCTAAAGGCAGTAACATGACGAATTATGTCAACAGGAATGTTTGTTCATGTGCAACTCCACCTCACAAAATTTTTCTATGCCCTGATTGGTTGCTGACGAGTGAGCTGTGCCTATTGTAAATATGTATTGAATTACCTTCGTGAACTTGGAAGTTTCAGTGAAAATTATTAAGTAGGAAGGCTGTATGCAATTGATTTGAAGCTTATTGGATCCAATCATTCCCTTAAAGACTTCCCGCTTAGTTCCAACCTATTGCTCTATTTTGTGAGTACATGTACTTATATGCATTAAATATGTAATTCAATAGGTTCGAACAAATCATTTGCGGATATCATGCTTTTGTGCTAACAGATTTTCAATATGGCATGAACATAACGAAAATGATGATTGAATATAATTAGGATTCGATGAAACGAGAAATTTGCTTTGATCTTTTTAACCTTTTTAAGAACTTATTTACTAAGCATTGTGACTGGTGTATTCCTTTTTTCCATGCCTTGACGTTCTTAGTAAACCACAACATTTTCGGACCACTTTTTGAGGTCATTTATATTATACTTGCGGTTCTGGGTAATTAGCGAGTCTGTTATGTATGAAGTATATCTATATTCTCTGAAAGCGTGTATCTTGATTGTTGTGGTGCTTCAACTCATTATCGATAAAGGTAGGTCCTGCAGCACATATTTTATAGTGCCAAGAAGGAAACTGCTTCCTCTTCTTAGTAACAATCACTTTTTTCTTGCAACACGATCTAGGTAATCTTGAATTTCAAATGCCATAAAGCATGAGTGATTGAAATCAAGAGCAGACAACATTGGAAACCCATGAAACCTATAATCGCTTAAATTTTTTCTTTTTTGTTCCTCAGGTTTCGTACTTGTTCTTGCTTTATCAACAAAGCCACAACCCACGCAGCAATTGAAGCACATTACTTTAGCCTTGGGGCTAATCCTGCCCCTTAGATGTTGGACGCCTATGTCGAGGTAATTAGTCTATGTTAAAAGATAGATAATTTAGGAATTATCTATCTCCTCTGGGAAACTGTGCGCTTGATGGCTGCACCTGCCTCACTCATTATCCAGAAGTAAGCCTGCATTAAAAGATTAGATGCAGGAAGGATAAATGACTTATCTTTTTTGTCAAGGCCATCGTAGTCCAGGTCTTACATTGGCCGCAGTGCCTAGGTTAAGATCTAGGCCAATATACCTACCCGCCAAGAAGAAATCAAAGTCCATGTAACACAAAAATTTTAATGATAGTTCACAATAAATTACCCTGGTGTATTTGGCTCAAAGCTTCGTCCGTTTTAGGAGATATCATAGAGCCTAACCAGATAGATTAAAACCCTCTCCGATGTATAATTATTATTAGTGAAACTTTTTACCAATAGATGACATACCAGCCTGAGGATCCTTTCAAGCTCTCCAGAAATGACACTCCAGTGGAAAGGATGGAACTAAAATCGTAAGTGGCTTGGAGGACATGGAAATGTGGTGTCTCCTTATTTATCTAAGTAATATGGAGAAACTGCCAAACAATACTTGGTTTAGTTAGGCATATGTGTTATTTGAGATTTATTGGTCCAAGATTTGATACCTATGTGTATAATGATTTAGATGGGAGTAGGCATGGTATGAGACCTAGTGGTCCAAGGTTTGACACCCAAATGTAAGTTTGGGTGCATGTATAATATATATAGAGAGAGAGAAACTGCTTCCAAGAGAAATTAAAATAAAAACGTTAAGTCCATTTAGTTTGATGTTCCACTTGGTGAAATTAAATAATTCAAATTTAATATGGTTGGACTTATGGACAATTCAGTTGGTTCTGTTACCCCTACAATAAATGTGCCATGGAATCCGTTTTTAAGATGGAAACTAAAGACTTACTTCAAGCGTGATGAGGGGTGTGCCCTCCACTCAATTCAACTATCCTGCTAAATATATTTCCAGTCGACATTCCTGATTATGTTCTAGAAAGGTTCGCCCCAACACTTTTTATCTCCATAAAAGCAGCAATGGGGACCAAATTCTAATCCTTGACCATTCAAAACAATATCCGTTGAGGTCCCCATCTCGTGCATATGAAAGCATACCGTGGATATTCCAGTCCGGGATTTTCGGCGTACACGACCGTCGCTATTGGCACTTAAAAGGAAAGTGAGACCACAGATCTCCTTTCCGATATGGGACATCTAAAAAAAAAATTCCAAAGAGAATAGCAAGGCAATAATTCATACCTATCCCCTTCAATAGAATCTGATAATGCGACGGTCCAATTTGTTTGTTCCACTCAAAGAGAATATAAGGATTTGATTGTTGACTATCTTTCATACTTTAGCTTTGTTGTGAAGGATTTTTGGAAGCGCCATGCTGATGCAAAGGCAAGTTTCTAGTACTTCCTTACTCCAGAAGGTGTACAATGGAAACTTAATGACTTACCTTTTGTGTAGTGATTCTTGACTGCCAAAGGCAAGAACATATTCTAGCTCGACTTCTACTTGCATCTTTGGCAGAAACCCCTCCTCCATGTTTCATATCCTGTCAAAGTGGGAATTGTAAAAATATTTTTTTTGGTGTTTGATATCCAAGCTTTCAATTCATTTAGAACCGCTTCATTCTCATTGCTCTATAGTCAGTTCTTTCCTCAGTTTGGCCATGCTTGGACAAAACTAAATCTGCAATTGATTTGAGACCATCGATGTCCTTTTTCTCCAAGGAAAAAGTTAAGCTTGGGTCACAGGAATCCATTCTTAAGCGTAGATGACTAAGCTCTATATTTGAGAGCTGCAAAGGTTTCATTCATTCTTTTCTTTCCGCACCTCTGTTGCTCTTTATTTTCTAAGTTTTTTCTGAAGTTCTTTCTCAAGTTTGGCCATGGTTGGACAAAACTAAATCTGCAATTGATTTGAGACCATCGACGTCCTTTTTCTTCAAGGAAAAAGTTAAGCATGGGTCACAGGAATCCATCCTTAAGCGTAGATGACAAAGCTCTATATTTGAGATCTGCAATGGTTACATTCATTCTTTTCTTTCTGCACCTCTGTTGCTTTTTATTTTCTAAGTTTTGCTCATATATTCTGGTGTCTGCTCATATCTTCTCAATTTGACTTTGTTTTATATCCGAAATTTGATTTTGTGTTGTCAGAAGAAAGACTTGAAACAATCGGGCAATGCCCTGAAAGAAAAGAAAAGAAAAATAAAAAACTACTTAGGTTTCCTTTCCTTTTTTTTTTTTTTTGTTACACCTAAACTTATACATATGAATATCAAACTTAAAATCAAAAAATCTTCGACTTCATTAACTTACTACTGAATTAACAAGTGATCTACTATTTAGCTTTTCTTAACAAGTATGTAACGAGAACAGCACATAATTGAACATGACTCATGATAAATGTTTTAGTATTAGCATTCGCAATTATTGAAGCTCCATCGCTATTTCTCGTCCGTCATAATTAATTTGCGTTACAATTTGAACTTCGAGGCTCGGACCTCAGTTCAAGGCCTAGTAATGGCTAGAGTCAATAGATTGCACAAGAGATCCCTTAATTAGAAAATATATCTTTTTGTGGTCCTCCATTTGTTTCCGAAACCTTGATTATGTGTTGCAGGATGCTGTTAATGGCCAAAGCTCAAAGGGGCCTTCTGTAGTTGGGAACTCTCAGCCTCGTAATTAACGAAGTCTGAAAAAGGCAATGACTTGGTAACTTTTCTCTTTTTCTGTGCTTGACAAAGGAAAGACGCCAGCTGCATCGTCTGACGCTGTTTTTAGTTGTCTCAGGAGATCAAATAATACTTTTCGCAATGCTGTTAATGGCCATATCCTAAATGTGTTGGGAAGTCTCAACTTCGTAATTAACGATGTCTGATATAGCCACAGCATGAGTTCACTAATCAACCAGTGAACATTCAAAATAAAAGAAGTGTTTCTTTCTTTCAGTAGAATAGAGTTTGTTACCAGTTAATTTCCACCGAGGTTCTTCTGCACAGAGATGCTATCATGATAATCTGTTAGTTGCTTTTTTAATCTCTTCAAGTGTACCTAATTCATATCTCTTCGAAAAATAATACCGTTTGTATAATTAATTAGAGAATGTAAAACGTTTACCGCTAAAAGCTGGAAGACGAAGGGAACACTGTGCAGGAAGTTGAGGACAATTATCAGTTATTTAATAACAGGAAAGGGAACCCCGCTCGGACGGAAACACAAGGTTGTGACAGAACCAAACATGCAAAGACGTGACGAAGCACAAGTTACCAAATTTTGAACATGTTTTTGGACAAATCCCAGGATCAGGCTGATATTGTGTTTAAAAATAAGGTTGAGAATCATAAAATGCAGCTAACCTTAGACCTCATATCAAACAAAATGTAAGAGAACCTCCAAAATATTCTTGGGCTTATCACAAAAACATTGATGTTCCTTAACCTTCAAAGGCACATGTTCTTCTAGATGGCATCAATTAAATGACTATCAACTTAAGCAAGTTTCTCTTAGAGATTGATGCCATCTATGAAGACTTCTGCACGGCCATATTTGTCCAATAAAGATGGGATTTCCCACAAAAATATAGTAATTTAAATAAAGAAGTTGAGAATGGATTACCACTAAGGGAAGTAAGAGAGGTTTGTGGTGAACTACGACTATTGTATATTGATTCACAAGGAAGAACATTTCTATACACATTTACAATGGATCCTATATGGACATATAGGCAACATTGTTGAGAGATTAAATAAGGAAAAATTGAATAAATTAATATTAAAATGTGATAACACAACCCAAAACTTTAAAGCATTAACTAAAAAAACCTCATCACTTATAAGGCAAATGTCACATCTTAATGCTTCTAATATGAGATGACACTCATCTTTAATACTTTTTCTTACATGCATGTTAATAAATATTGTATGTAGACAAAAGCCCAATTTTAAGGCTCAATGAATTACAAAGCTAAGGCTTCCTTAGCTATTATATTAAAATGTGAGGATTTATTCTTAAACCTTAAAGTATTAGTAAAAAAATATCATCACTTATAAAATTAAAGATTCATCTTCACATTTTCAGTATATGGATAATACCCACTTTTAACACTCTCTCTCATATTCATGTTTAAAAAAATATTACATATAGACAAAAGCCTTACTAACATTTTAGGTAGTAGCCAAGTAAAAGTAAAAGTTTTTAAATTAGTTGCTTTTCTATATTTTGTTCACATGAATTGCTTAACACTTCTTTATGTTGTTTTCCTTTTGTCTATAGCCTTTTTTTTTCTTGGTTAAACCTAGTAATTAGCATAAGTACAACTGTTATACCCTATGCTTATGAAGCGAGATCGAAGTTATGCATTTTTTATTTGCTCCAACCAAAAAGTTGAAGATGCAAAATGAAATCCTAGATAAGTGTGCAGAGTATCTTTCCGCATAGTAAACAAAAATACATGGATATTAATGGTGTGAGCTAGATATATGAATTGTCCTAGTGCAAAGTTTTTCCCTAAGACCAAGTAGAGCATTAACGCTAATTATTTCACACAGTTTAGATGTACCAAAAATGGAGATCACTACCAAAATTTAGAAGAAAAACAAAATTTTATTAGAATTTATATGTTGAAACTTAAGTTTCCCGTTCTCACGAAATTGTCTGGAGAAGGTTTTAAGAGAGACATACAGCACTGCTTTTACACAAAGAAGTTTCTCTTTTGTAGTAGTGCACCTAAATCATTGATGATTAGGAAACTTCATTTACAAATATCTCCCTACAATTTTTTGGTTGCGTTCTACTGTTATATTAGGAGGATGAACCTGTGAAACTAACCCTCACCTAACACAAATCAAGTAGGAAGAGCCAAAAAAGAAATAGAATACAGAGAAATTAAAAGGATACCCCTTTCCTTTTAATCTAAATGGTGTTGAAATTCTAACCTTAACATTTAGTCATCGCACTACCGAAGTCTGGATCTCCAAGTTTGTTAAGGGCCATACATAAATTCCTATCATTAATTTCCAGCAATAAAAAGAAGAAAATGATATCATAAGCTTATCATCCATTGTTTTGGGGATTTATGTCACTCCAAACCAAAATTAACCCTAATTGCAAAGACTTTAAGGAGAGCGGATTAATGAGTGGCTTGTATTACAGTTGATAGATTGAATTGTTGGGCCAAGAACTAACAAAATTTACATGGAATCAAATAAGGCAATGATATGGCAGGCATAAAATGGTGATCGTATTTATTCTGGAAAGTGTGAGCGGAGATAATCATGAATCTTATGTTGACATATTTTATTCATTCATACAGCTCGTGAGAGAAAAGCCACAGATCTGGGATTGGGCACAACCATTTCTCTATAAATAGAGGCGCTGGCTAGTCTCTTAGATCATCGGAAACACTCACTTCTTCAACACACCACACAATTCCCCCTTCCCCCATCCCCCTTCCCACGCCCAACACCCTCTGCTTCCCAAGCTATCTCCTCAGCTTTTACCCGAAAAGAAAAGGCTTGAAAGAAAGTCCATTCGGGTCCGATGCTTTTGAAGTGTTAGTTTTTAACATATTATTTCGTTCATGGTAGAGGAGGCACCGGTGATTTTGTTGACAGAAGATAGAGAGCACTGATGATGACATGCACGGAGCTGCTGCATCTTAATCCTTTGTGCTCTCTAGTCTTCCGTCATCACCCTCAGCCGCTCACTTCTCGTTCATGCTAACATATGTCCTTTGGAAAGATATTGGTGTTTATTTTTATGCTTCAGTCACCACCATCATCCTTACTATTTTTTAATATTGCTATTTTCCTGACGTCCAATTCTACAGTTCCTTTTGAGATTTTACTTTGAATTCTCTAAAACCAATATTATACAAACTGGAGAATCCGCTAAAATGTTTTCTACTTTCTCCCTGCTGGCTAAATTGGATGTGGTGGGAAATCGGTAGTGTCTCCACAGGATCTCTAGCCCTGAAAACTATCGATGAAAATGATTGTGTTGCATTTGAAGCCAGTGATAGGTACCATTGCTTAGAGTTTGAGCGTCAATCTCACATAACTCAGAAATAGACTTTGGATACTTTTAATCTAACCTAAAGGCAGTAAGATGATGAATTATGTCAACAGGAATGTTTGCTCATTTGCAATTCCCCCTCACAAAATTTTTCTATACCTGATTGGTTGCTGACGAGGGAGCTATGCTTCTTGTCAATATGTATTGAATTATCATCGTGAACTTCGAAGTTTCAGTCAAAATTGTTAAGTAGGAAGGCTGTATGTAATTGATTTGAAGCTTATTGGATCCAAATCATTCCTTTGAAGACTTCCCGCTTAGTTCCAAACTATTGCTCTATTTTGTGTGAGTACATGTACTTATATGCATTAAATATGTAACCTAATAGGTTCGAACAAATCATTTGCAGATATCATGCTTTTGTGCTAATTGCTTTTCAATATGGCAGGAACATAACGAAAATAACGACTGAATGTACTTAGAATTCGATGCAAAGAGAAATTTGCTTTCATCCTTTTAACCTATTCAAGCCCTTATTTACTAAGCATCGGAACTATTGTATTCCTTTTCTCTATGCCTTTACGTTCTTAGTAAACCACGGCATTTTTGGACCAGTTGTAGAGGTCAATTAAATTATAAGTCTGTTATGTATGAAGTATATCTATATTCTCTTAAAGCGTGTACCTTGATTGCTCTGGTGCTTCAACTCATTATCGATAAAGGTAGGTCCTGCAGCACATATTTTATGGTGCAAGAAGGAAAGTGCTTCCTCTTCTTAGTAGCAATCATTTTTTTCTTGCAACACAATCTAGGTAATCTTGAATTTCAAATGCCATAAAACATGTGTGATTGAAATCAAAAGTAGACAACATTGGAAACCCATGAAACCTATAATTGGTTAAATCATTTATTTTTTGTTCCTCAGGTTTTGTAGTTGTTCTTGCTTTATCAACAAAGCCACAACCCACGCAGCAATTGAAGCACATTACTTTAGCGTCAGGGCTAATCTAGTTCCTTAGATGTTGGGCGCGTATGTCGAGGTCATTAGTCTATGTATGCAATTTAGGAATTATCTATCTACTCTGGGAAACTGTGCGCTTGATGGCTGCACCTGCCTCACTCCTTATCCAGAAGTAAGCCTGCATCAAAAGATTAGATGCAGAAAGGATAAATGACTAGTCTTTTTTGTCAAGGCCATCGTAGTCCAGGTCTTACGTTGGCCGCAGTGCCTAGGTTGAGATCTAAGCCAATATACCTACCCACCAAAAAGAAATCAAAATCCATGTAACTCCAAATTTTTTATAATAGTTTACCATCAATTACCCTGTTGTATTAGCTCCCTCCCTTTTAGGAGATATCATAGAGCCTAACAAGATAGATTAAAACCCTCTTCCTATGTATAATTATTAATAGTGAAACTTTTTACTATTAATAATATGAAGACTTATTGACCTAAGGATCCTTTCAAGCTCTTTAGAAATGACACTCCAGTGGAAAGAATGGAACTAAAATCATAAGTAGCTTAGTGGACTATTTGTCGGAAATGTAGTGTCTCCTAATCTATTTTAGTAATATGAAGAAACTACTAAGAAGTACTTGATTTAATTGAGAGTAAGTATTCTCTGAGACCTAGTGTTTCAAGATTTGACACCCAAATATGTTATACTTTAGTTGAGTGTAAGTGTTATTTGAAACCTAGTGGTCTACGATTTGATGCCTTAATTTGTGAGAAACTGTTCTTAGGAAAAATTAAAATTAAAATGTGAAGTCCATTTAGTTTGATGTTCCACTTGGTAAAATTAAATGATTCAAAGCTTATATGGTTAGACTTGTGGACAATCCAGTTGGTTCTATTTCCTTACAATAAATGTGCCATAGAATCTTTTTTCAAGATGGAAACTAAAGACTTACTTCAAGCATGATAAGGGGTGTGCACTCCACCCAATTCAACTATCCTGCGAAATATATTTCCAGTCGACATTCCTGATTATATTCTAGAAAGGTTCGCCCCAACACTTTTTATCTCCATAAAAGCAGCAATGGGGACCAAATTCTAATCCTTGACCGTTCAGAACAATATCCTTTGAGGTCCCCATCTCGTGCATATGAAAGCATACCTTGGATATTCCAGTCCGGGATTTTTGGTGCACTCGACCGTCTATATTGGTACTTAAAATGGAAGGTGAGACCACATATCTCCTTACCGATATGGGGACATCTAAAAAAATCCAAAAAGAATAGCAAGACAATAATACATGCCTATCACTTCAATAGAATCTGATAATGCGACAATTCCATTTGTTTGTTCCACTCAAAGAGAATATAAGGATTTGATTGTTGACTATCTTTCATACTTTAGCTTTGTTGTGAAGGATTTTTGGGAGGGCCATGCTGACGCAAAGTCAAGTTTCTAATACTTCCTTACTCCGGAAGTTGTATAATGGAAACTTAATGACTTACCTTTTGTGTAGTGATTCTTGACTGCCAAAGGCAAGAACATATTCTAGCTCGACTACTACTTGCATCTTTGGCAGAAACCCCTACCCCATGTTTCATATCCTATCAAAGTGGGAATTGTAGAAATATTTTTTTAGGTGTATGATATCCGAGCTCTCAATTCATTTAGAACGGCTTCATTCTCATTGTTCTCAAGTCAGTTCTTTCTTAAGTTTGGCCATGCTTGGACGAAATTAAATCTGCAATTGATTTGAGACCATCGATGTCCTTTTTCTCCAAGGAAAAAGTTAAGCATGGGTCACAGGAATCCATCCTTAAGCGTAGATGACTAAGCTCTATATTGAGCTCTATATATGAGATCTGCAATGGTTTCATTCATTCTTTTCTTTCTGCACCTCTGTTGCTTTTTATTTTCTAAGTTTTGCTCATATATTCTGGTGTCTGCTCATATCTCCTCAATTTGACTTTGTTCTGTTTCCGAAACTTTGATTATGTGTTGTCAGAAGAAAGACATAAAATTATCGGGAAATGCACTAAAATAAAATAAAAATAAAAATTACTTAATTTTTCTTTAACACATCTACACTTATATATATGAATGTTAAACTTAGAATAAAAAAAATTTAGGCTCTATTAACTTACTACTCAATTAGTAAGTGATAGACTATTTAGGTTTTCTTAACATGTAACGGGAACCGCAGATAATTTTATATGACTCATATGATAAATGGTTTAGTATCAGCACTCGCACTTATTTAAGCTCCATCGCTATTTCTCGTCCGTCATTATTAATTTGCGTTCCATTTTGAACTCCACGGTATCTCGCTATGTGGATGCCTTCGGCATCAAAATTTCGATGCTTGGACCTCAGTTCAAGGCCTAGTAATGGCTAGAGTCAATTGATTGCACAAGAGATCCCTTAATTAGAAAATATATCTTTTTGTGGTCCTCCATTTGTTTCCGAAACCTTGATTATGTGTTGCAGGATGCTGTTAATGGCCAAAGCTCAAAGGGGCCTTATGTAGTTGGGAACTCTCAGCCTCGTAATTAACGAAGTCTGAAAAAGCCAATGACTTGGTAACTTTTCTCTTTTTATATGCTTGACAAAGGAAAGACGCCAACTGCATCGTCTGACGCTGTTTTCAGTTGTCTCAGGAGATCAAATAATACTTTTCGCAATCCTGTTAATGGCCATATCCTAAATGTGCCCTCTGTATTTGCGAAGTCTCAACTTCGTAATTAACGATGTCTGATATAGCCACAGCATGAGTTTCACTAATCAACGAGTGAACATTCAAAATAAGAGAAGTGGAGCTTTTTCAGTAGAATAAAGTCTGTTATCAGTTACTTCCACCGAGGTTCTTCTGCACAGAGATGCTGTCATGATAATCTGTTTATTGCCTTTAATCTCTTCAAGTGCACCCCATTGATACCTCTTCCAAAAAATAGTATTGTTTGGATGATTAATTAGAGAATGTAAAACGTTTACCGCTAAAAGTTGGAAGACGAAGGAACTCTGCGCGGGAAGTTGAGGACAATTATCAGTTATTTAACAACAGGAAAGGAACCCTCCTCGGACAGAAACACAAGGTTGCGAAACACAACCAAACATCTAAAGAGGTGACGAACCACAGAATTATGTTTAACAATAAGGTAGAGAAATCATAAAAAGCAGCTAACCTTAGACCTCATATCAAACAAAATGTAAGAGAATCTCGAAAATATTCTTGGGCCTATCTCATAAACATTGATGTTCCTTAGCCTTCACAAGGCATATGTTCGTCTAGATGGCATCAATTAATTGACTATCAACTTAAGCAAGTTTCTCTTAGAGATTGGTCCCATCCATGAAGAGTTCAACACGGCCATTTTTGTCCAGTAAAGATGGAATTTCCTACAAAAACAGAGTAATTTAAATAAAGAAGTTGAGAATGGATTACAACTAAAGGAAATAAGAGAGGTTTGTGGTGAATCATGACTGTTGTATATTGATTCACAAGGAAGAACTTTTCTATGTACATTTATAGTGGATCTTGTATGGGCATTTAGGCAACAATGTTAAGAGATTAAAAAAGGAAAAAAAATTGAATCAATTGATATTAGAATATAATAACCTATCCCAAAACCTTAAGACAATAGATAAATAAACTTCATTACTTATAAGGCTAAAAGCTCATCCTCACACTCCTAAAATAGGATAACAGCCACCTCTAACACTTCTCCTCATGTGTCTACTGACAAATATTGCATGTAGACATAAGCCCAACTCGAAAGCTTGGTGGATTACAAAGCAAGAGCCTATTCCTAACTCTAATATCATATTAGAGTATTAAAGCTCATCTTAAGCCCTTAAGGTATTAGATAGAAAAAAAAACCTTATTATTTATAAGATCAAAGACTCATCCTCATGACTTCGATATAAAACAACATCTACCTTTAACACTCATCCTCATGTGCATGCGAACACAAGTATTGCACATAAACAAAAGCCTAACTTCAAGGCCTAGTGAATTACAAAGCAGAGGTTCTTCCTTGATTTCGATATTATATTGGAATGTAAGAACTTGTCTCAAAATCTTAAAACATTAGGTGGGAAAAACACCATTACTTATAAGGTTAAGGATTCATTATCACACTTCTGATGTGAGACAATACCCACATTTAACATTTTCTCTCATATGCATGTTAACACAAGTATTGTATATAGACAAAAGCCTAACTCTGTAGCCTAACAAATTATAAAACGAAAGCTTATCCTTTTTTTTTTATATAAATATGTGAGTTTATTCATTGAAAAATAAGAAAATACAAAAGCTTAGGGACATATCCTAACATTATAATTTATCTAAGAAAAAATAAAATTTGAAATTCTCCAGCTATGACACAATAAAATATTCACTTAAGAGTGTTTAATATTCCTAAATAGATATGTTTTTCCACGAACTACTCTCATGATTCTAGCCAACAAAATTGGTATATCAACAGTCTTATTTTGAAAACATCTACGATTATGTTCAAACCATATACAATAAAGAAAACTTATAAGATATTTTATCCTTAACAAAAGCTTATCCTTGTATCTTATATCATATTAAAGCATAAAAGTCTATTCCAAAATCTTAATACATTAAGTAGGGAGGCCTCAACATTTATAAGATCAATATTCTATCCTCACATTTCTAATATAATATACCACTTTTAACACACTCTCTCACATACAAGATAATACAAGTATTGCACATGGACAAAAGCCTAAATCTAAGGCCCAATAGATTAAAAAGTGAAGGCTCATTTCTAATTCCAATACTATATTAAAGTGTGAAAGAGCATCTTAAAGGGTCGGTATGAACTATAAGCTTGTTTTGAAGGAAAAAGAAGATAGAGGAAAAGAGACCTTTGGTGAAGCTTTTTGTAGGTTGGTCAACCAAAAAGATAAACTAGATGAACTCATTCACGAATGAAGTGAAAGTCAATTTCAACATGCTTGGTGCGAGTGTGGAAGACAGTACTGGTGGAGAGGTATAACGCAAAAAGATTATCACACCAAAGAGTAGGAGGCACAGATAGCAGATGTTGGAGGTAATGAAGGAGAGCTTTAATCTAGATGAGTTCTACAATCGTGTCTACCAAGGATGTGAATTCAACTTTGGTGCTAAAGCATGCAATAGTCTTTTATTTGTTAAAACTCCATGAGATGAGATTAGACCCAAGGAAAATGCAGAAGCCACCAATGGAGCGGTGATCATCACAATCATTAGCTCAGCTGGTGTCAAAGTAGGCATGGAGTTGATAAGATGTAGACTTGGTGAGCTAAATATCGTAATGGGGAGTATCCACAAGAAACCTTAAAATGTGTTTGACAAACATCTAGTGAGTGGTGGTAGAGGCATGCATGTACTAACAGGCAGTATTGATTGCATAAGCTATGTCAGGCCGAGTGAAGGTGAGGTATTGAAAAACCTCAACAATACTATGATAATGGGTGGGATCGATTAAAGGTACACTATCATGAATGGAGGGAGGGTGACTTGTAGTAAATGGTGTGGAAACACCACAAGCAAGACCCATTTTAACACAGTTAATGATGTCATGTGCAAATTTGGTTTGATGTAGGAGGAGGCTATTGGGAGTAGATAATGCTTTTATCCCAAGGAAATAATGAAGATCACCAAGGTCTCTTATGTTAGATTATTTCTGCAGTTGGTGGATAATATGAGAGATTAGAGCATTAGGGCTACCAATAAGGATGATGTCATCCACATAAAGCAACAGAAAAATATTGTAGGTGGCAATGTGTAAAAAAAATAAAGATGAGTTTGCATTGGAAATGAAAAAATCAATTTGTTTAAGAAATTGAGATAAGCGATAATTCCATGCCCGATGGGCTTGTTTGAGGCCATAAAGAGAACGTCGAAAACAACAAACATGGTGGGGAAGTTGGGGATCAATGAAACCTTGAGGTTGTTGCATGAAAACTTCTTCATCAAAATGCCCATAGAGAACAACATTCTTGACATCTAGTTGGTAGATTGTCCAATTGTTGCTAAAAGCGATAGAAAGTAATGTCTGAATTGCTATGGGTTTAGCGATAGGATCAAATGTCTTGGTATAGTCAATGCCCAAACATCAATGGAATCCTTTTGCAACTAAGCGAGCTTTATAGCGTTTGAGAAAGTCATCATATCTAAGTTTAATTTTGTAAACCCATTTGCAACTAATAGATTGAATATAAGGAAATGGAAGAACAAGCTCCCAGGTTTGATTTCTTATTAAGGTAGTGTATTCATCAACCATGGCTTGGCACCATTCAAGGGAAGCAATGACTTTAGTGAAGCAAATGGGTTCCTTGTAGGAATAGGTTGTGATCATTAAGGCATACATTTGTTGCCTGGTTAAAGTCCTCCAACAAATAGTACCACCTTTAAGACGTGTAGTCATGGGATGAGTGGAGGTGGTATTAGATGATTAAGGAGGATCCTAAAAGTTATGAGAGGAATGGAGATTGGGAGACTCAAAGGGTCGAGGCTCAAAGGCCATTGGATGTGGTGGTTCTATAAGAAAGGGAACCATAGGCTTGCTTAAAGAAATGAGAGAAAGTGGAAGTGGAACATAAGAATGATCAAACAATTGAGATGGTTAAGATGGTTAGGATGGTTAGGATGTTTGACGAAAAGGAAATTAAGTCTTATCAAAGGAGGCATTGATAACAATATACAACCGACTAGTAGTTGGATAAAGGCATTGATAGCCTTTATAATTAAAGGGATATCCCAAAAAAAATATACAAGGTTTGGAACAAGGTTACAATTTTTTTTAGTATAAGGTTGCAAATCGGGAAAAATGAGACAACCAAACATATAAAAATGGGACACAAGTGGTTGTTGTCTATAAAACAATTCCCATAGGAATTTGTTATCAATAACTATACTAGGAAGCCAATTAATAATGTGGACAGTTGCTTCAAAGGCATAGTCCCAATAAAAAGAGGGAACTTGCATGTGATTAAATAGAGAAAGTCCAGTTTCAATGATATGGTGGTGTTTGCACTAGGTAGAGCCATTTTGAAAATATGAATATGAGCTACATATACATTAGTGAATACCCAATTGTGCAAGTAAACTGGTGAAAGCGAAAGATGTAAATTCAAAAGCACCATCACATTGAATATTTTTAATCTTAAAAGAACATTGATTTTCAACTTTTGAAATTGTTCAAAAATTGGAAGGAATTAATGTTGAGATTGGAATGCAAAGATCCAAGTAAATTTTGAAAAATCATCTATAAAGGTCATATAATACTTGTTTCCTTAGTGAGATAAAGTTGAGGCAGATCCCTATATATCAAAATGAATTAGGTTAAGTGGAACATTGGATTTCATGCGAGTAAGTGGATGTGTATGTTGCGCACTTTTACTCATATGACAAGCTAGTACAAATTAAATTAAAATTGCCTTCAATAGTTATTTTATTCATTTGAAGCACTTTGAGTATAGTAAGATAGTTTGCATGCCCTAGGTGATGATGCCATTTTTCAAGCATATTAAGAGATACATTAAATATTTTGGGCTTATGCTCCAATTTCTTTGGGTGAAGGCAATCTAACTCAGGATCCAATGAGCCTTTAGGCAAAGTCCTACCCGCAGGTAGATGTTGTACCACACAAAAATTAGGGTAAAAAATGAAAGCACAATTATTATCCCTTATAAATTGTGAAACAGATAAAAGACTTTTTAAAAGTTGGGGGACTAGAAAAACATTATTAATTTTTAAATTAAATGGCTTTGGTAATTTATATGTGTGGGTGATGGGCAGGCCCACACCATCACCTACAATGACCCAGTCCTTTCTTTGATAAGGTAGCAACAGGTCCAAGCCCATGGGCTCAACAATGACATGATTGGTGGCCCCTAACTTGAGGAACTAGTTTGTTAGCGAGTGGGTTGAAGCAACAACTCGGTAGAAGGCCTCTGTTTGAGATTAGGCCAAAGCAACATCTAGGTAGGAACTCATAAGGTCAAAGCAAGCTAGTTAATGGGCTTGTGGAGTATGACTTGTGAAGGAATTAGGTTAGTTGTAGCCGGCGCAACACGTGGTGGTCCAATGACTTGTCCATCAGTAGATTTAACAACAAGGAGCCCAACGAAGATTGCCACCATTAGCGATGAACAGACCATTGGGGGGAGGTGGAAAGGACTGATTGTTAGTGTGAGGGTTCCAGCAAGGGGTGAGTGACCGAGTTAAAGGCCCTCCATGGCCATGTGAAGAAGAATCATGGTGGCTTGAGAATTCCACTTTCAAAACTCTGGACTGCTCCACCAGTTTTAGTTGTGCCTCATGGTTGAAGAAAATACCATAGAAATCTTTGCGAGTCAGACCCTAGGTGCGTGTGCAGACAAAGACGTTGTTACGAGTGGAGCATACGGTGCACCAAGGCCATAAAAGAGGTGGGTGAGGTATTCGTTATTAGAGATAACCTCACCCACATTGTTAAGTTCCTCCATGAGAGCGTTGATTTTATAAAGGAATTTGAACATCATACGATGTCCTTTGGAGGTTACATGAAGACGAAGGCGAAGGTTAGATGCACAAGCAAAGCTCTTGACAACAAATTCGACAGTTAAGGCACACCAAACATTAGTGGAGGTTTCATGTTTCATCAAATAGCTGACAATTGCATCGGAACAGGTATTCAGAAGGAGGCCAAGAGCGGTCTGGTCCCGCTTAAGCCATTCGAGATGGTCTAGGTTAGGAACCCAAACAATTTTGCCATTGGAATTAGTCACAGTGGTGAATCCCACAAGACAAGGCATGAACCCATCAATGGTCAGGAGAAGCTCTGTTGCATGGAGGTACAGCGCAATGCGAGCTTTCCAAACCAAATAGTTTAGACTATCGAGTCAAATAATGGAGGCTAGAATAGATGTTGCTAGAATTAACAGGGGTGGGATTTAGGGATGTTTGGGGGGAAATGGAGGAATGATCAAATTTCAATTGTGGCCTACGACTTTGGACACCAAGTTAGAACTCAATATTCTTGAAAATTAGAGTGATTTCTCAATAACAATGATGAACAATAAACCCTAGACTCGAAGTGAATTGGGATAAAACTGAAATTGATAGTTGTTTGTACAAAAATGAACCCTAATTTATAGACCTATATAATTTATACAAGAAAGGAAATCAAAACCCTAAATTAATTGAGACTAATTACATGGTTGAAAGTCATCTAGAGTTTTGTAATGAAATCAACTAGGGCTTGGGAAGAATTTGAAGTCTTGATTGAATTGGTTGGTGGCTTTTGATTCTTTCCATAGTGAGGTTGCTTGGAGACACATCTAGAATCCATATAAATATGGAAGGTTTCCTGACAACAATTTTCCAACTAGGTGCATGTAAGAGGTGTTGGTCTTCTTGGAGAAAAAGGTTGCACATCGAGGTTACGATGCACAGGGCTGACGTGGCGTTAAGGTACCACGTGTTTAATGAATGTCAATGTGGCACTATATAGGGCTGACGTGGTGATGCTTATTGGATAGGTGACTTGTCACTTAACAATAATTAAATTTAATGATGTACTTCATATGCCTACAAACACTAAACTAACTTTGGTTGATTTTGCTAAGGGAGATGATGCTACAATGACTTAATCTTTGTTGGCGTGGATTTGTTGATATGGCACAAGTTGAGGATTTAGTTGACAAGAGTAAAATGGTTTTAAAAAGGAAAAAAGGAAGGAAAAAAAAAAGAGGAAGAAAAAGGAGGTGATCATGAATCTCTTTCCCTTTTTGATAGAATAAACATTAGTAAACTAAGAAATTACAATAAATTCTCACTTGCCTTTGTATTAAGTAATTTATCTAAAAAACTTACCAAACAATTACCAAATGTCTAAAATCATGCCATTTACAGATATAATTTATGTCATTCATTAGCGAACCTCAAAGGATATATTCACTCTGTCGTACTCTTGCTTTTTGAGGTAGGATCTTTCTTAGCTTCACCAACCTATGTAAACTAGTTCTTATTCAAGCAAATATGTAAATAAAAAAAAAAGGTCAAACTACAAGATCCACCAACTTTTTCATTCTCTAGACGAGTTATGACCAAGAAGAATGCCAAAAATGATACCTTTAGACATTGAAAGGCATGGAATTCGCATTAAGTTCACTTTGTAGAATTCTTAGCACTTGAATTTTCATTGTAGCTGTTAAATTATCTCCGTCACTTGGACTCGAGAAATTGGTGGTAAAGCTATAGTAAATCTTTAAAGGCTTGTTCATAATTGCTCATAATTTAAGGCATTTCCTTTTTTCTTTAGGGCCTTAGAATCCCTGTATGGTCAGCGCATGATGTTTTAGTATGTGTGTACAGAGGGATGATTTCTCTTATCCAGCATGTTTTTCGGGGATGGCTTGGCTACGTTGAAGAATGCTGAGCATTCCATCGAGAGTGCACTTACATATAATAAAGAAGAGTGTCGATTGATTAAACAAAACATTGGCCCTAAAGTATAGCAATGTTATTTAATTGGAACTTTTGGAACCTGTGTTTTGGCAAAACACTCAATGAAATGATGATTCTTTTTTCATTTAATCAAAATATCTATCCATAGGATGTGAATCCAGTTTCTCTTGTCGTAGGTCGTTGGTCCATAGGCTTCTTGTTTTGGACCGAATGCCTAACCCTTTGTTCCTACCAGTTACAAAATAGGTGGGCTTTCGGTGGGTGCTACAATTGGGTCAATTTTAAACCCATGGTTTGATCTTTGCCTCCCAACAAACATAAAAAGTAAATAAGAATCTCGCTATCCTCTCAGCTGGTACGAAGCGATAACGTTTCCACACTGATTCTCAAGCTTGTTGTTTTTGCTACTGCGATGAACTTTCCGTTTCTTTATAGTGTTAATTCCATCATCCATGTCAAATTCCTTACAAGAAAGCAACTTAAACCACCGACAGCAATTAAGTATGATTGTCATTCTTGGACGTCCACATGCTAAGACTCATCAGGAAACATGTGGCGAATCAACAATGGGGAATCGAAGACTTAGATAGTTACTTGCCGTGGAAGTATTTGCATGTAGATTGTATACGACGTCTAAGTGCAAAAAATTATAGGACCTGTTTTGACCCACAGTTATACTTCAAACGCGTGCGAAGCGTTTCTAAACCACCAGTCTAAATGGCAACCTCTTGATTTTTCTACAAGCTTCCACCATCGCTATATTAGGCTGTCCAGCCCTGGACTGAAATTCCATCCCTTTTTCCTACCACATCCGCATTGGAAGCAAAGAGAGAATGAGACACCACCACCATCCTCCACCACCAGGACCACCAGGTCCACCACCACCACCAGATCCTTTTGCACCGCCGCCACCACCACCAGGACCCCCTGGGCCACCACCTCCTTCATTTGGTCATCCTCCACCACCACCAGGCCCTGACGGTCCACCACCTCCTCCATTTGCTCATCCTCCTCCACCACCGGGTCCACCAGGACCACCTCCACCAGGACCACCGGGTCCTCCACCGCCAGGACCATGGGGTCCCCCACCGCCTTAATAGCATATGCTTCTTTGGGCGTATTTTATGAAGTCTACATGATGCACAATAAATGGTCTGTTCCGTTTGTCACTTGTTAATGTTTTTCAGTGTAGGTAAAAGCATTCGCTATTTACTTCCCTGATGAATTGCAGGCATATGATTGTTATTGCAGGATGGTGTTATTGTAATTATATTACTTTTCCTATTCAGTATAAGCAGTGAGTGTTAGATTTTAATAATTGGGCCGAATACTCTTCCAAAATTCCCATGCTAAGAAAATGATGAAATAATAACTTCTGTCGCTAAATTGTTTTGGCAATGGCCCTTCAAACAACAGTAACTACATCATTTCTGCCAAATGGAAGGTCAAATGCAAAACGGAAGCAAATCGACATGACATGGCGATGATAATCACATATAAAAGATGAGATAATGAACCCCAACCTTCCATCGATTGCTGTTTGGCCCCTCGTACGTGGTTTTGTCGTTAACAATTCTAACAAGACTTGATCGTCAAATTGAAAACGATCCGAGGTGATGTCTTTTCGTGAACATTGTTTATGGCCATGCGTTTCCTTTGAGGTGTCCAATGTTGCTTTCCTTTCAAACCCGATGTGATCCCACATCGGATTTAAGACAAGCAAGCATTCTTGGTGCCTAAGTTAAACACCTGTATCTACCATTCTTCAAACTAACAGTCCATGAACTTTATGTTATCCAGAAGCTTCCCCTTCAACTAAACTTCGTAACTAATCTAGAGTTTATATAAGCCTGTCCCGACACAGTTTGATTGTGGGCTCTGTAACGCACGATCAGAGAAATCATGTCTTACCATCGACATCCACATCCACATCCACATCCACCACCGCCCCACGATCCTTATGGGCCTCCTTATCCACCCCCGCCGCCGCATCTGTATGGTCCACCGCCACCACCGCCTCCGCCACGTCCTGAATTCTATCCTCCTCCTCCACCACCACCACATCATCACCATCATCCGCCAGGACCACCCCCACCACCTTATGGTTATCCAGCACCTCCTCCTGGTCCTCCACCGCCGTTTGGAGACCCCTACCGTCCTCCTCCACCCTGGAACCGCCCTCGGCCGCCTTACTAGCACGCAAATCATGTTACTGACGTGCGATTGGAAGCTAGAAGTGTGCCGCATAGGGAAAAGGGTACAGAAGCTTCCAGTGTTGTCTCTGCTTGTTTTAGTAGAGAAGGAAAAATAAGATGCTCTTTTCCTGTCTTTGGTTGTGCACGGTCTTGAAATTTTATCTATTTCTTGCTGTTGTATCATATATGAATATCAAAGAGTTTATAATTTTGTGCTGACATCGATCCACTTTTGTTTGATGCACTTAAGGATTGGAATAGTTCTTATGTGAATGATTCTAAAAGAACAATATCGGCTATGAAGAACAAACCACTTTTATTTCTTTCTTTCTCCTCTGCACAATTTATTTGGTAAAGGGGCGTCTACAATTTCAAATTTAGATGAATAAAACCCGGCCGGTTGAATTACATATCTCGGCTACTGTGCGCTGCGTTTTCGTCACCTATCAATTGCCGGCTGTTACCACAGCCGGCCGAAAACCGGCCGGCGTTCCTCAAAATCGTCGATAGGCCGTTGACTGTTTTCTATAACGTCAGCCTAGCAGTATTCGTCTGCCGAGTGGTAACGATCCTCACTTGGAACAAATCCGGAGGCGTTTTCGGTTGAGGTGTGGAACTGTGAAAGGTTGCTGCTTGAGATGCACGGAGACCGGGGGGTAAGAATCTGAATCCGAAAATCCAGATGGGGAAGACGGAGGGTCCGAAAATGGTGACCCGTCAAAACGGGATTGACCCGGTTGTGATGGATTCGGGTTTGGGCCCTTTTTAGGGATTTTGGACTTCTTAAAGCTCTTAGGCTGAGGTTCCTCAAAGCGCTTGCTCTTGAGCCCAATTGGACCACGTATATGAGCGTCCGCGTTACGCTAAATGACATAAATGCTCACAACTATAGATGTGGTCGTGCAAAATGTCCCATTAGAATATTACTAAATTTCTTCCAATGTTGTTCTACTTAATACGATGTTTACCTACATCAATTGCTCGTATTCTGGGTCAACCTGATAAGGGGATGAAAAGAATCATCCACAAAAGAAAAGAGACTAGAATAAAAATTAAATCGACCTTATCTAAGAAAGTAATTATAAAGAGCAGAAATAGTCAGCAAACGAAGTGATAAAGAAATAACTAACAAAAGAGAACTAAGAAATGATTAATCATTATGATGTAAAAGCATTAACTCTTTTCCAAGACATACATTAATAAGAAAATGATAATTTAATCTTTTAAATCAATATAGTTATAATCTAAATTCACTTAACATTTTCACTAAACTCCAACTAAAATGCTAATAGTTCATTTTATGATCTTGTTTTCTCATGGTATTCAAAAGTCTCGTGGTACAATCAAAGACAAGTTATTATTACTATCTTGGGAGGTGTTATTGTGGGGATTTGGTTGGCTAAAAATTTAACTAAACACAACGAAAAAAGTATGTCCTTATATAAAATCAACAAAGATGCTGATTGGATATTTCAGCTATCAATTCTCATATAAGTAAAGGTTCAGGTAAGTTTTTTGATCAAATATCGTTATATATATTAAAGCTTCCTATTGTATCTACAATTAGAAAGGAAGGGGAAATAGAGAATACTACTAACATGAAAACTAACCATACACTCAATACAAGCTACATATTAGAGCAAAGGTGATTTTACCAGCTATGCTGCTAAACTTGAATTAAATTACAAAGTTTAAGCACATAAGAAAGCATTAGAAAAGGATATTTTATCAAATTCATCAAGCTTCTTCCCTACTAATTGAATCTGATCCATTAGCAGCAGAAGATTCCCCATTATTTAACCTTTCTCTTGCCTTGATTGCCTGCAATGTTCACGAACGAATGGAGCTTACATTTTACTGCATGTTACCTCTAACAACAAGCTAGATGTTGATTCTAGGGTTATCATGTGATTTATATCCACGAGAGTGGGGGGTGCTCCGGAATGCAATGTCTTTTCCATGCCACCAAACGTTGGAACCATTTCAAGTAAATAAAAAATAAAAATAAAAAATGGCTCTGTTCAAGAAATAGATGCTAGGGTTACAGACCTGTTTGTTCCAATTTGTGAATACTGTTGTAAGCCAAAGAAGACCTGATTGTACAAAAGATCCTGCAACAATTCCAATCCAAAGGCCCTTTCCTCTTAAGTGTAGAGGGAAACCCAGTACAATTCCCACCGGAAGTCCAACCAGATAAAACGCCCCAAGGTTGACATAGGCGCCTATATGCTGCCATCCACTTCCTCTAGCAACCCCTGATGCAAGGAAAATCGCTTTAAAGAATGTCGCAGTATAACCTCCGCAAAGCCAATGAAGTATATGTTAGGAAGGTTTTGCAAAAGATTATAGTGTTACAGCCTATACGGGTGTAGATACCGTTCACGTGACCTCCAGAATAAACTTTTGAACCCCATGCATCTACATGATTAAAAGGTCAACAAATTAGGTGATTTCTTAATAACCATTTTATAAGTACTTGCCAAGCTGAGGTTAGCTATTGGCCGCCCAAGACCCAGATCTTGGGTTCAACACTTCTTACCTTGAAACTCTCTTTATAAAAAAGAAAAATAAAAATAAAAATAGCCATTTTATAAGCGACAATGATCCCTTCCACCGATTGAAAATTTTGCATTTGGTATGTCCTTAATGCTTCTCATTTCCATGATTCCGTGGTGAAGCTCCAAAGGCAATCGCTACTCTAAGAAATGCATTGTTTGAAAGAAGGTAAGCAACGAACCAGAAAGTACTGCTTGTAGGCTGTCCGTAAAAATTGAGGCACATATCAAAGGAGCCATAGCTGCAATATGACTCACAACCTGCTTCTCATTGCTGTATGCATAACCCACAACATAGCGGCAACAGAAGAGAATCACGCTTACAACAACTGCCTCCGTTACAGAAAGGAAGATTGCAGCCCAAATAGCCACTCGAGCTGCTTGTGGATTTTGAGCTCCCAATTCATTCGAAACCCGAGTACTACAAAGTAGTTGGTGCTTTATACTTAGTTAAAAAGTACATGTATCTCTGTGCAGAAAGACGTATGCTATGCATATGTGATAAAAAAATGTGTACCTGGCAGCAGCCCCGAATCCGTAGGCTACAGTGAAGTGCAACGTAGAAATTGTGAAGCTGATAAAAGATAATAAGAACAGTATTTAGCTCATGTTGTATAAGTTGTAAGTTTGTCAGTAGAGATATGGAAGGGTACCATATGGAGAGCACTGAGGTCTCCAGCTTCGGATTTGGTAAAAGGCCACTCAGCAAGATAAGCAGCTCACACGACCACCATTTGAGACTGGAACATTAAGCATGAAAATCAGGTAATTCATGTGGAAGATTAATTGATTGACAGAAAGAGGAGAGAATTACCAAACCATTACAGAAGAAGGGATGGCCAAGCGATAGAATGCTGAGATACCGAGCAAAGCATCTTTGGTAAAAGGGACACGGGTTTTGTCAAAAGCTGAAGAATGAATCACATAAAAGCTGAGTAATATCACGTTCAGCCAAGTTGATGCAAAGAAGGCTAGTGCTGCACCGATACTTCCCAATTCCAACTTATAGACAAGAATCCAACATGCAGGTATATGGAAGCATAGAATGAAACCGGAGACAAAGATCATGGGAAGAACCAAACTCTGCGACTGGAAGTACAGAGTCAGTGGCTTAAGTACCGCACCGCCAAAGAGGGCAGGAATGAGCCACATCGAGTACTTGCGGGCTTCATATGATATTATGGGGTCTTGACCTATGAGAATTAATAGTTTATCCATGAAAATCCACAGCACACAGACTGGGGGACAAACCAGAATGAGAGAAATGATCGCAGTGTAAGTATAGGTTCCAAGTTTTCGATACTGCTCCGCTCCATAAGCTTGCCCACATAGAGTTTCCAACCTACCAGCCATTCCCGACTGCTTGATAGTTGAAACACAAAGTTCATGCGGTTAATATAAGTTAAATGCATTCACAGATGACCTGCAATATGTTTTGAGTACGAGTGCCGATCTTTACTAGTGCAATATGTTTTATTACTTCCTGGAATTTGAAAGAACCAGTTGGTCCCGCTTAAGTGAGGAAGCAGCAAGGAGAGTAGAAGACACGAAGGCAATACTAATTGATATAGCAAACCTGGGAGAGGTCTTGTTCTGATGATTGTTTTAAATTTGTTTGTTAGCTGATTAGACATTGTCTCTGGCACATCTACTCTTGGCGGAGGTGAATTGATAATCCCCACCAATGAAGGACACATCCTCAAACCGACTTAAATGAAACATGGCACCCCTAATATCCTCATCAAAAGCAACCTTAGAGACGCCCGACTTCTGGTCCTCAGAAAACCTTCTGGGTTAGAACCTAATTAATTTCTTTACTCAAATCTGTTTCTTTGTTTTTTTTTTTTTTCTTCTTGTTTAAGTTTAATGTTTCTATATTTATGTGAGATGCAAATTCACAAGCATCCTTTAGCAACCAGTAGGACCACAAGCTTGTCTACCAAGACCAGCAATTGTTTAACGAGTTCATTCTTGGATTTACAATAACTGAACAGGATAACTATTCACTAATACCACTGACTTGGGATAATTTTGGCAGTTGACCAAAAGCTCAATCTTGTCATCACGGTCTGTGGGCCAACTCAAGAGATTACAATAAGGCTACAAAGGTGGGTGCCGTGAGGAATTTTTAGACTTATAGCAACTATAGATCATTGACGAACCTTCCTCTCAAAAAATGACAACAAAAAGAGAGAAATAATATAATGAGTTTGCGTAAGATTTCTTAAGGCACAAGTTGGCAAGAAATTAAGAAGAATAAACCCTTATCTTCAGGCCTAAGCCTTGGTCGTTTAGTTTATTATATTCTAAGTTAGTCTATCCTGAAAACCTTGAAAACTTATCATGAAAAGAGAATTAAAAGTATACATTACATTGATTGGTTTAACGTATTGAAGTGAAAACTTATTAAAAAAATCTCTCAAATTCTTGTGGATCTTAGATTTCTTCGTCCTTAATTTCGAGCTATATTTCACGTTGTAATAAGATTTAACCATCTATGCTATTCCATGTTTAATTGACATAGCACCTCTTGAAAACCTATTTTTGAAAACTGTAATAAATTTGTTTTGGACAAAAGAAAATACTTCTGGTTTTACTAGAAGTATGCACTTGCTTGTTGTAAATATAAAAATAAAAATATAAAGAAGAATATATATATCAGTAGTCTGTGGAAATATTCATCAGAAGATAAAGAAGAAAATATAATTCAAAAAAATTTCATCTCTCATAATAAGAGCAACAGAAAAAATCTGAAAATCTGAAAATCTGAAAATCTGTAAAGACAGTAAAACTATAAAACCACAAAAGAAACGCTTCAATCCAGTCCCAAGATCAAAACGCTCGAGCAATAAGATTGACTAGTAAATGCTAACAATGACTGGTAAATCAAGGTGAACTAACGTCAGAAGTTCCATGCTTGTGTTTCATATTGCTTAAGTAAGAATTGCTGTGGAAAATCTTTTCGAAATGGAGATGTCGAAGGACTTACAAGAACACTAAAGCCCGTCACGTTGGTAAGAGAGGTGGCAATGGCGACGCTGGAGAGCGAAATTTGACCGAGGTGTCCGACCATTAAAGTAGATACTACTTGCAGAAGATACTGCAATATTGACACCACCGCCATTGGTGCTGCTAAAGAACTTGTCTTCTTCAATTCACGTACAAAGGCACTCCTTGTTGTCGCCCCTATTCGTTCTTCAGTTTCTAGAACTTCTGCCATGCCTTCCGATTCTTGTCAAAATTTGTCGTAGTGGAGCTTAATATGAAGGATGAGCAAGAGGTTTATTGATGATGGTCGCTAATGAAGCTAAGCGACTGTTGGAGATGATAGAGGCTTGATGGAGCGGGACAGCCTAAGTCATTTTCTTTTTTTCTTTTTTTCTTTTTTTCTTTTTTTTTTTTTTTTTTTTTTTTTTGACTAATTGGATCAGGGAAGAAAAGTCTAAAATTGGAGGCGGCCCTTTTTCCATATTCATTGCATGTTTGAAGCCTAGTCGCAATGGAAGGCGAGCGTGCTTCATGGCCGACAAACCAACCTGCAGGTCCTGACCGGGCTACCAATGGGAAGGCAGCAACAGACGGGAAACCTCGGAACAGATTCTGGGAGACCCGTGTATGAGAAAGAGAAGTTATTGTGTAATAAGCGTGGGAGAAACAAGGCTTCTGCGTTGTTCTTGCCCAGCCTTAACTCACTCTTGTCGGTATACTCGTTGAACACGAATGCGAACGCGTTGGAATATTTGCCCTTTCCTGGTTTTATCATCTGTTTTTTCTTTTTCTTTTAATATCTTCTACAGCGACGACTGAATGGTCTTTGGACACGACAGATGAAGTGCCAACTCTTTGCAAAAAACAAAAGTTTTACGTTAGTTTAAGTAATTAACAATTTTATGTATCCTTTCTTCTTCTTTTTTTCTTCTTCTTCTTCTTCTTTTATTTTATTTTTTTTATAGTAGAGGTAGAGGCGATTTTAGGAGATTTATTTGAAGAGGGGTGTCTCGAACCCCATTATTTATATGGTAATCTCTTAAGTGTCATTGAGCTGCAGGTACTCGAATGAAGATGGTACACTTTAAGCTTTAGGCTTTACGCTTTAAGGAGCTTAGGTAGGAAAAGAATTTAAATTAGATTCTTAGATCCACTGAGAGAGGAAGGTTTCGGCTTCTTACTATTCCTTCCTAGTTTTGAAAGCATTTATAGAGGTCTCCTTTTTTCCGTGCAGGTCGATTGTGGACTTTGGCAAGAAAGGAACCTTTTCCCTCCCTCAGCAATTATTCCGCCTGCTGCTGTGGGACTTATCCCTCCACGTATTTGTGTCTGATAAAGAACTTAAGCTTAAAACTCGTGTAATTATAAGGGAAACTCAAGTTTAAAACATCAATCTAATTTAAACTGATAACGAATTCAAGGGTCCTTCAGTAGTACCCGGTATGCAATATTGAAGTACCACCATTACTTCCAAATCCAACATGAACCCTTTTTGGAAGGACGAGAAGGACATTGCAAATCCTAACCACAGTGTTAACATCAAACCACATAAGCCCCTCCAAGACACCAACCTACATAGCCTTTGGATTACTGAAGTCAATTCTATCAACACGAACATTGTAAGGACCCGGCCACGTGACTTAATAAATAAATATATGACCTAGGACAGTGAGCTAGAAGAAAATAGAAAGAAGACTCAGTTGTTAGGAGGGCTAACTTAGAACAAAAATAATCATTTTCCTATTAGTTTTATTAGCCTAGTGGTAGTTATTAATCTAGTTATAATTGCCTTGCAGTGCAAGTAGTGTAATTAACATAGTTGTTCAATGTCTCTTTGATTGTAACTAGTTGTGTTCACATTGAGATTAATTTTAATAACACAAGAAAATTTTGCCCAAATTCTCTCAAGAAGCTGCATATCTGTGCTTGAGTATGATTGGTTAGAATTGGATCCTAAAAAATGATATCAAAGCTAGCTACATGTTTTGAGTTCAAATCACAAATAGTATCATAGAAGGTAAGCAACCACCTGGAATGGAAAAACCATAGCTGGGAAGATGTGCCACCAAGGGCATCAACTTGGAAGTGTGGTAAGTTGTGACAATCATAGGACTAGAACTTGTATCATGGTGGCTTTGGGCTAATAGGGCTCTACGAATATTCAAATAAAATTATTTTTGATTAACTATCAACTCTAAGACTTTTGGTATAATGATCTTGGATCATGACATCTTTTCAATCAAAGCATCAATTTGGCACTAGATGGGCAAGAAATCCGACTAAAGACATATAAACAAGCTATTGTTGATTGGGAAGTTTGTTTCCAAGCTATAAAGATGAGGCTAGAGAGAACTCTTAATGCGAAGAGGTAAGAAAAGCATAAGAAGATTAATCAAAAGAATAAAAGAAACCAGAATAGCAGTAAATAGTTCTAACACTTAAATTGTAGTCACCAGCATACAATGTCCTTACACATACATCCTCTTGTAAAGAGGATCAAAGGGGAACACGACAACAAGCATTAAAGCCAACCAACTGGCCATAATTAAAAGCAAAATAGAAACCCTCATGAACAAAAGACAGACATCATCATGAGTCATAAGGTAAGCACTGATATCATCCTCTAAATTTAAACTAGCCCGACGCAGTCTCTCAAGTGTCCACTACTAAAAGATGTTGAGTTGACACTTTCGAGGAAGGACGCATTCCTATAACACGCTATGTGATAGATTGATAGATCTTCTTCTTTTTCAAATACAAATGGCTCATGGTGAGTCTGCAAAGATCCTTTCAATCTTGATTTCACAATCCATATTGATGGGCGTTGGTATTGGGTAGCTCATGAATTAGTTTACTAGGCCTAATATTGTACACATTGATAACTAAAGGCACAAGCAACGAAGAACAATGAAAACCTGGGATAGTGAGCTAAAGTCAATTCCATATAGAGATATGTCAATGATTTGCAATGCATGAGTATGAAGGCATTCTCACTAAATTTTATAAGCTAAGACAGGCCGAGGCAGCCACATAGTGAGTTCACATAATCCAAGCCTTACGAAAAGCCTTTTTGTGGGCTATTTTGTGCAACACTTGAATGAAATTTTGCAAACACAAGTGTTCTTGTTGCTACCACCAAAATTGGATGAGATTTATAGGATAACATTGGTATAAGAGCATCACTTAGAATTGCAATCAATGAACTATCAAAAAAATCACTACCCCTAGACAAGAGTAAAATTAACGAACATATCAACCCTTAATACTTGGTGAGCCAAGAGTACAGAGTTTTAGGAGTGCAACCTCAACCTTAGCCTTAGAACGAAAATAGCCTATGCAACATATCAATAATGCTAAAATGCTAAAATGCCAAAAAGGAATAACAAGGATTTATGTTATTATCCTGATGAGAAGTTGGCCCAAGGTCATCAATGCAAGTCCAAACAATTGTTTTGGGTTGAAGATGAAGCACCCTTAGAATCAATCCTAGAGGACAAGGATTAATTTCAGGGTTGGGGATTGTTCTAACCCAACTCACATGATTTAAGAAGGAAATAAATGACTTAGGGTTGCAAGCTGGAAGGAAATAAAAGGAGGACTCAACTATCATGAAGACTCACTTAGAATATAGAAATCCTTTTTCTATTAGTTTTACTAGTCTTAGTAGTAGTCATTAATTTAGTTGAAATTGCCTTGTAGTGCAAGTAGTAGGGTAGTTAATGTAGTAGTTCAATGTCTCTATGATTGTAACTAGTTATGTTTGTATTGGGATTAAGTTCAATAATATGGGAAAATTCTACTCAAATTCTTTCAAAGATCTGTTTATTTATGGTTGTGTGATTGGTTGCAACTTGATCCTAACAGATATATAAACACGTTAAATACATACCAATACGTATCCATATGGACACAGAAGGAGAGACAAAGGTTTCCGTCATTATAAAGAGTGAGAACAAACATGATGTGTGTGCTTACTAAAACACATATTGAAATAGATTTAAGAATAGAGTGGTGAAGATTGTTAATAACATTATTCATGGACTTCTTAATCAAAAGAGTAGTTTGATTCACCTCAACTACAAGATTGGTTAAATTAATCTTTATTAGTAATAGATACTCTTCTATCTAATTAATCAAATGATAAATTTCTAGCAGTAAATAAATGACCGGTTTGGTATGTAGATTTATGAGAAAACATAGTTAACATATGGGAAATAAATTAATCAAACCAAAGTTCCAAACTTGTTTATCTCGTTACTGAGTCTTGACATTAGTCTTTCTTGTTATTACGAAGCGGAGCCGGCATGCCACATTGCTGTCGACCGAGCTACAGAAGATCAAATAAGCCATGAACTAGGACGTAGCGACGTGGAAAATGGGGTTCAAACTGTTGCTGCTCAAACAGTGACCTGAAGCCTGGGCAGATAAAGAAAACCTCATCTTTGGAGAGTTGCAGGACCGGAAACAAAGGTGGACAACCTTTACAAAAAAGTTTTCTTGTCAAATATTAATATGCATGATAGTTGTGCCTCTCATGATTTTCCAATTTGGGGTTTTCTACCAGTGACAGATTTCGGGTCAAGTTGTCATTTATTTCGTCGTGATCCTGTCATGTTTTAACTCACCATACGCCGCTGTTGTACTCGTATTTGGACAACACGCTGCACCTTTTCATCGACAGATATACAGTAGGGTCGACATACTTCAAATCATTGACTGAGAAGGATGTAAAGATTCTTGACGGGCTCTTCAAGAGACTCCAGAAAATTCCACAAGAGTGAATGAGATTTTTTAACACCTCTTGGGTAAGTTGTTGGTCATTTTACTTCGTAAATACTTAAAGCATGACATAAATGTTGTTAGGTATTTTCTTTGATTAGGTAGTTATAATGACTTAATCGATTATATTTTGTGATTAATTTGTCAACTGAGTTGTATTTAAAGGGAATATCTTTTTCCTTGTAAGTAGTTTTTGATAAATAAAAATTAAAAGTTTTTATCAAATATGTGATCCTCCTTTAAAGAGATGAAGACATGGTTCTACTTTAAAGGCCAAAAATTATTTTAGTTATGTGTTCTAATTATCAACCATGCTACATATAGACGAGCATCTCTCCTTTTGTCCGACGAAGACCCTAGTTTGAAGAAGTAAAGAAGCTAGGAGAGTCCTTCCTCCAAAGCACTTGCGAAGCATAATAATCATTCCATTAACTTAATGACAGTCAGCAGGCACTTGCTGATTTGCACAAAAGCGGATCACGAAGAGGAGATCGACGTCATACAAACTATCAAGCGCTGCGTTTTGCGGCTTCACACAATGTAGTTTACATGGAAGAAAGGAGCTAAACTAATATCCATTACCTACAATGTAACTAACAGTTCTGACAAGTCTTAGAAAAATAAGAAATACGACAAGTATTTGCATTCTGGCAAGAAAAGATGCTCAAATTGCATCTAGCACCTGTTAAATGAATCTTCTACCAACTTCCAACATGGATTTCCAACAGTAGAGATCCATTTCCCACTTCAAATTGTGTACAGATATTCACGACTACGCACTCCAACATCAAGTTTATCAATTCAATGATAGCAAATAAAACTACAATACTACGTGCAGACAGCAATGGGTGCACAAATCGGAGAAAGATAAAAAAGGAGCAATTGAGGACCACATCAGTTCTTATGCTGCGTCCTGCCACCTTCTGAACTAGAGTAAGGGTCAATCGTGACATTTATAACAGCTAGTTTCCGTGCATAGAAGGCTTCCGAGATGGCTGACTTGTGTTCTTCAGGTGTCGCAACAAGATAACCTTTGCCTCCGAAAGCTTCAATGGTTGTGTGATATGTTGCCCCAGGACCCAGGAACAAGAGAAGTGGATGCAGGATCATCTTTGAAAGGTCCATCAATTTCTTCAGCATTCCTCCTGTCACCCCCACATACTCCGCCATTGTTAAATAGGATCACAACAACAGGCAACTGATATCTAACTAATGTCTGCACAAGTCTAGAAAAACATTATCACTAAGAAATTTCTTTCCAACCGATAACAGGTGGTAAACAAAACTGACCACGTATTTCACATAGAAAAAGACAGTAGTAAAGAGATTGTAGAGTTTGAATGTGGGGTTTTGAGGCGGGATTTTAGTTAGAGTTCTGATTTGAGAATTACCGTGGATAATATCTCTTGTTGGTTAGTAAAATAGTTTTTCAAAAATTCTATATATATATTTTCAAAGATGTTATGATCCAAATCTTTCTAAGTTCAACAGGAAAATTTTCATTTCACAACTTCTAGGCTATTCTTATTCTTCAACCACATTCAAATTGCTATTACTACCACTGTTGCTAGTGCCGCATCTATCACCAGGCCCAATCACTCCCAGTATAACTACCATCAATATCAGAATCACTATCCATACCAACAATACCATCAGCATCTAGTAAGCCTTAGGCAGCATATTACAACTATCGCACAATTATTACCACTACCATCACTCATTAACACCGTGACTACTTTCATGTTCTAATTTCTTTAGGTATAATTCTCCAATCAACGCAAGACTGAATTACTGAGGTTGTGGCTTGTATGAGAGAAGTCCAATTATGCCCTGAAAATTAAAGAATTTTCCAAAGCTTTCATCCAAACACAACCTTCCAAATAATAGAAATATAACTGACCCAATAAGGATACTTTAAGCTATTATCTAATATGTAAAGAAAAAGAACGATCCAAAAAATGAGTTCCAGGCAAGAACCCTTTTTTTTTTTTTTTTGTCTACAAAAGTCACAAGTATTAACTCAACCCAGGGTGACCTAAGACATCATAATGGTCTTCAAGATGCAAGCATACTATGACTCAAATTGGTTTAAGTGTTACATGATTGGGAGGTTAGTGTCTATTTATTATATCATGATGTGTGATTCATGGAGTAGTAAGAAACAATTAGTTGTGTTATTATCATCAACAAAGGCAAAGTATAAGTACTATGCGATGGCAACTAATACTTTTGAAATCACCTGGCTAGCTGATCTTATTGGTGATTTTGGGATTCAAATACCATTACTTGTCGTTGTATATTGTGATAACAAATCTACCATAAAGATTGCATAAGTCTCGTACAATGTTAGTGCTAAGAACATATTGAGATCACTAGCCACTTTATTTAAGAAAAGATTGAATAAGGCCTTATTGAGACAGCGCGTGTGGTAACATGGGAACAAGCAATGAAAGCATTAATGAACCCTTTTAGTGTGAAACAGTGTTGTTACCTTCTCTTCAAGCTTCGTGTCTTAGATTTTCATTGAGATCTAATTTGAAGGGGTTAATTGGTATTAGATTTCGACGTGGCACGATGCCATTTCATATGGGTGACTTGGCAGCCAAGTGGACAATCCATCGGACCGATTCTAAAAAAGCAAAGAGAAAAAACGGTCTTGTAATATAAAAATGGCAATTGATCTCGATAGGATTCAGCAGGAGAAAAGTAGTTTGGTCCGGCCTCAGCCAACTATCTAGAACGGGCAGAGTCCAGTAGGTTTCCAAAGCAACATTTCGTTTCAGCATAGAAGTGTAGCATTCTTGAATTGGTTTCTGTATCAATTTAGTATCAGCTTTTAGTGCTCTTTAGTTGGGTTCACAGCCCGGTTCTTTAGTTTGTAAAGACACGATTTCTAATTAATGCAAACCTTAAAAACGTTTTCCAAATCATTTTTTTCTGCAATTAGAGAGGGAGAAATAGAGAATACTACTACATTAAAACTACCCACACACTCACTACGAACTACACATTAGAATAAAGATGCTTTTAATAGCTATGCTGCTAAAACTTGATTTAAATTACAAAGTTTAACAGGTAAAAAAGCATTAGAACATTTTATCAAATTCATCAAGCTTCTTCCCTACTGATTGAATCTGATCCATTAGCAGCAGATGATTTCCCCTTATTTAACCTTTCTCTTGCCTTGATTGCCTGCAATGTTCACGAACAAATTGGAGTTTACATTTACACCATGTTAGGTCTGACAACAATCTAGATGTTGATTCTAGGGTTATCATCTGACGTATATCCATGAAAGGGCGGTGTTCTGGAATGCAATGTCTTTTCCATGCCACCAAACGTTGGAAGCATTTCATGTAAATAAAAAATTAAAAAATGGCCCTGTTCAAGAAATAGATGCTAGGGCTACAGACCTGTTTTTTCCAATTTGTGAAAACCGTTGTAAGCGAAAGAAGGCTTGATTGCACAAAAGATCCTGCAAAAATTCCAATCCAAAGGCCCTTCCCTCTTAAGTGTAGAGGGAAACCCAGGACAATTCCCACCGGCAGTCCGACCAGATAAAACGCCCCAAGGTTGACATAGGCGCCTATATGCTGCCATCCACTTCCTCTAGCAACCCCTGATGCAAGGAAAATCGCTTTAAAGAATGTTCCAGTATAACCTCCGCAAAGCCAATGAAGTATATTTAAGGAAGATTTTGCAAAAGATTCTAGTGTTAAAGCCTATACGGTTGCAGATACCGTCCACATGACCTGCAGAATAAACTTTTGAACCCCATAAGTGATGAAGGACCTTATGCATCTACAAGAATAAAAGGTCAACAAATTAGGTGATTTCTTTATAACTACTTTATAAGTGCTTGTCAAGCAGTGGTAAACTGTTGGCCGCCCATGATCTAGATCTTGGATTCGACACTTCTTACCTTCAAACCCTATTTAAAAAAGAAAAAAAAAAACTATTTTATAAGTGCCAACGATCCCTTCCACCGACTGAAAATTTTGCATTTGATACGTCCTTAATGCTTCTTATTCTCATAATTCCAGGGTGAAGCTCCAAGGCAATCGCTATTATAAGAAATATATTACTTGAAAGAAGGTAGGCAACGAACCAGAAAGTACTGCTTGTAGGCTGTCCATAAAAATTGAGGCACATATCAAAGGAGCCATAGCTGCAATATGACTCACAACCTGCTTCTCATTGCTGTATGCATATCCCACAACATAGCGGCAACAGAAGAGAATCACGCTTACAACAACTGCCTCCGTGACAGAAAGGAAGATTGCAGCCCAAATTGCCACTCGAGCTGCTTGTGGATTTTGAGCTCCCAATTCATTCGAAACCCGAGTACTATAAATTAGTTGGTGATTTATACATTATTATATCTCTGTGCAGAAGACGTATGTTATGCATTTGTGATAAAACACGTGTACCTGGCAGCAGCGCCAAATCCGTAGGCCACAGTGAAGTGCAACGTAGAAATTGTGAGGCTGATGAAAGATAATAAGAACTGCATTTAACTCAGGTTGTATAAGTTGCAAGTTTGTCAGTAGAGATATAGAAGGGTACCATATGGAGAGCACTGAGGTCTCCAGCTTCGGATTTGGTAAAAGGCCACTCAGCAAAACTAGCAGCTCACACGACCACCATTTGAGGCTGGAACATTAAGCATGAAAATAAGGAAATTTATGTAGGAGGTTAATTGATTGACAGAAAGAGAAGAGAATTACCAAACCATTACAGAAGAAGGGATGGCCAAGCGATAGAATGCTGAGATACCGAGTAAAGCATCTTTGGTAAAAGGGACACGAGATTTGTCAAAAGCTGAAGAATGAATCACATAAAAGCTGAGTAATGTCACGTTCAGCCAAGTTGATGCAACGAAGGCTAGTGCTGCACCGATACTTCCCAATTCCAACTTATAGACAAGAATCCAACATGCAGGTATATGGAAGCATAGAATGAAACCGGAGACAAAGATCATGGGAAGAACCAAACTCTGCGACTGGAAGTACCGAGTCAGTGGCTTAAGTACCGCACCGCCAAAGAGTGCAGGAATGAGCCACATCGAGTATTTGCGGGCTTCATATGATATTACAGGGTCTTGCCCTATGAGAATTAATAGTTTGTCCATGAAAATCCATAGAACACAGACTGGTGGACAAACCAGAATGAGAGAAGTGATCGCAGTGTAAGTATAGGTTCCAAGTTTTCGATACTGCTCCGCTCCATAAGCTTGCCCACATAGAGTTTCCAACCCACCAGCCATTCCCGACTGCTTGACAGTTGAAACACAAAGTTCAAGCGATTAATATATATTAAATGAATTCACAGAGCACTTGCAATATATTTTTGAGCACGAGCGCCGATCTTGACTAGTGCAATATGTTTAAGTTTAATGTTTCTGTATTCACGTGGGAAGCAAATTCACAAGCATCGTTTTAGCTAACCCTAGGATCACAAGCTTGTCTACCAAGGCCAGCAATCGTTTAGTGAGTTCATTCTTAGATTTACAATAACTATTCACTAAAACCACTGTCTAGGTATAATTTTGGCAGTAGACGAAAAGCTCAACCTTATCATCTTTTTCTGCGGACCAACTCCAGAGATTACCATCAGGCTGCCAAGGTGGGTGTGGTGAAGAATTTTTAGACATAGAAATTATAATTCATTAAGGAACCTTCCTTTTTGGCGGAAAGAGACAACAAAGAGAGGGATAATAGAATAAGTTTGCGTAAGATTTGCTAAGGCACAAGTTGGCAAGAAATTAAGGAGAATAAACCTTTGTCGCCTTAATCCCTATTTTCAGGCTCTGGTCTTGGTCATTTAGTTTATTATATTCTAATTAAGTCTATTTTTAAAACCCTTGAAAATTTATCATGAAAAGAGAACTAAAAGTTTGCATTATACTAACTGGTTTTACATATTAAAGTGAAATACCTCTTTGAAAATTTTCCCTCAAATTTTGGTAGATGTTAGATTTCTCTTTCCTTAATTTTGAGCTATTTTTCGTGCTATAATAAGATTTAAACATCAAGCTATTCCATGTTTAATTGACATAAAACCCTACTTTTGAAAACTGTAATAAATGTGTTTTTGACAAAAGAAAATAACCTATGTGAGAAATCAATAGCTAAAATTGATTGTTGTTACTTGTCGCAAATATAAAATATACATACATATATATATTATGAAAGATGAAGAAGAATGGATATCACTAGTATGTAGAAATAATTCATCGGGAAAATAAAGAAGAAAATACAATTCAAAAAGAAAAAGGAAACCGATACCATCTCTCATAATAAGAGCACAGCGAAACTTTAAAACTCCAAAAGAAACGCTTCAACCCAGTCCACAGATCAAAACGCTCAAACAATAAGATCTACAAGTAAATCCTAACAGTGACTGCTAAATCAAGGTGATTTGACGCCAGAAGTTGAGTGCCAACCATGCTTTGTGTTTCATCTTGCTTAAATAAGAATTGCTTTGGAAAATCTTTTCGAAATGGAGATGGCGAAGGACTTACAAGAACACTAAAGCCTGTCACGTTGGTAAGAGAGGTGGCAATGGCGACACTGGAGAGCGAAAGTTGACCGAGGTGTCCAACCATTAGAGTAGATACCACTTGCAGAAGATACTGCAATATTGACACCACCGCCATTGGTGCTGCTAAAGAACTTGTCTTCTTCAACTCATGTACAAAGGCACTCCTTCTTGTCGCCCCTTCTCGTTCTTCAGTTTCTAGCATTTCTCCCGTGCCTGCTGATTCTTTTCACAAGTTTTGATGCTGGAGTTTAATATAAAGGATGAGCAAGAGGCTTTTGATGATGGTCGCAAATGAAGCTAAGCAACTTTTGGAGATGATGGCATGTTGTCGCCCCTTCTCATGCTTCAGTTTCTAGGATTTCTGCCCTGGCATCTGATTCTTTTCAAAAGTTGTAATAGTGGAGCTTAATAGAAAGGATGAGTAGGAAGCTTTTAATGATGGTCACAAATGAAGCTAAGCGACTATTGGAGATGATGGAGGGTCGACGGCGAGGACAGCACAAGAACTTTTTTTTATTTTTTATTTTTGACTAATTGGATCGGAGAAGGAAAGTCTAAAATAGAGGCTGCCCTTTCTCCTTATTCATTGCTTGTTTGAAGCCTAGGAGATTATGAGAGACCCATGTATTAGAAAGAAAATTCTCGTGTAATAAGCGTAGGAGAAACAAGACTTCTGCGTTGTTCTTGGTTAGCCGTAAAATCGTTGAACACAAATGCAAACGCGTCGGCATGTTTGCCCATTCTTGGTTTTATCATCTGTTTTTTATTTTTCTTTTAATATCTTCTACAGCGACGACTGAATGGTCTTCATGCATGGAGACGACAGAAGAAGTATCAACTCTTTGCAAAGAACCAACTTGTAAAGAGAAGATATATACCTTATTTTAAAAAGATTTTCTAATTATTATTTAGGTACTTAACAATTTTATCCTGCGGTTGGTAAACTTTAGGCTTTAGGCTTTAGTAGTTAATATAGGGGAAATAAATTAATTAAATCGAAGTTCTAGACTTGCTTGTTGGTCTTGTTGCTGAGTACCGACCAAAGCTACAGAGCATCAAATAGAACATGAACCGGGACGCAGCGACGTGGACAAAGAAGGTAGACAACCTTTACAAAAGAGTCGTCTTGTCAAAATGTTAATATCCATGATAGTCGTGCCTCTTCTAATTTTCCAATTTGAGGTTTCTATCAGTGACAGATTTCGGTTCGAGTTGTCACTTGTTTGATCGTGATCCTTTCATGTAATTTGACAAGAAGCTATACTTTTTCGTTGTTGGATGCGCAATTGGCCGATAAACTTCACCATCGTTTGATTCACAAGGATTTAAAGATTCTTGATGGGCTCTTCAACACTCTTAAGGAATCCCACAGGAGCGAATGAGATTTTTGAGCACCTCTTGAGGAAGGTTTTGGTCACATCACCCTGAAAAGACTTAAATTACATAGTACAGGTGTGCATCTCTCCTTTTGTAGACCCTCAGTTTCAAGGACTTTTATACCTTTAACAAAACTGAAGAAGGAAGTTGGAAAAATCCTTCCTCCAAAGCACTTACGAAGCATAATGATCATTCTACTAACTTGATGACAGTCAGCAGGTCCTTGCTGAAGATTGGCACAGAAGCGGGTCATGAAGAGAAATTGACGTCATACAAATTATCCAGTGCTGCGTTTTTCAGCTCCACAGAATGTAGTTTACATGGAAGAAAGGAATATGTTCTCTAGAAATGCGTTTGGAAAGAACTTGAACTAATATGCATTACCTCCACTGGAACAAACAGTTCTGACAAGTCTCAGAAAAGTGAGAAATACGACAAATATTTCCATTCTGACAGGAAAAGATGCTCAAATTGCATGTAATGGTATCTGTTAAATGGATTTCCAACATCAGAGGTTCATTTCACACTTCAAATTATGTACCGATGTTCATTGTTACCACATACGACTATGCACTCCAACATTAAGTTTATAAATTTCATGATAGCAATAAAGCTACAAGACTACTTTCAGCAATATTACATTATTCAATACAAGGTAACAGAACCAGATGTGCAGACAGCATCGGTGCACAAATCCGAGAAAGAGAACAAAAAAGAGCAATTAAGGACCACATCAGTTCTTATGCTGCATCCTGCCACTTTCTGAACCAGCGTAAGGGTCAATCGTCACATTTATAAGAGCTGGTTTCCGTGCAGAGAAGGCTTCTGAAAGGGCAGACTTGAGTTCTTCAGGTGTTGCAACAAGATAACCTTTGCCTCCGAAAGCTTCAATCACAGTGTGATATGCTGCACCAGGGACAAGAGAAGTGGGTGCAGGATCATCTTTGTAAGGTCCATCAATTTCTTCAGGATTCTCCGGTCACCACCATATACTCCGCCATTGTTAAATACGATTACAACAACTGGCAACTGATATCTAACTAATGTCTGCACAAGTCCAGAAAAACATTATCACTCAGAAATTTCTTTACTCCAACCAATAATAGGTGGTAAACAAAACTGACCACGTGTTTCACATAAAAAGACTGTAGTACAGAGATTGTAGAGTTTGAATGTGGGGTTTTGAGGCGAGATTTTAGTTAAAGTTGTGATAGGAGAATTACGTGGATGATATCTCTTTTTGGTTAAATAAAAATAAAATTTAAAAAAATAAAAATAAAAACTTAAAAAAAATTCTGTATCATTTTTGATTTCAAAATGTTATGATCCAAATCTTTCTAAGTTCAGCCTAAATTCTGTAACATCACTGACTTCTCCCTTGCCGTGATTGGACATTATGGCAAAGACATTCCAAATCTAGTGCTTAATGGTCTTCAAAATGTGAGTGAAAAGGGTTTTTGGGTCATGGGTAATGCTCAGGGTCTACAAAAGCTGACATCAATGACAGTCACTTCTTGTCGGGGGATAACAGATGTGAGTCTTGAAGCCATTGGCAAGGGATGCATCAACCTGAAGCAGATGTGCTATTCTTATTCTTCTAGGCTATTCTTATTCTTCAACCACATTCACATTGCTATTACCACCACTGTGCCAGTGCGGCATCCATCACCAGCCCCGATCGCTCTCAGTACAACTACTATCGATATCAGAATCACCATCCATACCAATAGTACATCAGCATCTAGTAAGCCTTAGGCACTATATTACTTCTATCGCACAATTATTACCACTACCATCACTTATTAACACCGTGACTACTATCATATTCTAATTTCTTTAAGCATAATTCTCCAGAAAATGCAAGACTGAATTACTAAGGTTGTGATTTCTATAAAAGAACTCCAATTATCTCCAGAAAATTAAAGAATTTTCAAGGTTTTTACCCAAACACAACCTTACAAATAATAGAAATGTAACTGACCCAATGAGGATACCTTAAGCTATTATCTAATTGTAAAGAAGGAGGATTCAAAATATAAGTTCCAGGCAAGAACTTTTTTTTTTTTCCTAACGAAAGTTCAAAGTTATTAACTCATCCCACGAGGACCTAAAACATCATAATGGTCTCCCCTCTGTCAATCAGTGGTATACCTCGAAAACACTAGAATAGTTAGGGGCATTTTCATTCCTTTTTTAACTTGCTCTATTTTGCTTTGATCTCAAAAGCTACCTCATTCTTCTTCCCTCCACCAGCCCCCATCTTCCCACACTCCCTCTCACTTTGTTGCCATAGTACAGACCCCGGAAAGTATGAGGTTGAGCAATTCTATTCCCTCTTCTTCTTCTTCTTCTTTTTTTTTTTTTTTTTATCTTGTCCCAAGTGACAGAAAGAAATTATTAAAACAATTTCCTAGCCCAAATAAGACACCGGAAGGAAAAGCACTGAGCTTTCCAATTGACCATCAATGACCATGAAACCACCAACCCCACTCACATCAGAATCAGTGGCCAAAGGGTCTTGTACGTGAAGCATTAGAGGAGGACCAAACTTCTATCTCTTCACAAATTCCAATAAACCCATCTCCAATGGTATGATCTAATTTGGATGAGATCCAATACTGAGACCTGACTTTTAACCCATCTCCGATGGTATGACACGACCGACAACCAATAACAGAAGCCAAAAATAAAACAACATCGTTGTGGTACCAACATCTGTGATGGCCATGTGTCCTTATTGTCACATCAGCTTTTTAATGTGCCACTCTAGCTTTCCATCTGCTACGCATACAATACCTCAAACGGCTAATTAACAAATGAAAAACTTTCCTATCTTTTAAATAGTATCCAAACAAAATTGAATTTTTAAATTCATCCAATAAAAATTGAGTATATAACACAAATCAACCTCTTTAAATGACTTCTCTAGATTGTGCATAAAAAATCCATGCATTGAACCAAAACATTCAAATCCAAACAAGTCGATCAAGTCCATAAGAGTGTTGAACTCGAGGAAGGTGAATCATGATTCTTCCTGGGAACATTTAGGGCTATGACTGGGCAAGGCCCGAAATCATTTTAATGTGAGCTACCAAAGCCATGTACCATCAGCAGCAGCTATTGGACATAAGATCCTGTTCTCACATAAGCTACCACCAGAACACCAATGCAGCTGAAATAGAACTTCACTCTCTCTTTACCCGCCAAAAGTCAAACAAGGCCTTCATATTCTTCTACCTACAGGGAATCCTCCTCCTATGACCAAGCCATAAGGAAAAACTACTATGTTGCTGTCCTAGGCACTCAAAGCCAATATTATGATACTGCTTTATGACCTAGAAGACCCAGATTCCCAACCCATTTTCTAGGAAAGGCTTTATCAACTAATACCTAGGCTGATGACCAACGAGGATATGGAGAAATGAGGCAGATGCCAACACCAACGCCACACCCCAACATTAAAAACAGAGAGAGAGGGAAAGAGAGGGAAAGAGAGGGAAAGAGAGGGAAAGAGAGGGAAAGAGAGGGAAAGAGAGGGAAAGAGAGGGAAAGAGAGGGAAAGAGAGGGAAAGAGAGGAAATAAATAAACAACACTAACAAATGAAAAGGATTGCCAACGCGGAGCAGCCTTTCTCCAACAAAATTATGTAAAGACAAAATAATCCTTTCAGGCAGACTGAAGGAAATGACTGGTCATTAATTACTAATAATTTCGCCATGGCAACTCAAGTTCAGAAAAAACTAGAATAAGGAGATTTATTAATGTACTCCAAAGTTTGCGAAATCAAACCCTCAAATCACACTTCTTCCAGCATCCCTATGGCTCTTAAACCTTTTCAGAACCACATTTAATTTGTTTTTTCTTTATGGAGTCTGTATAATGATTAAAAAAACATGACAGAGCGCTTAAATGATAATAAAATATGAAGCGTTTGGCACTCTTACTCTTTTAGCCTAATAATCAGAATTCACATCTGATATTAATATGACATCCAAAATGCCACCCAATAAAACAAGAAAGAAGATTCCACTGCATCCACCTGCTTTAGGGGCTTTGAGGAAGGGATTAATAAAAAGCAAGTGAGATGAAGCATGGAAAAAGATTAAAGACGTTCTAAAACTCCAAGAGTTCACCCATCAAAACATGCTATTTCTTTCTGTTTGGAAATATAATGAACATGTTTCCTGAGTGCCACTTACAATGGAAACCTTCGTGACCCCTTTATGCTGGTCTTCAGAGTAGCACAGTAGGTGGATGATGGTCAAACCATCCTAAGTCACCAGATATGGGCAAACAGCAGCCAACTCTCCATCAATGAGGATCAAATGACCCAACAAACCACTCAAGAGGAGCCAGTTGTTGAAAAAAGCATAAGAGGGCCTGAAACCCCACTCTTGGATGAAGGTTATTTCTCTGAATGGATAAGCATGATCCAGATTGGAGCTTTGGTTTCAGTAAGAAGTGAAAAGCTTGACCTCATTTTGAATATTATTTGTTGTTCTTTAAGGAAGCTTAAGAACAACAGAAAACCAATGATTCATCCATGACAAATTAAGGGTAGATTAACCTTTTGTTGACGGGAGAAAACCACTACTATCCAACCAAAATAGTGACTGAAAATTGTTTGAATTGTGTATCAGTAGTTGAAAGACAGCATGGCACTATGAAGTCACATAAAACAGAGCAACAACTTAGAAGTAGAAAAAGGCCTCATTTACGTAAGACAGTCAAAATGCAGCTGAAATCATTTCAACTTCCCATATGGAAATTGTCAAAAGCACATCAGCTCAGCCTTTAAAACCTAATATGGGAGAAGAGCCAAATTCAATATCCCATAATGTGCTTATGCCTTCATTTCAGTATTCGTCTTCCTTTTACAAGAGGGAAGGAATTTCATTCAAATCCTAAAATGCCAGAGTGAAATCTATCATTATTGGAATCCAGAAGTATCAGTCCCTAAATCTCAAACCAGTGAAGAAAAACACATTATGCTTGTTAACTAAATGAGACCATCACATGCATCAGTCAAACTGACATCACCAAGAATCATTTTCACAAGGTAGAAAACATAAATTTATAAGCAATAATATCTAGAGGAACATACCTCAACTTCGATGGCACTAAACCCGACTGCAGAATCCCCTTCCACGGCAACCACCAACCGCTCCGGCGAAGCCGCCGCAGCCGCAATGCAATAACCTAAACCAACACCCATTGTCCCCCAAGTCCCAGCATCCAACCTTGTCCTCGGCTCCGTCTGAACCAACACCGCGCGTCCAACATCCATCGTATTCGCCCCTTCCGACACCAGTATCGGCGCCGGACTTCCCAGTCCCAGTATCGCATCCCTAATGATCCTCAACGGCGTATAGAAGTTAAATGGCACCACAACCTTTGCCAACTGGGCCTCCATTCTCGCCACATTGTCCTTCACTTTCTTCGATAACTCCTCCACCCAAGGATGCGACTTCCCTAAACAAAAAGGTTCGTCCTTGATCGTCTTATTGATGCTTTCCAAGACCTGTTTTGCATCCCCGACCAAACCCACAGCGGGCTTCCTTAGCTCAATCTCTTCCTTGCTAATATCCACCAATATAAACTTCACGTCCTTGGACCACTTGGGTGGCTCACCAAAATGCAACAACCAGTTCAACCTAGCACCAACGACAAGCGCGACGTCGCATTTGCCAATCGCCAACGATCTAGCCGCTGTCGCAGCTAGCTCGTGCGTATCGGGCAACAACCCTTTGCCCATCGGAGTCGGAAGGAATGGAATTCCGGTGGTTTCCACAAGCTTCTTCAGTTCGTCCTCCGCCCGAGAAAATGCCGCTCCTTTTCCAAACACCACCAACGGTCTCTTCGCATTTCTGAGCAATGACACCGTTTTCTCAATTTCGGTAACGGGCGGTTTCGGAATTGGAGCCTCTTCGAGCTTCCGCTTGATAGAGCTCTCCGCCGCAGCCAATAAAGCCTCTGCTTCGGATTCGGAAATGGTTTGGTGCAACACGTCAGTCGGGAGGTCCAGATAGCAACCGCCAGGGCGACCCGCGTTGGCCCAGTAGAGGACTTGGGCCACGGCGTCGGGGATTTCCGAGATGTGCTTGGCTTTGACGGAGAATTTGGAGAAGGGCTCCGCGGCTTTGATCTGATCGAGCTCTTGGAAGTCCCCGCGGCCAACGTCGCTCTGGTCGCAGGAGCCGGAGATCAAGACCATGGGCCAGGCGTTGATCATGGCGTTGGAGAGACCGGCGAGGCCATGGACGCATCCCGGGCCCGAAACAGTGAGGAGGACACCAGGGCGGCGCGTGAGGTATCCATAAGCAGAGGCAGCATAGCCCGCGGCCTGCTCATTGTGGAAGGCGAGGAAGCGGACGCCGAGGGTCACAGCGCGGTTGGCGAAGGACGTGACGGGGATGCCCACCACGCCGAACATGTGGTCCACCCCAAATCGGGCCAGCGACTTTGCCCCAAGGGTGTTGCCATCGATCTGGGCCTTACCAGTGGTGGGACCTGACTCCGCCATTGAAGCTCAGCTGTAAGACTCTTTAATTGGAGTGATAAAATGGAGTGAAGAATGGAAGAGTGTCGAGGTTGGAGAAGGGAGAGAGAGCACTCGGGTCCTTTTGTACGTAAGGGTTCGTGTGGGACCATCCTTCCTAATAACCGCTGTTAGTGGTCGGAATTACGGTATGCCCTCCGCAGCCATCAAAGAAGGTAAGCGAAGCCCTTGATTTACTGGGGGAGGTGACGGCGTTAGGTGAAGCAAAGTTTGTAACCGACTGGTTAGACCCGCCACTCGGCGCAGGTGCGAGCGCCTCCTTGTGTTAGTTAGGCTATACTGACGTGTCAAAGTTGGTTGGTCAATTCCTGTCAAATGTCGTTCCTACCCTCGGAAGTAGCAAAATTAGTTTGTGAACTCTCTCTCTCGTCCCCACCACGTCCAGAGGCAAAACTCTATTTTGCTTTCTGTTAGGGGTGACACACTCCATTACTGGCCTGAGCTTGTGCAGTAAAGAAAATGGGAGGGACCACATATTATAAGGAATCTTCCAGTTGAAGTTTAGTCTCGAGCATCCAAAGTGGATTACCACGTAGATCGCAAAGATCGTATCCTATTTTAACATCATAAATTAAGTTTTCGTGCTAAAGTTAGTGAAGGATACAGAGAAGTTTGTGCTGGAATTCCCCTGCTATTGAGGGTCGTTTCAATAGAATATTATTTTTTATTAAGAATTTCACATCCACTAGTGGTCCTTAAGTTGATTACTTACTCCGCGTTGAAGTATCCCGGAGAGGAAGTCTATGGTTATAAGGCAGCACCGGAAGCCCGGAGAAAAAAATAATATTATTAACACTGTCGAGTTTATAATGAACTTCTTCGCCTGTATTAAGTTTGACAAAACTCGTTCCGTATAAATATTCACGTGAAGAAAAAGGTGTGACTATGTTGGAGATTGTCTCGCATTAATCCGTATGTCGAGTTCCTTGACTTTATTAGTAGTGGTATTCTCATTTTTTACAAAACTTTTTGAAGAATAAATTCATTTTTTATATGTATCATAGTAGGTTTGGTCTTAGACGGTCATCACCTAGTTGGTCCTTATCATAATTATCATCTAGGTATTGGTATATTTCCACATTACTCGACTTTATTAATAGTAGTATTTCTACTCTTACAAGACTTTTAAGGGAGATAGACCTGTTTCTTATATGCTATGCTTTTATAAACACAAAAATATAATGATTGTTTATTTCCATTCTACAATAGAATAAAAGAAAAGAAAGAGTTCACTTTGATTTGTAGTACGACATTCCTCAAAGAATAAAAAAGAAGATCAAAGTCTAACTTAAAAATTAATTTAAGAATTAAATTTAAAAAAAATTATTTAAACTTAACTACTCTTCACAAGACTTATTCGCTTAGCCGCAAGTTAAAGGGGCCACCAATCATTAAGTTGGGATCCAATACAGATGTTTGCATGAGAATATGAATTTTTTAAAAAAAAAAACCTTAATCATAAGTTTGCTCATCTTCTATGTGAAACTTGTTGCTTTTGATAATTCTACGCTAAATATGTAATATGTTGTAGTAAAACTCAAATGAATAAAATATTATTATAATCTTTAACTTAACTTTTAAGTTAAGCTTTGAATTTTCTAACATGTTGGTACAAAAGAACAATATTTTCATATGGGCGTGAACCAAGAAAAAATCTTATTTTATGCAGTGAATGATCGTGTTTAAGGAATCATTGTGAATCCAAAAGTGAAAAGAATGAATGAGAAAATGGAAAAGCTTAATTTGAGTGATTGATTCGACTTTAGGATTTTCTTAGCCGTTAATCGGTCGAACAAATTATAAACGGTAATGATTAGGATTTCACAAATTTACAACCTTCAGCTATAAAATTATGGTTTCTATTTTTGCATTTTGTAGAGCGAAATTAGTCGATTTTGAGAAAATTCTTGTACTTTTTATTATTATCTGAATTAAAAATGTGTTCGTATCAATTAGCTTTTTGATGAGGCTAATTTATCATTAAACTTGTCACGTCCCCAAACTCCTTCCTAACTTGTACGCAACACATTGCTTTTTGATTTGAGAGAACAAAGAAATACAATATGAAAATTAATTTGAGAAAATATTAATATTATTTTAATATATTGTGAATTGAGGCAAACTTGAGGACTATGCTTTAATTTTATTTTTAATTCTTCGTGAAGAACAAATCAGTTTACTCAGAATTTCGATGGGCCTTGATGGGCTTTAATGTGACGGGCCTTGTTTGTTAGAGCGGGCCTCAATACCAACGTCTCTCTATCTCTCTATGTTCGTTTGTGCGGGTGTGCTGCCGAACCTAAAACCATCCCCCGGCTCTCTCTTTCTCTCTCTCTCGGTGCCCGGCCGTCACCGGTTTCGTGCCATTCAAACAGAGCGCTTCTGTCTCTGTCTCGCTCACGGTATATATGCCTACCTTCGTTTGCATTTATTTTTGTCGTTTTATCGAGCATGGTTTCTTTGCTGTGACAATTATGGATGCTGTATGATGCATTTATGTATATACGGATTATGCCTTGGTGCACATTCAAGTTCAAAGGACAATAATGAATTCTCAAAGTAATATGTGAACAAGGTCGAGGTAGCACTAATCGACGAATGAGGTAATTTTTTGTTCTTAAGGAAGGTTGGTTTAATGCATTCATGAATGAAAAAGAAGATTGATGTAAGTCAAGTGAGGCAGTCGGACAAGAACCTGAGTTTAATTTTAAAAAAAAAATCACTTTTCTTCTCGAGAAGGGGCTTTGCTTAGTTCTGAATGAGATATTGGAATTCTGTTGTATGCACATTTTTGTATTATGTAATCGCTTTCAATTGCAAAGTAATCTGCTTTCGTGTTTGGTGTTCATTACTTTTTTCGGTTCTCAGATTTGAGTTCCATCAGTAGTCATGATTAAGAGGCGATTCTACCAGCTAGAACATGCTGACAAAGATGAGGCCTCGGATTCATCTTCATCGTCAGACTCTGAATTGGAAGCAGAAGCCATAGAAGAATCAGAGGATGAGGAAATTGCAGAAGTTGCAGAAGTTGCAGAAGTGAAAGTAGATAATGAATCTTGCTCTACTTCGTCCGGTTGGTTCTCTCTTTAATTGTCGTCTCTTTCTAGGCATAATTCCATGCTTGATATCTGGTATCATAATGCGTAAAGGTATGCTGACCAGTATTCATACTTCCTTTTTAGTTGACGAAGTGAATAGGGTGATGTGTGAAATCTCATGTGATATATGTACATATTGTTTGTTGGGTCTGCTATACATTTGCTTTTAGCTAGTTGATATTGTAATGTCTTTGAGATCTTCCTCCTCTTTGATTCACAAACTGTGTATACTTCCTCAATAATTTGACGCATAAAGTAATTATTAATGTCTACTCTTCCTCAATATATATATATTATAGCAGCAAAGACTACTGCTGATGCTGCTGTTGTTATTTTTTCATTCTTTCTTATCAAAAGCCTCTGTATACAATTCGTGTGAGTTTTTGTTGTTGAATGTGATGCAACACATTCACTAGGAATAAATAAAATAAATTCAAAGGAGCAGGAAAGAAGAAGGCCGGAGAAGAAAAACAGCCAGCAATTACTATTGTTCCCTTTGTTCATCAAAAAGTTTGATAGTATTAAAAATTATGTTTATCTAGACTAAAGAGCTAAATCCTAATCATACTTGGGCTGACAGCCGACTAAGAGAGACATATAGCCAAAAGTTTTATAAATTACTAATCTGTAAACAAAATAAAAGGAAGAATAGTAAACAGGGCATTAAGATAGTCCCCAGCTCTCAATCACCCAAGGATAAAGGTTTGTTCATCTCCAATGTTGGCATCCATACAAATGCAATATAGATAGCTTGTATCTGCTGTCTGCGCCATAATATCTTGTTGCGTTATCTGGAACCAAATTGTTACTGATAGACTTCTTCCTTTCCCTTTCAATATGCTTCAACTATTATGGTGTCTCTAATATGCATGTATACTTTTACCCCTGCTTTCAGGATATGAAGGTGAGGATAGCTCTGCAAATGAGGTTGATCTTGACTCATCAGGTAGGATTTCTTTGTATTGTCTTCAATGCTGGTGATAAAGTTTATGTGAGAATAGCTTGCAATTGCATATGTTAACTCTTATTCTTCCTTCTTAGATGGTGGGTTTTTAAGATGGTGGAGGTCATGGATCCATATATATAATTTTTTCGTCCAACTTATGTTCATTTACTTTTCTGAGTCCACCTCACCGCTATGCAAAGAATTATGTGGGGCAATCCATTCTTTCCTCTGTATCTCTTCCAAAGAGGAACTTCCCTTGCAGGCATGGGAGGAAGTTTTAGATAGGAACGCAGGGATACTTATGATTGGTGCAAGTGCTTTGCTCTCTCATTTAAAGGAGGTCAGGGGTGCTCAATTATTTGATCTTGGAAATGCTTATGGAGGTTTGCGGTGGGAGGGGAGTCTTTGGAGGTGATGGCAGATATGCTTTTGAGATTGGGGGCATAGTTCTTTTTTATAGCTTGTTTGAGGTCCTTGTTGGATTTTTTGTAGTGGAAGTTTGTCCTGTGGTTAAGGTGCTTTTAAGAAGTTCCCAAAATCTAAGATCAGGGATGGAACTTTGGCCTGATATATGGTGTGTGCTGGATTGACCTTTGAAGGTTGATTTTGCTCATATATTTCTCATACTTTCTCTAGGTTGTATTAGTTGTTTAGAAGGAAATATGCTGGTCGTTCATATTTGTGAGGGTATACAGTGAGAAGCATGTATGTACTGAGAGAGAGGAGTGGGGGTTGGGAATTGGGTGAATTGGTCATTATCAAGCAGTCAAGCAGAAAAGGATTTGATGTTTGTTATTTTAACATGTAGAGTGGTCTTGGAGACAATGCGTTTCCATGGAGTATATATGGCATTCTTCTGCTTCTTTTAAGGTAGCAAATTTTTTAGTGCAACAGCAGCTCTAAGGATGGTTGTAGTGGCATTTGACTATTACGTGGCATCTTGTTGGTGCTATATGAGCAAAGCAGCCAGGGGATTTGTTGATCACCTGCTTCCTTATTTCCTGTTGGCTCGTCTAAACATGATCTAGTTTTTGCTTAGTGTTCTGATATTTGTTGGTGTAAATGACACTTATTATTGTTTGGTCTGGTCGATGTTGGTAATGGTAAGGTGTGATTGGGTTCCTACATGTTTGATGTGGTACATTTGAGAGTAGCAGAATGACTCGGCCCATCTTAAGAAACTTCTAATTTTTATTTTTTTCATCATTGTGATCTCAGTTATTTACAAAAGCAGAGACTGTATTCTTTTGTGTCATATATTGACAATTAAGAATCCTTTGCTTAAGATTAAGTGACTAGAATTAATTTGTGATTTGATGGAGACGGTAGTGGAATCAACTAGGAAGTCAAAAAGTGGGTCATAATTTAAAGTTTAGATGTTAGAGGTACAGAAAACATACTTCTGTCTCCTCCACTATGGATTTTCTTTGACAAAATTATAATGGACAATGTAGAGTTTTGTCTGCTTTCCTACTTCCTTTCTTTCGCAGACTTGAGTTCTTCTTGATGTGCTAGACTATTTTGGTAGATCATAACAATTTTTCTTCAAAGTGCTTGCTTCTTATCATTCTGGATGAATATATCTTTCCTGGAGTTTTGACATTATTATTGCATAGCAGGTCTACCCATAAGTGATGACGATGCTGATGCTGATACTGGGAATGAAAGACAAATCCTTACTGACAGTCAGCTGTCTGGTAGACATGGTTCCAAGACGCTGGAGACAGTGTCCAATATCCAAGCTGAAAAGGAATCGTTACCTGTAGATATTCCAGCCTGTATATTAAAATTCAAATCAGTTTTCAAGTGCAGGATGTGCCCTAGAATTGTCTGTTTAAATGAGGAAACTCTAAGGGCTCATCTTAACTCCAAGGTAAGTTGTCTGGCATATTTCTTTCTGCCTAAAATGAATTCATCATTTGCAGTTCTTAACACTACATTGGTGTAATCAACATCAATCTAAGATGTCTGGCATATTTCTTTTCTGTCCATCAATCAACTGATCATTTAAAATTCTTGACACGGCTGTGTCATTTAAATGAATTCAAATTGGAGAGGTGTGTCCATTGTGTCTTGTGATAAATGTTTCCATTTTTTTCCTAATTAGTACTTTCTTTTTCTATTTAGAGACATTCTCGATCGGAGAAGTTACTGAGTGAAGGCAGGCTTAAGACCATGCTTAACAGTGACGGGGAAATGGAGAACCAAGAGACTGCTGCCGAGATGAATGCTCGAATTTTAGCTCTTCCACTGGTTGGTTCTCTTATTTTGACAGTTCCAGCTCATTGCGTGAATGAAACAGAGATATTAGAAGTTCATGCAAGAAACTAATCCAGCTCCATTTATCTGTTTCAGGGTAATAAAAAAAGGAAAAACAGAAAAAGTCAGAGAGAACAAAGAAGAAAAATAAAGAAGGTAATCAACGTTATAACTTGATGATTGGATGTATTTGCTGATTTGAGGATACATAAGATTTATCAAACTGCTTGACATGAGCCGCAGAAAATTGGAAGCGCTGAGAACACAGGAAAGGCAAGTGAATTAACACAAAGCCCGGCCAAGAAAAAGCGTAAAGGCGAGAACTGAAGAATGCTGTGTTGTTTTTGCCTTGTATTAGAAAGAAAACTGCTGCAAGAAAGGACTCAAAGAATGGAACCATTTCTGAGGAGCAACTAACACTTAGTAGCCTATCTGTGAGACATCACTTGTTTTGAAAGAATTATAAATGGAATATTTAATTTTGCTTGTGCTTTATTCTTTTTCCCTTTCTTCCCTTTCCTTCCAGTTTGGGGTGTGTTTCCTCAGGAACTGTGTCCTGTTGCTCCATGATGTGCAGAAGGGAAGTCAATTTTTAGTTTTATTCAGTTCCACAATATTGTTACTTAAGACAATCAAGTCCATATGTTACAATTTGACACTTTTACCGTTGCAATAGAGCCTTAAATTTCCAGGCAATGATCAGTAAGCTTCGCCTCGATGTGTTAATCCAGATCTCGAGAATCTGCTATTATGGATATTATTACTCTTTTTTCTGTTCTTTTTTTTTTTTTTAAATCTCATCTGCAACCTTTATCAGACCCCCCCCAGGGCCCCTTTAGTTTACACACTGAATAGTCCTTTCAAAATTAGGAAGCCTCGACTGCAGAAAAGCAGGTATGAGTCAACAAGAAAGCATTCTGCAAAAGTGGATAAATGTGCACCCAAGACTCACATCGCCAAAACAAAAATATTGAAACAGGGATATTGTCTTTCTAATGAACATGACTGAAAATACAACTTTCAACACAGTTATCAACTTGCTGTAATAAGACTTGAGAACCTAAAACTAAGATGAACCCAGTAGTTCAGCCACCTACACGAATATGTACTTCACATTTTTATCGAGTTAAGAGTTTGCCCAAAATCTTGGCCCCCGAAGCTATAACTAGATATATACCTTCGATGAAAAATTGGAAGCTTCAGGATTCAAATTAGTTGCTGTAATAGCATGGTTTAATGTCCCTGCTCGTCTGAAGGATTACAATCGGGTGAAACAAGCAATTCTTCCCCATTTGCATCTGTCTCTGATGGCTCGCCAGGTTGAGGTGGTTGTTCTCTACTTTCACCATCCTCAGGGTGGAAATTGATGGGGAACTTTGTGACCCTTGGTTTATCAGATAAAATGTTCCTCTGAACCTTATCAATTATGACCTTTGTTGGAGGTTCCTCTCTCAGCTGCTCATCATCATAATCGTTGTTCACATAGTAGCCCACGCGGACAAATTCCTGACCCAGAAAAGAGCACGTCAACAGAAGCACTGTCACTCCAATAATATCTTCATCACGAATTTTTGATGGATCTGGAGGGTCTGCCTGCAATTTTCCAATTTAGGTATAGATCAAAATTGAGTCCATATGCAAGTCAAACGCAGAGATGCAACAGAAAAAAGTGGGAAGAGTCAATAAGATTGCCTGTAAGACAAAACGGTAGTTTCCAACATTGACAGGCCCAACAAGTACACTCTCCAACAGTTGATCATAGGTCTCATCCTCAGCAGACCCCACATAGATGAGTTTCCATTCCAAATCTGCACCAAGACAATAAAACGATGACTGTTACTCACACAGAAGGGAGCATGTAAATCAATAAAGCCTAACAAAGAGCTTATACAATAAGGCCAGAACAATTTCAACAGATCAAACTTTCCATAGAAATAGTAACTACTTGGTTAAATGCTTTAATGGGACAGAAGAAAAACATGGAACAGAAATCCTATAGCATATAACACTCATGCTCCCTAGAATCTATTGTCAACTCTTAATGCTCAGTCCAAAAAAGTACACTAGTGGTGATACTTAGTAGCAACCACCCAACTCTGAGGTTTGCTAAAACATTTCACCTTCCAATCTTCCAAGTGAAGACAATTGAACACCCATACTACCAGAAAGAGGGGCTAGACGTGAAATCTCTCCATATATAAATCATTCTTCATGTGCTGCAGAAGCATCAACTCTACGATGGAGGTTCAAAAAGAGTCAAATAGTTACAATCAACAACACAAAACCTTCCTTGTGTGCATGTTGATGACTGTCTTTGTAAATGTTTTCCTTTCCAATTACTGTCTTCCTTCACTATTTATTCTCTATCCTACTTCGCTACATTTTTACTTGCATAGCAAAATGCGACCCCTCAAGTCCATAAAGAATTCCTCTTGCCCTTGGGATAAGCAGCCTAGAACCACATACACAAGAATCCCAGTTTGAAGAATGCTATCAACCACCTCCGTCTCTTTACAGCTCATAAAGTTCCTAATCCAACAAGATCCACGATTGGATCCACGATTGTCCTTTTTAACATGAAAGCTTGAGGCTTTAAGCATTTCTAAATGTATTTAGATTAAAAATTTAGCATTCAGAAAAATTGCATATGACCCTCATCACAATGGTCCAACTGCACATTAAAATGTTACAAATTGATGAAAAAAGCAGCCCTATGAACTTAGTGAGCCCACCACAATAAAAGAAACAAGATAACAAAAATACAGATCAAAGAATACCAACTGGTGGCTTAAGGACCAATCATTTAGAAATACCATCACAATATACAAACCAGTGCAGTGATTTCTATTGAGGATGTTTATCACAAATCAGATGTGAAGATACATGAGTATGACCTTATTAATGATAGGAGTATACCTGTTATTGCCTATGGACTTTAGTATGGACCTCCTTGCTTTAACATGGTATCAAAGTTATGGTCCCCTTGTTGATATATTATGATGGACCCTTTACCATCCTCAATTTTTCTGCCAGTGACATTACTTCCACTATGTGGAAGGAGTGTGTTGAGAATGTTTATCCCATATTGGAAGTGAAGATACATGAGCCTGTCCTTATCAATGGCAATGGTATAACTCCTATTGCCTATGAGTTTTAGGATGAACCTCCTTGCTTTATTAGTTTCCCCTGAGAAACCTCTTATCCATCACAAGTTCAAGTGCATCTAAATGAGAAGTTGTATGACCAGTTATTTACTGACACAAAACTATGCTAAGCGACAGAGGTGTTCAGGCCCTACAAATGAAGACAAAAGAATCCAATTCAAGACTTCTCCATCTTCAAGTTACCGAGTCAGATGCGTTCTGGTGTTAGAAAAGAAAACACGTCTCCAATAAAAGAACCCATAGCATCTATTAAATTCGTCCAAAGAGTTCTATTTCCACCATTATTTTGGAAAGTAGGGTCCTTAGCACCTCAAAGAAAAAAATTCCTTGAAATGGACAAAACCTTGTGGATGTACAATCAACTTAGTCACATGGTATACGGTTCATATTCCCTAAAAGGCTTGTGAAATAGCAAGTGTGTACTAAGCTGCGGAGGCTGAGCATCTATAATTCCAATCACCCTTACTACGATTATTGGTCTCAGAAAATATGCATCGATGACCAACCATGCTCATTGCCTCAACACATTTCAACGTCTCATCAAAATCCAGAAGTGGGATTTACTTCGATACAAAAATCAAATTACAGATTACAATCTCTAGCAAATGATCTTGACAATAACGTAGTTAGTGGATAAAAGAAAATCAGAAATATATATATGTATATAAAAGAAAATGGTAAATTCCATCGCTCAATTGTTTCGTAACAAAAACCTATCCAGCTGTTTGGCTCTCATGAATGGCATGGGGAAGCAAAAGCAAATAACAATTACCCAAATAGCTGAATCAAACCGAATTTACAATAGCTTTCTTTCATCTGTGACATATTAGAGATGCGTTCTAGGTTCGTAGATTTTCCTCACTAACCAATCAGACAAAAAAAGAACCACAATAAGGACAAAAACAAGTACCGTCTTTGAGAGGAGTCAAGCACTCGTAGGAGATCTCGAACTGGAAGGGGGTGAGAAAAGACGCCGGATTGTCGAGGACGGTGACGTTGGTGATATTCACAGCACTCATTATTCTTGTTTTGAATTGGAAGAACAAACATGTAGACGTTCCGCGCGCGAATCGAAGTAAACCCTAGCTTCCCCGACCTTCATCCCAACTCACACATAAAACCCTAACCCCAATTCAAAAATTAACCAGAGAAACAAACAGCGCCGAGCAACAATACGAAAATATTAGCTTTTAGAGCTCTAGCCTTCAACTTCGAAAAGTCCTATTATATTCTGATGGGCCACCGGGAACTTACAGGTGGTTACTGGCGATAGCCGGTTGCAAAATATTTGGCGGGAGCTTGGAGAGTTCGAAAACCGTCGTTCAGAAGTCGGGCGGGATTGGGGCTGAGACAAGGAAAATCCAGGATCACAATGTCTGCGTCGCACGTGACCAGAGGACGCTACCCCGCTGCTTTACTCTTTGAGGCTTGGAGTGTGGGAGCGACGCAGAAGAAGACATCTCAGGAGGATGGAATTGCGTAAAGTGTCGTAGGGAGGATCTGTGGCGACATGCAGGCTGCCATTGACGACATGTAGTGCGTGGAAGAATAACAAGAGGACAGGTGCAATCCCAACGAAAAGTGCATAAGCGAACTAATAAATGAAAGAGAAGACTCACTGCTAGATTTTTCATTGAGGTTTGTAGAGGGATGGATAAAGATTGGATGGAAGTAAACCTTAAAATGGCTTACTAGTGATTTGGGTTTCCAACAAATTGTATATCGTCCACAAAAAGTGGGACATTCTCTTAACACGGTTAACATTATACTTTTGCTCTCTTAATATGTACATAACAAAACATGGGCTGCATCTATACATGCCACTACTTGAACTGCAAAAAACAGCTTATGTACAGAAGGACAAGCACAATGCTTAATCTGCAGCTGTCACGTCCATCTTTCGGGTCTGAGCTTGAAACATTTCGGCAATGTCTGCAGCTGTGCTACATTCTTCTGGATTTCTATCAGACACAGGGCTGATGAATCTGGGAATCGGATTGAGATTCCGCGAGATGGATGAACCAAGCCTATGGCAGCCTGGTGAACTGGCGACAGTGTGAAGTCTGCGCCTCTGATTTGCCAGACGAGTTCTGGCAAAAACCACATATCAGGCGACTCTGCTGTGCGGTAATAAGGTGGCTTTTTGGACAGGATCTTGTCCCCAGAAAAGAAATCTTTCATCTGCATTATAATGTAGAAATACTAAGATATTATTCTGTTCAAAGAATTTACCAGCATAATAAATGAACTGAAAGCAGGACAAGGGTACCAAGAACTAGGGCGCAAGGGTTGTGAGATCCAAAAGCGATTCTAGTAAAGGAGTTAGCCTTATCATTACCAGAACTATAATGTCAGTATTTTTTGCATTCAACTGAGAATCTGGATGACGGTGAAATTAAGGAAGTTATCTCAAAAGAGATGGAAGATGTTTGCATCGTTCCGACAAAAGATGGAAAAAGGACACAACTCTTTCATGGTCACTTGGCTAGTTAAACCGCCATCTGCATTGACACCTGTTTTAGGTCATAACTCTGTAAATGCATCAGAAATAGCGTTCTTATCTTGCAGAGAAACTTCAAAATGCACATTTGGTCTCAAGAGGAGGTCGAACCTCAAGGGTACATCTGCTCGTTCTCCTCACAAAATGGTTGGTTTGAATTCCTTAAAGGTTGGCTTCCAGGGGCTGCAGACAGCGTGTGCAAACACCTCCCACAATTTGTTAGCCCCCATTCCCAAGGAAGAAAAAGAAAAGAACAAGGAAGTTGGAAATTTTAGCTTTATCTAAGTGCGCTACCAAAGTTATTCATTCACAGTCAGAATGACTTATGGCATAAACAATAAGTAGTAGTTTCTCCTCTAAGAAAGATAAAAGAACATATAGCAATGTATTGATGTATGCAACTCTAGTTCATTTCATATTCTAACCATATTTTGGATCACACACAACCATCTACCCCATGCGTAAAAGCAGGAGCCACATTTACCTCTATATAAAAGGAATCTGAGAATCCAGACATGACCCGGCATACACTTTGGAATTCATGAGTGTCAGCATCATAGCATGCCACTAGAAACGGACTGTACCTGTAACATAGTAAAGTCAAAATCAAACTCTAAGACCACTCGAACTGATTTAGGATTCACATAGAAAGTTCAGTGCTGATAGGATCGTATCACTGCATAGTTTGTGGGTATGTTTGATCAGACACTACAATGTGAAACACTCTCCAAACCTTTTGAACTTGATGAGTCCACAAGGCCCCAATAACCAACCCACATGTCAACATTCATCATTTTTGTGATAATATGAAACTAGAATTTCTGATTGATGATCTTTCCTCTGTTTATGCTTCTGTCTCCATTCCAAAATTTCTGATATGTACCGAAGTATTTTCCCTTAATTATTTCATATGGCAATAGGGAATTGTAAGTATTTCATGCAAAGTCGAAGAAGGCATGTAGCAACTAAACAACCAGAGGCAGCACAACAGATAGATACATTAGTAATGATGCATTACCATCCAGCTTTTCTCCCATTACCATGCCACGCACCAATTGGGACTAAATCAAGAGAGTCACATAATCCTTCCACATAGTCTCGCTTAACCTTCAAACAAATAAGAAAGTCAATCAGTATTTTGCTCTCTGTTCACCATATAGTGAAGTAGTCAAACGCCCACATGCCAATAACCTTTAACCATGAGTCGCTGCGCTTTGATGGAGAATACTCAGCATCAACATCCAGTGATTTAACCATGATCCCTTCACACGAGAAGTGGAACGCATCTTCAAGAAAAGAGCCTATCTTACTTAATATGGCTTCATTAGTTGGGTAAGCATCATCTGCCTCCACCTACAAACAGACAATCACATAAACCGCAGATTAAAACATGACTGTACAATATAAACAAGCAAAGAAATAAAAAGTTAAAATCAAGCACCTAACTGTCATTTCCTTCGCATATTCAAAATATCCCAACTTCTCATCATAAAACAAATCCTTCAGTTCTGTAAATGTTGGCACAAAAGTTTTGCTTGGACTAGATTAAAATAAACTTTCACAAATAATAACATTTCTTGAATCCAGCAAAATGAAGGAAGAAATGTATCATAGAGCGTAGAGACACATACTTTCTCGTCTTTGGCGGAGAGGAAAACTCAACAGCCTGTGATAGAGTAAGACATTAGCTAGCCAGCAAATTATTCTGAAGATAAAGGACAAATATGATGACAAGAATAACGCCACTGGGTGCTATAGGCACGTGAATGTTTTCCCCTCTAACAATGAAGAAATCTAGGTTTTGGGAAGGATCTGAAAGTGGAAGGTAACACCGTCTTTTTTCTTTCTGATTTTTCTTTTGTTCCCCAAGGCATCTAGGACTCCTCTGAGTACTGCACCCATTTACCAGTATAGACCGCTTTCTCAGTGCTGTAGTATACCAGTTCAGACCACTGTCTGCTTGTAACAAGTAACTATGAGGACAATTCCTTTGTAGGCCACCAGGAAGAGGCCAAAACCATACCAACACTTACTGAGAAGTCCAAAACCACAGCCAAAAAGCGACTGAGCCACTTTTGGTGCCTTCAATTATGTTTTATAAAAGAAAACAATTGCATAACAAGGATACAAAAGACATTCTACAATATTTTATACAAATTTTTGACCGAGGGAAATATGAGGCAATATGAACTGATGTGCAAGACTTTCATATCGGTTCAGAAAATCTAGTGCTTCTTGACTTTAGAAATGGCGAAATTAACAATGTGGAAGTATGTTGACTGTTATGTTTTATACATCAGCTTTATTTTCTTAAAATTGCTAGAAATACCAAAGATATGTAAATGAAACTATGAACAACGAATAAAATACCAAACTAGGAACTGGTCTCACAGATGAAAATTTTGTTTACCAACCAGCCTATATATGGTACAAAAAATCATACCAGAAACCACTATTCTATTCTGTACAAGGTTCAGTTATATTTTAACAAGGACTATTGTATTGGCAGTACAAGGTCGACCTTACCTTCTAAAACTATGAAGACAGCACAATATCAATTTAAGCTCTACATCTTCGTAAGACAGTCGAGCATCATGGGGCCTTCTTAAAAGATATTCAATTATTAAGGTCATCTGAAGCACTTTTGACTGTCTTCTTCGGAGGAAAAGACTTCTATGACCAATTTCTTCAAATTTCTTGCACCAAATATATTAGAAAGAAGAAACAGAATGTCCTTGTCCAATCACTCTTGAAGAAAATTATCAATCTAAACCACAGGCAGTATGTTTTACAAGTTCTAACATCCTAAATTCCTGTTCCACTTCCAAGAGTCCCTACTTAAGGCTGCAAAATGAATGAAGGTCAGACTTCCTTTAATAAGGTCATTCAGTTCCCTACACCAGTCAAATAAGTTTTTGTTGAGCTCAAATTTCAAGGCTCAATCAGTAGGAAGTGAAACTTTAGAAACCTGAAGTTCAGCATGGGGAAGTCTCATGAGCAGCCAAACTTAGTCACTAAGCGGCTGTAGAGAATATCCACACAAGAAATGTGTTGGAAGAAAACATAAATTTTGTCGCAAATTTTCAACATACGTGGGAAAAAAAATACCCGAAAAAATTTCTAGAGGAAGTTCAAGATAATTACTTTTCTTCATTAGCAAACATGATATCAAAGACGAACACACAAATGTCCACCTGCATATAAAGAAAGTGTCAAATATATGCAAAAATTTATACAAAATCCATAGAGAAGGAATGAAAAAAAAAAATTGAAATAAGAAAAGCAAACATCACTGCAAGAGTGTAATGTACATCATTTACTTAAAATGCAAACCAAGCAGTTATAAGACCATCACCAAGGCTTCACACCAATCAGCTATAATCTCATCTCTTCGTCACTTATCAACACAGACATGAACATCATCAACTTGCATTTCCTGGTCAGCCTCTCTTTTAATAAAGTTCCACATGTTGATTGCCCACTGAAGGAAATATGGAAAAGTAAATGGTTCACATTTGACATAAGTGATGTGACTCTGAAACAAATAATTGCATAAAAAGAATTCATCACTCCTCATTAACCATCACAAGATCATATAGTCTCCCTCCTTCCTCTACAAAGTTGAACCGTTGAAACCACACAATGATTCAATCTGCTTCCCTTACTATAGTTATCTGCTCAAATCAGATTCCTTGGCCTAATTATTTTGAATATTATCTCAAAAGTTCCACTCAAGAAACTCATCTATCCAACGGCTGTTTCATCCCCTTTAACCAAAGAACCTGGCCAATACAACCTCATTGAATTCATACCATACCATCCTTAATGATGGAGGGCTTAAAGTCGTGGAACCAACAGAAGAAGAGATAGGACCAGACAGGTAAAGACAACTTTTTGGGCATCCCATAACCAACAACTGCATCATGATTTAGAAAGAGAAATTCGAGTTATACCAGGACTGGAAAGTCACACTATTTGAAGCATCACGTCCTCCATTGCCTGGGCACCATAATAATTTCACTGTTTTTTTTTTTTTCCTTTCATTTGTTGGTTTTTCAGGAAAACATGCAAAATGAACCGTGCAAGTAAATTTTTCATTTGCTCTGACATTTTTTTCCCCCTTATCTGCCCTGTTGAGCAAATCAAACCAGGTTGATTCTGCTTGTCAGTGTTACTCCTCCATAGCTCTTTCTAAGCAACTATGGTTTTGAACTTCCAGAAGTTGCTGCAACTTTTGATCAATAGAAACCAACTTGTGTTTGGGTTTGTTAAAATTGATCATTATCCACAAACAATGTAGTTTGCTACTAGGTTAATCTTTGAACCAACATTATCAACTGCTTTTTGGGTTGGTGTTGTTGCACTCCTCACACAATACTGGATAGCATGCACATGGCAAGCACCTGTATCATTAGCTCCCATCCATTTCACCACAATTTACTCACTACTTATTCACGAGAAGCAATCCATTAAATTTGACAACAGCATATATCTACATCGTCACTACTCAATGTTCCCACATCCCAGGTCACAAAAAGCAGCAAAGGATTTATTGAATAAGATGTATCAGATTGAGATCCTTCCAGACCTCAGTAATTTAATTAAAGCCACCATACTTGACAGCTCGGTAATAGAAGGACATAAAACAAACGTCATATCTTGATAACTCATTGTAGAAAACCTCATGTCTGATAACTATTTTTTAAAAACTTTAATCCCAGCATCTCCTTTCACTTAAACCTAGTATACAGGACACAAAATTGGAAAAGAACGAACAAGCAGAAGTGCTTCAAGAATTAATGAATGAAATAAATAGACAAGTTCCATACGGATCCTATCTAGTGAACTATCAATCTCCTGATTCTCTGTTAAATGATCGAGGAGAATGTGCCATGGATAAATAACTGAGGATATGGAATCATGAAGAGAAGAAAGAATTGCCAGGGATAAGTAGTAACAATAAAAATGAATCTACAAATAAGTCTCGCTAACTTTCAGATTTTCCATCAGACTATTGAAGAACACATTCCACAAACAGAATATATTCTCTTTCCTATTTTATGTAGCATGTCACTGGAAACACAAAGTACTTGCAACAAATCCTGACTTTCTGTTCTAAATTTATAGCAACACTAATGAACTACATGTCTCCACTATGTAAATAGAAGAAACTTTTTTGCGTTTTCCAGCAAACAACTACCAGAACCCCCAACGAAATGAAGTCAACAGCAAGAAATTATGTTTAATAAATTGGCATCAAGGTTAAGAAAAACAGTGTTTAGCATTCATAATTAAGCATTGAAGCATAGGCCCCTATCATGGCAGAGAAAAGGAAATGCATAAAACCTTTACAGTATCTACTGTTATAAAGGTATCTTTGCTCCCTCTTCCACGCGAAGATAGTTCTTGGAAGGACATGAGTCTGCAACCATTCTTCCTGTCAACTGCAACAACCTGAAACCAGAAAGAACCACATTAGGAATGGTTACCTCGTACAACTCAAAAATAACCAGTTCTCAACTTTAAAAAAAAGGGTATAAAAAGGTTCAATCCTCAAATGAAAAAGAAGCATCCAGCACCAAAATATTCTTACCTCTGCGTCCAGCACAAAAGTCATTGCAGAATGCCTAGAAGACTCCTTAATTATATGAATTAAATCTGGAAATCTTGATGTTGTTTCATCCCCATTTCGGGAAAAGACACGAATAGATCCATCAACCAATTTGTGAATTTGGGCACGCTGACCATCATATCTGAAATTGCAACAACAAAAACCAGTTCAGAAAGTGACCTATAACAAAGTGTCCACAAGCAGAGAATAACGTAGCATATTTTCCATTTAATGGTAAACACTAAATTAATTATGTCCATGAGCAAAATGTAACATGCAGAATGAACCAAAGCAAAGGGAAACAAAACAGATTAGCTTATGAAGATGAAAGAAATATGAAATTCTTGAGAAAATTTTCACGTTTTATAAAAAAGTCAAAGTTCCTAACTCTGAATTATCACAATCATAGAAAGCAGCAGAACAAACATGACAAGGTCCTAATGAAGTTTAGGATATCAATAGATAAATTGAAAAACAAGCTAAAGGTAACATTCGCCTCAGACCTAAATCAAGCTGCAGATTTTGTTCGTAGAAAATACTGGAAGCCCCTTATACAAATGATCAATACTCCACTATTGCTTATCTGTTTCCCTTGGCAGGGGTCTTCCCCCTTGGGAAATGAAGAAAAAAATAAGCATCTACTACACTGCCATTACAAACGGATATTGTTTATTCACCAAAAACAAACCTCAATCAAATAGAGTATAAGTTATATTACACTAAACTGAGATTGCTTTAGGTCAATAGTTACAGATTTAGGCTTTAAGTCACATTCTTCATTTCACCACACTAGTTACTTTAGCAGTGCATGAAGATTATGTCTCCTTATCTCGCTTGCAACTAGACATTTTCAATATTACACAATAACATCAGTATGTCAATTTAAATAACATACAGAGATAATAACAATAATGTTCTCAGTACAATTAACAATGTGCACAATATTTACAAATAAGAAATATCAACACGAGTGCAGTCACTCGTCTGTGTTAATAGGCCAAATTTATGACATCACATATTTAAATCTTAAAGAATTGGATGGAGAAAATTAAAGAGTATGATAAAAGAAACTATATGTTAAAGCAAAAAAATATATCATACTTATATTCACATGTAAAGGCTTTATTTTGGAAGAGCTTCAGTACTTGCGGGATACCATTGGTGATTCTACCACAAGGAACAAAGAACATGAAATAAGCCAAAGCATCACATGAATTCCACATAAATCGGAAAAGGGAGGGGGGGAAGGCAAATGCGCATCCAGGGATACATACTTTGCAAGCATAGGCTTAATAGGTATTCCTGGTACCATTGACAATGTTGAAGAAGAAAATTCGATGCCCTTGTTCATGAGAGCAGGAACAAGAAGATCCTGCTTGCAATTAATCGTACAGCAGAAAAGTGTTACGTTTTGATATGATGATTACAACAAATAAATGTCTTTGATTATCTGAAAAATGTTTGCCATAAGGAAGAGAATAGAAAAAAATAAAAATAAAAAAATCTCACACAACATTAGATTATTGACGTCAAACTTGCATCAACTTATATAGTGTGCAAAATAACTATTTTATCCTTTAGTAACAGCCACCACCAATATATATATATATATTCAATTTCTCATAAGCAATTTGTTGCTGAAAAGACAACAAACCCAATGAGATAAATTACACCAAACCCAACATCTAGTTTCCTACTCAAGTGGCCACAACTCATTAAACAGAAATAATACTGGAGACTAAGCGCTATCTTGAATTGAAGATACCATGAGAGAAATCCACCTAAATAAGAATCTGTATGCTTGCCAAGGTTCCATACAACTGAGAACAAAAGGCTCTCATCACCTATGTTGAAGTCATTAACTTCCATAGAATCAAAGCCATAGGTGTTATTGCTTTGGTAAATTTGAGAGATGCTTATGATGTTTAAGGTTCATCAAAGAGAGGTGAAGGGGGTCCGAGAAAACATAGCCCAAATAGCAAAATACCCTAATTGATGATCTTTCTTCCAACTAGTTTATTTGGTCCAACAACCAAGCCAACCAGAATGAAGAGATGAACAGGCCAATTGATTAGCCATTAGTCACGTCTACTAAGTGATAGCAAGAGTATGCAAGGAAATCTTCCGAGGGATATTCTGCATTACTGTAAAAATAATCAAAGTGAAATGCCTCGTGTAAGATGCTCTCTCAACATAATAAATGGGAGCTGTACTACAAATATGATGCAATTTCTTTACTGATCCCTGAATTCCGAAATATTTGACAACAAAATAGCATGGTGGGAAGCAACAAAGCACATAACAGTGCTCTAAATAATGCATTCGATACATAAACATGCATTTTAGCATTCACTAAATGGGTATACCAGAGATGAGAGAGCACCAAAATGGTTGCTAAAATAAGAAGCCTGTTCTTGTCGTGTCAAGTCAGTCAGAAATGACTTGATGAAGGCAACATATGTTGTCAAAAGCTTATTGATGAGTAACAAATGTGTCATAGTTCTAGGAATCTTATTCCTTGGTACAAGAATGCAATAATGTGTTTAAAATTTTCTGGATACCTAAGAAATAGAAGTCTGATTTCTTGAGTTGCTTTGGAAAAAGTATATGGGTCTCAAAATCCCGTTCCTGTGGCATCAAGTCTGGTTTGAATTCTCTTTATAAAAGTTTAAGGCCTTAGTCCCTCATTGAGTGACCGTTGAAAAGAAGCTTGGTCAGCCTATGCCATCACAAGTCGAGGTGCCTTTTTATAGTTCTACAGATTCTCTACTAATTACTATATTCTTTGCTATTGCACCTAAGATCATTGGGTTTTCTTAACAACAGCAAGCACTAGCCCGTTGGGCTGCCAAGAGAAGATATTTTTTTATGCTGTGATATGCTCATTCTCATAAGACAAGAGCATTTAACAGTATCCTTGGAGACTACCAAATTCTGTGACCTTTTTCTTTTTAAACCACTAACAACTTGTAAAATGATGGAAGACTTTCCCGGCAAAAGCTAATGCCTAGCAAACTAAATTCTTACTTCAGCCAAGACAAATAAACAATAAAACTCATTCTATTGAAAAAAAGGCAAAGGAACATTTATCATCATAGAACATTAAAATATAAAGAGATCTAGTAAATAGCAAAAAGGAAGTTCATAAAATTTAGTTTTTTTTTTCCTTGGTTATGTAAGTTAATAACATTTAGTTGCCAAGAAGGAAAAAGAAAACAGCAAAGAATCTTAACGCATAAAATGAGATACTAACCAAGCTGGGGACCATATTATAGGCTTCGACTACAGCCGAGGAAAGGCACTGAAAAGGAACCAAATGATCAAATAACCAACAGATATGATAACAAACAAATCTACTCTACAGAAGATAAATGTACAAAATGAACTTTTCATACCTAAAAACTCCACAAGAAAATGGTCAGAGGCTATCCCAAACAAGGGATGGGATAGATTTTTTTTTTTTGGGGGGGGGGGGGAAGAAAAAAGATAGTGCTAGTCATGAAACGATGAAAAAGTGCCTAATTTGTTATAACTGTGGGAAAAATATCACCTGAAGCTTCTCCTTCAAATTTTCAACTTTTCCTTCATGGTTAAAGTTAGGGATGGAATTGATAAAGACTGCTTGGGCCAAAGCGGGAAGAACAGTTCTCATCATTGCTCCAATCCGTAAATTCCTGACCTGTGCAGCAATGATACTTAAAACTTCACATGCAGAAAATAGTTCATAACATGAATTAATTTTTTTTTTCTTTAAACACTCATGCACAGGGAAGGGGGATGGGGGAATCGAACCCCTGATTGGTTGGACTCACCAGTTAGGGGACTGGCTTACCACTAAGCCAAGGAGATTCCCCCATACTATGAATTAAACCACAAGCTTAAGTTCCAACAATCATCAGTCTCATTCAAAAATAATACTTCCTACCTTCTACAACATATGAAAGTTTATGGATTGTTTGCATTTCAATGAAACAAAAATCCTTCCTAAAATGCCCAATGACTAATATAGGAGGGGTCATATTTGATTTAGGTCAAATCTAAGACATTAATGAGAATTTACATGCTTAATGCTTTCGTTTGTGGAAAATTCATCTTGCAACAACAAAAAAAGAAAATCACATCATGTGCCATTAATGGAACCAGTACATTTTCTCAGCAATCATAGAATCAAACCAGATTTCAAAGACGTATGATGCAATGAATAGAGGAGACTTAAACTCTTAAACCTTTTGCTAAATTAACAAAGTTGAAGACCGCAAGACAGCAAAAGAATGATGCAGAGTGAAAGAAGAAACACTCTTCATCAGGAATCAACAAGAGAGTGCCAAAATACAGGTAAAAAAACTAAATTTTCACCCTAATCTATGCCACCTGTCTCTAATATTTACACATCACAATTTTTTTTAATGCCTTTAGAAAATATGTTTTTAAAAATCAGTAAAAGTTCAATTCTGCAATTTAGAATAAACACTTAGGTTCCTTATTGATAAAGGAGCAGTGGTTATCAAACTAGATGCACAGATGAAAAATATAAGCTAAAGTACACAATAAGAAATAAATAGGAAGGGCTTCGGTAGACTGTGATGCAAAAACTGAGACCAAAAAAATTTAAAGCTCAAACACATAAAAGTGAAAACAACTGGACCTCAAATACCTCCTGTCTAGAGAGTGCAAAATCTGATCAAACAAGTTCATTCCGCAACCTTATTATCAAGATACTTAGAACCTCAAGCTATTGATGTGTGAGAAAAGTTTAAATGATAAAGGGTGTTGGACATTCAAGAACATAATGACCGAAATGAGGGAGCCAAATTCAAGTACAAGAGTAATTCATTAATTCTCTTAAACTTTGGGCTAAACAAAATGCAGCTGTCTGTAGGGATCCCTCTTCCACAATAATAGCAACCTCCACCAAAATATTTCACGCAGCATTTTTGTGGAGACAAGAATTATTAAAAACAGTGTAGGTTGTCTGATAAAAAGTATAGTGAACTGAATTCCAAGCTAGTCTACAAGTAGTCACCCAAGAGAAGCATCGTACTAAATCAAGTGCGCCCATTATTAATCACAATACAGGCAAGCCAAACGAGAAAAATCAGTAAAAATCATGCCCTCACCAAAAATATACAAACAGTTGCTCTAACATCACAAGTCAGACCAATAATGGATTGCAAATAAACCAAATATAAATACCATTCACAATTGGGTATGGGGGGGGGGGGGGGGGGGAGAGAGGAGAAGCACTTGTAAAAAATTGAAAAAAAAATTAAAAGTACTTGCATCATAGGACAGAAAATGGTTCAACGAGGTAATGCACAGTTTAGGGGTTTTAAACTACGCCATTTCTTTCCTTAGATTGTACTGTTTATAAAACAATAATCCCTATTGATTAGGTGCAGACATGGCCGAGCAGAACTATATTAAGAGTCTTACCAAAGTTCTAACAAGAAACTTCATCTCCTTCTCTTTACAAGAACGCATGAGATTTACAATGAGGTTTTTCTTTCGAACAGTACTTCCACTACCTGTTTGTACACTGATAAAAACCGTATAAGAAAAGCAAGGATAAAAGTAATCCCACGAAACAAAGTTTCTTGCAATCAGTATCTTAAAATGTATTAAAATCACAATCAGATGCATTAAGGAATAAGTACTTTGGATTTTCCAGTGATTTTTCTATAACAAAAATTACAACTAGGGGCATATCAATCTGAAAAACGACTTCCAAATTAGATCCCAGCAAGTTTAAGGCCACTTGTATGCAAACTTAACAACGGATGGCTTCAAGAGCAGTTATCTCCCATTTTAATACTAGAAACATAACTTTAAGGCATTCAAAGGTATATATGGCCTTGAAGAGGTAAGGTAAAAATTATTGTTTAAGTTAAGCTTAACACACAAACGTGGATCCAAAATCTCTAATGCTAAAACAATATGGCATAAGTATTAGCAGCATACTAACATTTTGAAAGATGTTTTGCAACATAAACTGTTGTCATCAAAACAAACAGAACCCACATGGGAAGAGAAAAAAAAAGACGTACTTATCTTTCTCCTTTTCTTGAAAAACAAAGGCGATTAATAAACTCAAATACTCAAATGCTGTGACCTTACCCTTCCCCCATTATTTTATGGCAGAATTGAAATGCTAGTCCAGAAAGTATTACACCCATCCACGGCTTTACACCACTGATATTAACATCAATTAGCCTAATTGTTCTACAACTTATTCCCAATCAGTTCAGAAAACACCACACGGTAGTCACTATTATATTTAGTTGACAGTTTCCCTGATAGTAGAAAAGGAAGATGGATTGCTCATACCTTATATTTTGGAGTGCAGAAAATACATCTTTAATTAGAAGGGGTGAAGGAGGAGCAAGTAATGTCTGTGTTTGTCGGCATTCTTGAGCAACATCACCTTCAAACACAATAGATTATTTCATAAGTTATACAAGAGACAAGCAGAAAGGGATGCTCAAGTAGACCAAGCAGAAAACATGAAAAAAGAACATCTGTTACTACCAAGATCACCAAACTTGTTATACATCTCTCTTATTTTTGACCTCTTTGTACCACATGCCTCTTCAAGTGCTGATGTGACCAAACTACCACCAATGTTTAGTTCCTGCAGTATTGTTACAAAATGAGGACATTTTCTTTACTTAAACAGAAGATGAAATGCTTAACACCAAAAGGCTCAGAGCCCTAGGATTTCACAGGTTAAAAAGGATCTACAGATAGCCATTGCAGCAGAAGTAGATATGAAGAAGCACATAGAGCAGAAAGAGCATTTAAAGCACCAAGGTTATGAAACAATAATCTTTTTGTTTCTTGTCAAAACTACAGCCAAAGTAATTTAATCACAGATGTCCATCATATGTCTAGATATCTATGAGATGTATAGCTATAATCAAGAAGTTAATGTCAAACTAAGAGTAATAAGATAGCTATGCAGCATTAAATGAGAAACAGCACCAGGAATTTTCATAATAAGAATCAAGGAACTTTTTTCTATTAAAAAGAAGAACAAATCTGAAAAAGCAAGAGAATAGCCGATTTTAGCAATAACAAGGGAACAAGTAAATTTATTTCATAGTTGTCTTCTACATGAAATTGTGTCCTTATTCTCAGATTCTCAACCATTCTTCTTTTTCTCAGGGAAGGTGAGGATATCAAAAGCAATCAGGAACGACTCGTAAAGCAGGGATCATACTGACAGAAAAGGTGAACATTTTCTAAGGCCACTCAGAATCAATCCACCATTTTTTTTTTGAAGATCCATTAATCACTCTGAACTATTACTTTATTGCAACGACTGGCCAAGAAACATAAATTCAGCTCCAACTCCGGAAAAGGATAGAGATTACAAAAGAAAAGACTCACTATGTTTTCATGGTCAGCGGCAAGCTTATTTGTGCACAAATACACGGAAAACAGCACATCCTCCGGAGACAAGATCAGCAGACTTTGTCATGGAATCCATTGCAAGTAAAGAAAACCCCAATTAGCGATGACTAATAAAAAAGCAACCAACCATATCATTTCAGGAAGAACAAAAGATCTGTATACACAGAATCAAATATGAAATGTACACTAACAAACCTTCTGAACATATTGCACAACATTGAAGTAGCTTTTATCTTTCCTTTTTCATCCTCAAGCTGTTCAAATGTTCTTGTGAGATGTATATATGGGGCAGGTTGTCCCCTCTTCCAGCATGCTACAAATTACAGCAATTTAAAAGATTGCCATTTGAAAGATAACCAAAGCTTAAGGATATCAACAAGAAAGATCAAGATGTTGAATAAAATCCACAATATCTAAAATAACCGACCATGCCCTACAGGATTGTAATTTTCTGGCGGAAGTGATACAAAAGTTGCATCCAACTCCTTTGTTGGCAATGCCTGAACAGAGACATCAGGAACACATCCTGATCTCTCTGATAGATTCTCTTTTTGCCCAGAAGAACAATTGTCAACAGCACTCCGTGACATAACTGATTTTCCAGAGTCAGCAAGGTCACCCTTAGGACTACAAAAGTAAATATCGAGAGCCTTAGCTATATCACCCGTTGTCTTCTTTAAGATGTTGGCGGCACAGCTTTTAGATGACTCACTGCCATTTGTTATTTGAATAAACTGCTCTATTTCATCCTTGTATAACTTGGCAGCATCATCTGGCAAATGATTTTCGTCTTTAGGGCATTGCTCAAACATGCTTCCAACCTTACCACCTTGAGAAACTTCAGGCAAAACTTTACCAAAAAACTTTGTAATTGTCGGTTGTTTTGACCCACCGGACTGTAACTTTGAATTGATTTTTACTTTTTTGTTTGCCTTATTCACGGTATTAATCTTCCTTTTCCCAGGTGAAGTACCACTATAAATTGAATTGTCTTTGACTTTCTTATTTGGCTCTTCACCAATAGTCAGTCTATTTTTTCCAGGAGAAATACCACTCTGACTCTTAACGAAGTGCATTGGGTACGCTGAGTCATTGACATGATTTAAAGAATTCTTAATACTTACACCAGGACTGCTCATTCCAAGACCCGTGCTCAAAAGTGGTGTAGATTCATTTAGTGAGCTGGTCAGAGAAGCAGATGCAGAAGCTGTACAAGCAAACTCCTGCTCGTAAAATTCGGTTTCATATTCATAGAAATAGGATACCACTTCAACAATATTCCTTCCTGACCTGCTAATTAGATCTAACATCTGAGTCCGAGTGACCCATGTTGGCAAGCAATCCCGAAGCTCCTGAATGATTTTCTCCGTTTCCTCATTGTCCAACACAGAAGGATCTAAAAAACCAGGCTGTTTCAGAGAATTTGTATCATCATCATTCAAGACAGCTGAATCTTGTCTGCCAGATTCTTTCAAAGAAGATGACAAGTCCGAAACAAAACCAGGATCAGTTATTTTACTGTCATTTCCCACAGATGTCTTGGTCTCATTCCCATGGCTCGTCCCCTTGTTTGAGTCATCACTTGCATTCTTTCAACCTTGTCAACCATGTCACATGATCCTCGATAGAAACCCCTTATGAAATCCTGTTTGTTGGCCATTTCATCAACTAACCCAGCAAAATGTTTTCTCATTTTATTAGCATGCTTGCTGTCCAGGTTTTCAACATCCAAACCCACAGTAGGAACAACACGCTTGGGTTTCAGAAACTTCACATATTCCCTAAGTTCATCGTAGTTTGAATGTTCACTATATGGTACAAGATGGATCTCAAATGAATCCTTAGATCTCACAGCAAATTTATTGCGCTTCACTTCATAAGTCCACCCTGTCGGAACGAAGCCCACAACCTTAGAGTATCCTCTTTCCTCCATGATCTCCTTCATTTTCACAAAATTAGGCCTAAAATACGGCCATGTCTCCCCCAATACATTCCACCCAACAACATGAACATCACTTTCAGACTCATCCTCGGTAAACACACCACTGTCCCCGTACCCCAAAACACGCAAAACCTCCATTTTTCTAGTGTCCACAAGTATCTTCCTACCACACCTCTTCGCAATCTCAAGCAAAATCTTCTCTTTCCCTACAACGTAAGTAGCCACTAGAAACAATACATTCCTCGTCTGACCACGCCTGTTATACTCGTCTCCTGTTTTCGCTATCACACTGACAACATACTCAACAGACTCTTCTTGCGACGGAAACACAAATTTCGGATTACAATAAGTAGTGTCCAAAAAAACCGCATCGGAACCGATAAACTGAGCTAACAAAGGCTCTAATTTCATCGACCCACAGTACCGAAAATCGCCTGTGTGAACATACCTCTCGAATTCTCCGTCGGGACGTGGAATCCCGAACAAGAACTGCACCGCGCCGGGACAATGATTAGCGTCGATGAGAGTAACCTCGCAGCCATCAATCACGACCTTTTCCCGAAGCGGCAACGGGAAGACAAGCGGCGAAGGGACATTGAGGACTTGGATGAGGAGATTGGCAGTGGTATGGGAGCAAAAAATGACGCCTCTGGACCAACCGGGGGAGAGGCCCGTGTAGTGATCGGAGTGGAAGTGGGAGAGGAAGTAGGAGACGGAGAAACCGCCAGCGAAACGGAAAGCGTCGATGGCGAAACGGGTTTTGGGGATGAGTTTGGATTGCGGGAAAGAGGAAGGAACGGTAGGGAGAGAAAACGAGAGCGGTGGCGGCGTTTGTTGCTGTTGATTGAGCGATTGGAGGGCGGTGAGGAAGAGGTCGGAGGAGTCCAGGATTAGGGTTTTGGAAGACTGGGAGGACGAAGCCATGCGACACCTCCTGTGTTGCGTGGTGTTTCCTAAAGAGCTATGATAGAAGATGATGCATTGCAGTGGTCGTGAAGTACGGAGGAAAGAAGGACTCGAATGGGCGCCAACAGTATCTCTTTCATATATGAAGCCTGCAACTTGCTCCTATTTTAAAATCGCCGAGGTTGGTAATGGCCATCAGAAACGTACACCTGATTGCATCAAACCGACATTTAAGCCTGATTGCATCAGTTTCAGGTCTGAGAACCTTTTATGTCTTCAAATCGCGATAATCAAACATGACCGGTAATTATTGAATGAAATTAATTAAACAAAGACAGTTTCCTTACTTTTTCGATATAATATTACACAGGCAATTTCAATTTAGTAGTACAAAATACAATCCTCTTTGATATTGTGGTTAATATGTGGGATTAAGCTAAGAACATCACCCACCTATCTAAGTATCCCTCTAACTATATGTATACAACTTGAGATTTTCCCATGGAGACCCCAGGAGAAACTGTGATCCAACAACTGGAAATGGCAAGGGACATGCATTGAGCTCCGACATTGACATAACAAGCTGTTGCTTCCCATGGTTTCTTTGTAGAGACCTCGTAAAAAAAGGTCGACACTATTTGCACCCGACTTCCCTATACAACAACGCCCTACAGAAAATCATCTACTTCATCGAGAAAAAGCTTGTTCTTCTGCTATGGTCTCCAACACTGGTTTCTTCGACCTGCACATGGACAGCCTATACATGAACTCCGGCGCCGAGAAATCCTCAATATCCTCCAAATTTAGCTTCGGCACCGCAACCTTTGCGGCGTCTTCCTGGCAATCGTCGGCAGTTTGCCCTTCCGCCGACCTCGGACCGTCTCCAGTCTCCGGCCGGATCCTCCGTTGCTTGGACGCGGAGTTGGCGGTGACGAACAAGGCACCCATGTCAGCCGTCGTCACTACGGAGTTCAATCTCTTCATGGGGAACATGACGTAGACGTTGGCCATCTCCAGGTCTTCGTCGGCGTTGAGTGCCGAGAACCTCCGTCCTATTTGGAGAGACTGCGAGTTGACGAGGAAGAAGTTCGGCGTCTCGAGCATGAGCTCCGCTGCTTTAGTGGGTTCATGGAATTCTCGGATTTCGCCGCCGGGGAAGATCACCTTTGTGGCTCTAGAATGCTTGTTTCCCGGGACACCGGCGAGCGTGCAAGAAACGTAGTTGCCCATCTCTTCGTGCTCTAGATGTAATCAAACTCCAAGTTCCAAACACCAATATTTATATAAGATAAGATCTCCGAATCAGAAACACAGGAGGGTTGAGGTTGGCAAGGTTTGACAGAGTTAAACAGAAACTCGGTCGGGAGGGCCTAAGAAGATGACTTTGTCTCGAAGGTGGGTAAGTGAACGCGATGAGAGGGCGTTGTGGGCAGCGTCAACTTTATAAGGTAATGGAAGAAGTCCTAACGACAAACAGGATTAGAAGATTCTGATGAACCAGCTGTAGAGGCGTTGGTTGACATCGTTGGAGTCCGCGTGGAGGAAAGCACCAAGAAAGTCTCCAAAAAATGACACAAAAAATAAACAAAACGCAAGGTACTACTTCCCAGCACATGTGAAGATGAAGAAATATCCAAAAGAGCTTAACGTACGAGACCCACTCCCGTGTTTCGTGTAAGGCAATGCAACTCTTAATCACCGCTTCTGACTCGGTGTTTTGTGTTGGTCAACGACGGATTAAGTATCCAAAACGAGTGAGGAATTTGACCATTAATGGATTATAGGGTAGATAAGCTTTGCGTGAGCTCGTGATTAATATTTTTATTTCCGACAAGGAAGGCGGCGGTGGCGGTGGCGGTGGCGGTGGCGGTGCCTGAGTGCAGCTCACGGGATAGTTGGTGCCACATTGCCAGGCATCTAAGAAAATGTCGTGCACCAAGCAAAGCACTTTATCTACCAGGGAGCGTCGTATTCTGCAAATTTAGTATTGGACGTGAGTTCCTTTTCCATCTCATTCTCACTAGAGCGCACCCACTGACAACATTTTAATAGTCCAGTTATGGTTCTGTACTGCACTTTTGTAATTGTCAATTTATGCCACCTAATTGATTCCACTTTCGACGGCGACAGTACAATACGGTATAGACGGACGGACCAAATAGATCGTATACAATAATAATTGTAATCTACGGTCATAAATTGTTCTTGCAAAAGATCTCAAAATGATTTGTCTTTGACAATAACCAGAGTGATAACAAGGTGCAGACTTGACAGCTAAGAAAGTGAAACAAAATTGACTCTAAACAGGATTCCATGCTTTTAATTGCCTTATCTTGATTTCCAAAAAAATCTCTTGAGAGTATTCCTCGGACGTGGACCGTCATCAATAGTAAATACAACTAATAGCCCCACGATTTCCCACAAAAGTTTCATTTGTGAAGTCAACCCAATATTTACCAGATAGATTTTTTTCTTAAAAAAGTAAAAGAAGGTTCAATTGTTGAATTAAAAGATAAGAGATAAAAACAAACCTGAATTTTCGACAAGATTGTTGGAAACAATTCCACATGCTCATGTGTTTGGCACTTGCGGAAACAATTCCACAAGTAATAGAGACAACGCACGTGAAATATGCAATTACGGCGAAAAATTCAGCCCTTCACACCATATGATGGTAGTTAAAATGTCCTTATACACCAAGAAGAATTCAATCAATGGGGATTAGTCATGACGGCATGCCACGGACGTCGAATCTTAAAAAATTCCAATCTTCATCAGCGGCAACTGTAATGGTGGTCATGACAGATAGAGCCGCGGAAACTCATACATCATTGAACGCAACAGACTGCAACATTAGATGAATGAGTGAATACAGCAGGCTAGTAGGGATTCTAAACGTGAAATATAAGATTCCACACTTCGTGTGTATGAATTAAGTATGTCTTGTAATATTAAAAAATAAAAATAATAAGTGATCCCATCGGCTAACCGAACAATTGGTAATGGGTTCAGTGGGTTTGGCGCTTTACAACCTTTACAAGCATGAGAATGGGATTCACAACATGGGGAGTGGCACAACAACGAAAAGGTAGGTAACATAACCAACCAACCAAGAAAAACGTTGCTTGCCGGTCTCGGTAGTGTGCTTGGAACGCAACCAATGATTAAATGATGTGCTAGAACAGAAAAATGGGAGTGAGAATACACATTTTAATACAAGGAGATCGGAGGTAAGGTAGCAAATAATACAAGAATCCAAATATTTCCCATAAATAGAGTGGCTAATTTCGTTCTTCTAAACCGTTTAGAGTTGCCAATAATGTACTCTCTCTCTTCCCTTCCCTAGAAGAGAAAAGGATGGCCAGAGCAAGTTCACTTTATTTTCCAGTGTGTTGGGACAAAACGAATAAAGAAAAAGACGAATATCAAAATTCTGGTACAATAATAAGATCTAGAACTGTGTAACCCCAAAGAAACAACCTTTGAGGCCTTAAATAATCCGGTTCCCCGAAAAGAAAAGAAAAAACTCACATCAGCTGTATGGTAACAAAGCTCTGCTACCGCAAGAAAGCATGCTACGCTCATTAAAATCAGGAGTGAAATTAGCAAACGTTAACAAGGTCCTCAACCATGGAGCAACATCTATAGGATTAACCTCTACCTCAATGAGTTCCCCGTAGAGCAAGCATTATCTCACATTAAACAGCCTGAGCCACGGGTTCAGATGTGGTAGATTCTTCCAGCCTGCAAATTATAAGTAGCCAGTTAGAATATAGGGTGAGACAATTCAGGGCCGCGTGCAAAACCAAAGAAAAAGATGTTCTTTCACAGGCTTTAAGGTTATGATCCAGGTCCTTAATCTCACTCAGGCACCAAGCAGAAGGAAGTGAAAAATAAGCACACAGCAAAAAGTATGATAATCATGTGAATAGGTAATATGTAGATAAGGCCCTCAAGTGCAGCGTGTCGACACCTCAGTAACCTTTGATAGCTATGCAACTGTAAATAGCAGCGGCTAAATTTAATAGTATCAGTTTCACAGACAAACAAAGCTAGGTCCCCATTTATGACCTTATCCTTCTGATCCAACTCGGCAATTCTCACTTTTGCCATTACTTGCAAGACCTATATACGTAACAAGGATAAAGTCCACCTGATTTTATTTTTTTTTTCTTTAGGCTTATATAAGAATATACACCAGACAGGGCATGAAATCAAGTGCCCTGGTATGAAAAAGAACGGAGTATGACATGGAGGAAGGTGATTAGGCAGACAAATAGGGGAGTGATGGTAGAACTTTGAATAAGGAAGAAAATATTTAGCAGGTAGATCCCATATTACAGCCAAGTATGCAGCTGTTATAGAGCACTTTTGTGAACGTCAAGTTAAGAATGAGGATGGTCTAGTATGGATCACATCACCAGGATGTATACATTGGACAGATAAACATGGTCAGACATGCTCCAAGTGGAAGTGCTTTTATTGCAATGTAGTTGAAGGATAGTGCAAGCTCTACCAGTAGGATGAAGTAGAATTTCAGGGCAATAATTTATGATCTTGAGCTCGACCAGGTCCACGGCTACGATGACATGAATAACAAACCCAAACTGGAGATGAAAAACTCACAATTTACATTTTATTATATAATAAGATTGACAAAAGATGAGGTATGAACACTGTTTCCAATGCCATGTACTATAGGAGCATTAATAGTAGTTTCAAGTTCCATTGACACAACAAAGGTTAGTTGGCCCAACGGTCAAGCCTCCAGTGGCTCATACATCATACATTGTAATGCATTAAGAAAGCCCATTCTTGCCCCTGGACAACTTCAGATACACGGGCACATTCTTTTCTTGTAAAGAAGATAAAAAGCACATACATAGAGCAACCCGTGAGTTTTCTACCTTTGAATTCCTTCTCCAACTTCCATTCTGAAAAAGCTCCCAATCTTCACAGGTGAGCCCACTTCCTTGGATAGATTACTTAATAGCGTCTGTAAAGTAGTGTGTCAAAGATAAATCAGCAACACTATGTACGTGTACCTGCTCTAGAAACTTATACCATAGTCCATAGAGAGATAAAAAAGGCAGATGCAGAGGAACAATTCATGGACCAACTCTGACTGATGGACTAATACCAAGAAAAAATGCTAAGTCAAAAATCTCATCATTTTATATGTCTACTTCTTTAGCCTTTTGGAATTACAGCAACCTAACACAATTAAGGTTGTGATGAAGCGTTACTTATCAAGGTTACATCTTCAACCTGCAGCCACGATTCTGCTGTGGATCAGCTATATCAGAGTATTGCATAAGTGGTGGAGCTTATTCTTAACCACAACGAAAAAAGAAAAAATACCCCCCGCTATGATTTTGAGAACATGGCCCACTTCGCCTTGTGTGAGGAAGAGACATATCTTTCAGTGTTAAATGACATCCTAGGGGATATTCAAATCAATCTGGCTACTTCTCCTTATTTTGAATTAGTTCTAGATTGATTTTTTGTCTATAGGTACCACCACCTGAGCCAGCAAGAGTTAATGCTGTCAGAAGTGTCAAGCACCACTATAGCACAAAGGCTTGTTAAGCATAGGCACAAAACACAAACGGGTACACTCTTAAGTATCAATCAATTTATTTTGTTTTTCAGGTCTTCTAGAAAGGAATATACGCAGAAGCTCCGTTGTTCCTTACTGACTTCAACGCTACCATGTGATATAATTAATATGTTACATAAAATATAACATAATATTCAGCACATAACCATTGCATACTCAACATACTAAGCTACTAGAGTAATAAACCTTTTAAAAAAAAAAAAAAACTGGATCAATGCTCTATTACTGAAACAAATTATTATATAGAATAATTACATATTGAAGAACTCATAGGGTTCGTTGTCTTTGGATTTCCACATACCTTTACATTTACAGTATCATTCATAACAAACTTTTGCTCCATCAGAACAACATCCTCAAAGTATTTACGTAACCGACCTTCTACCATCTTATCTATGGCCATTTGAGACTTCCCAGTGGTTTCGGCCTGAAATGAAAAACCAAAGATAATTTATAATCTCAATTACTAACCAGAGTTAATAATTACCAAAACTACTAGATAATTTGGGGAGAGAAAGAGAGAGAGATATAGAAATAATAAATTATCTTAATCATCACTGAAAAGTCGCACCATCCAGGAGAGAATAAGGACTAAGCTGATTTTATAGACAGCAAAGATCTTAATATCAACTTTCTTTAATTGATATATCAAAATTTGTAAGATGGTTTTGAGTTTCTGTTCATTGCAGAGAAGAGTTCGTTTTAACTTGAAATAACCCAAAATACAACAAATGACAGAGACCTCGAGGGTAAAACTATACTACCATTGGCAAAATCATTAGCCAATCTCAGCTCAAATAAGAAACTAAGCGAGAAAAATGAGAAAATGCCACGAACCCTGCACTTAAGGCTTGGGTTTGAAAACCATGATCAAGCCAATCACCAATGTGAAAACACAGTTCAGCAGAAAATAAGATCAAGCATGCAAATTACCGCTCCTCCACAAACACATATTACGGGATAGACGTAGGGAAATGATAATAAGTTTCCTATTGCACACAATTGCGTATAACAGATTTCCCCAACTACACTAAACAGATACGTGAGGTCACTGCATCAGCTCTTTCCTGCAAAATGATCCTCCTCATTGGTCAACATATTCTAGTGGACCAATTCTTCTCCACTGGCCCAACTTTTTTCTTGCCCCGGGATACACATCACACCACCACTAATAGGTCACCCCAATTTTCTGTAAGAGTAATTCCAAACATTATGGTTCCAGAAGTCCATATACACATCCAATTCAACTAGGCTCATTTAATAGGAAACTTCGTCTAGTTGCCCACCATAAAGTACAATAAATAACCGTACCCACAATCCTTTTCTCAAATTGGGCAGGTATTTAGTAACTGTATACCAACTAAAGAATGGAGTCCTCTCTCAGGATGTGACAGAACTCCCGTTCAACTGGTATTGGACCATCTTCCTAATACTTATTAACTGTATACCAAATTTGGCAGGTATTTATTAACTGTATACCAACTAAAGAATGAAGTCCTCTCTCAGGATGTGACAGAACTCCCGTTCAACTGGTATTGGACCATCTTCAGAAGAAAAGAAAGCCAAAGACGAAAACAAGATTTTAAAATGGCTCAAAACTCCAAAGCACACCGACAAGTTGCTAAGCTATAAAATAACTAGAAACAAAGTGAGATTAGGCTATGCAAGTGCCGATAGGCACTTCAGCTGGTCCTTTAGGAATATAACGCAAATATTGTTGGCACAATTCCTGATCATAACAGGACAAAAGATACCTGGAGTTACAATTAAGCGTAATTAAAATTTAAGGTAACTGAATGATGTCAAAGATAACATTGACTAAAATAACTATTTGCCACCAATCAAGCTTTAGCACATTGACACCTCTGAACATACAGGAGGGAAAAAAAAAGAATAAAAAAACAGAAAAGAGCATCATATCTATATGAACCTCAACTAGAATCATATGAAAAGATAACAATATATAATGCAGAAGTAATCAAAAAGATTGGACCACGCTGTAGTGTTTTGGTAGTCAATTTCGTTTGCTCATTTCATATTTAGCAAAAAGCCAACAACTAATTCTAAATAATATCACAAAGCACCTGAGACTTCAGAATTTCCCGCTCACTTGCTAATGCATCGGAGGAAACAAGGTCCTTTGATAAGAATAAAGGCTTGGATGCTACTACATGCATTGCCAGTTCTGATCCAACACACTGAAGAGCATCCAGTTGAGGATTCCCATCCTCTACTTCAAGAGTTAAAATTCCAGCAATACGACCCAAACCTGTTTCCAGATTGAACACTTAGTTCACACAGGTACAGTTAAAATCACTGGCTAATGAGCTCTAAATTAAATGGGACCCCTTCTCTCTGAAATAATAGTACAGAGGGATAGGTAGGGGATTCAAAACTCATATGGTGCTTAGACTAACTTACCAAATGCATAAAATGCAGTTTGACACTATAGTACCTGGTTGGGGACTCGTATGGAGGTAGGTAGAAAGAACTCCATTTGAAGATGCAGACATCACGTATCCCCTTCTAAGTTTGACGTTTTCTCCCATCATTGCAGCAACTTCTGTTATTGCGTTTTGAACTGTTGTTTCTCCACTAATCTTGGGATGTTCAAGATTTAACTTGAAGCCCTGTAGGAATGACGACCACAATACTCACCTGACCACAGACTCGCAACAAATTCAAACGTATAACTTTCTGTGCTTTAATTAACCCAGGAAAGCACATGCAAAATGGAAAACAGCCACAAAACATAAAAATGAAAACAAATGCAGCCAGCCCTTGAATATCAGTCAGCTTAAACAATGGTTCCGCTCAGTTCTAGAAACTAAACGCTTTTCAACAATCACTAGACTGCTAACCAAAAAAAAAAAAAAAAAAAGAATTACTAGGTGACAATTTGAAAATTTGATTACATCTTTGTGAAATGGATCATGTTCTATGTTTGGTTTTCCAAAAATGATTGCACCACTTTATCGAGCAAATAAGTAGCCACGACACATAATGATTAATAACAAGAACCACAGAAAAGTATCCGTAGCTTGATTATCAATCACAATTGAGCATTACGAAAACAAAAAGAAAAAGGAAAATAAAAGCAATGTAGACTCTTTACCTCCAAATTCTCAGGTCCAACATGAAAGGGCCCGTCACCCTGCTGAGGAACACCTTCGACCAGCAACGCCTGCTTAGCCAAAGACAAAGCCTAGCCAAAAAGAATATAAAATCCGCATCAAAATCGAACGGAATTATGAAAAACAAAGTGGCAAACAGTCAAACAAACAAAGAAGCTAACCAAGTGCTGAAAAATATCATTCCTAGCAACGAAGTCGGTCTCGCAATTGAGTTCAACAAGGGCAGCCCTGTTCTCGCTCTGCGCCAGCGCAAGAAATCCCTCAGCGGCCGTGCGAGCAGACTTCTTTGACGCCAGCACCTTCCCTCTTTTCCTCAACTCCCGCTGCGCGTCCTCTGCCAAACAACACTACGTTTGTAAATTTCCACCTAAAATCACAGCACCGAGAACTCGAGAAAAGAATATTAGAGAAAGAAAATAAAGGGGAGTTTTGATTTGACCAATGTCCCAATTGCTTGCAATAAGGGCAGCCTTAACGTCCTTCATGGGCGCGCTGGTTCGCTCTCTCAGTTGCTTTATCATATTCATTTGGTCGAAGGAGAAGAACCTTCAGAGCTGAATCTCCTGGAGACGATCACGCGGCCGCCGCCAACGCCGCATCGTAAATCGGCGTGTGCGCAGCTGCTATTCAACAGCCTTTGGTAAAGGACCGCCCCGAGAGAGCGCTTCGTTGCTCCGGAGAAAGCCATAGCCTACTACACAACCTACTGCGAATGGCAGTGACGAGCCACAACTGTTACGAAAGAAAGTGAGACAGCACTATGCCCGAAACACGGGCAGCGATGTAAAAGAGACTTTTTTTTTTTTTTTTCTTACTCCTCTAGTGACCAGGGATTTTTTCCCCCTTCCCCTTGAAGTATAAAGTTACACGGTTCGATTATTGGTGATGTTGCTGCCATTTTATTTCCCGAACATAGAATATGTCAAACTAGGAAATAAGATGCACGTATCCTGAATTCAAATTATAAAGAAGCTAATATTGTTCCATTTACCACTTCACCAAAAGGTCAAGCATCTTAGTTACTCACTATCTCATATGAGATTATAATACTTCCTTACGTTCTTGAACTGATGTCTTGATGGCTCACTTGTGACTTCATTATGGTTCATGTGAAGATAGGTAGCATTTTTCTAAGGAGTTATTTGGGTGCATGTAAGACTTGCTCAGGCTCTAATGGTGGGAGTGCTTTGATGCCAAATGTAAATGTTGGTTGGTTACTCATAAAATTTGTCTCATATAGGATGGTAATGGAAGTTTTGTCTTTGGCAACCCTAATTCCTTATGTATTCCAAGGTTATGTTCTCATAGCATGCTTCACTCTCGGTTATATATATATATAAAGAACAAAAAATGGAATTACAATGTGTAGAATAATCATCAATATATAATTTTAGCTTAATATTATTAAAAGCAAGTGTTATTCTATATTAAAAGTGAGAAGATGAGTTTATAATTTTATAAGTGATGAAAAAATTTTACTTAATATTTTAAGATTTTGAGATAGATATATTCACACTTTAATATGATATCAGAGTTATAGATGATCATTGGTTTTGTAATTCCTACACCTAGAAATTGGACTTTAATCTACTTATAATGCAAGTGATTGGAGTGTTAAAAAGATAAATACTGTTATTTAGAATCCCTGCCTTGGAAGACTCCAAGGCGACGGTTGGTTGAAGTTGCCAAGAGAGGCAAACGCTTGGGAGTATTGTGTGGGCTGCACATCTTGGGCTTCGAGGGAAATCTTGGCCTTCTGTCTTTTGCAGGCTCCCACCAGTCCGCCTAGAGGGTGATGGACTAGGGATCATCCACCTCAATGGCTTATAACTTGTATATTTTATTGGGGTTGAAAGTGAATTTATTTGATAATGTTTGCAACTCTTATTTCCCAATGTAGAGTGAGTATTGAGTCTCATTCACGAAGGTGGTGTGGATTTAGGCGAGAGAGAATATTTTAAACTTATTTTTTATTGAAAAAACAAACAAAATTATTTAGTCATACAAACAAAAAGGTTTTTCCTCTTAATTAGAGTTTACTTTTTATGACATTGTGGCCCTTCGTTTTGAACGCAGCGTTTTGGTATTGAGGTAACTTTGCTCCTCTTATCATATACCGACTTGCTCAAAAAACAAAAAAGAAAGGAAGAAACATATTTCATCGGCCACGTCAAACAGGCTTTATGTAAATTGGTTTTTGTAAAATTAGAGCGAATCTTAGTGATATAGTTATTGGTGGTTACGGAGAGGTGGAGCGGTTAAGGGGATCCAAATCCACGAACCAAACCCAAGAGTTCAAACTTAGCGAGTGCGAGAGCAAATAGTGCTCCCCGTATTTCATCTCCTTCGCTCTTCAGCGTCCTTCGAAGCCCACTCTGTCTCACTCTGTACAGAAGAGAAATGGCTGGAATCCGATTGCCGCCTGAGGACTCGGAGCTCACTTCCCAGCAAGCTCGAGGCGTAGTGGCCGATTTGATCTCTGATGACGAGCGTTCGGTGGCCGCAGACTCGTGGTCCATCAAGAGCGACTATGGCAGCACCCTCGACGATGACCAGCGCCAGACCGATGCTGCCGAGGCGCTCTCCGCCGTTAATTTCCGCGCACCCTCCGATTACAGGTGCCTTTTCCCTATGCATTTACAGTGGTCCCTTTGGCTCGCAACACATTTCGTCGGGAAGTCACGGAAAATATAACCAATCACGAATTTGAATGTTAGGATTTCGGATTACTAATATTGCAGAGACTCAATGATTGAGATTAAGCGAGAATCTGAAATCGTTTGTAGATTAGGTTTGTAAGTCACGACATGGAGTTTCTGTGAAGGATCTGAGATGTTTCCAGATGTGCAAAAAAAGAGATGTAAGACTATATAGGTGCTTGAGATTTGCTTTGGGTCGTTTATTTGATGTCTGGTTCCGAAGAAAATTCAAGAACCAAAAAATTTATCCATTATCTAGAATTATATTTGTATGACAGTCCAAGAAATATATGAAACCTGAATGAATGATGTACAATTGAAGAGTTGCTGATATTTTTTGAACTCTTGGCACTGTTTACGAGTAGATAATTTGTTTAACCAGTAAATGCTCGGGAAGAGCTGAATGTTGGGTTGCTTATTTGTTAATCATTAAGCTCTCCTATTGTATGTATCCATGCACTGTGTTGGATTATAAATAATTCGTGTCGTCTGTGTAGTTCTGACAAGGAGGAAGCAGATCCTGAAGAAGCGGGGCAATCGCTGCTTGGCCTTCAGAGTTATTGGGATTCTGCATACGCAGATGAGTTGGCAAATTTTCGTGAACATGGCCATACTGGTGAGGTTTGGTAAGTGTTGATCTGGAAACCAGTCCTCTATTATCATCCAGTGTTTTTTTTGTCAATGAAAACAGTTTCACGACCAATCTTTCTAAAACAAAACAAAACCTTAAAATTTATATCTCGGTTTTTATTTTCTAATTTCCTACAGATTAAAAAATAAATATAAGAGTACTCAGATAGCAGTGGTTCCTATGGATGAACATAAAGTAGCAAACACTCTGTTGTACACAAACAATGCAATTGTACTTCATTGATGAGTAGAGGCCTAATTAAATGGAAATCTTATTCACAGTTTACCAGTTGTGTGAATTTTTAGCTGTTTATGCAGATGATAAGAACTTCAAAAACTAAGGGTGGGACTTAGTCGGAACGTAGAGCCCTTAGAGAAAAGGAGACTATATTGAAGCTTCTTTGGGCATGACAAAGCCAACTTTGGATGGTCAAAAGTCTGGTGTTAATAATAAGATAGCCATATTTTATAGTTAATCTTAAATTCTATTCTAAGTTGACAGGATACTTATTGAATGGTCAATACAGCCAAATATGTCAAGCTATTCACCAGTTAAAGTTTTTTAAAAGGGTACACCTTGAGTGTCAATTTGAACCCATTTGGGTACACTTCAAATGGTAAAAGTAGAGGTTCATGTGTAAGTACAAACTTTTGGCTTTGACTCACGTCTCCATGTACAATTGTGGGAAGCTTTTTGATATCATTATTGAGATATGTGCTTCTGGTTCTGTCTTAGGTCCTTATATATGAGAGGATCTTCTGAAATGCAGTGAGAAGAATGTAAAAGCGATTGAATATACTTTGTAACGTGATAGGAAGGTTTGAACTGGCTAAAATTGCAATTAGGTGCTTCGTTGGGTAATTTAGTTTGGGCAGGGTTGGGCTTCATCTTAGGTTTGAATATCTCACATAAAAGTTGTTTGGATCTATTGAAAGATAGTGATAAGGGTGTAACAAATATTTGTATGGATATTCCTATCTTCTGCTCTGTTGTTGTAAATTATTGGGCTATTTTTACCTTTCGCACACTGTCTATTAGGTTGGTGATGTATGGTATATTTTCTCTTACATCTCCTCCCCCACCCCTCCTCCGGTCCCTATCCCTGAGAAAAGAGCCTAGAAGTGACAAGAATAAGGGAATGATGGAAGACTGACAGTATCTTTCGTACTCCTTTTTTGTGCAGTGAAATTCATCTATTTATTATTTTCCTTTGCTTTTGTAGGTTTGGAGCTGATGTCATGGAAGTAGTTGCTTCTTGGACCAAAAGCTTGTGTATTGAGATTTCTCAAGGTCGCTTTCCAAATAATGTTGATGATATCAAGTCTGAGCCAGTTGAGCAGGGTGATAAATATTTGTCTACATGGAGTGTTCTTGATATTGGGACTGGCAATGGTTTGCTTCTTCAAGAACTTGCTAAGCAAGGGTATGCTTTGAAAATTTGAGTGTATTTTTGCTTAAGCTGCATCAGAGATAGGTTACATTATTTTCCCAACATTAAGTAAATATTTGGTGTGGATAAATTTACAGTAATCCTAGGTGGGCCATGTCTTATTTAGAGTGTTGATGAGGATCTAGTTATAGTTTCATAGAGCCAGGGAAAAAGGACATCGTGTTGTGGACCACTTGGTCTTTAGGATTTATTTATGAATGCATTCCTTAGGCCATGTTAACTTTATATTCGGCTTTGTGCTTGAGTCTTGCACGAACTTGTATTGTAAGCTAGAAAGTTGTTTATGGACAAAGTTTAAGAATTGATTTTGATTACTCAATTGGGATTCCCAAGAAGAAGATCAAGTTGACTTTTGTTGACAGTTCAATCTACTCTTTCCCTTCAACCCTTTGACATGTTCCGGGGATGCTCATAGGTTGTATTATAACATGACCATTAGAGGTGTTCAACCTTGGAATTCTTCGATTGCTGCTCTATGAAGGATCAGAAATTTTATGTTGTTTAAGGATTTGTTTAGGAGAGTGTGAAGTAGGATTATTGTTTCTTCTTACTTGTTGACTGATAAAGAGGATATCTATGGAGAGAAAGTGGGGAAACAATTTTCTTGTTTCCAAATACTTTAATGAAAAGGGGTTTTCAACTTAGTAGTGGTTTATAGGGGATTTTTGTCGATTAGGAGGCCAGATTGAGTTGGGTGCTGCGGTTTTTGCAAAAGGAAGGGGAAAAGGCTAATGGTTAACAGGTGGAGAGGTATGTCTTTATTTGGTTCCAGTTTAAGTCGCATGGCAAGCACATAACCACTGGAGTGTCATTTTGACATCAATTGAAATTGTAAGGGAACATCATTTAATGCATTATTCCTTTCTTACTTAAATTTTGTTTCATGCAGTGCTCTTTCTAAAAGACCCTTGTTACCACAATAAATGACAAAAACTGTGTACTTTAGAACTGCCAGCTTCCATCTACCGGTTCCATTAGTATTGTGGGAATCAAGTAAAGTGGTTGAAGCTTGCTCAGTAACCTTGTTCGAATGGGTGGAATGATAAAAAGTATTTATAAAGGCCAAAAGCTGATATCAATAACTTTTCTGATGAACCCTAGAAAGATTCTCTTAGTTATTGTAGACTGCCCATTAAAGCTTCTGTTTGTATCTTGGACAGAAGGGCCTTTATTCAGGAAAAATAACTTGAGCAATTTGGCAATTTTGTTTTCTCTTTTCCCTGTATGTGATCCTTGAGGAACCTTATTATGAGTCTGGCTGACTATCAAGACTGAATAGTTAATTTAATTGTTAAGGTCCGATTCAACCTAGCTCTAATGTCCCTGGTATGCTTTATCTCAATCAAATAGGCTTTCCTGAAAGGTTGAATTCAGTTCTTGTCTTCCTAGGGGTAGACAAGATTCACTCCTCATTGACTTGTAGCTTTAGAGATGCCAATTTTGTCATTGTTGCTAGTTTGTCTAAATTAGGGAAGACAATAAGATAAATTGCCAGGCTATATCATGTTAATAGTGTATTTTAGTAGGTTGTCCTCAGACATGTATTCTTCTCTCGATAGGATTGTATCCGCAGTTGCTTTTCTAGAACCCATGGTCACGAGGAACTGTCATCACTTTGATACCAACTTTGACCAGATGATAAAACTTCAAACAAAGAGGTGGAATATCACAATCAATTTTGATAGCTATTACTGTATGTTAAATACAAGATATTTCTTCTTTGAAAGTTTGCAATCAAGACGGTAAGCCATAATTTGATATCTCTTACACAATTCTATTTGCAGATCATAGTGGTAAGAAATCATGATGTTTGGGTTAAAAGGCAAAGTTTTTATTAGATATTTCTCATGTCAGCCAATGCTTAAACTGTTGGAACTCATAGTGCTTTTGGTTTCAGATTCTCTGATTTAACTGGAACTGATTATAGTGAAGGAGCAATTCAGCTTGCTCAGAATCTTGCTGAACGAGATGGATTTCCCACTATCAATTTCTTGGTATGTTTAAATTTTAAGAATGTTTTAGAGGTTTGGTAATTTATACCCCTGGCGGTGCTTCTAAATCTTACTGTTGCTTGTATCATGGTTTTTTTGTACCTAAGAAATGAAAGGATTTTCTGCTTCTGGTGGTATGACATCATTAGTGTGCATGTGCACTAGACGCCTTTTGAACTGCCTTTAGAGGAAACTTTTTTTTCTTCCAAGTGGAAGAGAGGAAGTATTTTTTAATCTGTCCTCTAAGCGTCACTTTTGTTCCTTTTTTTTCTTCCCCCTTTCACAGTGTTCAGAGCACAGCTTTGACAAATTGTAGCTTCCAGTTTGTAAGCAGCTTGATAAACAGCTTTTGCTGGTAAACATATTTTAAGCCAACCTGATGTGAAAGGATATGAGAGAAGGACAGGTTTAATTAGCAACATGAAATTCAGTTATGGTTTGAATTCTCAGAGGGAGAAGTCTACACGTGAGATGTGATCCCGTATGGTTCTAAATCAAAATGCCTGTAGAGAAAGAAGATTGATGCACTGCTAAGCGAAGTTGCAAGAAAAAAAAACTGTTTTTTTCTAATTAAGTAAAACTTTAATAGCAGTGAAGTAACGCTCTTCCTTACTTAAGAGTATTGTTAGTTGGTGCAGTGAAGTAACGCACTTCCTTCCTTTGGAGTATTGTTAATGGTGCCAGATGCTAATTCTTGGATGCATGTCAATTGATTTTTCATCCTCTAATCTGCTAGATGTGGTTCCTTGATCTTTTAATGTCTTCATCTGGACTTTGTCCTGGAGTTTTGTGTATATCAGGGAAAACAACTAGTCTATAGCATACGTGATTGTAAGAATGGAGTTTGTATAACTAATCAACAGTAATTACAGTTGGTTTTAGATCCAATTTTAATGCCGTACTGCATTCCATGTTTTGAACAAAAAGTAAAAGTCGCCCATTTTAGTACCAAGTAGTTTGCGGAAAGTGTACTCTTTAGCTGTGTTTAGTCACACGCATTCTGATTTTAGGGTGAGAAACACTTATTCGTTGAACTTTGTGCTTTGAGTGTGCAGGGTGCACTTGGGACAATCCCTTGTCTGTTTACCCATATGTATATGGTGGTTTGCACCTTTTTTTTTTTGGTTACTTGTACTTTTACCACTTTGTCCTTTAGAGTACTGAGCAAGCAGGACACAAAACAGTTACCCTGTACATCAAAACGTTTTTATATGTCTTGATTTTCTCTAACTTTGGAACAAGCAAAGACTGGTGGAATGGTTGATCCCCTGAAATTGTAGAGAGAATCATGAAAGAAATTTATACATCGTAAAATTGGAAATTAAATGGTACTACTCAGCTAGCTTTTTTCATTTCATTGCACAGTTTAAGAATTTCATTCTCTGAATCCAGTATATGAAGTCCTCATATTTGTAATTATCTGAGATACTGTTACAAGGGACCATTAATTTATTGTCTTGCTTGAGATCAATGAAGTCAGATGTTCTAGTTTGTTATAATACATTTTAGTGCTATTTAAGCTTTTATTGAAAGCTAAATTTAAGTGATGCTATTTTTCTAGAAGCAAGACTAATGACTTGTACTTCAAAATGGAATAATTTCATGCATCATGTCCTGTGGATTTTTGCGAACATTTTGTGTCACATATTCAAATTTTGAATACCCTCATTCACAGGTTTATTATTGCTTACAAAGCCTTCCTATTAGTTTGAACTAGATATATGTATAAGGTTACTAATGCAAGTTGATGAAATAAGTTGAACCATTATAATTGGGACCTTTTCTTCTAAACCTTCTGTGGCATATTGGACTCAAATTTAACTCTCTCACTTATACTTGCTTATAAGGTTGATGATGTTCTTGAGACAAAGTTGGTAAGACAGTTTCAACTCGTCATGGACAAAGGAACTTTAGATGCCATTGGATTGCATCCTGATGGCCCAGTCAAAAGGTAATACAGACACCCAAAAAAACAGAGTTTCTTGCACTGAGTTGTAAAAATGATGCTGTGATTTCCATTTTAATTCTTTCCTATGTCACCTTTCTATATAAACACGGTCAAGAAAAATTGCAATTCTTTTAGTTGCTCTAAGCCTTCTTAATGAACAATTGTTTGTATTAAGTTTCCGTTTAATCAAATGAAAATATGAAGGACTGACAAATTTTGAAGTTCATGTTTTCCTTATTTTTAGGATGATGTATTGGGATTCAGTTTCGAGGTTGGTTGCTTCTGGTGGAATACTAGTAAGCATCATACGGTTACCCATACTTCATTATTTGGTGGCAATATTTTTTCAAGATCTTGTTGTCCACCGGATATTTTTTCTCTCTCTACTGATCGTAGTGGTGCTTTTAGGTGATTACGTCATGTAACAGTACCAAAGATGAATTGGTACAAGAAGTGGAAAATTTCAATCAGAGAAGGGTTGGTCTGTCCCAGGAAGCTGAAATGCTGAAGGACCAAGAAACTGCCAGAGAGCCTCCATTTCGATTCCTGAGCCATGTTCGTTCATATCCAACTTTCATGTTCGGTGGATCCGTGGGATCACGCGTTGCCACTCTGGCATTTTTACGGAACTGAAATTGTGAGTCCTTTGTGTTGGTACTTTTGGTGTTTGCATGTTTATGTGCATGGGCGGAAAGTGGAGAATCATGATATGTTAGTTCATTTGTTTGGGACGACGATATTTGGTGATTAATGTAAAAATGAAGATTCTGAGGATTTCCTTTGTTAGGGAACTAATGATATTATCTATTTGGAATTCATTCTTCGTGAAGGAATTGGATTATACCGTTCTTAACATGTCGAATTTTCAGTTAGCAGGAAAAATAATCATCGGCTAAATTTGCTATTGCATTTTCAGGGGGATTCCGCGATCATTGATTACGTAGATCCGTAAAAACCATATATATACATTAGTGCATTACTATGAGATTTTGGTTACTCAAGTACTTTTTGAAATTGAATCATTAGATTTGGCGGGCTTCTAAGGAGGCTGAGTTATTTGTATAAGAAAGGGAGAGAGGGACGATTGCATATTTTGCTTCGGCTGCTTTTTCAGCGATTTCTGCAACTCTAAACAGGGGTTTAGTTTGATCACATTAGATATTGGTGCCTTTACTCCCTGTTAGTCCATTGCAGTATCCATTGTCCAACGAAAGCCCGAACGTGAAGAGTACAACCGTTTTGGGCCAATTGCATCCATATAGATCCAACAGGTAGAACGCTGCCTAGTAAAGCTAATTCTCGTCCCTGACAGTAGAGAGATGAAATGAAGGAGGACACCTTCCTTTATAATATTCAGGCCTAGTAAACTCCCAAACACTGAAATAATGCATACAAGGGAGCTAAGACTCTGATGTTCCCGGCTGCAACGCCATAAAATTGCTACAGAAGCCATTGTATATTTTACCCCTACAAGTATTGTAGTGATGGCGTGTTTCGTTTGGAAAAACGAACCATAGAGGTCAGTTGCCAAATCAAGCTGAACGCCGTGAGGAAACCGATTAGTGCAAAGTAGTAAACAATCTGATTTGTAGTCAAGTCCCAGGAACAGCACCCAAACTCGAGGCCTTTCACCCTGACGACAAACATGTCATTGATGTTTTATGATTGAATCTTGACGGAGATCTGTTGATTCCAAATCCTTTTCCATATTAAATATTTAAAAGATGATATTAAGGACATAATAACACGGAAGAAAAAGGAAAAAGAAGGGTAAAATCATTCCTCAATCACTGATAAACCTTTTTTTTTTTTTTTTTCTGTGGGGGGGGGTTCTTTTCATTTATCGTAAAAATTAGAAACAATGTCCCACACATGGAATGGAGAAAAGAAGAACTCATAAATCTCAACTGCATTATCTTACGCTACCAATAAAACGTTTCACCAACTTTATTCTGAAGGACAACAGAGGACAACAGGTATCAGAAAAACAATCAGCAGTCCTCACAAGATTAAAGACCAATCCAGTCTCATACATTCGCACTTCCATCCTCAGGTGGAGCGCTTCCTCCTTCTGCACAATGATAACAGAAGTTAATATGGTCAGCGTGAGATCTTGAAAACAGCTGTACAGCTTATCAAGGTTTTAGAAATTGATGTCAAACCTTCACCATCTGATGGAGCGTAGGGCGACTTCCGGTATCGCGTTTGCTGCTGTGTAGGCTATATCAAAAAGCACCAAGAATAGCAACTCATGAGCAACATACAAATTTCAGCTCAGAAATAATATCCTACTATTCAAAACAATACAATTACTGGCCACGAGAAAAGATCTCCAAATTTCGGCTGTATTTGATGCGATCAACAACTCTTACATCATTACACAATCATCCTATCCGTAGCCTCAACAACTAAACCCATGCTAAACCTCTTTCTAATCCACAACCTTGCTACAATCAGCATTATCTAATCAGACTTTGCCTTGAAGCACATCATGTCTAGCTTACAAGCATGCAATTGTGTTTGCCTTTGTGTGCATAACACACATCCTACACAAAGGATGTCTCAGTTTCTTTACTAATCAACTTATAGCAGAATACTAGAATAAATGTCAAACTATAAAATTAGTTCAATAGTTACGGCAAGGATAATATGGACATGCTAAAACCACGGGTGGACATTCAGGCCACCAATCCGACCAAGTGGCTGGCCTATCCCTGGAGAGTCTTGGAATGCTACCAAGGCACTGCAGTCTTTATGATCACTGTCAGACACGGAATTCATCAATGTTTGCCATGTAATGGAAATCCCTGACTTCTTAATCCTTAATCCTTATATCCCAGGGAATTCCTGGAATATCATTTCTTTCTTGATGTCCCATATAGAAACCAAGTGCAAAATTGTAGTTTACTTTTTTCACCTTTAAGGTCCATAAATTAGATTGCTAAGCTCAAGACCAGCATTAGTTGACAATGTTGAGCTTTTAAGCAGCTTAATAATAACTGAGCATCCAGCCCTTTCCAAATCTAACCTGAAATTCATGATTCATTTACTTAATTAATCTCCTAATTTAGTGAAGCGTCTCAATGAACTTCTTTAGTTCCAATTAAGCGCTAATTTTGGCATCTACATAACTTCAATCTTGTCTTCCATCCCCGAAAAATTGCCAACATTAGAATCTGAATTTACACACAAGTACTCAACTTATATAAAAGTCAAAGTTTGACTACAACTTCATTCAAGAAGATGACTTCCACCATGTCCCCTAGCTAGTAGCAGCAATATCTCCTCATATGAACATGACACTATGCAAAGAAAGGCAACCCTTGCATACTAAGCAGAACACCACAATGACTTAAGTTATGTTAATACCTGTAATTTGGGCCGAAGAGCTTCAAGAGGTCCTTTGGGCTTCTCAACACCTTGCTGTCAGCTCAAAGTGTACCAGATACTTGTTAGTTTATGTAAAACAGGTTTCCTACTACCCAAGTAAAAGGAATGTGCGTCATGCAAAGTACCTTTCCTAGAGCCCAATCAGCTGAATCAAAGTAAGCACGTTCATGGTCCTAACATCAAAACCCGAGTTTTAGTTAAAAACCAACCTTGGTAGACATATTTCCCAAATCCAACAGAGATGAGCCATCAGAAATATCAAAATTGGAAATCACCTTAGAAATGAGGGGTGGTTTCTTGGGCACTATTCCACCATATTTTTTCTTTATCACCTCCTATAAAAACCATAAAATTGAGTTAAACCAGAAGGTACTTGAGGAAATTGATGCAACTACAAGATACCCTGGGAATTAAAAACTTCCAAACAAGTTCATTCATTAATAGATCAACCACACAAAGAAATTCAGAATATAAACACAACCTCCTCTTGAGATGAAAGTGTGGATTTCCCAGATTCCACATGTTCTTGCTCTTTGCCACCTTCCATATCTGATTAATGACCTTGTACGGTGCAATCAAAAGCTGCAACAGCAAAATAGTTTTCCACATTAATATTGCATTAGTTACTTTATATCCATACATTCATTCCGTATTTTTACAGTTATGTTAAAAACATATCCGATGGGTGCTGAAGCTGATTGGAATTTTGGTAGAAAGATCAGACTGTAACAAATCCAACAGGTCATAGAATTATTTCAGTATAAAACAAGTAGATTGATTCACCAGGCATTCAGAAGAATAGAATCTTAAATTCTAGGGCTAAATAAAAGGTATAAACAAGAGGTTGCCACACATGCATTCGCATTTTGGATCAACTGATTTTCCATCCAATTAGCAGCGCATTGCATATCTATTCCCAAAGGAAAGAATGGAATAAAATTCAAAAGGTAGAAAAACACAGTATTGACTAAATGCTTCTGTTTTTTGTTAGGCTGAGCAGGCATAGTGGTAGATAAATGGATATTACCAAGAGATAATACCGAAAATCCTATAGTTCTGTTAGTATATCATGTAAAACATTGGATAGTGCCTCCAGATCAAAAGAAAGCACTGTGAAACAGTAAAGAACATTACAGGGCAGAAAACCGCTCAAGTCGACTGAACCAAACTAAAGCTACAATGGCATCCATGTGAGGATAATATGGTATGATCGTGACCAAGAAGCAGAGAAAGAATCAATTGTTCCAGGAAGTCAAACAAGATTTACAGATCAACCGCTCCAACACCTTGCCAATTCTCTAGCAAGCCTTGATCTAGTTTGGTGAATAGCCACAAAGGCTTCGGACAATTCAAACCCATCAAGAATCATGAAGTGGATGTTATCTTTAATTATATTACAGGATGCACTAAAGTAGAGAACCCACTTTACTTATTGGATATTACATCTCTCACACGTACATGGCTACAGATGCGTAGAATTCCAGATGATCAAAAGCTTTGAACACACTTTTTGAAGACATAATTGTGTTGCTTAAGACAATAGGCCAATCTAAGATTGTTTGCCGACTATTAATTCAATTCATGCTTCAATTTAAAGCCATCGGTCCAAAACCGAGTTTCCACATACTTCAGTTTTCTTTTCCTTTTCCTTAACATTTTGTTCCTTTTGTACATGGTTGACGAGGAGGTCCACAAGGCATAAAATCAGTACCTTGTTGATTGTCTCTAATTACTCTTAGTCTTATTCGTTTGCTGTAACCTTTGCTTGCGATTTGTCTAGAAATACTAAGTAGACAATCTAGTGGATGATTGTAGACAAAGATCTGTATTCCCACAAGGCAAAAAATCGGCACCTGTTCGATTGCTTCAAATTACATTCAATCTTCTTAATTCTCTGTAGTCCATATGCTTCGCGATTTGTCTTGTCTAGGAATACTAAGCGGACATTTCAATTGTTTTAGACAAAGATCTGAGCTAGAATCTCGTAACTTTCCTTATAAAAGCTTAAACAGCATAACAAAGAACAGAAACAAGAAGAAAGCAATGATTCGATGAAGCCAGTTAGATATCTATTGATTCACCAGAATTCACGATTCTTACATGTACCTAACATCATCAGACACTAAAAAGGATGGAGAACGTAACCGATCTGATAAAAGAGAAGGAAACAGACATACACACAGAGAGAAAAAATGAGAGATTCGCAGAATGGGCAGCGTTCCGATAAGACCGAGCTCGAGCGTTGCTTCCTGGCCTCCGATGCGAATGCAGAATGGGCACGACTGCGAAGTTAAGACCAAGAGGGGGCCTTTTGGACCCGGCACGATGACGTGGCGAGATCTTGGTGCACTGGTGGGGGACCTTCACCTTCCGTTCCTATCTGACCCGCGGTGTTGATGCGGTTGATCTGTAAATCTTCTTTGACTGCAAACGCGCCTTTTTTTCCCGAGCCAACTCTGATTTATTTTTGTGTACACAATTATTCACTCTTTTAATTATCCAGACTCCTCCTATTCCTGCCATACATTATCCCTATTTTCTACGGATTTTAAATTTGGAAATATAATTCCATTCACATTTTTTCTCTATTTTCACACACCCTTTAACTATTTTTGTCTCTTTTTTATTTAATTTTCTCAAAACTATTACCTCTTCATCTTCAGTACTATAATTTTTCTATGGAGGAACAACTTTATCTTATATGTGATTAAATTAAATGTTAAAAACGATGAAAAAAACCGAAATAGATCATAAATTCAATAACATTATGTAGCAATTTTGGATTTAATCTAACTATTCCCAAAAATATTACATATTGAATAAGCTGTAAAACATCGAGAGTAATTTACGGAAAGAGAAAGCGGCCTTGATCTTATCAGGAAGACGATGATCTGTAATTCTAGAAAAAGATGACGGTTTCTGATCAACAGGGGTGACCGACTTCACCAACGAAAACGACGTCGCTCGTACCTGCAGACCAATCCGCATGCATCACTTGCACCCGGGACTGCTCTTCCTCCTGGCCTTCCAGCCCTATAAATTACATCGCTTGGCCTTCGTTGCTCACTCGCACACCTACCCTTCCCTTCCCTTCTCTGTCTTCCTATCGTCTCTGTCATCTAAACCCTAGCGCTTCGTAATCCCTTCCCCTCTCTCTCTGTCTGTGGTATCCATTTACGTCGCAAGGCTTCCCTCTCAATCTCGATCGGTTGCAGGTAGGCGCCGTGGGTTTCTTTAATCTGTTAGTTTCTTTGTACGATATCCGTCGATTTATTTCTTCTCTTTGAAATTATTTTACGTGTTATTTCTAGATCTTACGCTGTCTCAGCTCAATAGCATTAGATTCTTGGAAAATCTTGTTGTCTTAAAAATTTTAAACTAAATAAATATGTGATTTAGCTGATTGGTCGCTCCCGCAACTAAATCATCGCATATTTCAAAGCCTCACACTGGATTTACAGATTGTACCGTTCCGGTTAGGCCATGAGAATCGGACATTTACATTACGGGACCATACCACTCCGTTACATGATGTTTCTTTGGATTGTTCTATGACATGTTATTTCTGAATTGAAAATCTTGAGATTACTTTACGGATGATGTTGTTATTCTCGAAATTGTATTTTCTTCTCTTGTTATTTTTTCAATTTACTGTTTGTAGTTTTCCTCCAATTTTATATGCTGTGTAGCAGATGGCGTTCTTAGCGAAAAGTTGGGTAGGTTTTACGTTTTCTTGTCTCCTTGTTTTCCTTCGACTAAGGCTACTTTATTACTGTCATCACTACCAACGAGAACTTTTAATATGACGATTGTTTGAGGCGTTGATTTTGTGTGTGTGTGTGTGTGTGTGTGTTTTATGTTTTGACTGGAGAATAGTCTTAGATTGAAATCACTTGACACTGTCGGTTTTGTGGATTCTAAAATTTGCTGTGGAATTTATTCCTCGTAGAACAGTTCTGGGTGTTGTCTGGTATAGATAAATTAGACCGAGTAAGAGCATTGCATGGATAGAAATAGAATAATGAATGTTGGGGTCCGTGAAGGAAAACTGTGTTATGATTCTGTTTTATTTCTTTTTTATTCTCGTTTCTGCTGCCATTCTAATTCATTTTGATGGTAACATAAGTTTTTCTATATTGCCGTAAGCCTGAGCATAGAAAGCTAATTTATTATTATGCTCTTTGAGAGTATGTTAATTAGTCATACTACGTTTCAATAACCAATAACACATGTTTTTGCTATGGTAAGAAATGTTGGCCATCATCTTCTAGATTTTTCTTTCGTAAGGATAATCTGCAATTCATTTTGTTTAGAGGATTAAAAATGTTCCTGGCTCCCAGTAATTCACCTGTTTTGTTCTAGTAGTTTTGGGTTTAGGCTTCTAATTGAAAGAAAATCGTTTGTAATGGTATTGTACTATGCTTCTTTGCTCTGTATTGATGGCCTTCTTGTTCAGGCTTCTTGTTATCTTTTGTCAAGGATATGGCTTTGAATGAATTTCGTCTTAAAATGTCACCTTAAATCTGATTATGTTGAATTTTGATTTACTGTGAAATGAAGTCGACAAGTGAGCTGGTTATATGGAAGTATTTATGTATCTTACACATTTTAGCATGGAGACTTGCTAGTTAAGTTCTATCATTCTTTGTTTTACTTATTGAGGATTTTTTTGGTGCAGGAGGCTTGCTGTTTCTCTGCTGTTAGCACATTCCCAAGGTGAAGGTGACAACACTGAAGTTTCGTTTATGTCCGAACAGGCTACCTTCTATTTGGGATCGATTGGGTTGCTAGGAGAGTATTGTCCTTCATCAAGAAAAAAGAACAGATCAATACCTCAAAGGATTGGCTGTATGCATCTCGGGCCATTTCTGGAATATCCTGAGTTTGGTGGTTGCAATTGGAAGCAACCTTTTTTTACCGCTGGATATCAGTCTTCTCTTGTTCAGCAAACCTCAGAAGACAATTTTGCTTCTCCCTGCACCCCAAATCTCATCGTTTGCTCCCTGTGACATTCGCATTCTCTACCTTTCTGCGCTGCAGACAAGATGGCCTTATTGAACATTGGTGGAAATAATGATGATGCCTTCTACAGGTATAAGATGCCTAGAATGGTTACCAAAATTGAGGGCCGAGGAAATGGTATCAAAACAAACATAGTCAACATGGTTGATATCGCAAAGGCTTTGGCAAGACCAGCTGCTTACACCACAAAGTATTTTGGTTGTGAGCTTGGAGCGCAATCTAAGTTCGATGAGAAAACTGGGACTGCGCTTGTAAACGGGGCTCATGATACTGCTAAACTTGCTGGCCTTCTTGAGAACTTCATCAAGAAATATGTTCAGTGTTCTGGCTGTGGCAACCCTGAGACTGAGGTTCTAATCACTAAAACTCAGATAATCCAACTGAAATGTGCTGCCTGTGGTTTTCTTTCAAATGTCGATATGAGGGACAAAATCACTACGTTCATTCTGAAGAACCCACCTGAACCAAAGAAGGGATCCAAGGAGAAGAAGGCGATGAGGAGAGCTGAGAAGGAGAGACTGAAGGAAGGTGAGGCTGCTGATGAGGAGCAGAAGAAACTTAAGAAAGACGCTAAGAAGAAGGGCACAGCCTCTTCGAGGGATGGCATCACAAAATCAAGCTCTTCAAAGAAGAAAGCAAGTGGCTCTGATGAGGATCGTCCATCTCCTACTTCGAGTCAGGTAGATGAGAATGAAGAAGCTGATGAAGATGAGGATGATGATATTCAGTGGCAAACTGATACATCAGCGGAGGCAGCTAGACAACGCATTCAAGAGCAGCTGAGTGCAGCGACAGCTGAAATGGTCATGCTTTCTACCGATGACCCAGAGAAGAAGAAAGCACAAAATAAAGCAATTGAAAATGGTGAAAATGGATCGGTTGCTCACAAGACCCTTGCTGATGAGGTGAAAGAAAATATAAAGAAAGGTGTGTCAGCGAAGCAATTGCAATCCCTTCTGGACTCACTCTCCGGGTCTTCCCAGGAAAAGATGAATGCTTTGTATGAGGGGCTATTTGATGGCATTGAGAAAGGGTTTGCAAAGGAGGTGATAAAAAAGAAGAGCTACCTTGCTGCTGCTGTCGCTCAGGGTGAGGGGTCGCAGTTACTCTTGCTTCATTCGATTGAGGGGTTCTGTGGGAAGTCAAACACAAATGCAATGAAGGAAGTTGCTCTTGTTTTGAAGGCGCTGTATGATGCTGATGTCTTGGAGGAAGAGTACATTGTCCAGTGGTATCAAGAAGGACTTAAGGGAGGCAACAAGGACTCTCAGTTGTGGAAGAATGCTCGACCCTTCATTGAATGGCTCCAGAGTGCCGAGTCGGAAACTGAAGAGGATTGAAGCTTTTCTATTTCACCCGAGTTGGCCTTTTTGCTTGCTGTATGTCTACTTCCGTCTGCTACTGCGAAGAAAAGGTTATCTCGTGCTTGTCTTGTCGTACCTATTAATTTAGTACTTTGGATTATCAATTACCGTCATGTACGTTATCTGTTTTTGCCCGTCTTTTATGATGTGTGAAGCGTCTCTGTCTGGGTCGATCGGAGAACCGTAAGCGTTTGTTTGGGTGTAAAATTTCATTCCCTTGCAAAATACAACTTCTCTTCCATATAAACTTTTCGTGTTCTTTTTGCGGTTTCTTTTTTGCACGGGAGTCCTCTAGTTGTTAGGGTGAGATGTACGCCTTCGGGAGCAATGCACCTCTCCCATGAAACGGCATTATTGTAACTTACTTAGTAAGCACATTCCGCACTCAGATAATGGTTTGAAATTGAGTCAGTTTTTAACTAGAATGAAGGTGAGGGGAGGTTTGTTGAAGACAAAGGGAGAGTTTTATAGAAAATGGGAAGAATGGCATAGTGGGTCCGATCACACATTTAGAGTGTAATTGTAATGTAAATGTGTACGGTTATAAAGAATTGTAAGGACAACTAAATATCCAAATTGAAACTATTCCGTTTAAGACAAATGTTATATTTTTGAATGTAAGATCGCAACAATAGTTTTATTCAACAAGTACATCAATGCTTTTGTAAACTAACCAAGGAAATCAAAAAAGGAGTGTAACGTTCCCATGTTAAATAGGCCAATTATGTTCATACATTAAAGCAAACTATAACAGGAGAGAAAAGAGAAAAATAGTGCGCCACTTAGAGTGATGACACTCTACCAGCCCATATCGTTAGTCCATAATATAGTACTATTACTTGTATTTGAACGGTTAATCTTGGGTCCATACTGCTAGGAAGGAATACTTTGTTTGGCCTAATTTGGTGATACCCTTATCGCCTATCAAGCAATCTTATAGATAACAATCAACAAAATTCTTTAACCATCAAAGGTGTTCCTTGAATTACCTTGTTACCTCACTCACAAGCAATCCTTTCATGTAATCAAGAACTATCATCTTGGATGTTTTTTTCTTCAAACAATTTGATTGGGAAGGATTGCTTCTACTTCTCTCTTAAAAGAGGTCATCATTGTTGGATGGGCTCTTAATGAAAATTGAGTGTATTTTGATGCTAGGTGGAAGGACTAGTCAATAGACAATCTTTCCAACCTTCTCCATTACCTCAAATGGTCCTTCATACTTGTGGATCAACTCCTTGCGAACTACATGATATGCTTTGTATTGTTGTGGGATTAGTCTCATCAATATTTGCTCTTCAACCTTCTAGTCAATTGGACATTTCTTCTTGTCAACCCATCTCTTCAATTTGTGGTGTTATTCAAGTATTGTCTTATCACATTTGTTGTCTTTTGAATGCACTAGGACTTTTACATGTGTGGTACATTGCAAAGACTAGAGGAGTAGCGATTGCTACTTCATCACTAACTTAAATGGGCTTTGATTAGCCATTGATTCACTCTTTTAAATATTGTATAAAAACTGAGTCATGTCCATCAATTCTACGCAATCCTTCTAATTTGTGCTCACCCAATCCTTCTTTTGAATATAGAGATATTCAATGTCCTTATTATTTGTCTAAATCAAAAATTGGGAGCCAAGTAATTAATGATGTCATGTTCTTAAGCAATGAATGACTATCATCATCTCCTTCTCTTGCAAAATGTATTTGAGTTCTATCTTTTTGAGCTTTTGACTTTCAAAAGCAACGAGTTGTACATCATACATAAAAGAGTTGTGTGCAGAAAAAGAAAGTGTTACCATCAAATGTGTAGACTTAACTATGTTGATTAGATATTGATGATCAATGAAGGAATAATTGTTACTGAATGGAGATAATGACAAGGCTTTGGGATTCAATGAGATGGTCAAAGGGTGTCTTGGTTGTATCTAGAAGCAGTAGGTTAGGGGATGGTCAATGTCCAATGCACAGTTATGTCATAATTGTCTATCATTTCCAATAAGTTTCCAAAATGGTTTAAATAGGAAAAATAGAACCAAATTAGTAGGTTAAGTTTCTACTCAAGTTTTGTATTAAAGTTTATAAATGGAAGGAAGCCCTTTTCTACTCTAGAAGTGTTTCTCTAAACAATAGGCTAGCCAAAGAAGAAGAAACATCCAAGTCCTTGGAATGATTTTATGCTCCAATGCTTAATTACTTGTTCGATGTCAACATCTTAACAAAAAAATATGCCATATGTAGGAAATCTAGCCTGAGGATTAGCTTATAGTTATTTATGGATACCAACATGAAATCCACCTTTCCCTTCCATTGTCTTACATGTAGATTCACACCACAAGTCATCTTGAACACATGCCATGGTGCATTGTTTAGCATCTTCAATGTATCCTCATCATTTTTCATTTTAAGACCCTAACTTCTTGACTTCTCCAACTATGATGAGGTTATTTGTGGCAACCAAATCCACCATGGCTTTGGCCTCCTTGTTATTCACTGTAAGTTCCACATACATCAAATATCTTTTAGTTTGTATAAGAGTTTTATCTTTCATAGAGTTGAACATTTGCAAAGCTGCCATGTACCCATCCTCTATGTGATTCTCCTCCTATTCTAGCCTTTTATCTATAGCATTCAACGATCCACAATTTGGACAATCTTAGACAAATCTTAAATTGTAATCATACTTTGTTGAAAGGCTTCAAGATATGTTAGACAAAAAATCAAGTGTCCCAAATCATTGAATCTAACTTGTTCTATTTAGTCCAATGTTTGCTTAAACAATAGAAAGCTCTATGAAAATAAGAGTATGTTATTCGTCAATATCTCTTCATGATCCCTTCACATGCATTATTATGTCATGTATATCGTAAAGGAAATGCAATAATGGACTATTTTTGAGTAGCTTGACTCACTATCTCACCTATGCTTAGGTGTCTTAATTAAGGATTAATTAGACTTAGACAATGATAGAATTTTCGTAGGGTTAAGCATATCCGTTAAATAATATATTACTTCTTTTTTCCCTACATGACAGCTTAATATGCATGTATTTCACCCTTATATGTATTAGGCTTATATCCTACACTTTGTATTATCTAAGGGATAAGCCTACCCTCTGTATTATCGGAGGTCCCCTATTATAAATTTCATTTCCGGCACCGAGAGCAATAGGGACAATGAAAGAGGTTACATTTGCATATGTATGTTGAGTCTCAAAGACATTAATTGTCATGGAAACGCCATAATTCCAGTGATGTACCCTGGACCATTGGACGATTACCTTCGATACCTTAGAAGGAAGTGTTAGATAGCTGGCAATTGTGCAATTGTTTCAAGTTTTTATGGCAGCGTTCATTTAGCCATTAATTTGTTTCACATCCACTTCTAATCTGGCCTTGCATTCTTTTATGTACAGTTGATTTCCCTTTTAAATACATACATTGCTCTCCTATAACCATAAAACGATGCACAGTCGAGATTCTCTGCATTTTACATCAACCTGGCTGATGAAACTGAACATGTTGAATGACATTTGAATTCCCTTCGAGCAAGATAGGCACTGCTACAACTAGAGAACATGCATAAAACGTGATTGACGCTGTGGTAAGTAGTTTGCCTCATCTGATGTCGCAAGGGAGATATGAGGGTCCTGCTACGCAAGAGGGTCAAAAACATTTAATCAAAACGCCATCCCCAATGGACATGATTAACATGGTGAACTTATGCCATACTGATATCCAACAGACTCTCAAAGCGTTGGGAAAAATTGAAATATATCTGACCTGAGGGTGTCGGCGTCGCTGGATAGCAGTGAATGCTCTAACCATGATATAGATTGGCAAAAGAATCCCAATGGTCCTCAGCATCATTAACTGCAATAGAATCATTTAATCAAATCTCCTTCATCAAACTAAACCATTGTTTCATTAAACTAACAGTCTTGGCCAGCCATACTGTGAACAATGTCAATGAGTAATCCCCAGCTCCAGTGAGTATGATTGGCAAAGTATGACGTAAAACCAGAAGAACCATAAACTGCAACAAAAGATACATAGAACAGTCCATAAGCCTAAAACAAGTTTCAATAACAACTAAAATAGAGAAAATAAATAGGACATTCAATCAAGCCTTTCTCTGATATCACAGGGGCACTCATTAGTCTAGAAGGTAAAAGTATTTGAGGTGTCTGCCAATTTGATAACATATAAAAAGTTACCAAGGAAGACCAGTAATTGCCTAAATGAAGATCATTGAACTTATACATTAGATTCCTTAGTGTGGAATTGAAAGTCAAAGGCATCATGTCTCATATGGTTATGGTTATGAGCAGCTGGGCTTGTAGTGGTCACTGACTCTAAACCGTCAGGCGTGTGACATACTTTGTCTATTACTTACTGCTATATCTCAGTTGCCATTATTATTGTGCTTGTTAATGTATATTTCACAAGGCTGTTGATCTGATAAGAAGCATTTACTGGAAGAACTTTTTCTGGAACTTTAATAACTTCTTCAAACAAGGAGGCCAAAGGGACACGATCAATTTCTTCGAGCTTAAAACCATATTCATTTAGAATTAAGCCTAAAGAAAAATAAACCTGGAGCTAGGGGGAGCAAAACAAAACAAATGCAAAGCTTCCTATGTTCACGCCACAGTTACATGGCTGCACAAGTGAGGGAAGGAGGAGAGAGAGAGTTTACAATTATAGCAACCACACGGCAGCAAATCAGGCTTCTTGAAGGTGGGAGCTGAATAATCATCAAAGTCACTGTCAAGAAATTCACGATCGGTAGCAATCATCGGTATAATATGAGGGTTATGCAGGTCCCTTCTTGATATCTCCCAATTCCCACTGAGATTTGTGCCACAGAAAGATCAAACTGACATTTTTCAATGAGTTGAACAAAAACAACCAAGTTCGATTGCCCTACACGCACAAATTTGAAATTTCATATACATGGGTGAATGTACCTGAAGTTAATTGGAATGCCACCGTAGTGAAAGAGAGAGGAGGCGCTGTATAATCTGGCTTAAATTGCTGCAGTACAGGAGAAGCTCAATCAGAAGAAAGTCAGTGACCATTTCTTCAGATTTGATATGTTTAACATAGAATGGTACAAAATTCATAAAAGAAAGAAGCTTTTGAAACAAAGGCAAACGGCAGACCTGTTGGCAAATCTCACAGGTAGTGTCACCCTTCTCGTTGCACCACCTTTGGACACACTTCCGGTGAGCATACTGCAACATTATCAAAAAGTAACCTAGTCATTTATTGGAGCCATCTTAAAGCAGTGGGAACATGGCAGAAAATAAGAGAAAGGACCATACATACCATAGATAAAAGTCATTAGACTACTCACATTCTATAGTCCAGGATAATACTCATTACTGTAAGTCCGAATTAAAGGTCTGCCTAATTGCTGATATTCATGCTCAGACAAACTTAAAAATGCTCAATCTTTATGCTAAGAAATGTTTGTCTAGAGTCCGGAAGGCCCAACCAGACTCTGGAGTGAGGTTACTTGCTGGATGAACGAATGAATTCTATTTAATCAGCAAACGTGATGTCATTGATAATTATCAACCCAATTAATATATTTGTGTTTGTATTTCAGTATTATTTATACTTCAAATTTGCTGACGACCAAAAGAGCAGCTGGCTACCAATTTTGTTGGAAATTGAGGTTCACTCTTACAAAGTGTCTGCTTATTAGAGATGTTGAGAAGTGGGCTGATCTCCTTTTAAGGAAATGCAAGAAACATATCCCACAATAAAGTAGAAACCAAAGGAAAATTCATAATTTGGCTTATCCCTCCAGAAGCTTCCATACCCAACCAAAATAGACACAGGAACCAAAATCTTTTAAACTTCAACCTAAAACTTCAGATTTTATTGTAGCACACAAAATGTTAACATGCGGGATAAAACGAAATGATGGAGATATGCTTAACTTCAAACAAGCTCAGCACCTCCACTATGACTTTGCATAAAAACAACATATGAGGGATGATACAGCAGAAGGAAAATTCAAATGAACATCTCATTCTCCACACACATGCAACATTGTTGCTCTAGCGTCCAGTTTCTGTGTCTCACAGACCAGCAAAGACACCACTGAACTTGCAGGAAAATCACCTATACATCAGACCGCAAATATAGAGGTTCGAAGCAAGGTTAATAAACCGCTTTGTGGATCTAGGGATCAGTGCAAAACTTGGATCGTTGATATTAGGAGTTAACTAGTAAAAGATATATATTATCTTGACCCACGAAAATCATTTTATAAATAAGCATGCATCAAGTACAAAATTAACAGCAATATGTGAAAGAAATGTGACTGTATTACAAAACGTTTTTTATAGTCTGGGAAATTTTCTTCAAACGATGCAAGTATCATAAGAGCTATATAAGTCCGACCAATATAACTTCCGTTAACCAGTCTCAAATTTCTCAGTAAAGGTGCAGTTGCCAAAAGAAGCTACCAACTGACCTTCAAGCTGCCACAACATGAACAGGGTGTCTCCATGCTTGATTCTTCATCCTCATCATGGCAAATCCTACACTCCACAAATTTACTTGGAGATAAGCCAGTATTGATGTCCATTCCGTGTGAAGAACTCAAACAATGTTCACTTGCTGAAGGCGTTGCTTGCTGCAACAGGATTTTGCTCTCGATAGCAGCTTCAAGAGTAGATTCAGTGAGTAATCGATCCACCAGCAACACAAAATGATCCCCCATCCTTGAATTACCGAAGAAAGATTTCACAAAGGTAAAAGGAAATATGTGTTAGGGTCGAAGCCAATCCTATGTGCAGTCTATTTCTCCTTCATCAGATTTTAAGAAATTCATTTCTATAAAACCAACTGCAATCCAATACGGTATTAATAAAAGAGAACAGAGGAACATTGTGAAAATACCAACCCTAGAGTGAGATCATGACATGAATCTGCAAGAAGAACCCTTACTGTCGAATGAAAAGCCAAACGGTCTCAACTGAGGAAAAAATAAGAATCAATGACGAACATGGTGAACCGTTGATTCCTCTAGGTGGTGAAAGAATGAAGGAGATAAGAAAAGATAAAAAAGAAAAAGAAAAAAAAATCTGTCCTATATTTTCCAGCATTTGTCCTCCAGGTAATTCATATATTACGCCCCCATGTTCAAAACTAAAATGGAATAGGAACATAACGACCACAATATTTTTCTCATAATGGCCGGATGTTTCTCAGCGACCCAAATGGTAGATACAAAGGAATAACCGATTGACAAAAAGTAAACTAATATCTCCATAAAATTGACAACCCAATTAATATTGACCGAAGATCATATACCTGACAGATGCAGAAAGCAATTAGTACAGGAAAAATTTAAAGCAACGGAACCAAGGAGTTGTTGTCATAGGCCAAAAGAAAAGTACGGAAGCTGCAATGAAGTCGACATAGGACCATGGAGCACGAAAGAGAAACAAGGGATAAAAAACTGAAACAAAAAAATCCAAGAATAATGGGTTAAAAAGGAGGTGCCCTATAATCTAAAATGAACAGCTCTAGTATGGTATAGGCTATTGCTAAGGGAAGGGGGGAGGATAAAAAAAAAAAAAGCCGGGAACCAGAGCGACCAAGAATTCAAGAAAACAACGAGGGAAAGATGAAAATAAGAGTAAACCCATCTAACAAAAGCAACTTTCAATAAGTTATAAACAAATGAACCGCGTTGGAATGTGGAAAACCCAGAAACAAAAGTTAAAATAAAAATCTACCCAGTATTATATTTCAGGAGAAAATTAATGAAGGACGAAGGTGGCAGAAAGACCCAGATCAGGCACTCCAGCGGACTTCAAAATGCAAACATATTAGAGGGAGGAGGGTGAGAGCCAGAGTCTAAAAGGTGTCACCTTGATGAACATAAGAACAAGCTTTAGACAACAACACCTACCATACGATTGGCACGAAAGAAATAATAGATGAGGCAAAGAAATGCCAGAAAGATTAAATAACGAAGACAGAGAGGAAGAGAGAGGCTTACAAGAATAGGAATGGGATCTTCTGCGAGAGAAGAAAGCAACAAACTTTTCCTTCCTCCTATTCGCTTGCACGAAGCAAGAGATAGAGTGTCCTCGTTTATAACAACAACAACAACAACAACAACAACAATCGCCTGTAATCCCACCAAAGCACCAAGGAAAATCAATTCCCGCAGCAATACTCAATAACAAGCACTCTTTTCTCTCTCTTCTTTCTGAGCCTCTCTTTTAAGAGTGTGGGAAAAGTGGGACGAAGAGGGAAAGGGGAAAGAGATTCTAACGGCAAAAAGGCAATTACCATCACCACCACGACCGCCACGACTCCTCTTCTACCGCTTTTCACGCTCCCAATTTCTCGCTGCCGCATGCCGATATTTTAATATTTTATCGCATGATCTCGTACTTTCGCTCTGCGTTACAGGCGTTCCATCTTTGGCTTATTATGGTCTGGCCAGAGAGTGCAAAGGAGGGGCACCTTTCAGGAGCTGGATTTCGTACACTCGGGTTATGGCAATGGAATGTGGCAGACGGCACTAATCTCTTGCATTAAATCTACATCCACATTTATCCTGCGTCTCCTTGAATAGCATCATTATTTGGGAATACAAAAAAGTAAAACACCTTGAATGATCCAAAGGTTCACGCTTTTACTGTATTATAATTGCTGTTCAACGAGCATAAAATAAACTGATTGTGCTAACTTGAAAAAAAATGATTATTGAATAATCTTTAGCCTTTAGGTTGGACTATAATGTTTATAATATTAGATTTCTTGCATGCACTCTAGGCTTTCAATTCATGTTTGGAGTGTAAGAAAAAAAGAAAAATTGTGCTTCATTTTTCTCTGTTCGAGTACAGTATTTTGTTTTCTTTTGGTGCCGACTGCAGCAATCATACAACTCAATTTGGAGACACAAGAGCATTGGGTCCTACTCTCTGTGTAAGTACCTATTGGGTTAATCCTCTCCAGTGGGTTCTTGGAAATTTCCTTGGTGTGTCTATATTTATTTGCATGCACATATCGAAGTGCATTATGACATCTGAAGGTAAGTTGGTTCCTCAAAACCTCATGATATAATTAATTTTAGAATGTAAAGTTCCAATAACTCGAATTATATGTGCAAGACCTTTCGCATGGATAGAACAACTATACAGATAAAACTAATGCTATCTTTGTCATGCCCACTTATATCTCTCCTCCATCCACCTAATTGGCTTTCGTAGTTAAGAATTACACCCAAATTCTCCTCCTTGGTTGTATCCCTACCTTCCTCCGCCACTCCCCTTCAACTTCCTTTCCTTCGTTCCTTCCTGTCCTTACCTCGCCAGCCAGCCAATGCCCACCAAGTTTAAACTCTCACATCACCTTTCTATGGCTTCCTCCCCACCGCACCCAACACATGAACGGCCATGGAGTGGCCCTTCTTATCTTACCAGTACAAGGACAAATCATGTCGGGGCCTTAGTTTTTGCTTTTTGTACATCTTTTGGACTACTCTCTCTTTTTCTTTCTGCCCATTTTGCTACAGTGAAGCACTGCTATGAATGGAATGCCCATGTCGGTTGTTATTCTTCTCGGTAATGTTCATCCCACATTGAGTGTGTGCAGTAAAGCATCATTATAAGATGGATTTACACTCTTTACTCCTAAACCCTAAGACCTCCTTAAACTAGTGTTGAGGGATAATTTGCTAAGAATGTAATACCACCTTGGTGTAACAGCTTACTTGCATAAAATTAATAGGTACAAAAGTGTTAGGATTACTAGAATAGTTAGATTTGGTGGCAAAATTGTAATATTTTAACTAATGGAGACATTTATGTAATTGTAAAAATTATAAAAAAAACAATTGAAGACATAAGAAATTGTGTTACTCTAAATTTTTATAAATATGTTAGAACATATATGTGTTTGATACAATTCGAATTTTCAAAAAAGTTTCAAATGATATAAGAAAATCGAGAAAGGAAAGAGTTTCCATTTCACAAAAATTAGAAGAGAATAATTGTTTATCTCATATTATTTAAAGAACCAAACTGTAAGTATTAAAAGGCTTATTAAAAAAAGTTATAAGTATTTTTTTAAGAGAATAAGAGAATCAAAACAGTAATATTAATAATCAAGTGTTGGGTTATTTATATAGTATTACAAACTGAAGTTATAAGAATTTTTCAATCTTATGTTAGCATATGTGTATATATGCTTTAATCCCTTGTTAAGAAATTGTGCTGATAAATTCATAACAATGTGTTCGTGGTGTTGTATGTTCAGTGTCCGCGTGAGTGATGATGCAACGTGATATAAATAATGGCCGAGAACCCAATATTTTAGGAATTGAAGCAGTCGAAGTAGGCAAAATGTCACGTCGGCTTAAATGAACTAAATTAACTAAAAGTACTTAGAACGTACATTCCTGGTCAGCCGGAATAACCGAACAAAAAGAGGAAAGTGTTCGATAGAAAGGTTAGGAATTAATCACCCTGGAAGGTCCCATTTCAACTCTCTCAGAGATTAAGAAAAGAAAGAAAAAGGAGACCTGCAATGTTTTTGGATGTAATACCAGAAGTGGGGTTGCTTTTCGTTATGGGGTTCAGAGATCACTGACGTTGCTTTTACCTTTTCTCATTTTCATTTCCTTTCTCGGGAAAAGGTTTTCTTGAATTCTTTTAAATCGTGCCTTTTAGATTGCATTATCTTGAACTTTTGAGCAGTTAAAATACCGACCAGCTAGCAGAGGAAAAAAAGTGGCAAAAAATGGAAAATTACTTGGAAGAGGATACTGCCATATCTATCCTGGAGTTCATCCAACTTCTCTGCCATTAATGCAGGAATGACAAGAAACTGTTCACTTCGTTGGTTCCTTAATTGATAAAAGGCGTTTCAAAAGCATTGATTCATCTTCCGTCTCTGCAGGACTAGCCAATTGCGTGACTGTTTCGTTCCGAAGAGTTGATAGGTCGTAAGCAAAAATTCATTGCAATGACTTGAATTGAAAGTTGCGTCATAAAGCTGAAAACTTGTAGCATTAATTTTTTTTCTTCGAAGATAGGTTTCATTTATGTTATTGTTCCCTGTTATGCTTTTTCCAGACTTCATTGCTGAATGCAAAGGTACATGATTGTCAATCAAAATTGCAAAATAAAATCATAAGGTTTTATTTTAAAACCTTATGTTATCGACACTGTTACCTTCGTTCAAACTAACACAAGCATTGCATGCGAACAATAAAACTTAAGACTAAAATTTTACGTGGGAAAACAAAGGTGGGATTTAACTTAATCTTGGGTTCCACGTAAAAATTCATTACAAAACCTTAAAATAGTAGGGATGACCTCACTTCATATAAAGGAATGTGTTCATTCCCCCACGACCCACGTGAGACACATCATCAACAAGAAAACGCCATGAATTACTCCCATAACATACAATAAGTTTCTCCAAATAAGAAATTTTACAATTATCGAAGCCATCGACTCCAATTGTATTAAGAAAAGAAACAATCCAATAAAATAAACAAGGAAACTCTCCAAACTTAGAAAGCAGAAAATGTTACAAGACAAAGTCTTTAGGCACCCGTAATAATGAATCTTTACGCGAAACAAAGATGGGCTTGTCTTTAGGACAGGGACTGGGCCATGGATGAAGGAGTGGCATGAACCTGTCCATTCAACACCGATGTACGTATCTGCAAGAAAATTTGTCACTGAGGAGAAAGGGATTAAAGTCTATAGTCACCTTTCTTCAATAGGTCTTGTTAAAAAAAGGGTCACTCAAACTTATGAAATACATTACTCAGCCCTTTCCTTCTCAACATGAGATTTTATTATTTGATGTCAATGCCGTTTGTGCCTACCCAAATTTGTTTTTTGATTCTCGTTTATTCATGGTTGTTGCTCAGTCACATCTCCGCGTGGTTGCAGGTCTTTTTCCTTTTGCCGTAGCTTGCACACTCGTGATGTCCTATGTTTTCTTCCTCCCAAGAATCAGTCGAAGGCCATAAGCATCCTTTTCCCTGTCTCTTTTCAAAACTCGGTTTTATTTATTTATTTATAACTTGGTCTTTCTCATTAAATTCATTTCTTTCTCTCCTTTTCGTGCCATCTTAATCCTAGAAAAACCGAGGCTTCTCTTCTTTTTTTGTTCTGTTTGTGCAATATCATCCAAGGTACTCTACTCGCATATGAAAGGTAAATCCTTCTCGTTTTTCTAGATCTTTTGCTCCATCTTGAGTTTCACTCACCTCTTAGTGAGTTTCAAGTTCATTTATCCTTTTGTAAGTATTATGTATCGTTTTTTGTCCTAATACGTTGGCCTTGATCTTTAGTTGCCGTCTGCACGAGCTTCATATTGTGTTGCATATGTTCTCACCAAAGGCCATAATAATAAGTAATACTCAATTTATTTTGCAATTTAGTGTCTTTGATTTATACTAATTATTCCAGGGGAAAAACTAGTCAACGGTATGACTAGTAGAAAAACAAAATACAGCCCTTAGGAGAGTTGATAATAATTTCTTCATTGTAAAAGAGTTTGTTGAAAATGTTATTATGTGCTTCTCCTTTTGAGGTCTTAAGAAACTGAAATATTTTGGCACCCAGTCTTGGCTCTTCCCTGTAGAATCCTTTTCGTATAGAATCCTTTTGGCATGAAGTACTATTTATCAGCCATTTTTGCCCTATGCATTTAGACTCCCCTTAGACTTGTGACGTTTTAGTTATCAAGTAACCCTTTTAGCATGTTGTCTCTTATGTGGTTTGCACTTGGGACATGAAGTTGGCTCCAATATTATTTATTATGTGCCTAGACCACTCTGTTAAAAAACCCAAATACAAAAGCTAGTCTTAACACATTTTATTTAAATATTATTTCTAACTTAGGCCCTCATAAGCCCAAGCCTACTATAAGCCCATAAGCCTATTTAATAATCATTTTATTTGGATATGTGTGTGTTTATTGGTTGTATTTTTTCCCTCTTCATCTTCTCACTCAATAAATGATTATTCATGATTTGATATGTTGTGACTTGCACTAATTTTACTTCAAATTTTTTGAAACTGTATAAACTTCGGAATCACAATCCAAAAATATAATCAAATACTATTAAAAAATCCATCCAAGTTTGGCAAAAAAAAGTCACTTGAAAATTTGCTTGAGTTTTGTATTGGATAGATGGTGGCATGATAGGATATTGGAAATGGCGAAGATGATGAGAGCTGTGTGGCTCTTGGTTCCTTTGTTTAAATTGTTCAATGCTAATGGTTATTGATTATCTAGCCACAAAATAAGCTTATGGGTGTTTTTGCTGAATTTTATGAGACTTCGTTATTTTGTTACTTTTGCTTGTTATGGCTTCATTGTTTACTATGCCATTAGGAAGGCATATTTAGGAGGTTGACCTTGAATGGAGATGTAAGAGTTATTCTGCATCTAATGTCTTGTTAACAATGATATAATGGAACAAAATCTGTTTATTATATGGTTATCTGGAATTTTTTTGTTGTGTTTAGTCAAGGTACAAGGTTTTTGTAGAAGGTTGAAAAGGATTTAAGGGAGAGAGTGCTCTTTATTCAAAGCTTCTAATATGTTGTCAATTAATAGTAGCAAAAAGGAAGATAGAGTTTGTGATGCTATACGTAAGAAAAGATAAAGGGAAGTCTTAGATTTTGGTTCACAGTCAACTATAGAAAAGTAAGACGTGAGAATCACTATTTAATTCAAAAGAGAAATCATTCCTTGGAGAAAGTCAAATTATTTCTAAAAGGTAGCATTGCATGATTAGATTAGCTAGTTAACTAGTGTCTTAATTTGGTTGAGTGAGACTACTTGTGAAAGCCTAGTGTGAGTCCTTGTTAAGGGGGCACTTGTGATGGTGTGGGTACTAACTATATATGATGTACCATAAGATGTGGATAGTGGTAAAAGTGATGTATTCTTATGAGGAAATCTAATAAAAAGAGAAAGGGTTGGTAAATCTATCGATTATAGTGGAGGTAAGACAAATTTGTCTGAACCACTCTAAAGATTGTGTATTGTGTGCCTTTATTGCCTGAGTTGTGTGCCAATCAATATATGGTGCAATGCTTCCACCCCAACAAGTACTTAGGGTTTTATGTACCCTATAAAGAGAAGCAGTTTGAAATTGGCCTAGTGGCTTAGGAAGGAGGCTCATAAGTCTTACAGCTCAAAGCCCTATATGGCTTAGCTAGCTTGGTGACTTGATGCGTGATGAGATGGTGCTAGAGATTTGTAGAGCCCTTAAATTATAGTGAAAGTCAATGCTGAAGTTATTGTAAGAATCCTGCAAATAGCCAAGAGCCCGATAAGAGAGCAACTAGATCAAAAGAGTAAAAGATAATACTTATACCATTGATGATTTTATTAATGGAAAAGGAGAAGCAGTTGGTAAATCTATTGGTGACAGTAAAGATAGGAGGATTTGTTTGAACCACTCTAAAGATTGCATCTTGTGTGCCTTTATTACTTTATTTGTACTTCCGCCCCAACATGATTAATCATTAAAGCCAACAAGCCATTAAAGCCCTCCATTGTAATAGTTTATTCACACTGTTGATTTTTACAACAATGGCCACAACCGAATACGCAACTGCCGATTTAAAAAAAGGGCTTGAGCCACGTTTACCTTGTGAAGAACTTTAAAAGTTTTTAACTCTACCATATGTTTGATCTTCTTAACCTCCCCTTCCTCTGTTTCTTTTATGCAGGGAAATGGAACCACAATTGGGTAGCTTTTTAATCTGTTCATAAGAAATATATTATAGTATGAAGAATAAAAGGAACATCAATTCTTACCGGAGAGGGGTTAGACCATAACATGGCCCTCCGCCCTTTTTGGATGATAGCTCCGGTGGCGATTCCGAAGAGGCTCTGCTTTAAGCTTTCAGGAAACACGATAGAAGCAAAACTCTCACCTGGCGATCAGGGCGGACTACAACCATCCCCGTTGCAGAAGAAAAAGAAGAAGCAGAAGAAAAGATCTACCCCCATTAAACTTTTCATTTTCACTCGGGGAAGAGTGCAAATCTTAACTAATACCAGGCATTAGTCAAGGATTAGTATCTTCGACATCATACAGACCAGTTCAACGGTTTCAAGAATGTCGACTGATGGAGATAACGGGGTATCCATCAAGTACTATGACTCCAACCATACCTTTTTGAACTTCCTTGATCAGTCATTCATTATCAACTTTTTCTATATCTTTTCAGCAAAAGAAGAAAATCTAATCTTTCAATAAGTCACTGGGTGAATTGAATTCTAATTTAAAGAAATTCAATAAAGAAATCTGACATCCAAAGTAACTGAAGTTTACTTGGTAGCACCTTATTCCTGATGAATGTTTATTGTCATATCCAAAAATCGGCCCTCAACAAAAATTAGAAGCCAAGTACACGTTAAACGTGCACTAGAAAACAGTAGACTTATTGGAAGAGATGCTGAGCAGAAAACTTACTGTTAATGGAAGACTTTGATGGTTGTGTAGCAAACCCACGTCTGCCGTGCATCCTGTGCATCCTGAAGTGAAATTTTAAAGACTATTAGAACTTAAGACACGCAACTGCAGAAGATCTATGGACATGGCTCTTCATGTATAAGCTTTTCCAGGAATTTCAAGAACAGGAGGCAGAGCATACCTTAGACAGCAGAGAGGATCACGTTGAAGTAGACATTGATAAACGCTGAAAGGGAGAGAAGGGCAAAAACATGCTGCCAGAAGAGGAGTGCAGAGGCCTCGTTCACTGCGTAACCCCTCAAGCTTGCGATTGCCCCTAACAAGATGGCACTCGGTGTTGTATATTGCAGCAAAAGCACGAACCGGTACATTAGATCCCCAGAGACCAAAAAGTTCAACTTATCGGCCAGCATGATGACCCCGATTCCAACCAATGGAAGTATTAAGAGCCTTGCCACAATGATGCCAACCGTAGTTCGAATTCCTAAACGAGATTCATTAGGACCCTCGGCTAGCATTCCCCCAAGAACAAGCATGCTTGAAGGTACCATTGCATCTGCCATGAAATCCAAACTGTCTGTGACAAAAGAAGCTATAGAATCTTCATCAAAAACAAAAGATTTGACCTGGGGAATAAGCCCAATAATAATGGCTAACGCCGAAGCAGCAATCGGTGGCTGAAGCATGTGAAGATATGGAGTTTTCACCGCAACAGTTCTGATTTTTCTGACCATCCTAGGCTCCGCCACACACCTGAGCGATTTGGGACTGCTCTGACCCTCCTCCGCTGAAGCAAGATCCGGAATAGTAGCATGTGAGATGCCGGAGATACTATTGAAAAGCTTTGCAATAAGGGGTGTCTTGCAATGTTCGATTTCCTTGTCCTCGAGTCCTGGCCATTCAGCTTCAACGAGAAGTGGCCTACTGAGATCCTCAGCAGGCAATTCCTCAATCTCACCTTCTTCTTCTTCTTGAGCAACCTCGTAATACTCCAATGGGGGCTCCATCATATGGTAAACAAGAGTGTACACAAGAATAACCGCAGCCCATTGGGAAAAGGCTATATACGCCACACCAGTCGAATAACATCCGTCACCAAATGGGCTGTCAGAGCTGTTGCAAACTGATGAGACGATTGCAAGGGGGAGATTACCCGTGTTTCCAAATGCAGTCATGATGATGGTGAAGCGAAAGAATTCTGGCGGCGGCCGGCAAATTACTGCCACCAACAAACCCAGTACGCAACCGATGGCGGTGCTTAGAACAACATTTACTGGGATGAACCACCATTTAACTAAATTCGTGAGACTAATGCATGGACCAAGATTGACGAAGATCAAGCAAGGCAAGAACAGAAAAAAGACAAGCTTGCTAAGTAACTTGAAAGTCTCTTTCGGGACGATTTGGAATCTCCGATGGGCAAGCACAAGACCGATGACAGTCATAGTGAGTAACTCCAATAGAGGCACTAATGCGTTAAGAATATTTTCAAGAGTAGATTTCATGGTTCGCAATGAAGCGAAGAAGGACTCCATTCCTTCTGCTCGATTCAAATTCCCCAAGACTTCTTCAAGGTTTCAGAAACCTCTAATTCAAAAAACCAAGAAAGTATTGAAATACAGACACGAATGGCGGACAGAAACAGAGTTCAGACAGCTCAGTTTCAGGCTATGCAGAGTCCCTGCAAAGATCAAAACACAGGGAATCTGAAAACAAATCCACCCTTCGGCTCCGAAGCTATTGTACCTCTATTAATATCATCGGAATAAGACAACATCGGTTTCGGAAAACTAGAAACTTTCTCTGCGAGAAGCAAGTTTCCAGAACCAAAGAGTTTTAAGTTGATGGTACTCAGAGATGCAAAGACGTAAGAGGATGGAAATCCTAATTCCGAAAGGTGAACTTGGGAAAGACAAGACTCAGAGACGTTTAACTCTCGTTTTCAAACATCGGAAATCTGGAAAAGTTTAGACGTCAACCGACATCGGTGAATGTCTAGTAACTCCTGCTGATGAATGCGTGATGTGTCCTAGAATATGCTGTACAACGAGTCCTTTATACAGCCATCGATCGCTTTACTGTAAATGATCCAACCATGATTAAGGTCTAACCAAAAGCTGTCTAAAATATCACTCCTAGCTTATGATGCTCCACATCACGAAGGAAGCTAAATGGTAAGCACGAAGAATTGAAACGATTCGCCAGTAAACTCGTAAATGGTATCCACTTAACTGCTTATCAAGTCTGAAACTAGTTATCTATACCTTAAGATACTCAGTCAACGGATCTAGAAAGAACCACTTGAATTTGGGTTGCTTCAGCTGATCCGAACTGAACCAGAAAACAGTTGACCTGGTAATTTGACAGTTTTGACTGTGGTACTTCTTTGCAAGTTATGTACGTCATGAGTCACCACTCACACGACTAAGGATAGTGCTGACAAGATATTTCTTGTAATTGCAAACCTATCAAACAAACCTCAAGTCTCTGTCACTTCTTACGCTTCTGCAACTAATTTTCTATACCTAACTGTCCAGCATTGGTAGTTGGACGCAGAAGGCTTGTCGATTCTTCTGTGTTTTTTAGACATAATTGGAAGGTCGGAACTAATATATGTCTTTCTTTCTGGTATAATTGGGATGTAAATATCGTTTCTTATGGGTAGTTCTAATCGTGAAGTTCTGGTGTACTCACTACACCCAATAAACATAGGAATATTCAGTGGATGAGGCATATTTTTACATGTTACATAAAGTTTAACTTTTTAGTTATATGAATTAAAAGTAATCGCGGCTAATGAAATGTATAACTCTTGAGAAATGATTTTGTAAAGCAAGTATTTTGGGTTAGAATTTTATTAATTATATTTTTTTATTAAACTTAATCATGCATTGGAGCAAAACATTCTAATTTAAACCATCAAACAAAATTTGGGGAGATTCTGAATCATTAAAAAAAAATTTGAAAAATTTCTTCATTATTGATGGATGAAATTTACGAGGCATCGGCCACTCTTTCTGATTGATCACAGTATACCTTATTATTTAAATTTTCTTAGCTAATACTTGTAGGGTATCTAGCCACTTGGCACTCCGAGCAAGCTCAACAATTATCCCCACTTAAGAATTTCTTATAAAATCAGTATTTTATTCAGGCTTCCCTTATGTGTCAATCATGTGTACTACATATCAAGACAATAAATGCTGGAACCCCCTCGTCCACACATCATTCTTAAAGTATGTTTTCCCTTCGTTTTGAGAACGAGCCCACTATATTAAATAAGCTCAGATTGTGATGGAAGTAGACATTGACTTCAAGCATGTTAAAATCTTGCTTGATAGTGGGCTTGATACAGCACTACTCTTATTGAAACTTGAAAGAAGTAAGTGTCCTGGGCATCACAAAGCTTCTCCAGAAACTCCTGGAATACACAAACAAGTTGAATTGACCCTCGCTTTTGAAGATTAACAAATGTCTGTATTTCCCTTTCAAGAATCAACTACAAACTACTAATTTTGAAGTCAGGGATTTGCTCCAACTTTCGACGTATAGCTTTAAATTAGATGAGAGCTGGATGGAAGGTTTGGTGAACATGTAAAAACGTCTTTGAATGGCGGATGAGTGGGGATTTGTCGGCTTCTAGATCCAGTGCTCCTTCGTTTCACCCATGCATGTATGTATAATATATAAGGTAGGTGTTTATACTTGCTCTAAACCAGAGAACTAAGTAACACTCGGTTAAAAAACCATTTCATGAATCAAATTCACAGTTTACTGCGATGAAATGAAGTGGAATAAAATGATAAAATTCGTTTCATCAGTGTAGTTTGCAGTTCAGATGATAGAAGTTTTTTTTTATTTAATCCTTGAGTGAACTAAATGAAGAAAAATATCTGATAAAAGTGAATGTGATGTGTTTGCTTCAGCTAAATGAATGTACTGCAGATAAATTTTTTTAAAAATATTTCTGTGCATTAGGTATTGGTATACACTGAATCAATGATCTAGACAATTGAATAATTGAACCTTTTATATTGAACAACTAACAAAATTTTTGTTTCAATATTGTACGACATACTTGCAGCACATGGTTTTTGTCTTTATCAGATCTGGAAGTTTGAATTAGTGGCTGCTTGATTTCAGATATCCAACATAGATATGAATGGTGGGACCATTAAAACCTTCATTTCGTATTTAAAAAACATGTGAAATAATTGATGATTCAAAATAACATCAAAACAAAGGTTTCCAGATCGAATCATGTCTTTGTAGTTCATTTCCCATTTTAACTAGACATTTCAAATTTGACTCTTATGAGGTTTGGGTCAACATGTGATGGGAAGATTAAAACATCTACTAAATTAGTAAGTATATAGTTTGGGTGCACCATAAGCAGCTCTTGTTTTTTGATAGCATCTTTGGCACAGTGTTGTTATCACTGAATGAAGTCTATGTCATGCGAGAATCAAAATAGTAATAAAAGAGAGAACAGTTTCTCCACAAGCAATGTTAGCAATCACTGAAAGTGGTGTATTAAAGTATTGAAGTCTGCAAGCAGCAGGTTGGTTTAGTAGATTAAGTATCGCGATTTAAATAACCCAATCATGTTCTAGCTTTGTAGCTTAATTAAGCAAATGATTCAAGGTGGCAGGCAGAGAGAACATGGAGGATAATGCAGAAATCGATCAACATCAGTCCAGTATCTAACAATTATTTATACGTAACTAGACAACCACATTTTTTGGAATAGGAATATGTCATGAGATTATCTGGTAACTTCCTCGTTGCCCAAGTGTTTTGCAGTTGGTCCATTCTAGGATGTCTAATTGTTACAACTAAAATTAAACAATCTTTTGAAAGAGGCATGAGTTCCGATGGGTCTTGTGCATGAAAAGAGAAAAACTTGTTATATATGGTCTGAACGAAATTATAGACGTTTTCAAAATAAGATTATTAAAATACCAATTTTATTGGCTAGAATAAATAAAGTAGTACATAGAATGACATCTCTATTTAAAAATATTAAACTTTTTTAGATGAATGTTTTCTTGTACCATAGTTGGAGGATTTCACATTTAATTTCTCGTAGATAAATTGTAATGTTGGGATATACCCATAAACTTTTGTATTATCTTATTTTTCAATGAATAAACTCACATATTCATAAATAAATAAAAATAAAAATAAAAAAACCTTGATTCCATATTGGAATCTGTCAGATCTTCGGTTTCAGAAATAGTTCTTCCCCCTAAAATTCTGCACTTCTATCCTTCTCACCGCTTGAGTTATAATATAGGCTCAATTACTGCAGAGTAAGAAGCTTGACTATTCGTAGGAAAATTTCGAGCGTTTACCAACTGTTTATGTAACAAAAAGTGCAGTGTAAGGTGATAGGTGTAAAGTAACAATCATGCTTTTTAAACTACTATAGGACGGGCCCTCACTAACTAGATGCATAGATCCATATTTCCGGTGCTTGTATACGAAGAAGACCCATCAAAGCACGTGAAAAGATTTGATGGTGAAAGCTTACATGGTTTGACAGATTAACTAGCTCTACATCCATGTTTCAGGTGTTTGTTTATAAGGAAGACAATCATTTGAACCGGATCCGGATCTAAATCTACCTGTTCAAAAACATTGATCAAGAGCTTAGTAAATGGAAGTGAAAGCACGTGGAAGGGTGACTGCTCCTAACACAGGAGAGGAGAACGGTTGATCGAGGCTGACAAAGGCTATACAGGTCAGCCAACCCCGGTGCAGACTGATCAAAAATGGTTATACGTTGAAGAATTGTCTGCCATAGAGAAAGCCGAAAGAAGTTGCATCTTGATCCTATTTAGTAATGTCGCAAAAACCAAACAACCTTGTTCTACCCACCCTCTATCGTTGTTGTACCGAACCTTATTTAAGCCGATATACAGTCTCTCTTCGTCTCCAACTCTGTCATATCGAAAATGGCCAATTGTTCCAAAGCTGTCACCCTCTAAAAGAATAACCCAATTGCACAAAGCAATATCATCTCTTTATGGAAGTATTAGCTAAGCAATCAAGCACATCAGGGGCTGATAAAGCATCTTTCTAATCGAGGATAGATGTCAAACAGTAGAAATTCGAGCTATCATTAGCATAGCAATAGGGCGGATCGAATTCATAGCACTTAGCCAGTTTTGCGTTTCCATGAACGATAAATAAAAAACACTCTTGTGTTTTGTCTGTTTCCAACCTTTTCTCAGATTTTTAATTTGCAGGCTGTATAAAGCGGGTGTTGATAACCACAACTCCTTTTGATGTTTCATTGATGACTCAACGCATCAATCCACTGATCTCTCTGATGGCCGGATCTATCCTTTCCCTTGAGAAAATAGTAGTGATTTGTGAGACTAGCATTCAGTCATTAATGACACCTACCATCACTTCATAAAAAGACATCTGTTTCCACTTATGGCAAGAAGAAACCTAGAGCAAAAACAACTCATCTTCCTTGCTTATCTTCGGGATGCGCGAGTTTACGAAATAACGATTTAACTTTCCTTTTCCTTAACGGGAAATCTACAAGACAAAGTAACATCATATGTATTGAATTATGAACTGTGTTTGCACCTAAGAACAGTTACGAAATGGTGAACATCTAAATGCCTCTGTCACGGACGGACATGGTTGAAAGAATAAAGAATATCTAGTGGTTCCTTCATAGAATATCTTCTGTAAGTCAGAGGCATGTAGTTTAGTTGAAGCTTATGCTGCTTAGGATTAAAGAGGTCTCAAGTTTAACACTCAAACTTTCCACACCCATTTTTACCTAACAAAATCATCCACAATCCTTCTTCATGATTCTTGTGCATGCCATAGACATTCCAAGAAATGATATAACCATCCAAGTTTAAAATTTTCCAGCCAAAAAAGGATGAAAATAAAGAAGGTTTTCTGTCTCCATATACAAGTTATAAATTGTACCTTATACCGATGAAGTGTGAACCTTTAGCCTTCGTGATGTCCTCTCAAGCTGTTGGAAGATGCTTAGAAGCAAACATATTTCCTATCAATTATAGGGAAAGTTAAACCATGCCTTCTGTTTTGGCTTCGTTACTTCAAATTAAAGTAAAACTTGAACTATGTAAACCCAACTGTTCATTCTCAGAGAAAGGAAGGGGAAAAAGCTTAAACCCAACCATGACTAATCTTTGAAGTTTCCACGCCAAGGTGGGTTACACTTGTTACCACCCAAGGCCTTGAAAATTATATCTACTTATATCTACTGAAGAAGAGCAGATTGCACCAAGACATTACATCTACCATTTTGGAATCCTTTGTGCATAGACCACTTGGACCAGGATACTAGCGTGATCATGAATCAAGTGGAGCTATGTATGTGAGGGAGAGAAATCTAGATGTAGGAACCCTAAAACGGAGCACAAATAAAATATAAACGAGTCAATAGATCAAGGAAATAAGTATGACATCAACAGATCAAGGAAAAATCTGGAAAGACATTCAACTGGGATGATTTCAGTCGTCTCCTTGTTGTCAGCCATAATTTCTTAGAAAACCCTTTAATTGATTGTTTTTTGTAAAGCATGATGGTCAATAAAATATTCACCATTACTTGATACCAAAAACTCATATAATGTCCAAAGAACAAGGAACTAACTCAAAAGAAATTCTCAAGATAATAAGAACAACAGTTACAAACAAACGAAACCCATATCTAATAACAGTCGGCGCAGGCTGTGCCTTGTACTTCGACGACAAGTAGAGCTGTCAACTCCCACCCAACAATTACATTAGTTTTGACGAAACCCAGAAAGGATTCTACTCGCTATCTCGATTGCATGAAACAAGGTCATCCCAGAAGTTGTGAGCACACACAGTACAACAAGCGCGATCATGCCAAAAGCCAAACTTGGCCTTGTACTCATCAAAAAGTTCTGCAGCACTCGTAGTGCTTCGCAAATATCCTCGTTGTAACTCATAAAATATTGCTTCTCCCACTCCATCCAATTCGGAGGTGAGTCCTGCTCCGTCTCTAACATCTTCATCTCCCTGATCCGCCACCGGAGCACGATCATGTCCTCATCCACCAGCCTGCCCCAGTAGTCTCGTCTTCCCGTTCCTCCACCGGCTGCCACAGTCAATAAGTTCACGCGTCGCGCCGGGCGTGGGGATGTCAAAGAAAACAGCCGGCAGGAACGTGTGGAGAATGAAGGGTTGGTTGATTCCATTGATGAAGAAGCAAGAGCAAGGGTATCGTCTTCCTAAGGAAAGAAACAAGGGAATCGGGCAATGCTTAGAAGCCAGTAAAATGATGTGATGACAGGGATACCTTTATATATAAGAGCTAAGAAGAATGACACATTGTTACGCCGCATCCAACCGGTCGTCTCCTTCACACGAACGAGCTCCTTCTCTATTATCATTATTATTATTTTAAGTGCTTTTTGTCCTAAAAGAGACGAGTTTCGCTAATGAAGCAATAATATTGATAGATTCCGTAACATTCCATTGAAGGAACTGCAGAAACAGTATATGCTCAGTGATCTACAAGTTGACATCCAGGTTCAAAGTTCAGACAAATAAAGGTGCGACATCTGCCTCGGCAAGAGTAACGACGGATAAGTATCCATTGCCTTTTCCACTGTCGATTTTCTTTTCCTTCTTTTTTGTTGTCTTCTTGGGTACTTGAGATCGAAAATCTTAGGTCGCGAAAACAATAGTCGTTTTGGACTTTGAGGAGTCGCAAACTGTTAAAACAAATTGGGGTTCATCATATCATTCTTTCATGAAAACCTATTAAGCTTATAGATCAAAAAATGATCTTCCATCTTTCAGTTTCTTTTTCTGCCACTTTCTCAGTGCCATATCACGTCGATATTTTTTCTGTCATGTCCGATCTTTCAAGAAGCCATCAGGCACGCGGAGAAGCTGACCCTAAAGTGGACAGAACGCAAAACACGGTACAATTTTGGAGGATTGGATCATAGGCATTTGACTATGAGGACTGCCCTATTTTCACGCGTGTGGGATCTTCTCCATGAACTTATCTCCAAATGCAATGTACCGTCTATGCTGACCGCCGTAAATTTGTTGCATCAGAATTATTGATTGGGATGTCTTGTCAGAATTAGCAGACAAGAGGAAGCTGGAGTGTAGAGGTTGGCGAGTCTAGTTTTGTAGTTCAGACAGAAAGTCGAAGCCATAGGAGCATTATTACGAGACTCGCTAATGTGGTTTCATTCGTTCCCTGATATAAGAGTGCCATGTGCAATGCTTGAGGCCACAGTTTACAATTGATGTGACAACATTTGTCGTTGCCTTTTATTTTTTTTTCTTTTTTATAAGCACAATTTAATATATGGCATTGGACATTATAAGATAGTTGATGGCAGCACTTTTTGAGATCGAGGATAGTTGGAAGATTTTGAATTTAATTTTCTTTTAAATGAATTGCAATGTTGGAAGATACTTAAACACAAATTTAAGTATACATGCCTTTAAAACTTTCCTTCTTGCATGGTGAATGAATTTGCTAATTCTTGAATGCCATCAGATAAATGTACAACATTTTCCCGTTGTGGGTCTGTTCCTGAAAGTTATATTGTCGTTGGCATAAAAAAACATGATTTTCCCATTCATTATGCCCCACAAAGCCTTGATAAGCACTACAAGCAATACCTTTATTAATTTTTTTTAAAGGTAAATGGGGAGCAAGGAGGTGATCTTGAGGAAGTCGGGATTTTAACACTTAAACCCAAAATCAGGTACTAGTAGCTTTACCACCAGTTTAGTGACTTGGGTTCAATTGTATTATATCATGTTTAAGCACTACAAAGCAATAAGAGCAAGGGATGTGAACCAAAAAAGTAGTGCCAATAGAAAAGTTAACTTCTAAGGTAAACATATGTATTTAAGACAATATTTTATACTAATTTTGCTAGTATTTGTGCATTATGTGAAATTAAGGCTTAAAAGTAACTTAGAAAAATTATAAATGAACAGGTGGATTGCAAGATAGATATAATTATATTAGGCAAACCATGTCATCTTCCATGTTAGGCGGTCAAACTAAAAAATCCACCACATTGGCTGCACGTGTATTCGACATGTCAACTCCCCCATCCAATCCACCCCAACCTCTCGTTTGTGTGCAAATCTGACCGAATGCTAGAGGACAATCCTTGGTTAGACTTACGGAATATCGTACGTAATCAATCTATATATTTATAGGTCGGATCGATTGTAATATACTAGAGAAAATACTGTAAAAATTTAGATTTTCGGTAATCTTTGGCACTCGCTTTCGAAGTAAGTTTGAACTCTAAAAATGATTTCAGAGAATTATAATTATAACTGTATTTAATCATCTTAGAATAGTATATAAATGTGATCAATGTTTTCCAACATTAGAACAAATAATATTAAATGTGAACTAATAAAGTGTTTAACACGATATTGACAAGACTTAGAAAGGTTTAAATGGAGGAGATCGTGGCACTAGAGTCCGGGTTGACGCTTTCAATCCACTACTAATGTCATTCAATTCAATATGCAAGTGATAATTTCGTTGTCAGTCATGAGAAATCGGTGTCTCTGTGGGTGATTATTGATTGCTAGAAGATCTTATACCAAGTAAAATTAGGTAGCAAGCCATTCTCAATTCTAGAACGCCTAGGAATGCAAAGATAGAAATGATAATCTGGAATGGAGATTTAAATTTACCTACAAATAAAAGATTTTCATGACATACACTTATAATCAAAATCCAAGTGCTACCCAAGTTTAATAATATGATAAAAGATAAACTTGTGTGGACTGTTTAGCTAATAAAAGGTACTCAATTAATTATGTTTGGAAAACCATTACTTCTCAGGGGTCTAAACTAGATTGGTGGTCTATAATTATAGGGTTCAAGTATACAATTTCTTACTAGTCTATATTACTCTAAATAGCTATAAAGAATTGATTGGTGACTTTAGTTTCTTGGAGCATCTAGAGATAAGAGTTGTTGCATATGTCACACGTCAAATGAGTTCAAGAATTACATCTTCATAAGGTGCTCATAATCAATAATGATATGAGAATCTTTAAACATTATGCTTAGTGTACAACCATCCTATCTTTCATGGTGTGCAGGAATTAGTTGTCATCTTCACCATGTGAATGGAAAGAATTTCAAGGCAAATATATTTAAATCTCTATTACTTCATTTGTGTTGTGCTCTCTCTCAGGAAAGAAATGATAAAACTTTAGAAATTGTTAGTTTAGAAGTTGTTAATCCTGAAGTTACTAAAAGGCCTATTTGAAATAAATTTATTAATGTAACAAAGATACTAAAAATAGCTTAAAACTTAAATATTTAATGTATTGAAAGATTAGATAATACTTTTTTTTATTTGACTTGATGTTTGTATTGGATCTTAACCTAACACTATATCCCTAGTCTTCTCATGTTCACTTATAGATTAGATATATAAATCCGTTTATTTTTTTAAAAAACAAATCTCTATTTTGTTGAGAAGCCTCTCAAACCGGCTCTATTCTCCTTGATGGCCTCCACTTGCTGCACCTTCGAAAGGTCGGTGTGAAAATAAGCAAAGCTAATCTTATGACATCATCTAGGTTTTACTTGAAAATTTGGTACTGCCATGTGCCCCTCCCTCGAAGTGACGGCAGCCCGCCATTGACACTTTGTTCCTGTCTTCGACTTGCTAAAAGTTAAAAGCCACTTGGGGTGGCAAACCTAATACTTAGGTCTTTGGATCCATCGTAACGCGTGAAATCGATCTTTGTCATCTTATAATTTTCAAGCCCTAAGATTGTAATTAGTCTCCTAAAACCTCATTTTCTTTCTTCAATGCATGATTAGGGTAGGCAATTACTTTGAATCGAGCCTACATTTCTATGTCGGTGGTGTTGATGACGAGACGGGATATGTCATTCACGGACCCCACGTTCGGGTGTGGCCCATCGCTAGCCCTTTAGGTACATTGAATGGTTCTTCCTAAACATTCTATTTTGGAAAGATCCTCCCCGATAAAACGAAACGTGTGGACTAGAGTTTCGGTACTTTGTTGGTGATAATCATTGTCATTTGGGGACAATAAATTAACAAAAAAAAAAAAAAAAAGATTTCCTAACTAACGTATAGAGATTATCCAAGATAGACAACCCAAAAAGCATAACTACAACTCAAACATAAGCAACAAAATACAGAGATAAGGTGGATGCTGAATCACATAGTGCCCTGGTCTGAACAAGATCCTCCTCCATGTCATAAGACCAATTGTAAGAAGGAAAAGCTAAATTGGTGAAAATATCGTTTTGTTTAGGATGATTCATTGTGATAAAAATAAAATAAAATAATTATTTCTTTTAACTCTTAAATTAAGTTTAATCACTTCTATCTAATTCAACCTTAAACCCAATATCATCTAACATATAAGAGTGTATGTAGGAAAAAAAATCTTGCAATAAAAATACAATTCTTTATAATAAAACTTAAATAAAAAAAATCCAATTCTTTACTAACTTTTATATTAGGTTATTAGGCCTTCTAACAATCATAGTAAAAGCAAAGTCAAACCAACGAGAGATCAAGAATGTTATTTACTAACATGGGTTTTACAATAAATATGTCCTGCTACGAACAGACATACAAGAAGAAACAACTTAAAAACCTAGGCTTATCTTGTTTAACGTCGTTGTACCGGTGTTTTTACGGAGTAATTCCTGCCCAGTTTTTGCACGGAAAAACAGTAAGGAAAGACAAAATAAGTTCAAAGTAGGCGCACTAAAAATGAAGATGCTTCCATGCTTCTCGCGCCAGATGAGTCATTATCAAGAGCTTCTTTCCGCCTACGACCGCTACAGAGAAACAGAAGAAAGTCTCTGTAGAATTCCAAGGGAAGTTTTGCCCTGAGCTATACAAGTGTTGCAGGTAGCTAGTAAAGTCAAAGTTCTTGAGATTCTAAGTTTGGGGCTTAGACTTCAGTACTTTACATCATATATAATCGTCTCCATCTTCTTTTTTCAAACTTGAAAGGAAGGGTGCCATTTCCATCAACGTTTACTGTTCTGGTGCCTGACCAACTTGTTTTCGTCACATCAATGAATGGCCAAAGATGTCAATGTAGACAATCCTGCATTTATATCTACTGGGTTTTCAAATGCAGGCGTTGTTTGTCCTTTATTGTTAAAATACTTTATTAAAAAAATCATTTGAGTGAAAAAATAACACCATTTCTGCGATCTTAAGACTTTAAGACTAACATGGTTGCAAGTTTTTTACTTGATCATCACCAGGGAGATATCTTCAATGCCACCAGGTTGTCAAGAACTACAGAGTGTGAATTTGAAATTCAAGGCAGAGCTCGTACATCTTTTTCTCTTATTTGGTCTTTCGGGATCATGTAAAGCCAGTTCTTTCCATGGACGATGTGACTCTCGATTTGACATGGGTGAGTAGGGAATATTGCACTGCCACGAACCCCCTCCACAATGCATGGCTGCGGCTATATATATCTTTGATGCCACACTCCTAATTTGCGGCAATGGTAGGTGCTCTAAGCTTCTTTTGTAAAAAGTTTTAAGTAAGTGAATAGTATTAGTTTTAGAATAAATTATTTGTAAAGATAATAACATATTAATGTTTAATGGTTAAAGTTAAAAGTAGGTAAAAGTTAAAAGTAAAGTTAAAGTTAAAGTTAAAGTTTCTTAGTTTTAGAAGAATAAAGTTTTAAATGAAAACAATCAAAAAAGTCAAAGAAGACTTTTTCGGTAAAAAATAAAAATATTTTACTAAAGAAATATGATGACAAAGGAAAGACTTGCAAATAACCACGGCAAGAATCCCAAATGCCATGAAGGTATTAAAAGACAAACTTGCAAATACCACGCAAGAATTCCATACGCCCTGATCAATATTCTACAATTGAAGATATTTAAAAATAAAAATAAAAACTTGCAAATACCACGGCAAGAATCCCAAATGCTACGATCAAATATTCTACAGTTGAAGGTATTAAAAGAAAAACTTGCAAATACCACGGCTAGATTTCTAAATGCCATGATCGAACGTTCCACAATTGAAGATGTTAAAAGAGTATTTGATAATCTACTTTATCAATCAAAGACCAATCCATAGATGACTCAACTACTTCTTTTAATAGCTACGGCAGTTGATTGTCTTATTTATTTTCATCATAGTTATAAAAAAAAAGATTAGATAATTCAATCACATTTTTGTATATATTAATTTTAATTCTTTTTAATCCCAGGAATATACTTGACATTTCACCTGCAGTTCCGTTAGCAATTTATCGGTAACAAAATTGATAGGAATCTGAAGGTTACAATATAATTCAACTTGGATTTAATATCTATTTAATAAAAAAATTGGCCTTAAAGTCAATAGCAAACATTGCTAAAAGCCTTAAACTACGTTCTATTTTTTATATCTTAAAGAAACCAAATATAAAAATAGTCAATTGGCTCCTAGAGAACAATTGCCCCAGATAGCACTACAAGTATTCGAATATAAAACATGTTCCAAGTATCCGAATAAATGCTAATCTTTGTCAGCATAAGAAAGTGAAAACGTGAGTTTTCTCAAATAAGAAGCTTTGATCCAATGTAAAAGCACACGGAACAGACTTTTCTTATGTTTTAAAAAAACAAACTCAAATTTGTAGGTTTTATCATTGATGTTTTTAAGAGATTGCAAACTTGTAAGGTAAGTAGTTTTTAGCTTTTTGAAGTGGGAAAGAGAGAAAAGTGTTCTCCACGGAACAGATTCTCGTCTCTTTCAAGTCTCCTTGGCCATACTTATCATGAGCCTTCATAAGAAAGTGGCGACAAGAATGTCACTGTCAGCGGAAATCTGTGTTCACCATGATTGGTTCTTATCGATGGGCTACATGTTCTTACTGCCTCCTCTTATACCACTTTGTAAGTATTGGGTTTATTGAGTACTTGTTAACTTATTAATAAAGACAAACATATGAACTCATGATCCCAAGCTGCAGAGAGGAAACAAGATTAAGTGGTTTATGCCGAACACACAGCACCCCCGGCCAGCAGTTCAGCGAACACCGGTACAAAAAGAAGAGGAACTTTAACTAGCGAAAATCAATAGAGTAAGGAAGAAGATGGAAGACAGCTCTGAAAAACCCATAAACTAAAAAGCTAGTGTTGCAAATGCAGCAGATTTAGCTGAAACCTGGGGGTTGTCAAAGAATATATAAGAAATCACCACAATAGAAACTACGCCTTCGTTTGTCTCCGTAGGGCCTCTTCTTATCAGAAAGTATGGTAGCTATCTACTTTTTCCGAACAAAAGAAGAGGACGGGTTGATCATGGACAGAATTCCAACCAATCCATCATAGGATGGCCTGTTTATCTTACAAACTATACTAAACGGATACATATATGCATCTGACAATAACAGTATTAGGTACACCCAGCTAAGATGGCTTTCACCACCTCTAAGGCATAAAACAAAACCGCCCCTGCAGAGATTGGCACACTCAAAAGAAGAAGCATAGCCATCCCTAACGCCAAACTTGGCCTCATGTTCATCAGATAAGTTTGCAACAGTCCAACTGCGGCGCAGACATCTTCATCATAGTGTCCACAGTATTTCTTCTCCCACTCCATCCAATTCGAAGGTGGCTTCTCACTGGTCTCTGACATCTGTAAATCCCTGATGCGCATTCGTAGCGTGATCATGTCCTCGTCCACAAGCTTGCCCTCATAATCTCTCCCGTTTCTTTCTCCCCTTGCATTGACGATCAGGCGACGAACCGGTTTCCTCCCGGAACGTGGTGCTAACCCAGTTAGCCGAAGTGGAAGCGTGGCCGGTGAAAAGATGGTCGCTTGCATCGGTGGAGATTCTAGCGTGCTCAAGCAAAGATTTGTTGTGAAGTGGAAGCTCTTCAGTTTTTCTGCCGAAGCAAGCATCAGAACCGGTACATATATAGACAACCATATGGGTTACGTATCAAAACCCCAAACCTTATCAGAGAAGTTTCGGTGGCCGAAACGTGTTGTATGCCAAGTGGCGTGCATCCTACAACGCGTAGAACTGTTCCCACATCGGCAAGACGTGGACGCGTGGACTATGCAGTTCTCTCTTTGCTTTATCTGATTGTGTTGCCGTGTGAGCCGGTTCACAGATTGTTGGCGACGGAAGCTTCGCTTAATTAAGAAGTAATACATTCGGCGAGGCTCCGACTTCAACGCTAAGAAACCAAAACCAAACACGTGAGACAACAAAAGAAACTTCACGATAATCGGCCGAAAAAAGGATCCCGTTAACAAATAGGAAAAATGGTCACATCGACGATGATTATCCCGGACGTCCTTGGAAGTTGCGTTGAAAGACTAGTGAAGTTCGACACAACATCGCCGAAGTAGGTAAATGGGGTCGTTTTCCGCCGTTCTTTCTCGGACGAAGTAGGAACAGAAGCGCAAGGTGTCTCGAGACGATTGTATAACATTAGTTTTGGGCTAGTGGAGGAGCAGAGAAGCAGGTAAGAAGCCACTGACTTTAAGCCAACTGACATAAAAAGGATCTAGATTCTGTCCAATAGTGGAGAGCTCCATTATGGAGCATTTGTCTTTTTTAGGTAATTACCATGTACTAATCATTACTTTTTCTAAGTTATTTCGAAGGAAAGTAAGGCTCTAGAGCCCATTCGCACAGACTTTGTGAATGACGTCCAGAGCAACATGGTAATTACCTAAAAAAGATAAGGAATAGTTTGAAGAGGTCATTCCGGGTCTTACGGCATATATGCTTGTCTTATATTGAGAAAATAATTGGGTGCGGAGGTCTTAAAAGTATATGGGTAACTCTATGTTTAGGTCTGCCTTTTAATAAAGAAAGGCAAGTTCGTAACAGTAGTATTAAAGCCAACTCAATATATCAATCAAGGGTGGGTCTCAATATACTAATTAGTTTTGTAGTATGTTTAACACATTTGTCTCCCAATAAGAAAATAATTGATCGACCAAGTTTTAAAAGTGGATGAATGGCTCTACTTTTTAAGCTAGCCTTTTGAAAAATGAGGTCAATATGTGACATAAAGACTTTGTCTAAAAGATTGGGTTCAATTGATATTTTTCTTTTCTTTTATCAGTATTTGTTAAAAATAAGAAATATATACATATTTTCATCCTCTTTATCAATATAGTATCTTGAAAACTATAGTTGATTTGTCAACCATTTTAAAGAATAAAAAAAGGACTTTCGAAAAAGTATTAATGCCGACAAGTTTTCAAATGTGGTTAAAAAAAAATTCATAAGGTGTTTTCGAAACATAAATGAAAAGATTGATACCAACTATTTTGCAGGTATGAAGTAAAATATTTTCCACAAGAAATATAACAAAAGATTAAAATTTTAATTAGAAACTAAGAAAATTAGAAATGGTGTTCCGTCAATCTTTCAATCTGTTTCATTTGGCAAAGATTCCAGTTGTCATTATTATTTTCAACCTTCATCATTTCGTATCTTTATTCTTTTTCTCTTTTGACTTTTATACTAAGCAGGTGAATTACCTTGTCACTTAAACTTTAACTCAAAGTTTGGATTTGAGTTAAAAATCCTATTACAAAACCAAAGACTATAAAAGCAAAGCCAATTGATGCTTTCACAAAATAACTCTTTTATCTCTCTTAAAACATTCTAATGATGTTTTCAGATAAGTGATAGATGTTTATGCCTTGATTCTTTGCCCATTTAAAGGCTCATTATGTTTGTTTGTATAATTTGCTTTTAGTACCAATTCAATTAGGAAGTTATCTCTTATTAAATGTAATTTGTTCAATATTCATATCATAGTATTGGGTATTAAAGTTGTTAATGTCCCATTGATGTAACAATATTGTTACATGCTCAGCTTATTCAAAACCCCAATGGAAGAGATTTAAACCTTTTAGAAGCTCTATCTAATCTTTATCTTTTAAGAATTTTATCTTATCTTTCTTTTTCCAGACTTCATATTTTATATGTTTATAGATCATATGACAAATTCCGCCCTTTCAGCTAAATCCTTGTCCTCAAAAGTTAGTATTACAAAATACATATCTCCTATTACTAAATCCGGCAGTCTTTCCCCATGGATAAAAACGGTCTGCCAGTGAGTTGGACAACACTTGCGAAATCTCTCGTTCAAGTCTTCCTTACCATCTTAACTAATTTGACACTTTGATACCCAATTAAACATGCTAATGCTTGATATAGTCATGAGTTTGATGTTGATGGATGACATCGTCCCAATGGAATTTTTGAAGTTTTATTTTAAAGTTAACACCGAATCTATTCCCATGTTGAATTTTGTATCAACAGCTCATCCTAGTATGATTTCCGTGGTACTTATTCCTTCCCAATATATTATTTTAATGAACTGATGATTAAAAGGATAGAGGGTCAAGCCATTCAAAGAACATCAACACAATCAATTCAAAGAATCTTCTCGTTTCCCCGTTTAAAAATTGAGGGAAAACGACACATAAACAACTGTACAAACATTTGACTTCCTAAATAACTACAGCAACCGCATTAACCGTGATGAACGGCAGAAACTACGGCGTTCGCCACCTCCATCACGCGAAGCGCGATCATGATCGTCGACGCCGGGACACTCACCGTGATGAGGGCAAGCATTCCAAGAGCCAAACCAGGCCTGGTGTTCATCAAACACGATTGTAGCAATCCCACCAGTTGACAAATATATTCATCGTAGCACGTGTAGTAGCGCTTCTCCCATTCCATCCACTCCGCCGGAGGCTCGTAGTTCCTCTCGATCATTTTCATCTCGTGAATGCGTTTCCTCAAGAAGATCATGCTTTCATCGACCGAGCATCCTCGATACTCCGGCTCCGACGAGTCTCTTCTCGCCGCGAAAACCTTGGCACCTGATCTTCGCCCACGCAGGATTCTCGTCGGTGGAGGAGGGAGAATTGAGCTACACAGAGAAATTGCTTCCATGGCTGAACAAAGGGATCGGTATCCTTATCTGACAAATTGGGAAAAAACAATGAAGGAGGAAGAAATCTTAAAGAGGAAAGATGGATGAAGAGGGAAGGCCCCCGCAATCGCTTTTATAGAAGGAGGACGTAAGATATAAGATATGGGAAGCTTCGTTTGGTGATGGACGCGTGACATTTCTCCGCTTCTCGGCGGCTTCTCGAATAATGATATTCGGCGTATATAATAAAACTTGGTTTATTAACGGCTTTTTCCTTATGGAAAGGTCGGCGCTTAGCCGTTGACAAAGTAAAAGTTGGGACCGTTTAGAACAAGTTTGGGGACTGTGCCTTATAATAGTGGTAGTTTGTGCAGGCTCAGCGCAGAATCTTGCGTGATGCGAGGGAATTAGCATTTTGTAAGAACGTGAATCTCATACGCGTCGCCGCCCAAGCACGTTGGAACGCCACATGACTGCCACGCACCTGGGGCTAAGCGCTAAGCGCTAAGCGTCCTTCAGATACTATGGTGCAAAGACAAGGCCGGCACCGACTTTTTGGTGGAAACCCGAATATTTAATGCCCAAAACCATTAAACATATTTTGATATGTCTTTTGGGCTCTTGGCTAACATCAAGTACAGAAGATCCATTGCAATGTCACAGGCCTATTTTGGGTTTTGGGTATTTTGTAGAGTGGGCTTGGGTTTTATCCAGCCCGAGGCCATTTAGAAGATTCTAGGGGCATTTTGGCCATGTGGTAATCTTCTTAAACGAGGAAACCATCCTTTGGAAGGAAGCTTTTGTAATCTGTTTGTTGAGAAAGGAATCCATGGGTGTTGTGTCCCTTAGGATGCTTATGTGCCATTTCCATTATGATGTGGGTGTACTATGTCGACTCTAATGCGTGAAAGATGGCTCCAACAAATCTAAATCATCCCCACTCAAACCAAGATTAGATTGGGATCTTGGAAGACTGTGACATGCTATTACCACAAGACCTTAATCACAAAGTTTTTCACTATGATCAAGTGGGATGTGAAACACAACTCAGCCACATAGATTGGGCTCTATCAGCACACAATAAAGGAGAGCTAATTAAAAAGTGTAATTATAATATATAAACACCCGACTCAGTTAAAAGTAAGTACTATTTGATCTTACGATTTTAAGTTTAACACCAAATATGTATGTGATTGTATATGTTAAAAAGAAGAAAAATGCTATAATACATATTAGATGCAATTTTAATAGCCCTAAACGCATGGTTCTCCTATTGGCAAATTAAGGCAGCTTGCCATAAGGATTTACATGACATATAATAGTAAAGTCACGTGTCCGACTGGAATGTATATCCCAGTATTCTAGCCCCGTGCACAAATGTTCGATGAAAAATCACTTCCATTGTCTTTGCTGCTCGACGGGTAGTTTTGGCTCAAGGGCAGAGGGATGGGGACATTCCAAATAGAGAAATCCCCCTCATGAGGCATGACCCTCAAACAGAATGTACAATTCTTGAGGTTAAAACCAGTATGTATCGTCACAAACATAAATTGAAAAGAATAGGAAGATACATGTGCAACACGCATATAACAACCAGATGATAAGAAGAAAGAGTCCAGATTTTTGGGCAAAAGAAGTGAACCACATATTAGGTTGTGGAAGATTTTCAACTTCATCAGTCGTCATAGGAGGAATGAGGAGCCGCTGTACATCCAGGATCAAAGTGATCTTCAGACCCACAGCAATGCCAGTACTGAAAAACTTGGCCAGAGTCAGGAGTATCCATAGTCCCTCCTGCGTACACGCTCTCAAACTTTCTCTTCGTTTCTCCTGAAGGAGTAGGGGACGAAAACAGATAACAATTAAAAGTGAACACGTAAAATATCAACACAACTTGGGTGGTACAAAGAACTATTATCTCTGATGCCTGGCCAAAGAAGAGACCCAGAACTCAGCGCTTATTCTGGGTATACTCAAAATAGGGAGCGGTGGAGGTGGAGGAGAAGGAGAAGGAGAAGATAGCTCTTATTTTATTTTATTTTTCAGTTGGCACAATGCTAAACAAAGGGAGTAAGATTCATTCTAAGCCCAAAAAGCATTATCAAGCTTCCTTAAACAGTCCAAGAAACTGGTCTTATGGGGCAACTCCAAACTTCATACGGAGCTTAATACATTAAGCGTCTTTAAGTATTGCAAATGGGAATTTGAACCAGTGCACTAAAAGGGCCGGGTCCAGCAAAGCACAATGGCTTCCTGAAACCTGGGCCTTAAACAGACCAAGAAACTGGTATTATGGGGCAACTCCAAACCTCATATAGAGCTTAATAAATTGCATGTCTTTAAGTCTTGCAAATGGGAACTTGAACTAGTGTAATTAGAAGGCCCAGGTTAGCAAAGCACAACGGTTTCCTGCGGACTAGGCACGAAGTACAGAGAAAAAGCAGGCAACTAACTGAACTGAACTAAACTAACATTTGTTAAACAGGATGGTCGAAAACCTCTTCGAGGATCACTGATAACGTATGATAAAAAAACAATGTTGGAGAAAACAAAACGGCAATGATTCATCCAATTAGCTCAAATGGTTAATGAGTTGAATGAACGGATAAAGGTTGTCTGAATCCAATGTCCAGTTGGTTTAAACAAAGTCGTTTGAGTCTGCTTTTTGATGTTTCCACCCCAAAAAACCAGCCCAAAAACCATCTTCTTAAACAAGAAGGGGCAGATGATTTGACAGGGTCAGAAAAGAAAAAGAACCAGCATGTTAGGAGTCCGAACACCATATCGGACGTCCTTCTACAAAGCGGGGCAGATCGGAGCACGGGTTTCTATGAACGAGCAGGCAAGTAAGGGGGCCTGCAAAAATCCACCCCCTAACCTCATCCGCATGCGCTATGGCTGCGCCGTTTCCTTCGAACTCGTAATGAATTTTCTAATACCACTCATGAACTTACCTTTCCATTGGACTAAATAGAATACCTACTAGACTAAACGAATTTACTGAGAAGTTATCAGTTAAATCAGAATTGGTACTTCCATACAGTAATAATCATTCAGCAGACAGAGAAATGTATGCTCAGATTCTATAACTTGAAAAACATTCAACAACACCAGAATTAATGCTATTCACAACAACATTCAAACACTTCTTGTGCAAGAAAACGAAGTCACGAAAAGCGAAATAAATAATTGAATGCCATACCCCCAAAGTGAGCTGTGTGGAAGCGGCAGGCGCGAGGATGATTAAGAGTGGGATCGTACTGGGTCTTGCAATTCTTGCACGTTCTTAGAGTTACACTGTCATTCGATTTCGCCGAACATCGGATTGCCCGGAATAGCGGCGACCCGGAGCTCGGCTTCGACGTTGCTATTCGCGGGAATCGAGGAACAAGCGGTGGGCTGTGACAGAAGAGGAGCAGGCAAGCCTGCGACTGAGAAAGAGCTAGAGCCATGGGAATCGCAAAATGCCCAAAAATCCTCGCGTTTTCTTTTTCTTCACTTGCCTAAATAGTGTATTTTGAGGAGCCGAGGAACAGGAAAGGGTGAGGGAGTGTAAGTAGTTAAACATCCTGGTACAACATTGTTTCATTTCAGGGGAATTTCTAGGCCAATCCTAAATTAGATGGGTCGATTCTAATCAGTGAATGAACTATGAAAGAGTAAAATCCATTCCAATGTGGAAGAAAATCTAAACTATAACACTAAAATCTTTTAATCCTCCACAATTGAATTTAATAGTCCACTTTTTCTTTCTCCCTTTTTTCTGTTTTTAAGAAACTGAAAGTATGAGGAAATGGAGTTTATATAATAAGCATATTATATGCAATTTTCACGACTAATTCAAAAAGACGCAGGTAGGATATAAAAACATAGGATTACACTTGCAATTCCTACGGAATTTACAACAGTTGCATGCCAGTTGATATTACAAACTGCAAATCTCAGGTCGAAATGGTTGTAGAAGTTGCTTGTATTACAAACTTGTATCTTTCAAGGCGATGGTAATATGACAAGTGCGCCTCCTCACCGCATAAGCTCTTCCTCGAGCTTGAGGTCTTGGTTTCTTCCTCGTCTTGCCCTCATTAACTTCAACTCTACTAACTACTAAGCTCGCTTGGTCCAGACCCAAGTTGTTACGGGCATTTGCAGCTGCAGAGTAAATCAATTGAAGAAGCGGCTCACATGCTCTGTAAGGCATGAGTTCTAGGATCATAAGTGACTCCTCATAGGATCTTCCCCGTATCTGATCAACTGCCCTTCGCACTTTGTTAGCGGACATTGGTATGTGTCGAGCAATTGCATATGCTTCTGCAGAAGTGGTCTGCTCTCTGTCGTTGGTCGTCACCACCCCTGCAGTGTTATATAACCAAATGAAACTGTTTTGCTCAGAAGTGCATTAGCTTTTGACTAGGTTTTCCATGACATTTCCATTAGATCAATCAATTTGGTTTTCAAAACACAACTGCATGAATGAAGAAATGGGTCAAAAAACCGAAACATTTGAATCATGTCTTTAACATTCTAAGAAACATGCTCCATAGCTATCTCTTGTAGTAATCATGTTTTCCTCAGTTTAAGGTCGGAATCCAACACTTCCGTTTCATCTCATTGAAGAACTTGAAGGAGTACTTTCATCCTCCCTTGTTAGCAAAAATTTCCCAAGCAACAACCCAAGGAATTGTCATTACTTCGTACAAATGTGTTTTTCACCCGACTAGCTTGTCTTTATTCTCTCTCTTTTCTAATAAATGATCACTTGCTTTTATCACGCATAATTTCTTTGATGTCACATCATTAGAAAGCTCCAAAGTCCAATAAGCAAGTGAATGCAGATAATGTAAAATTAGGTTGGAAAATTTAAAGAAGGTAGCAGTCAATAAATTAAACTTCAAAGAGCAGTTCATATCACTTAAGCCTTCTTGACGCAGTTTTTTAAAATTTGTTGGAAAAGAAATTGACTTTTACACTTTCAGACTCATCATTGTACACATGAGAAATAATCTTTTGAGCGGGTCAAACTTCTTTACTTCAAAGAGATTTGGACTTCACATCATCGCATCAAAGAGAAAAGATAATGAATCATCTCTTGGCTGCATGCATGAATTGGGTTACCTACCGGTTTGCAGGTTCATCATCATCATCATTTTCCTTTCAAAATGTCATAGACAATTGAACACAGGTCTAGCAACATTTCAAACAAAGGATATGAACACCTTTCCTTCAGTTTCGGTCACCTCTTGTTAATTCAACTAAACAGAGCAGTTTTTACTGTGAAATTTTAACAAATTATTGTTTTTGACATTTGAACAAATAGGACATGAACAGACAGCTATCATGTAGATCTGTTAAGTAATCCCCATCACAGCAGAGTAAATTTTCTGTTGTTCAATTTACACTAATCTCTAAATTCTCGTTGGGATGGAAAACTATCAATCATTCATCTGTTGACATCCACCACAAGGGTATAAATTCACAGTAGCTAGACTGGATATCATCTAACCCCCTTCGTGACTTCACTCACCATTCAGCTTCAATCTCCAATCTCACATGAAATTCCTATCATGAGACCTCCATTGAGGGTCACAGCCCAGCTGTTCATCATGTCCAAATGGTTTGTATCCCCAGAAGGGCATGCCCAAAAAAATTATTTCCATTTATTAAGAATGATTTACATTAGAGTTTCTTCAGGGCATCATCACCTAAAGAAGACAGGTCGTGTGGTAACTTGTCCTTAGAAAAATTGGGCATAAGAAACAAACAGGCTGTAGACCGGTGTGTTCAAAAGACTTCACTACTGTATTTGCCCCATAACCAGTGGCACAAGTCGAGAAATGCACAAATCTTGAAAGAAGCAATCAATACTTAGACATTACAAACTTCCAAGGAAATCAAAATGCCAAAAAAACAAATAGAGTTGCTTATCATGAATGGAAGGCATAAAGGTTAGAGCCCATATGATTCTAAATTTTTGATACAGAAACAGAAGACATAAAACAGGGAAAGTTACATAAAATTATTCTTTATAATTAGCATGTTTTAAGAGAACATCAAACTGATTTCCTGCCTGAGCCGCTTAAACATTAAAGGAAGAACAAAAGTAAAAACTACTTTTGACACACTGACTGAGGTTTGTAAATTAATGTTGTTTCCCATTTCTTTTCTATTTCCAGGTAACAAAGATTGACGAAAAAACACTCAGCTTCAGTTGTTCCATCTCTCTCTGCAATGGCTAGACTCTTGATTAGAGATAGTCCAAAACTGAAGTCTTTTTTCTCGATTTTAGCACTTACAGCAAAGTACATACATTGTCAAACAACCACAATTTTATTTACCAACTGAACAAAAACCATCCACCAGAAATTCTCAGGAAGACACAATAGAAGCATACGAACTCATTAAGCTCTCAGCCTTAGCAAACTGTCAGGGGCTAATGGACGTACCTTCAGCTTCAGCAGAGCCACTAACTCGAGGGCGAGTAATCACAGGGCCGTGTTGAGTTTTGGAACCCAAACAAGTTTTGAGGGTCACTTGGTCACTAGGCGTCCCCGGGAACCGAATGGCCGAAAACCGCAGCGAACCTATGCCCGACTCCGACATGGGAGCTCCATGCAATGGCGGAGCGAACCGAGGGGTTCGATGGAGGACCGGCAAGCGCGCCAGCGGTTGGGGAAGCGTAAGAGCCATGGCCCAGCTGAGCGGAGCTATGAGTGTGAGCTATGGCAGGGATAGGGTTTGGATGATGAGGACCTGAGATGAAGTGTCAGCATAGCGGATAGTGATAAAACACAACATAGAGCTAACGGTTCAGAGAAGAGAGAGTGAGTTCGGGTTAAACCCGAATCCAGATCCGAATTTTAGGATCTGGAATAAAAGCAAAAAAAGAAAATTATAAATTTACAAATTCTGTTTCAGTTAGTTACAAATTTTCAAAATTTAAAAGAAAAATGTTTTGTTTAAAACGAACTAACTGTCTCCTTCATAGTGGTCTTCCCCCTTTCATTCTCTGCAACTGATTCCAAATCCCTAGACTTCAATTTAGTTCTGCGAGCGAAGAAAATGTCAAAGAGCAACGAAGAAGAGCCCAGCACTGCTCCACAGTCGGAGAGGTGGTACAATTTAGAGCTAGGACCCTCTTTCAAGGATCGCCAGCCCGCTTCCAAGTTCTGCACTTTGCGTTGTAAGTCTCTCCATTTTCAATGAAACCTATTTCGACGGTTCTGTTTGGTTACTAAGAAAGGAAAAATAAAGTTTTGGGAGTTCTGTGGGTTGTCTATGTTTGGTTGGGTTTAAGTTATGAGAAATTTTGGCTCTTTTAACTCATTTGGACTGGACAGTTGTATTACGGGGGGTGGTGTTTCTTTAACATCCCCTGGCTCTTGAAATTTTTTCGAGTTCATGATGCTTCTGCCATGTCGAGTTTGTTTGGTAAGAAATGTTTTCGCGGAGATAAAGGAGGAAGACTTCGAATGTTAACGAACTAGGTATTTATAAGATTCGTTACAGGTATTTAACAAATTTTCTTCTTGAAACACGTCTGGGTGCAAACAAATGGAGGTTTTGTTGTGAAATTTGTTCGATTGTGGGGAAAATGAGGTGAAAGAGAAAGGACCAAAAAAAAAAAAAAGAAGCTTTGGATCCTTTTATTTATTGCTCAGTCTATTTTGGGAAAAGAGTGTCAACAGAATTTGGCCTAAATTGCTCCATAATCTTCTCATCAATCAGCTTCCAGATTGAAGTGTATCAAAAAGTGATGATTTCCCTTCTTTTTTTGGTTGTTCTGCCAGATGAATTTAAACCAGCTTCTATTGATAAGAGCCAGCCTGGGTCACTCCATAAGAAGGACAACAGAGTTACTGTCGAATTTCAAAATAACCAACAAGGGAAACCCAAGGTGAAGTTTGAGGGTATGAGCGAGGATTACAAGGAGAATGATGCCATCTTGTTCTTCGATGGTCAGACCTTTCAGCTGGAGCGGTTGCACAGGGCAGTGAAGCGGCTGAGGCATGTCCGGCTGCCTGGTGAGTCTATGGTTGCAGGCTACCTCTGCTTCAACTGCTTCAGTTGTAGCAGCTGCAGGATCTAATTCACCTGCACCGGATAAAGGAACAAAAGTTCAGTCTTTGAACAAAGGCGTAGTTCATCAGGTACTGATGGTACCAGTGACCGTTGTTTCATGCATAAAACCATTAAAAGAGGGAATAATCATCGGATTAACTCTTCTCTATGCAAATAGAAAATTGCTACTCTTATTTTGGATTGTTATGTGTGCATGTGTGTTATGTTAAAAGAAAGTAGTAAGAACAGGAGAAAGGGAGCATATAGGTATATTGTTCAAGTGTAATGAATTAATATCAAATGTCTAGAACATTAATATGCATTAAAAAGGGGAGCATATAGGTTTAAGTAAAAATTAGATTAAACTAATTGGGTGGATCAAATTTCAAGAGAGCCATTTGAAATTGTTCAAAAAATTAATGAACTGGGTATGAATTTTAAAAATAAGATTGATCTTGAGCTCAATTTCTGTCTGACCTCGACAGCAAAGTATCTAAATAAAGTTTAAACATGTGAGCTGTGACTTGGCGCAACTAGTCCCAACTCAGCCTATTTACCTTCTTTAAATTTTGGAAATGGGTGGAATGGGGGTTGGCCAAGAAGTGAAAGATGGTTCATATCTAGGTGCTGGCACGAGCTTAGATGGTTTTAGTTGACAAAAGGGGACTTGAGAGGCGATTGAAATAGACTTGGTTGGTTGGGTCTTAAATTAAACTCAACCTAAGCAGCATACTCAGTTGTGCATGCATATCTATGTGCTGGGAGACAAAGGATATTTATAGTAAGTGATATTGTAGAGCTCAGATGACGTTCAAGAATCTATTAAATTTACTTGTTTGATTCTTAGTTTCCAGTAGTTCTGTGGTGTTATTATGCGGCTTCTGATGGATTACTCTTCAGATTGATGTTATTGACTGTCTTTACCTAGTTTTAATGGTCCCATCCTAAACAGGATCAATTGCACCCTGACCTATAAACCTGCTTATGGTGCCATATTTTTGGTGCTTGTAACAAGCAAACGCTGCAGACCTGCATAGTAGATTGTCTATTAGTTGTCGGGCAGGATGTTAGTTCTATGGATAGGTAAACCAAACTTGTCTTTGAGGATTAACCCAAAATACCAAACGGAGCATACTCTACTTTAGAAATTACTTTGCAGGTTGACTCATGTCATGGATTGAAATTCCTTCAGTCCCTAGCTAATCCATGACATGAATGAGGCTAGCTGCCTACTTGCGTACAGTTTAAAATGGATGTGGCACGGGAGACTAGGACATACTGGTTTTAAATTGATTGAAAAACTCTCCAAAAAAAATCTTGGTATAGGCTTGCCTAAGATAAAATTCATGTGCCAAAGGAAAACAAATGAAATAGTAGTTTTGAATCATGAACAGTAATTTCCACTTCAAAACGTTTACAACCACTACAAATGAACTTATTTGGCCCCATGAGGACATCTAGTTTAGAATATATTTTAGTTATTGTAGATGATTTCTCTAGGTTTACATGGATTTTCTTTAATTTGTTCTGTAAACTAAGTAATGCTTTTGTTTGGATTATTGACATTGGGAGATTGACTTACATGCTTACTGCACACTTCGCTATAAACACTCGCTTGCATGAAACACATGATATCTGGTTTGATTATGATGAGATCTCTTGCTGATTTGAAATGCCCCAAGTATTCTAAGTGGAAAGGGAAGCTTGAAAAGTTTTTACATTTCTTTGGCATTGCATTCCTTCTGTTACCGAGAGTTCCTCTTCGATTTAATTAATGAGCCATATTCCTCTTGTATTTACTGTACAGGCTGGGGTTGAAAGAATTGATGTTGGTAACTCAGAAATTTCAGGTATTTCCTGTTTCTTCTTATAATGCTTACTTTCCTCTTTGCTTGTGGACAAAATTTCAATGTGCTGTAGCCTAGAAGATGATCTTTTATTCTGCATGTATAGAATCGGGCCCAAGACTGTTGTAGATTGGTTTAGAAAAATAAGCGTTGTTGTCTGTGTCCTTTATAACTCCACTAAATATGAAATCTGAAGTGTTTTGGGAATTGATATGGATTGCATATCTGCCCAAAGTTACAAAGAATGACAGCTATTCATTCCTGCGCATTTTTGAAATCAAACTATTTGGTAAATGGATGCAGGTATGAACAATAATTCGTGGAGAAATTGTGTTGCAATTATATTCACCAGAATCTCATTTCCAAGCAATTTTAGTCTCATCTATGGCTTCTTTTATCTACATTAATCTGCTCAATGGCCGTTTTGCTTTCTCAAGTAAACATGGATATGTTTTCTCATTTAGTATACGATGACCATGTGATTTATCCTCCTAACCTATAGGTGCAAAAGCCAATGAAGAGAAGGATCGGGATTATCCACCATCAAATCCAAATCCATCATCTGCTTCACCCAATCCCAAGGATTCTGAGCAGGAGGAACACGTAGACATTGTCAATGATGATGATGATGACGATGATGGTGGTGATTGTGGACCTCAAAAAGAAAATCTTAGTAATCCGGAACTGAACACAGGGCTTGACATTAATTTACCGCATCCAGCCGAGATGGATGATGAGATTGCTGAAGTAGATGTAAGTGATGATGAAACAGATAAAGGCCCTAACGCTGCAGAAGCCCTGAGAGCTCAAGTGAATGCGGAGGCGAGAGAGGAGCAGACTTCAAGCATGAGCAGCAGCAGTGGGAGCGACAGTAGCGGAAGCGGAAGCGGTAGTGGAAGTAGAAGCGGAAGTGGTAGTAGTAGCTCCGATAGTGAAAGCAGCGACGCAGATTCAGTAAACTCCATCTAATAACGCCAACAACGTGGTTTATTGAAACTGAAATGAAGTTTCTTATTCGCTTGCCATTTCAGAGATCAGGGAACTCAAAAATCTGAGCTTGATGTCTTTGTAAATTATGCGTATTAGACTTAATTATGAGTAGAATCAAGATTAGGATGTCTTTTAGCCTTTGAAATGTACAGTGTATTATTTTCTTGTTAATTTAATTGATTTAGTAAATCTGGCTTCTTTTTATTTTTATTTTTATTTTTTTATCAATCTATAAACTTAGATATGCTACTCTATATGCTTTATTAAGTAATGGTCCAATAATTATGATTATGAGAAAAGACTGTTTTGATATATATATAAAAAAGAACTATACATATTTTAGATTCCATATATAATTTTTATGAATTCAGTTTCAGCTTGCATAAACTAATTATTTTCTATATGATTGTAATGGATAATGTCTCAGAATATTCTGATTCATCGCCAACAACTATATTGGAATAATTCGCAGTATAAAAATGATAATGGTAAATTTTAAACTCTAATTGGTCGAGGATATAATAATTTGCTACATTAAAAAACTAATTAATCAAATATATTATAATTTACTTAAATCTTAAAATGCATATCCTTTTAATATCATAATATATTTAGTTTTTGATGCTTTATCCCATGATTAAGCAAAGGCTTCACTTGGTTTTGATTTAACGACGTCGTAACCACCTGCGCTGGAGGCTGCAACGATCCCATTTTTCCACCAGAGTTTCTGAGCAAAGCTAGGAAGAGGACGAAACGAAAGGGTGTGAGAATCATCTAATCAGAAAGCGAAACGGAGAAGCATGGAGATGAGTTTGACGTGTGCGGCCTCACCTTCAAGGTCTTTGGGTTTCAACCATGGTGCTTTACTCCCACAGTTTAAGAAGTTCACCACAGGTCTTAGAAATGGTAGTGATGATGGGAAAAGAGGAATAAGAAAACCAGTGTCTACAATTAAGGCTTTGAAAAGCTCGTCCTCCAAGCAGACCTTATCGAGCAACTGGGACCTGTCCCAAGGTTACTCTGCAACCGCAGCTCCAGCGCTACCTAGATTCGAGGACCTCGACATCACCAACATGTTGCTCCGTCAGAGGATTGTTTTTTTGGGTTCACAGGTCTCGTTCTCTCTGTCTCACTAGAATCGTGAAAGTTGGATTTCTATTGTATATTTTTTTCCCCTTTTGGGATTAGTTTTGGGTTCTGAGACGAGTTTTGTTCATAGTTGGTCGTTGGCGTTATGTTTCTTCTCTTGAGTTGTAGGGCAGTGATTCTAGATGTGTTAGTGGGCATTCTATTGGATAGCTGACTGTTTTGGCTCAAACATTGGGTCGAAGACATGCGTTTTTACGCTGCTTGTTTATTTATGCATTTGCTTTTAGCTTACATGAATTTTCTGACTAAAAAGGTTAAGTTCTGTTGATTATTATCTATTTAGTTCATTAGTGTAAAACTGCCGGTAGTCTATGCGTTTGATTCCCCGAATTGTGTTCCCTGTTAAATTTTCTTTATGATAGAGGTGACTATGCATATCAGATGACTCTACAGAATTTGCTCTATCATAGTCGAGTCGTTATGAAAGATAAACCCCTCCCCTTGCTAATCCATCCCTTTCCTATATCCCCCAATCTGAAAAGGAAAAAGATTGCCCCGAAAGTTTTAAAATAATTTTTTTTTTCTCTTGAATGGTGGCAGGTGGATGACATGACAGCAGATTTAATCATTACCCAGCTTTTGTTTCTGGATGCTGAAGACCCAACGAAGGACATTAAATTGTTTATTAATTCACCTGGTGGCTCTATTACTGCTGGTATGTCTGAAATTTTGCTCTGGGGCTGATTCTTCCATAAATGATGATTGTTGTTGCACTCGTCATATTTTTTATGTATTAGAGCTAACACTGAGGGTGGGGAAAGAAATGAGATGTTTGACAAGATTGTTGGTTATGCTGTACTGTCATTACTAAAGAATGTGCTTCAAAGGACTTTTTGAGGCAATTAAAAAGAAGAGAAGCAGTCTCAATTGAATAATTTTTCACTAATGTAAAGGGAGTAATTGTTAATTATGAAGCAAATAGCCATGGACTATGTTATATTTGGTTCATTTCAACAAAGCTTTATCTGGGAAGTGGTTGTGGTGATATGGTGAGAATGGAGATGTCTTTGGAGGTAGGTTGTAAATGGGAACCGTGGAATTTGATGGGATCAACGGTGTTTAAGTGATTTTGGAAGTCTATTAGGGGTAGGGTGGTGATGTTTTTTCAATTTGCTTTGTATGGCGTAGGACACATTACTTAGACCTTGTTTTTGCATAACTTATTCATATAGAGATGACCTGTTGAAGGATGCCTATTCGAGATTGCTTCACATTGTTGGTGATAGAATCAATTGTGGAAGCTAATACAAATTGGTTGAAATGGACTATAGTTGGTCTTGAGTGTGCATGAGGGCACTAATTGACATCCAGAGATAATGACCTTGTCAAATAAAGTTTGTATGATGGAGCACTAAAGAAAGAAGAGAACCTATATTTTCCTGTCAAAACGTATGCATGCTAAAGTATTGTCTAAAAAGCGTAGTGATTAGACTGTGAAGTTATTATTTGTGTTGTTTGTTTTGTGAACTAGGTTCTTTTTAAAAGGTCGTGCCATCTCTAGCGTAGAGGATGTTTGGAAGGGTTACTGTGGCTATGTTTAGTAGCATGTTTGGAAAATAGTTTCTCTTCTAAAATAGTCAAACAGCAATTTCATTTCTTCTTTGAGTTGAGAAATCTGAATTCTATACCTGAGATAACAAGTGGATATCCATTTTACTACCAATTCTGTCTATCTATCTCTATGCCATCTGATTGACCAGAGCAATAGAGCTATTTATTGGATTAGTAAGTTGCTCAATATGTTGAATGTTCCACCAAACTTCATAAGAAAGTGAAGAGGTTGTTATTAGTGATAGAGGTTGGTTGTGGTTGTCAGAAATTTCTTTCTTTGGTTAATTGCTGTGTGGTAGCTTCTAGCTTGTGGACATCCATTGCATTAGATGGACTGACTTTCCAGGAAAAGGTACTATAGATTTTAGGTAATACTTGAGTTAACCCTCGGATCCAACCTGCTATTCTCAGGCCAAGTGATGGCCTCATTGGTAAGAGTCTGGAGTTATGGGCATATTCAAGACATCTTGGATCTACGGAGAACTATAGAAACTGATATTAAACACTAGTTCTTGGACTAGTGTTTGAAAATGGGTCGGGTTGACCCCTCATTCAGAGTTACAAGTTTAAGACAAAGAATTGAAACAATTGTTTTCCATTACTTTGGTGAGTTGTCTCTTTTTGTCTCTATACGTATATGATAAATTATGTGGTCTGGTGATTTCATAAGAATTTTTTTTTTTGAAAGTGGGTTGGGCCAGCCCCAAATATGCAGTTGAAGTCCTTTTATTAAGTTAATTTGGGTTGGGAGTTTAGAAACATGTATAGAAGAACTCAGTATAAATCTGAAAGGAGGATGAATTTTGATTGGAAAATCAAAGGGGTTTTTTGGATCAGCAATGGTCCAAAGTTTTTATACTGGTCAGCTTCGATCGAAGGTCCAGGAGGTCGGTTATTTTGGTGTAGAAGAAACGGGTTAATTGTATGTATTCCAATATGGGATTTATACATTCTACTAGCTTTAGATTATGTGATCATTTTGAAGATGTTGAATTTGAAAAGCTCATCATCGTTCAGTAGATTTTTGACTATGTATTCTTGTTGGAGTATCTTATGGTATTAGTACATGGTCTGGACAACATTTACCCTTTCTATGTCAGGTTTATGCATGTATTGTGATGTCATCTTTGAGAACTATTTAACTAATGGATTGTTGGCCTGCTAGTCTATTCATCGGTTATCTTATATTTTCCTTGGCCATCTTTAAGCTTCAGTTCTTCGTTAGAAAGTCATAGTCACAAGTTGGGGACTGCTGGAATTTGTTGTCAATGGAGCCTGAATGTTTACCAGACCAGTTAATCAGTCCTACGTGCTGAGAAATTTTTTATTTTTTTAATAGGATCGCCATTGGAATTTTTGTAGTCAATGCAAGTGGCTGATACATAAAGCTTTACTTGGTGAAGTAAATCGAAACCTCCATGGTCTACTTATTGTTTTATTCGTCATTTGTTTGATGCATGTAGGGATGGGAATATATGATGCAATGAAGTTGTGTAAGGCAGACGTTTCAACTGTTTGCATGGGCCTTGCTGCATCTATGGGGGCCTTCATCCTTGCTTCTGGTTCAAAGGGGAAGAGGTTCTGCATGCCCAATTCAAGAGTGATGATACATCAACCACTTGGAACTGCTGGGGGCAAAGTAAGTGCTTGGTCCGTATTTCATGATCATTAATTTGGAAAAGATGATAATCTTATATCCTTTCTGTCTCCAACGGGTGAATAAAGGGGGGATATTATGGGTGGTTTGGGGATTAAAGAGACAATAGGGAAGGAATGTTAAAAAATCTTGGATTGAGAGCTTAGATGATTTTGACAAAAAAGACATACCCAGGTTGGCCCACTTTTTAATCCTTGCAAATCGGCCTAAAAGTGTGCAGATTTGTAAGGAGATCAAAATCTTTTACTGAACTTATTTATAATGTCATATTTACCCTTGACAAGAAACATTGTTAAACCATCAAAGAAAGGGTGCAATGATAAACATAATTAATATCTCACTTTTTTCTTTCCTTTCTCTTCTACACATCCCAACAAGAGAATAGAAAATCTCCATTCTTCTTCCTCTGCTCTCTGCCTTTTCTCTTCCTCTCCATCCTCCTAGAATTCCCAATATTAATGTTGATTCCAGGTTCTTGTGCTTTTATGTAATCGTGATGTTGGTTTGATTGTTTGTCATTTTGAGTGGATCATATTGTATCAAAGCAATTTTATGGCTTTGTTTGTCCACGCAAAACATTTTCATCTAAAAAGGTGTTTTTTTCTTTCTCTCTCTTTAAAACTACTTATTTTTATTATGCTTGCGATGACCATGTTGTTGGTTTAATACCTGTCCTTTGAAGGAGCTCAAAATATATCAAAGAAATCTATGAGTAAAAATGTTATCTGTTGAAAATATTTTCTCCTGGAATATACTAATTTTTCCAAAGTTTGGTTTACATTAAATAAAATAAAATGATGAACATCCAAATTTGGAAACTGTATGTTTACAGAAAATGTTCAATGCGAAAGACAAATGGAGTCTAGATGTTATCAGATTTCTTTTCCAAAACCAACAGCTAGCAGCATATATTGGTCGAAGTAGTTATCTTGATGTGACCTTAAGGAATGCGAGTTAAACTGAACTTTTACTAATGACAATGACTTACTAAACAATTTTTGTTTTATTCAACATGCTACTAGAGTTTTTATGGTGAGAATTCTTTGGCATGACTCACGCAATTATGAATTTTCCATGAAGGCTCTTATCAAGCCAGTTTTGCACATAATATTACTACTTATCTTGTTTTGTTTCCTTTCTCACTTTCTCTCTCTCACCCTTCCCTCCCTGCTTCCCCTCTAAACGCTGTCATCTCTATCCTCTAAAAAGGAATCTCCTTGGCTTATCTTGTTGGCCAGTACACCCATTTCCTTTATCCTGGTAACCAGGAGTCATTAAGCATCCTAGAAATAGGATTTTCAAAGTCAGTGCCGTCAAATATTCATGCTAGGATAAGAACCAAATTATGTCACGTCCGGACCTTCTTATATCAGATTTCAGAAGCAGATTATTGTCAGACATTGATCGTATTGGGAAGTGAAAAGATCACTTTGTCAATGAAAGGACATAGAGCTAATCCCGTTGGTATTTAACGTTTTCCTCCTGTCATTTTCATTTTGACGCTTAGGCCAGTTCAATCTTTTCTTGTTCATGGTCCAGAACACATTGTCTAGTTGTATACTAGAACTAAAGGCGTAGTCCCTAAAGACAGTTGTAAAATCCACCATACATAACTTTAGTGCTTGTGAAATTTTTTCATTGTAGCTATGCATTTTTCCCACTTGTTTTATGCAATCTTGAATCTCTTAATAAGACTTCTGGATTTTTGAAACTAATGATATTTCCATGATTCCTCGTTGTCTTTGTTTGATATAAAATAATTATGGTCACACTTTTCCTGCACAAAGCGTGCAGTCTCACTCAAAAGATTACTGTTTATACTTTAAGAGGGAAGAAAATTCTACTTCTATTAGTTAGATTAGTTTTTTGGAATTATAATTTTTCCTTCTTTGGCTTTTCTTCCTTGGGCGTATTCTAGAATGGACATTTAGTCTATTTCTGGTTGTTCTTTTGTTGATAAATAGCCGGAACTCTTTTAGTGAAGAACTTGGTGACATTGTTTGGCAGAAGGGTTAACATTCTTGGATCTTCATGTTGTGGTAACCTTAATATTTGAGTCGATGTAAATTATGTGCAATTTAGCCGTGTTATTCTAATAAGTTGCTTAATTTGCCTTTTGTTTATGAGTTTGTGTAGTATTTGCTATGGGGTATCAGGGCTGATGACTGGTTTCAAATAGGAGTGGGTTGGTTGACTTTCTTCGGTCATGATCTTTGTTTTGTTTTTCAAAGAGAACTCATAATGTTATTGTTAACCTAGGGTAGAGAAGTTTTGCTGGGTGATGATTTCAACCGCACAAGAATGAGCACAGTTCTTAGATATCCTGGTCATAGTGGAATTCTTTTGGGTCAGCTTGAGCATTCTCGTTGCTCTTCATAAACACCGTTATTAACTTACTATGACGTTGGGAAGTTGTTTTCTCTTGGTACGTGCTGAAAATATTGCTGTAGAAAGTGCAGTATCTCTGTTCTCTCTCACTCAGTGACCTCATGTGATTCCAGGCAACAGAGATGGGTGTACGAATCAGAGAAATGTCGTATCACAAGATTAAGCTGAACAAAATACTGTCAAGAATCTCAGGAAAGCCTTTGGAGCAGGTTGCGCATCAATCATTTCATTTGTTTTTGCATCTCTACTGATGTCCAACATCCTCTCTTTGGGTTGCATTTGATTCTTTGTTTCTTTGTTTATTTGTTTCTTCTTCTTTTTGGTGGTTCATTGCAGATTGAAGCGGACACAGACCGTGATTATTTCATGAATGCTTGGGAAGCAAAGGAATATGGATTGGTTGATGCTGTTATCGATGATGGCAAACCAGGATTAGTTGCACCCACTGCAGAAGCAACAGCTCCCCCCAAAACTCGGATATCGGGTCTATGGAAAGTTGAGAGTGGTAGGAAAGCGAAGAAGAATTTGCCTTCGGAGGATAACTTCTTAGAGTCATGGAAGCGTCAAGCAGCTGAGGGGGAGAGCAGCATTGATCAAGAAAAGCAAGCACCTTTTTAGGCTTTTAATTCTTCTTTATACTCTTTCGTGTATACCCTTGGCTTGTTTCATGATTTTATAACAGTCAGCCATTCAACTCCCTCTGGTTTTCCAAACCCAAACAGGATGAAGCTTGGTTAAAGTGGTACCTTCCACCCATCACTGGAAGCTTCTTTATCCTTTTTCTCAAGTAGGATCACCATTTTTGGGAGCCCACTAGAAAACAAGTGTTATTCTCACAAACTTCTGTTTACCAGACATTGACAACATTGTTTCTTCAAACTTTATCATAAGAAAATTCAGGTAGGATTGTTTGATAAGCATAAATTACATTATCACAAAGTACTAAATATGCTGATTATGTAGTCGAATTCAAATCGTAACTCGTGATAAAGAGGTAGAACATTTCTCTTTAGACCTGTTCAAATTTCAAGATAAGGTCTGGATTCTTCGTACTCTGCTATCCGATAGTAAATAAAGGACGGTTGATGTGATATTTTAGGCATTTGTGCCATGGCTGTAAAAACTTGGATTAACCCATAGAACCCACCATCAGATTTTATGACTTCATGGATCGAGACCAAATATGGAATAATTGAATTTGAATTTAAAAGGCTGTTGGATCTTATATATATATATATATATATATATATATATATAGAGAGAGAGAGAGAGAGAGAGAGAGGATTGAGGAAGAAGAAATGAATATGTGTACGATGAAACTGTAAAGGAGTTCGAAATCGGTCCGGGGCTTTGGTGCATCTTGGAAGTTGTGATCCAAATCAAATTCTTTCACTTTTAACGATAAAAGAGAAAAGAGGCGTAAGTATTGTACTTTTGTGTTCTAGGTACTTCTGGATCGTAGAGAGAGAGTGGGGGGGAGAGAGATGGCCAGGTTTTCGCTGGGTGGAGACGACGATGGCGAAGGCCCGAGTAGCCCGCGGCCGAAGCGGCTCAGAATCTCTGTTCAAACCAACGCCGTAGCTGGAGACAACCAAGAACAAGAGGGAGAACACTGCGTAAATGATGGAGAGCGACAAACTAACGAAGAAGATGAAGAAGATGAAGAAGATGAAGAAGAAAGCGAAGAAGAAGAAGAAAGTTGTGAGGATGAGGATGATGATGAGGAAGACAACGAAGAAGAAGAAGAAGATCTGGGCTCTAGTTTGTCCGTGGGACACAGATCAAATGGTGGCGCCCAAGTCAGTCGTGACGGGTCCATTTCTGTTACTCTTACCGACCCGGAAGTCCTCGATTGTTCCATTTGCTACGAACCTTTGTCCAGTCCCGTCTACCAGGTCTCTTTTTCTTTCACCCCCTTGAGCTTCTCTCCCTATTTTTCTTCTACGATTTAATCAACGATGTTCTTATGCTGGTTTTGTGATGGAAATTTATGGGTATCTTGTGTTTCGGCTTGCTATGCATGGAACCGATTGAAAATGTGATTTGGTTTCTTCTATTTTGTATCCGGGGCTTGAGGATTTGGAATCTTGGGTTTTGGTCATCTCTTTGTCATCTTATTGTTTGTAAGAAGGAGCCATCTTCAGTGCAAAGCTCTCGGACTGCCAAGCCCCACCGTGTACTTTCGAGTCTTAAGAGTGGCCCCTTTCATGCAAAGAGACTGTTAACTGTCGGACCATATGTAAGCTATCCCTCCGGAGCACCATTTGATGACCTTCTTTGTTGTTTGTGAAGATACAGTCATTTCTAAGAGATACTACTTTGTGGTTGATGGAATGCGGGGCATTGTAGGGTTGATCATTCACTAAAGGTTGAAATTTGGCGTAAGTTTCATAAAATTGACGTCAATAGAGAAACACGTTTGGTTCTTTATGAGTTCAAAACGAGAAGGCTAAGAGGTAAAGAAGAAATTATCAAGATTAACCATATTTGCTATCTTATACACCCTGATGCGGACTGCAAAAGTTGAAACTGGGTGCTAATCATGCTGCAAAAGTCTCGTCTATGGTGAGACTTAATAACTAGCGTATTGAGATTTTCTGCCTTTCTAATTTCTTGTATAGGGTTTACTTATCTTGCCTATAGGGAAACAAAGAAACTCTGCTTACTTTTCTCTCCATTTATATATTCATAGTTTTCTGTTTCAGTAGAAGGTTAATTACTTTCCTAAAAAGAAACATTCTGGCAAGGAGGTTTGGTGGAATTTTTATTAATTATGTATATTATAGTTTACATTTTTCTATCATCTTCGATTTAGGGAAATGTATAAGATAGCTTTTATTTCCATTTTGGAAACAAGTGAGAACCATTTAATATTAATATACATAAATTAAAGAGATTTAAATATTAGCAATGCAGTTACGACGCCCATATCTTGTATTTCTAAGTGTACATGGATTTGCTTGTGTGCAAGCATTTTGTGTCTCTTTGAAATATAAGAGACACTTTAGTTGGTGTTTTGTTGCTGAGTTGCTATACGGACCTTCTCTGAGAAATTTATTGATCTATTCTCTTCTTTTCCCATGATTCCTTGTAATTTGCATTTGTTGTCTTGTGCCTTGACCTTCCAACTGAATTTCTTATTCCAATTGGTGTAAAAAGATAGAACTGGACACTTATTTGTTTTACATGGTTTCCTTTTATCTTTCTTCTCTCTTTCTATAGTTCGTAATTAGTCATTTAGTCTGAAAAAGTAATCCTGAAATGACAATTTCTTATTCCAATTGGTGCAAGAAGATAGAATTGGACACTTATTTGTTTTACATGGTGTCCTGAAATGATAACACCTAAATTATTCAAGGGCAGAAACTGTAATTTGAGTCTTGTTGAAGTATCGGTCAATCCAGACACATTTAGCACAGAACTAGGTTAAGCATCACAATTTGGAGTTGCCAAGGCATTCTAAGTTTCCTTAATGGTGATACAAAATTGGTGATTTTTGGTGTCTTATGATTTGAACAGTATTGCTATGTTGATACTTCAGAATATGTATCTTCAACCATCCAAGTCGCAATTCCTTGCTATTATATCATTGATGGCATACATGTGCATGAGTAAATCCAGTCTGATAATTTTCTGTCTGCATGTATGGCAAACCAGTGCGAGAATGGCCACATAGCTTGTGCTTCCTGCTGCATCAAACTGCGGCACAAATGTCCCTCTTGCTTCTGGCCTATTGGATATAACCGATGCCGATCCATCGAGAAGGTTCTAGAATCAGTCAAAATTTCATGCCCAAACGCAAAGTATGGGTGCAAAGAGGCAGTTTGTTACAGTAAGAAAAATGACCATGAGAAGACATGCATGTATGCACCTTGTTCATGCCCACTTTCAGAGTGCGACTTTATTGCTTCATCTAAGCAATTATACATACACTTCAGCAGGAAACATCCAATTTCTGCAATATGTTTCCTGTATGATAGTGTGTTCTCTGTTTCCTTAAATGTCAAGGATAAATTTCTTGTCCTTCAAGAACAGAACAACGGTGTACTGTTTATCCTCAATAATAGTGTCGAAGTTCTTGGGAATTCGGTAACAGTTAGTTGTATTGGACCCTGCTCATCAACAGGAGGGTTCCCCTACATTCTTCTGGCCAAAATCCATGGAAGCGCTCTTCGATTAAAATCTTTCACAAAGAACAGTCAAGATTTGGTGGATAAACCTTCTTCAATGGGATTCCTTCTAATCCCTAAAGACTTTTTTGGTTCCTGTGGTCAGCTCAAGTTGGAAGTATGCATCCAGGGCAATGCTGCAAGTGCTTCTGCATATGCCCGAAGAAGAAGAGATCCTGTGTAGGAGTAGCTGCTGTTATTGACATGTGGTGTTTTGCTTTGGGACTCAAATACTAGGGCCTATTATTGTTTATAAGTAAACTTCATCCAAAGATGAGTCTCAATATCTGTTTGGTCTGACTACATTCTTATCCTTTTGTTATAAATATTTAGTTGCCTCATTTTTGATTGCTCGAGTGCAGCTTTTTATCTCATTTTATTGCTTGTATGTTCTTGTAATTATCAGATCATGCAAGTTAAAGAACGAAATCATCCTTATTTGGTAATGCTTGGGATTGACATGGGACCAAACTAAGCCAATATTGAGAGGCTCTTCACCTGGAATGTCTCTGTTCAAATACTGATTCAATAGTGTTCCAAATCTTACATCCTTTTAAATGTTGGCTTTTCTTGTTGTGTTGCCCAAAGAGAATCTGAAGAACTTGGCCATCTATTGATGGTGGAAATCAAAGTAGAATCTGAAGAACTCGAAATATACAGATGGAAATAGAGAAGAAAGGGGAAGGAAGGGCAAGCTTACAGCAATGCGAAATTGATACTTCAAATTGAACCTCCTCTACTCTGGATTTATCATACTTAACGTGGGCAAAAATAATCAATGTTTCCCAAAGTAAAATATGTATAAATAATAATAATCTGAGTCTACAAAGTAATAGAAAACATACCAATTTATGGATTTTAATCGTAAATTTTCCAATTCTAGCATCTATACACTTGTTCCAATGCATTTTTATATTTATTCTCTGTATTTACGTTGCAAAGAAAGTAAATTGATTTTCCCGGAAAAAAAGACAATTTTCTCTTTCGCAAAATTAGAAAGTGCAACGAACACATCGCGACACTGCGATTCTGCAGGGAAGAGAATGAGAACAAAAATGAGACTTAGGACCGAAAGTTTTCCCCTTTCTTCTTCTTCGACTTTAATCGGACTCAGTTCGTACTGAAATTCACGGAATCCGAGGCGCTTTCAGACAGCGAAACCCTGATTTTGCATCAGCAGCTGTCTCCGTTCAGCGAAATGGTTTTGCTTCTCAAACCCTACAAACAACATCTTTATTTCTGTTGCTTTGCAAATAATAGCTTCCGATGTAATATAACTGTGAAGGTACAATACATGATTGCGTGAGGTACAATTCAGTTATGCTTTCTGTACTTGATTTGCTTGAGCTCGTTTGTCCGTGTTTGAATGGTCTAATGGTCAAATTTCAGTTTCTATTTTGAAAGGCATGACGTCTCTGTTAAAAAGAAGTGGAAGTTGCTTGAATATTTTGTAGTGTACAATGTTGAGCAGCTTTGGTGTGCATGGCTGTTTTCAAGCGGTTTATTTGTCCCTGAAAGCATTTTGATGTACCTCCTTAATGGCATGCTTGTATTAGATGCATGAATTGTTAATTTGATACAAATATTCTTCTTCTCAAGAAAAATGTGTCCTTGGATGAATGAAGATAGTTACTTTGAGAGCACCAGATCATATCCAAGTTAAAGAATCTTTTTTCTTTAAAGTTCCCGGGTACAACTGTGAATAGCATGAGGTGCTCCATAAAAAGCATGATCATGACTCTGTTGAATCGCGTATAAAACACTCAATTGAATAAATATCCATGGTAAGTTAATTCACCATTTCTTTTGATTGAAACTGATAGGTATCTGGAGGAGATATGGCAACAGAAAAGCGAAAGGGTGATGATCAGATTGTCTCAGAAGAAAAGAGGAAAAAGAAGAAGAAAAAGAAGCAAGCTGCTACTCCTCGTCCTGCGTGCTCATGGGTGTACTTCAGGTAATGCATGGCTTTCTTGGAGTAGGATGTACTTTGTCTTAGAATGTGCCTGTCATGGATATTATTTGCCACAAACTAATCGGTGGTTAATAATGTAGCCGGGAATTCATCAAGGAGTACAGTGCATCCCATCCTGAGTCCTCTGGCCTTAAAGCTGTGAGCCTTTTGACTAACTTTTAAAATTGAGAAGCAATCTGTCATTTTTCATTTGTATCTACATTTGAAGAAGATGATGGATGTAATGATTTTCTGTTCAGGCTACAAAGGCTGCATCAGATGCTTGGAAGTCTATGAGCTTGGAGGAGAAAGCAAAATACACTAATCGTGCCCGTGAAGTGTGGGTTAACTACTTAAGTACAGCTCCGCCTCGTAGCTCTAAGCCAAGGAAACAGGTAATATAGATTTCTCAGAGAGAGGTTCTTTTGTCCAAGTTTGGATATGGTGAATTTTGCAGCTTCTACATTGCAGAGTAAACTGGTCACAAGATGCTCTCCTGGACGCTTATTCAATGTATTACAGCGCCTCACCCCTGAACAGAAAGCTGCAGTGAAGAGCATGGGATTTGGAAGCCTCCTTGGACTTAGGTGTAGGACACTCCGCCGTAGTTTGTGCCTTTGGCTATTGGAGAGGTTTAACACTACAAGATGTAGCTTGGAGATTTGTGGTGAGAGGATTCCTTTGTCCCCAAAAGATGTGGAGCTTGTCATGGGATTGGCAGCTAGTGGAAAGGATGTAGTGAACTCAGGACCAGATGATTTAATTGCAGACTTACGCCATAGTTACAATGCTACAAATCATGGGATTTCAGTGCGACTTCTAGAGGAGCGGTTGGCAGCTCCAGAAGCAGGAGAGGAATTTAAGAGATCATTTGTCCTGTATGCATTAGGCACCCTTCTGTCGCCAACAGCGAGACTGGATGTTAGCCCATCATTTCTCCATTTTTTGACGAATATGGATGTTGTCCATCAGTACAACTGGGGAAAATTCTTACTTGACCGGTTAGTTCGAGAAGTTTCTCGCTTTCGTCTAGGCAAACAACAAGCAGTTGGTGGCTGTCTTTTGTTTCTCCAGGTAAAAATTGATTGTCATGAGTAAGCTTTTCTGACTTTATTATCGTAATTCATCCAACTATACTTGTGAGTCACTGAACTTGTTTTCCCTTCAGCTCTTCTATTATGAGAGCATCTCCATTGAGGGGTGTGCTCCCTCGTCAACTTCAGTTGTTCCATGCTTGTCTTCATGGGGTGAGGAGGACATTACTGAGAGAGAAAGACGAGAAAGAGAGCTTGGTGGCTATGGTTTAGGACAGGTACATTTAGATTTGCTATCTGTGATAGCATGAGTGTGGATGATTTTATCAAGACAGCTTTCATACAGGTATGCAAGAAGAAGTGCCTTGTTATGGAGTCCTTAGAGTGCACAGAACAACAGGATGTTCAACCGGTAGACAGCATGAGCATCAAAGTTAAGGGAGGTCCTGTTTCTGAGCAGAAGGGAAACCAGGTTATCACAAAATTGCGATTCTTTATAAATAACTTTGGACCTGCTTTTAGTTTTTGAAATCTGTTTCTGGTTTTGTGTTTTGGCAAGTGTTTTTTGAAACATTGAAAGTTGAAGACTGATGTAACTGCTTCTACACTAAAAATTTGTTTGAATAAGTAAAAGTTCTGTGGGAAAAAAACTAAAATTTTTATTGAATCCTTCCTATTAAAGAAGGGAGAAGGGGTGGGGTGGGGGGGGGGGGGGAGGGGGGGGGTGTGGTGGGTGGTGTTGCGGAAAAAAAAAGAGAGAGAATATTGTTAAGAGGTGAATGCCCCCTCTAGTGTTCCTGTGAATAAGGTTGGAAGATCCATCTCCCTACCTTTGTAGAAGCTGCAGATAGAATAGATTGCCACTCCCTTCCCCATATGAAGGGAAGGAGGGCCGGAGGCATTTAAGAGAGGTGACTCTAGGCCTTCTCCCCGCTCATGTTGTAGGGTGAGATTTACACTACTTTAAAGAGTGATAAGAGTATAGATTTCTACCCATGATCTTGTTTGCAAAAGATAGAAAGAGTAGAGATCAGAGGTAGAGTAGGGAGACCCACTTTTGAAGAGGGATGACTTCCGCATCTTCAGAGACTAATAACCATTTTTTTAACAAGTAACAAAAAGCAAACCTTCATAGTAAAAAGCTAAGCATTTGTCTTCAAACATTCTTATGTAAAAGGAAATATAATGTTTATGTATGTATATGGGTGTGTGTGTGTGTGTATTTTTTATTTTTTTTTGTAGGACTTTTTTTTTCCAAGACATATTTGCCGGTTTGTGTTTTCTAATGGAGACCTTGTGTGGATAATGATTATCTTTTTTTTTTTTTTTTTTAATTTGAAAATAAGAAAATCATCTCATAAAACTTCCCCAAACAATATCTTTATGCTGTTTTTTTAAATAAGTAATATAACTCGTGCATCCATATGAAAGAGTGAATTGGTGATGTTGCTTCCCAAATTTACTTATTTAGAGACAAGATGTTTTCTGGTCTTATAGACCACTAGCAAATTATGTGAAATGAATATGATTTCATTTTATATTATGTTATCTGATTAATAAATTCTGTATTTTAATATATGGCAACCAAACAATGTGGTAATCATTTAATGGAATGTTGACGAATTTAGAGGGAAAAGTAGAACCTTTAGTTACTTGGTTGTTAATTTTGTTGTCGAGTTTATCACTCGTTATAATGTTATCGCCTTTTGTTTTCTCAAGCCAAGATAAGATATTTAGGTGTAGGCTTAAGTTTTGTCTTGAGTTTGACCGGTTTTGTCTTGTGTAGGCTTAACTTTTTTTCCTTTTTTGTGGGCCCTATCTAAGGTCATTCACCTAAGAACTGTATTATAACCTATTAAATAATCACCTTCTTTATAAGCCAAAAAATAATTTGACACACAATGTTTACATGTACTTCTTTATCTCATTAGTTGAAGAAGAACAGATAAACGAGGATATTACTACGGATAACGTTTTCAATTCTCTGATTTTCTCTTGTTTAACTTTTCTTTATTTCCTTCTTTTGTTTTATTTCTATTTAATTTTGGTCATGGTATAGCTGCTAAAGGGCATAAATACGATTTGGTGGCTATGATAGGACATGGCAACAGTTAATATACTTCAAAAGACCTGAATAAGGCATAAAAATCTTGGTAAAAGGAAAGGAAAAGAAAAGAAAAGAAATGAGATCTAATTGAATGAAACACTAGAAGGATAAATATAAAGAGCATACAGTTATAATGTGCTAAAATTTGTATAAAAGAATTATCCTGTTGGTCTTCTTCAGTATATGGGGTTTGGATATGATGCTTACGTACTAGAAGGTTTTTTAAACTAAAAGTACCGTAAACACCTTCTGCTTTACAATTGGGAGATTGTTGTTTTTCACCTGTACAACATGAATTTATCAGTTGTAGAATAGAGAATGATAATTAAGACCGAGTCCCCCAACTTATCCTTTTGTTTTTCTCCCCTTAATCTATATCTATGACGAAAGGAGAGTATGATATTACTATATACTGTTCCCCCCAACAAAAAATTGAAGCCAACAGAAATTATTTTTCATTTAGGTTGTTTTATAAGCAAGTTGTCATTGGCATTGCTAGTGTCTGTTGAGATAAATAGTTGCTTATTACTAATTATCTAGCTGATGGAGTTGCTGTTAAAATTTATTCTTTTTTCCTAAATAAGAACATAAGTCTATGTGCTCTCCCGCTACTGGTATTTTACCTCAGTAGGAATTATCAGTAGGATGTTAGCTTTAGTTTTATGCTTTGCTAATATTCCAGTGTATTTGTTCATTTTATTTTATATGGTTTTAAGAATGGGCTACGTTGATTTGATTCTACAGGAAGAGATGCCAATTCTTATTGGGAATAAAAATGTACTCTGTGGAGACATCGACGTGATTGTTGATTCAGTCAGAATGCCGTGCCAGAACAAAGAGTATGGGTGCAATGAAACCGTGGATTACATGAATAATGACCATGTAGAAACATGCTCCTATGCTCCATGTTCATGCCCGCTTCTAGACTGTAATTTTGTTGGCTCGTCTGATCAGTTGTCACTGCACTTCAGCAGTAAACATTGGGACTGTGGAAGACGCTTCAGGTATAATAGCCCACTAGCCGTTTCCTTAGGGATCAATGAAAAATTCCTTGTTCTTCAAGCAGAGGAGGATGGTGTTCTATTTCTCCTCAACAAGGGTGTTGAAAGTATTGGGAACACGGTCATGATAACTTGTATTGGACCAAGCTCATCGAAAGAGAGGTTCTTGTATGATCTTGTATCAGGAAGAGGAAGCAGCTCTTTGAGATTAAAGTCAGTGACAGAGACTTTTCCAGGAAGGGTGGAAGGTTGTCCCCCAGTGGATTTTCTTCTGATTCCATTTCGTTTTATTGGTAGGTCTGGGCATATCAACTTGGATGTTTGCATATGGAATTCTACAGAGCTTGGTGCAGATTACCCTTGATTAGTTAGTCTCTCTCTCTCTCCAGGGGTCTTGGAAATGTACATTGTAAATTACACTCTTAGAAACCATAAGGAAGATTTTACCGATTGTCCTTGACAAAGGAGAACGGAGCCATAAAAGGTTTCCAAGTTAAAGCTAACTGTAGTTATGTTCTGGTGCTGATCAAAAACTAGGAGTTGCTGACTACGAAGGTTTTGACTTCTTCTCCCTCGCCTTCTCTGTTTCCCTTTAGGTGCTCTCTCATCACAATTGTAAAATCCAGAGATTGCAGCTCCGTACATGTGAGGGATTTAGGCTCCAAATGTGATAAAGGGATGTAATGTCATCAAAGATTCGTTACTCGCGTTACTCTCTGATTGAAGCAATCAGGAGGTTCCTTGTCCTTTGAAGTCATTTGTTTAATCAATAAAATGCTGGGAACAATAGTTGGTTATGACAATTCTGCAATTGATCAGTCTTATAAGAAAAAATAAAAAACTTAAAAAAGTAATTTATATAAAGATGAATTTTTTCACTATATGTTTTGGAGTTTTAAATTGGATATAAGTTATTCTCTATAAAACTAACATGATATCAAAATTAGTTTTTTTTTTTAGGGTTTTGTTGCATATAGCGAATTTATAACTCTCGAAAAGAAGGTATTAAAATGTTAAAATCAAAATCATTATCAAGAACTTGTGATAATACAAGATGAGCTGCTTCATTGATCACTTGTTGACTTAGTACTAAGCTAATAAGGTTTAGAATCAAGAAGTTTTGAGTTCGATATCCAAAAAGTTAATTCCTTGAGTTTAGATTATTTGCATGTTAAAAATGAGCATTGCAAGAGTTGGGAGTACATGCTCCTATGGTGCGAAATGTATTTAACTCTAAAAATGTATTCAACAAGTATCCTACAAACTGAATATCACCCATTTAGTGTTACAGAAGGTTTGAGGTGGTCAGCCCATACCCAACCTGCCCCATGACCCGCCTCAGTCTCCCATATTGAACAGGTCATTCCAGTGAAACAGAGGATGTAGCAGATAACATAAGACGTACACAGATAGCTAAAAGGTTGCCGGACAGGCGAAGGTAAAACCTCCAGTAGCCGTTGAGAAGAGAGAAAGAGACAGCGAGGAATGAGTTTTTCGCTGGTGCTTCGTCGTTTTTGCTGTTTCCGTTCTTCTATCTGTTTTTCTTGTTCTGCTACTCGCAGCTTCTGTTCCAAGAGGAAGCCTCTCGTCTTCTTGGGCTCTCCTCAGGTTCGCTCTCACTTTTCTTTTATCGTCTCTATATCTGGTTTCTGCATCTCCAAATGAAATGGGTGCTGTTGTAGGTCTCCGCAACAGTCCTTGATGCCCTCCTCAGTGCATCTAGTTCTCCAGACTCCTCGTTTGAGGTATTGGACCATAATTTCGTTCAATTGTTATCCACTGACTTTGTTCTTTCTGTTTCTTTTCTGTCATATTGCTTGGAATTTGTTTTTCCATTTTGCTCGATTGGGGTCACTTTATGGGTTTTTTTTAATCCTTGGTATCTTAGTATCTTTACGCATTAGGCCTCTAATTTTAATCGTACCCTGGAAAGATTGCAGTGTGCATTTGTTAGTAAAATGTATTGAAAAGAGTGTTCAAAATGAATGGCTAAGCTCAAAAATGGATTCTTTCTTTGAAGCTAAAAAATTGTCAACCTCGTTTGAAGCGTCTCTTTCTATGACACAGCGACAATGCAAGTGATCATGGAGTGAGTCTTTGATTTGCGCCATTAGTTAAATCTGACGCCTGCCCAAATGAGCATTGGACTATGACTGCGTAATGGTCCGTGTAAAAGTTAGTTTGTTGAGCCATCAAAGGGTTGTAGGGAATGTTAACATTTGGGTTGTTTTCATGATAATGTTAAGCTGTACAAAATGCAAGTTTGACGTTAGTGATTGCTAATTTGGTGCGGTTTAGGTTGCAGCAATTGTTACTCAGCCACCATCCAGAAGGAGCAGGGGGAAAAAGGTGATGCCTTCTCCAGTTGCCCAGTATGCTCTCGACAGAGGCTTCTCTTCTGACCTTATTTTCACACCTGAGAAGGCTGGAGAGGTAATCCCTGGGTTCTTTTCCTGAAATTAGCAGTTGGCATAAGGGCTGGTTCTTTCATAACAAACAAGGCAAGTCTTTTAAACCGATGGAATTCCTCCTTGCATGGACAAGAGGTGGAAGGTGAAGCCACTTCTTTAATTCCATAAGGGTGTGTATCTGAGTGAAACCATGGACTAGACCTACATTTTCTTCTTGTTGCGGATGCTTGTAAGCTCATTTCTGTGCTTGTGACAGTATTGCCATTTCTGTACTCTTTTCCAATCTAATTCAGTTGTGCTTCTTACGATCTTGAGTTTCAATATCTAACCTATATAGAAGACAAAAGCTAAGGTATTTTGCTACATTCCAAAATTTTAGGTACGTGTGGTTTCTTGTATACAAAAGGAACAGTGTGATTGCAAATTGGCATTTGAAACTTTAAAGTAAATGAAGTTTTTATTTCCTGCCCAAGCTTTCAGATCACAAACTGAAGTTGTACTAAAAAGCTAAATGCTTTTAAAGGTTATCATTTTCAGACTAGAAACAAGCCTGTGCTGAAATTAATCAATATTTGAATGGTATGCATTCCTTTATTTTCTTTTTTTTTTTTAAATCTCATTTCCATTTATCTAGAATGGAAACATGAATAGTAATTTTCTTTTCTACTGTCGGGAAAGGTTATTTCCTTGCACGAAAATGTATGCACTTGTACACAAGCTTGGGTCCATGCTGCATGCGTGTCTCCATTCATACATACATGTGTGTGTGAGCATTTGCATGTAGTGCATTGGTGTGTGGCATGTGCGTGTGGTAGAGTATACACACACATATCTGTGTGCATGTGTGTGTATCCACTCATATACGTGTTTTACATCCCCTACTTACAAGTAATTTAACGGTAAATGCTTCCCTTCTCCTGCCGTGCAAACCCAGAGGCTTAAGACATGCAAACATAATGCCTTAACGTTAACAGCATGTCCACATATATAAAAGACTCTCATTTTAATTTCATCTAGAATAGATGCCATACTAGTTGAAGAGATTCATTTTTCTTTCAATATGCAGGGCATGTTCTTGTCGGTCTTAAAAGCTTTGGAACCTGAACTCTGCATTACAGCAGCATATGGAAATATTTTACCCAGCAAGTTTCTCAAGATTCCAGCATTGGGTTAGTCAAATGTAGTTTTCTCTAACAAGATAGAGAAGTACTGTGCGTGCTACTACTTTGTTAGACATGGCATCAACTTCAACAAGACCATGTTTCTTTGTCACATAAATATGCCATTTGCAATCTTTTTAAGGTTAGACGGTTTAATTTATGCTCTATGCCTCCAGTACTTCCAGAAAAAAGCATATGGGTTGTGGATTATGTGTGCTGTACACCTCGAATTTGAGTTGTAAGTCTTATGCTTTTTTATCCTTGAATGTATGTTACCGTTGAATGTATGCATATTGATGGACGTTTCTTGCTTCATTCATTTGTGCATTGATAAACAAACCATGTGGATCAGGTTTCTTTGGCATTATAGGAAATCTTCTTATATGCGATGGCGATTTATTATCACTCAACTGCTGACTGTTGAATTCTTTAAATAATTTATCAGGTGAATTAATCTGTATGTGTTGTGTGTGTGTGGACGCGGGTGTGTGTGTCAGAGAGAGAGAGAGAGAGAGAGAGAATGTGCACACATGCGTGCTTACTATTACTAGCATTGCGTCTACTTCAATCTTTAGTTGGGTAAAACGTACCAGAGTCTAGTTTTTCGAGTTATGTTCATATTAAACCTGGAAAGTTCTACTATAAAAATTACTAATGTTCCAATTTAATTTTCTCAGGGACAGTGAATATACACCCTAGTCTGCTACCACTGTACCGGGGTGCCGCCCCTGTTCAAAGAGCATTGCAGGTTCTGTCTTTGTAGGTTTATGATGTTTGTTGTGTTAAGTATTTAACCAGTTCTTCATTCTAAAGTGTGAAGAGTGACTTACATAAATTTATTCAATAGGATGGTGTTAAAGAAACAGGAGTATCATTGGCATTCACAGTCCGTGCACTTGATGCTGGACCTGTCATTGCCTGCGAAAGATTGGAAGTTGATGATCAAATTAAGGTATGGTTATCTGGAAATACCACATTGATATGGAGCATATAGATTCTTAAGTTAAAGGATTATGTTCTCCTTACTTTTTCTAATTACTACTTGAATGGGTGTGGATGGGTCTGAATCAATAAAACTGTAACATGTATTTGGAGGCAAGATCTACCTGTCGTATCTGCATTTCACTTCAGTATGAGTGTGCATCTTTAGCTGAGGCATTTTAGGAGTTATTTTTATCAATTATTCAAAAACTCTCTCTCTTTGTCTGGATGAAACTCATAATTTCCGCTTTTTCTTCTTTGAAAGGCTTCAAGCACCTTCAGACTAACCTTAAGTACTTTATTCACAGGCACCTGATTTACTGGAATTGCTATTTTCTGAAGGTGCGGTCTCTTGTTAGTATCTACATTTAGTACTGATATGTCAGATTGATGCCATTGATAAACAATAGCTACTTTATTTTTGTATTCAAGTCTTTATTTGTGTTCCCACTTATAAAATTTTCAATCCCTAGTTTTATATATGCATGTGTTGATTATTATATAGTATTTACTTATTCTTAATTTACCTGTTGAATAATTCAGCTTTTACAAGAATAATTAAACATTTCCTATTACAACATTTGTAAAATTTCTAAAATCCTTTCATGCCTGTGTTTGCATTCTTTGCAGCACATGTAAATATGTTCCTTAAGGGGTTGGGGCATAAGATTTTTGAAATGTTATGTTTGTATATGACAAATAGTAAAAATTCTATTAGAAATGTTGAAGAGAGGCACAAACTAGAACATTTTTCGAGCATAGGCCCTCATGGGCGTTGTGGACTGAGAAACATTACCCCTGGTCATCTACCGGGGTCTACACATCCAAACTAGAGTGATCAGATCACCAGAATTGTGTGCTGCTCCTCCATCCACTCAATCTGTTTTGTCCACACAAGCTCTCATATTCAGAGCAACACCACACCCGGAATCATAGATGGTCCTCTTGTCATATTTACGGACCAAAAGGCCCCTAGGATACAAATAATCAAACAAAAAGGAATTTTAGAGCCAAACACCGTGGTATAAATATACTTTTGAAACACAAAATTTTGTGGAAGGTATTTTACTTTCTACCAAAGCCTGCCACAGAATAAAGCATCACTTATAGTCTCTCTCTTTTGCTTAGTACAAGTCTCTGAAAATAACTTGTGAGAGAAAATGATAAAGAGCTACATAATGATTGGCTCATAGACTTTGTGCTTATAGTTGTAACGGAAGCTGTGTTTAAAACCAAAAACCTAATCACCTGACAGGAACTAATTGAAACCAAGAAAAATCAGTTGGTATTTCATCTGGGGTTGATCAATGCTTTGAAGAATTTGCATTTCTGCCTGGAGAACTGATTGAAAGGATCAGTTTTCTGGTCATAACCGCTGGTGCAATTTGAAAATTTAAGCTCCTACAGGAGTTCCCTAAGTGCCTGGCTTGTATCATTAACTTTCCTTTTGTCTAATCAAGGAAAAGTTTAATCCAAGAAGAGTCCAGTTGGTGCAATTTTAGTGAGTCCAGCCGGTGCAGTTTGAAAGTAGAATAAGCATATTCACTTTCAATACAATCAATGAGAATAAAAGTGTAGTACAGCTTCCACTTATTTAAGGGTGTAGAAGAAGGATTTACTATGACCAGTGTCGTTTGTTTGAAAGGCATTGGAATGAAAACCTTTTCAGTAGCTTTGGTGATGCCTAAAACAAATGTTAATGAAAAGCTCTTATCCTAGCGACCACCAAAATTACCCCTCTTAGAGTAAACCATTTCAGCTTCCCATACGTCTCAGAATTTCATCTCTAGTGATGATGGGGGGCCTACTGAATCAGAGTGTAATAAAAATGGTAAGTAGGCACAAATGGCATGAAGTTTCACCACTTTAGGTGTCCTAAGACCATGCTTCTATCAAGTGAACCTCAAAGTTGCTTTCTAAGTAATAGTTATGAGGTTTGCTATATGAAGGCTGCAATAGATTTTGGTTAACGATAGCAGTCTTAACAAATAAGCAGGGTCAAAGAATAAAAGCAAGCGTGCACCTAAGATAAGATGATACTTTAGTCCACCCAGCATAACCCATGTCGACCAAACAAGTAGCTTGCCTCCCTGGAATGCAGCTTTTCCCGGTCCCACTCATTCAGCTCTCTTCAGGAACTTGTAAAATCGATGCTACAAAGGTAGCCATCTATATTAACATGAAAAGTAGAGAAGACGAGTTCTTGTTTCTTTTATCACTTAGGAGCCATGCAAGATGAATCTCACGCACGGTTTTGAATAAGAGAGAAAAAAAAAGGGGGGGGGGGGGGGGGGGGGGGGGCGGGGGGGGAGGAATACTCTTTTCAACTCAGACACTCCACTCTAATTTTTCTTTCTGATACTTTGGATACCTGCTTCAGCCACTCGAATTTGATCATCATTAACTTGGTTCCTGGTACTCGTGTCCAGTGTAAGTTCTTCAGTGAACAAATCATGTGCTACAATTTGGTTATACAGAATTTTACTTGCCAATTAAAGGTATGTGTTTGTTGCTTTACTGATGAATCTGTTTAATCTTGAATTATGCAGGATCTAAGCTTCTCATCCGTGAACTTCCTTATATATTTGATGGATCAGCTAGGGTTAAAGCACAACCCCAGGATGACTCTAAAGCTACCTTAGCTCCAAAGGTACGATTGTATGATTTGTATCATACTAGATACGGAACTAGTACTATCTTAAAGTATTTTGTTGGATACTTTTGGTTGTAGTGCACATGAACCCTGTGGTGCCCTTGTCATTTTTGGCTCCCTGTTACTCTAATACATTTGCCTGAACTTAATCAAAAGGCGTGTGCGTGCAAAAATTTACATTTTTCTTTTGTGCAAGTCCCATGCTTCACTCTAGAAGGTGGGTTCGGTGCCTTGCAGAATATAGTCTACAGCATTTGGCTGCAAATCTAATCCAAAGTACTTGAACAGAACAGGAGAAAAACTAACCCTTATATGTTTCTGAATCATCTGTATATCGATGTACCTCTGCATCATATTAAGTTGGCCATATATTTGGTGACATTCAATGGGTAAAAGATCACCGGATTTAGGTGTTCCTGCTTTATGCAGATAAGTCCTGAAGAGTCGTGGCTATCTTTTGACGAAGAAGCACTAGTCCTACATAATAAGGTAATCTCTTTCCTCTTTGATTCCACCCATGCAGTCATGACATACAACCTTCCCAGGTTCGTGCATTTGCAGGATGGCCTGGAACCCGAGCTAAGGTTGTTGTAATTGACAAGAAAAATGATCATCAGAATATTCTAGAGCTTAAAATTATAACAACGAGAGTTTGCAGTGGTAGATATATTCAGGGCAATGAAGCCGATGACATTACTTTTGTTGAGGGTGCGTTGGTATTTCCATGTGGAGGATGCACAGCCCTTGAGGTTTGCTTCTTTGTTTCACACTTTCTAGCATATTGTTGGGTTCCTATTTATTTCTACTTTTTTTTCCTTATTTTTTTTATCACTTTGATTGTTTGGTTGGTAAATTAGTATATGTTTTCTTTCTTTTCTTCGTCTCATTGAGTGTCATTTGGCATATAATAAATTGTTAGGTGATGTGTTTTGGTCTACCAAGAATGTACCAGACTTGTGTTTCGTCCTCAAGCTTAATATATGGAATACTTTTATGCGCCATTTGCCTGTGTATATACGAACAAAAAAACCAATACCAACATGTATCCCATGAACATACTGTTCACAGTCAGTCTGCAACATTTATGGTTACACAGTCAAACAAAAAACATTTCAAGCAAAAGTGAATCTCTTGGTGACAGCTTTTTACATAAGAAATGCATACTTGTCATCCTTTATGACTTCTGATTTCGGAACTTCAACTTGGTACTTCCACCACCAGGTTTTGGAACTTCAACTCCCTGGGAAGAAGGTAGTCAATGCCGCACCCTTTTGGAATGGCGTGCGAGGTCAACAGCTGAAAAGGTTATGACAGTGGGATTATTTCAGTTGGGCGGCATTTAAGATTCAGGATGAGGTTCAAGTTAGGAAAATTTGAGTCATTATTTTTCTGTCATCTTATATTTTTATTCTGTTGTCATTGTTTTCAATTCATGTAGCCACACAAAGACTTTCAATAATCGAATGAATCCAGCTAACACAAGGCAAAACATTCTTTTGATATTCATGACGCAGTTCACTTGAAAATGAGTTTCAGTGTTGGCTGTACTCGAAATTCGCCCAAGTGGAATGATAAAAAATTACATTGAATGTTACCACCTACCCAACACAAATTTCAAAGACAGAATCTTTGGTACTTTAGCAACTCACTTCCTCATTAATGCAGCTACTATAATGCATCTTTAAGCATCGAGTTCTTGAACTACTCGATGCATTGATCTGGCAGATCACCTTTCTAGTTGTCTATGTTGCATTACCATCATTGGACATCCAGTATCCTCCATCGCTTCATCTATAAAACTGTTTAGTTCTGGTCCACTGGTGGGTCAATCCAACATCTCAATTATGGCCCTGATAAGCAGGCATGGATGCCGCGTTTCTACTACAAAGCAGCAAAGTGGTTCTTTTCGTAGAACAGATGTAGCCTTTTGCTTGTTTCCATGCCCAAATTCTGGCAGTCTTTTCGTATTTTCTAAATCTCATCCATCCATCCACTGTTAGCCGTATGACACTCGTGACGCGGAGGCAAAAGACGTTCTGGCCAAATAGAAAGCTTAGAGTAGTTGGTAGCATTCACTGAGATCTTACTTTTTTCTTCTTTTAAGTTCTCTGTTTCTTAATGAAGCAAATTAGAAGCAGAAGACAGTGAAACAACCTTTTCTGTTTGGATTCTCTGATCACATTTATTTAACGAATGAAGTGAAAGAAATGGGTGAAAAGTTCTAAGGTGCCCATAAACTTTGTTGGCCTCCATCGACCTAACTCTGCCGGGAAACGATGCTTTGTTGTTGGAGCATATATGGTCAGCAAAGTAACTCAGAATTTGAGTGGTAGTCATTATTCAGGAGGTTCTCTTTTGGGAATTTGAGGGCATCAATCAACGAGCTTCTTTGAACTTTCAAGATTCAGTGACTGCGAATCATAGAGCTTATAGACGACTAAACATTAGCCTTTGGCATACGCGATGCCCATACTAGAATAAAGTCAAAACACTTCTAAATCAAAATTTGGATCTGATCATATGCCCACAACTCATTAACATATAAGTTTATGACTTTAGAGGATAGTTTCAAAATTCTTTCCATTGGTTTTCACAATCTTATATATGTAACTTTCTTGTACTCAAATAGTTGGAAAGCAAAGCCACACTCTTATTGAATACAGGCTAAAGTAAACAAAAGAGCTCTTTACGAATATTTTTTCATCAACCTCACTATGAAAAGGAGGCAAACCCAAAAGCGCACTGCATTCTCAAGTCCATTCTCTGTTTCATTTCCTTTTAAAATGTAAGACGCGGCTTCTTCTCTTATATAAATACCAAAGTCTTTGCTGTGCAACATACCTCTCTTTCATATTTGTAAGTCTTTGCTGTGTATCATACCTCTCTCTCATATTTGCTTTCTTGTAAAGAGAAACAAATGGGTGCTCTTGATTACCTCTCCAACTTTTGCACTGTCACCAGCACAAGGAGCAAGCGCAAAGCAATGCAGGTATATAACACCTACTGACTGACCTCTGCATCCCTATGATGTTTTTCTGTCTTTCTATGTAGCCGTCCTATGTTCTCTTCTTTTGTCCTGGTTCTTCAAGCTAAGGATGGTTTCTGTTTTCCTTCTCAGACAGTGGAGATCAAGGTCAAAATGGACTGTGATGGCTGTGAAAGGAGAGTCAAACATGCCGTTACCACCATGAGAGGTGCATTCTGAAGCTGTGTGTTTGTCTAGTTTCTTTTTTCCTTCTATTGAAGCTTTGTGTTTTCCCTTGATTGCAAAACCGTGGCATAACAGAGAAGCAACCTTAAAAATAGCAGCATTCATGAGAGAAAAACAAGAACATCTTTTAGGTGGTGATTTACAAATATCAAAACCGGAAACAAGTAGATCCGTCGTGGCCTTTCAGAAAAGCCATTATCGTTTTCAAACTTTTAAACCTTTTTCCTTCTTTTCTTAGTTCTCGTTTTGATAGCCGGGTGTTAAGAGGAAGATAGACTAGCAAGACAAAATCTTAGCCGCATACCGTTACAAAACCTCCCTTTTCTCCCGTTTTTGGTGAATGTAAGACACGTGAGAAGTGTAAATCCAAGAGCAGATAAGCATTAGAGTTACTTCATCACCACCCTTTGATCTCTGGCTTCGCTTCTTAGCAAGTGAAGCCACAATTCTTGTTTTGCAAGCTGGTTTAAGCAGTTATCTGCCATTTTCTTTCTTAGCCATAGACGTAGTTCTCGTAGCAGCTGGTCTGGTCTTTGTCACACCTGTCAAACCACACGCATAAGCAGTCTCTTTCTTGCCAAATCTTCTAGCATTTATCTTTTTTATTTTTCCATTTAACTGAGGAAAATTAGAAGTTGAAACTCCCTATCAGGGTAAGTCTGATCCCTGTCTCGTGAAGAATATAGTGAAAAGCAGCTGAAGTGAAGAGAAAGATTGATAGGGAACAGTAGCGCATTGTCACTTGGAGTTTGAAACGTAATCTGATTCCAAGTTTACCAGTAGCGTAATGACAAGAAACTGATGAATATGAATCAACAAATCCCGGCCTCCAAGCATTGTACTCGCTGACATTCAAATTTATATTCTCTATTAGAAAATCATATCAGTTAACTCACTCTTTCGGTGGTTAATTCTCTCGGAGTTTCTTATTTCATGTTGGGTTTAAAAGATGAGAAAAGTGAAACATTCTTTGGGAAACTTCTGAGTTTGATTCGTCGGACTCAAATTAGATGTTGTTTTCTTTTTGGCAATCTTATTATTCACTTCTAGCTGCTTCCTCCAATATTCCATTTAGGTGTAAAGTCAGTGGAGGTGAACCGAAAGCAGAGCCGGGTAACAGTGAGTGGTTATGTTGAACCAAACAAGGTGCTGAAGAGAGTAAAGAGCACAGGAAAGCGAGCTGAGTTTTGGCCTTACATCCCTCAACATCTCGTACACTATCCCTACGCACCTGGAGCCTACGATAAACGGGCACCCTCCGGCTACGTTCGGAACGTCGTGCAAGCTTATCCAGCCTCAAACGCACCAGAGGACAACATTGTCACCCTTTTCAGTGATGACAACGTGAACGCATGTTCCATCATGTAATGAGTTTCTGAAAACGAAATGGAAACTGGGTTCTTCTAGACAAGAACCTCCGACTACTTTTCTCCCAAGTATGTCCGAGACAGCGATGTATTTCTTTGTTAACAGTAGGTATCTGAGATTTCATGATCTGGGAACTCAACTATGTACTTATTAAGGCTTCCTGAAGCTTATTACAGTTGGCTTTGCTTCGTCGAATACATAAATACACAATATTTTGACATACGCATTCTCATCTACAGCAAATTTGCTATAATGACAAGCATTTTAAGGTTGTTTCCATCTCAATCAAATTCTCAAGTGCATCCTGGGTTTCCTTAGGAGTCACGGGAGAATAGGATTCTCGTTCCACAAACAGAGGGAATAATGATTTCACGATTGTTACTTCCAACTGGATGCCATTTAGGTAATATAACAATAGTTACTGTCACTAATAATGCCTTTCGTTGGAATATTTAAAGCAGTGTTCCAAGGAGCTCCAGCCGTAAAAAACAATGCTTATTCTTCAAGTTCTGTCTTGAACTAGCTGGGTGAGTGGACCATTCTTGGAATCCTGAACATTTGTGGAGAGTTGAAGTTGCTTGGTTTTATACGCATTTAGTATGGATTCTATACCCCAAAAAGATGCACTCCAGGGAACGGGGAGAAAGCTTATCTGGAGCAAGGTGCCGTAATAAGGGGTAACAGGCACAACCAAAGGTGCGCAAGATTGTGTAGTCAGGTGCACGATGGTAAAGGGTTTCAAAAGGAGTGTTGTGGTGCAAGGTGGGAGTAGGAAGCCGATTAATCAGAAAAACAGCAGTCAAGAAGGCCTCCACCCAAAACTTTTTGGGAAGATGGGCTTGTAAGAGTAATGTGCGGCCAAGCTCAGTGATATGCCGGTGCTTCCTCTCAGCAAGGCCATTTTGTTGTGGCGTGTGGGGGCATGAGAGTTGACGAACAATGCCATGTTGAGCTAAATAATCTGTCATTTTATGACTAAGATACTCACCACCGTTGTCGGATTGAAGATTTTTGATGGGAAGACCAAGTTGTTTTTCAATCATAGTGCGAAAAGTAACAAAAACATCAAACAACTCAGACTTCTTTTTCAGAGGATAAAGCCAAGTAAAGCGACTAAAATCGTCCACAAAGATAACATAATAATGAAATCCTTGGCATGACAAAAATGGGGCAGGTCCCCATAAGTCTGAATGGACTCGTTCAAGGGGGGTTGTGGCCCGATGGGAAGATAAAGAAAAAGGCAATTTGGTGATCCGTCCCATACAACAATGGGAACACAAAAGATCGGAAGGACCATTAGCAAGAATTTTACGCTGCTGATGAAGAAACTTGACGGTGGCCACATGAGGATGTCCAAGCCGAGAATGCCAAGTCTTCCAGGGGGCTACTTGCTGCCGTCTTGCAAAAAGAGCTGATGAAGGCTGAGTGGGCAGCAAGTACAAAGGGCCCTTCCTAACTCCCCGAACTAGCAGGCGGTTGGTCTGCAAGTCCTTTATATAAAAGAATTGTGAGTCAAACTCAACAGAGCAAGGAAAGTCATCGGTTAGTTGGGGAATTGAGAGAAGATTCTTGTGCAAGGCAGGAGCAACTAGGACAGATGTTAATGGAATGGTGCCATTGGCAATAGAGGTATCCCCAGTGTGTGTAATAGGAACAAGGGTGCCATCACCAACCATTATACCATCAGTGCCAGTATAGGGAATGGGATTGCGGAGCTTACCAACGTCATTGACGATATGAGAAGATGCACCAGAATCTGCTACCCAGCCATCCTCTACTGGATCAATAACACGAAGAGCAGCAAGAGCTTCAGGGACCTCCTGTTGTTGATAGCTGTGGTCAAACCGCTTAAAGCATTGAAGAGCGGTGTGACCACGTTTGGAGCAAATTTGGCAGACAGGCAGAGGGCGGGACCCCGGATGAGGGGGTTGAAACTGAGAGTTATCAAGCTTCTGGGGAGGCCTACGAAAGGAGGTCTTATTATTCTGGACAACACCAGAAAACCCACGGCCTTGGGAGGAAAATGGATGACCAGTTCTGCCCCCGCGGGGCTGGCCACGGCCATTTCCTCGTTGGTTCCTTTGGGCAGCGAACACAACAGCATCATTGGGCACAGGGTTGTAACGGGACAGTCGAGCTTCAAAGGCCTGAAGCTGAGAAACAACATCAGCAAAGGCAGGAACTGGCGGACGGAACATAGCCGTTTTGAAAGCTTCGTAGTCTTTGCCAAGACTCTCTAAAAGACGAAAGGTTTTGCCAGAATCTGTCAGGGGCTTGCCAATGGAACATAGTTGGTTAGCAAGCGAACTAAAATCATTAAGATGAACAGAAAGTGGCTTACTGTCCTTTTGCAGGTGATGAAGTTGGGATAAAAGGTCAAATTCTTTTGTTTCGGATTTCTGGGCATAGCGATTTGCAAGCTCATCCCAGATTTGAGCAGCAGTCTCCAGTTCGAAGACATGGCCAAGGGCCTCTTCAGAAAGAGTGCCAATCAACCACGACTTTACAAGATCGTTGCTCTGTTCCCATGCTTCAAAATCAGGATTCACTGTTTCTTGGCTATCGACAGTGAGGACATGAGGAGGTTTGGTAGTTTCACCGCTTAAGAAGCCAAAAAGCTTCTGGGTCTTCACGAGAGATTTGATTTGAGTTACCCACGGAAGATAATTTTTTTCAGTGAGGCGAATGGTTACGAAGTTGGCAACACTGACAGAGCTAGGAAAAGGATAAGAGAGTTTTTCAGCCATGGAGAGGTCGGGAGAAAAAAAGAGAGGATTAGGTGGGTTTTGTGAGGAGAGAGAAAGAATAACGGGTGAGGGAAGGTCTTGCAAAGACACGGTCACTCAGGCTCTGGATACCAGAATGAATAACAAGAAACAAAGAGTATGAGAAGTTGAACCGTGTCTGCTATATTAAGTGGAGAATATAAAAGTTTTATATGGTGACAAGTATGGGTCATGCCGATATTTATACAACTAAGACAAAGGAGATGTAATCAGTCTAGGTAGATTTAATATTGAGACATTGGGCAGTGAGAGCATGCGGAGACATTAGGCAACACGAGGCGACATTGGGCAGTGCAGAGCTGTTCGGTAAAGAGCCAGCAGAGGTACAAAGGGCTGTAATAGGAGGTAGAGGGCGGCATGTGTTTGGGGTTTCTAAGTGCTGCACAGAGTCCTCTTTGGACTCTTCAATGATTTGACGTGGAGCTTCTTTAGCCAGAACTTGTCCATTTTCTTGAATGTCCATCGGTTTGGCCATCTCATCATTGAGAATGGTCAATAAGCTTTGTCCCCATATCCTGTCCTCTCAACTAGACAACTAGTCATACATAATCAGTTTGAAAATCAAAAACTTGACCCGCTTGTAACTATGGTTGGCTTTTGCATAATTGATATCGATCAAAAGGGTTCATAATCATTCCAACTTTAATATACGATCTTTATATTGGAAAAGAAATATCATTAGACTATAAAGTCGTTCATTACATATCCTAGTTAAGCTTTATGAACTGCATGCCTGCAATTATACAAATGCCTCCCTTACAACGTCTTCTGTATGCTTCCATTACAAAATTTCACCCTTGAAATCAGGAGGAAGTCAAATAAGGACTACTACTGTTTGCCTACATAGTCCCCATTTTTCAACGCCATGTCCCTAAGTTATGGCTTTAGTGTTAATGGCATGACGAAGCACTCAATTTCAAAATGATGGTGGTGATCATCTACCAACATTCGTGTGGATCTGATCTTATCCCAACTTAATAGTTATTGTTACTGCGAACAAAAAGAAACAAGCTTTTATTCATACACAAGACTTCTTACTCTTGGATATGTATTTTCTTGGCTGTGTTATACCAATCATAATCTGTATAAATTGTAAAGTTAACCATCATTTCAGCGTCGTTGGCCCATGTTTTGCGTGTCGCCGGCAGGTGTAATAATTACAGGATAATAATGAATCGACAGGTTCATTAGTTTAATCACCTAAGGCCAAAGGAGGGAATGATTGCTGGGAGCACCACCCCTTGCTCAGAGTTTGTGGTGATAATGAAAGAAACTTCTATTAAATGAGTGACTTTTTAGGCCTTTTCGGCACCCTTTGGTGCCTTCTTTGAGATAAAGATGCACCCATTACTCAAACATCTATATGTTTTATTGCTCTCCGATATGATTACGGTTAAACAAGTGGTTCTGTCTTGGGATCCTGGCCCAAAGAATGTGATTTTTATTTCTTTATCAGTCACCATTGAGAAAAATAAATTATCAAACAAAGCACTGCCGTCGATCGGTCCTTTATGGGGGGCTTCTATGACCAAAAGTCGAGATAATTAGATCTCCCTATCTTTGACAAAGAAGTTAACATAATTATGCAAGATCCCAAACCTCCCATCAATAAAGATCCACAATAAAGGAACGGACACCAATCCTGTTGCCTTTCTTACCGACATGTCATGAGGTAAAATGGGATTAGTAGTGAAGTGGGCAAGTCCCTCGCTACATCAGTTGTAAAATCTTCTTCGAATTTGTTGATTCACTTTAAATGCTAAAGTTAACTAACATCTTGTTAATTCTCAAATTAACATAATAACAAAAGAATTTTTAGAAAATATTATTCAATAATAAATATTGTTGATGAATGAATCAACAAAATTGATGAGAAATCTATAAAATATAATAACATGAGGAAAAAGAATATAAAAAAAAGAATGTAATGAAAAGAAACTATAAAAGATATAGAATATTATGTTAGTCCAAACCTCTTAAATTTATTATGTTTGGGTGTATGTGTTTATATAATTATGTATTCGATCTATATAAGAATAATATGTCTTGTTGAATTTCCCCAATAGAGATGCTATTCCAAGGAGGCCTAAAAAGGTCATATAAGGATTTTCAAAAAATTTCACTTGAGAAAATTTGGAAAGAAATCGCCCAAAAAGCTAGTCCAAACTTGCATTCAAACTGGTTTTTAAACGGTCATATCCAAAGAGTTGCACGAAAGTTAAGTCCATTAGCTAGGAGACAAGTTTCTGCACAGCCCTGTATCTTCTTTTGATGTACGTTACAAATGAAAGCTGAATAAACGGGCTAGCGTATCATCCTTCAACAGGATTACCATCAACCAAGTACTTTAACCGCTTCTTTACAAGTTCGTACTGGTGTGTTTCGTTGATACAAGAGTTTATTAAAGCAGGGACGTTTTGGTTATCTGTAAGAAGCTTTTACTGCATCGAGAGAGAGCGTTTCAGCATTATCTTCAAGACATGTTTTATGACAGATAACCCTGTGGTCTTTGCCCATGTCAGGAGCGCAGAAGATATCTGAACAATGAAGATGCAACGTAACGGATATTCGAGAATGCCTATCCTTAAAAGTCAAAGCTTGAAGTTACAAACTTTCATGGTTTGACGACTTTTAACGGAAGGTTTCCTGAAACCTTCAGTGATGTTGCAGCACGCCTGCACGGGTTGCGAAGAGTTATGTTTTGATAAAGGAGAGACTGCTATTTGTCGCACTTTTAAACGACATCGATGAAACCCTCATCAACTTCTCTTATTTTCTTTCTGGGTAAATACAAAAGATCACTTAAGAGACTCAGAACATTGAGATATACGCTCCCCGGAAAGGTTGGAGGCGGTCTTGTCGTTACTATGACATTGAACTTTGTAGCAGGTTTGAAGCTAAACGTTCATCGTCCATTCTTGTGATTTGAACGCAAGCATTTGGACCGTCCAATGTGTAGAATCCATGTGAATATCTCATGATTTCTACGTGGACACATATCAGCAGTACAAATGGGAGATTACAGGTTACGTCTCTCCAATAATGTTGATGCTGTGGATCCTTCTTTCTTTTTTTTTCCCTTTGCTTTCTTTCTCTTTTGGAATAATGCAGGAATTAATTCATTTTTCGAATCCCAAAAGTGTGACCTTCCAGTGCTTTGGGCCCAACAAACTTTTCTTTCATTTTCCAAGTCTAAGTTTCATTGTTCTTTTTGGCCCACCGAAAGTGCATTCAGTGCCCTGGAACCTATCTCTCTAGCGAGAAAAAGTGTGAGTGATGGAAGAAATCATTGCCCTCTTTTCATTTCACTGTTATGATTAAAGAAAGAACTTCGTTAGATCCAGCTAATGTGTACTTTTAGTCTCTTCAACATAAAGCTACAAGATCTTTTTCACCCGTGAAGTTCTGCTGGAATCTCATACCTCTGTCGATTCTCATAGGCTTTTTCAGACGAAGATTAAAGCAAACAATGCACCAGTCCCTTGAATGATAAATTTAAGCCTGAGAAACTCTTATAAGAGTTTTTGAGAACTACAGAACCTCTGGATATAGCAGATTCTACAAAGAAAACTCACAACAGTGTAGAGAAAATAGAAACACGACACTTCTAACTCACAAAACAGAAAACTTGCCGAAAGATTGGCCAGTAAATTGATAATGAGTTCGAGTCTAAGATGCATAAAATGTAATTCAAGAAATAAAATACAAATTAAATACTTATACAGCCTTCAAGTTGATAGTTCAACACCCCACTTTCTTCAAAAAGTCTTCGACTTGGTCTCTACTGTTTTCCTGTGCTTTGCTTTCCCATGCTTTCTCGTTTGAGCTTCTAAGAGGTTTCAGTCTGTGAGGTTTGCTTTCCTAAGCAACCTACTAAAGGGGATGAATGGTGATGCTTCTCGTGCTTCTCTCTCTTTGAAACGTGCGGAATGAGTTCTCCCAAAATTTACCACAAACTCTTCTACGTTAGCTTAAAGACACAAGAACTTCTATTATGTGTAACGACCTCCCCTTAATAGAGTTCACCATGGCTCCAAGGGGTTTCTTATCTTTTCGTGCATATATCTTACAGGAATCCAATTTCTTGCATCGTCTTCTTCAACCAAATACACTAGCTGGCAGCACCCACAGCAACCACATGCTCAGTCTCGGTTGAGGGTGATGCCCTTGAATTCTATTTCTTGACTGTCATGAGAAGGCAGCTGATCCTATCTTAAATACATACCCTGCAGGTACTTATTGAGTCGATTATTGAACTCACCAAAGCACTATTGGTAAAGGCTATCGGTTCAAAATTTTCTTTAAGCTTATACAGCAAACCTAGATGACATGTTCTTTGAAGATATCTTAATCTTTTTCTTTTTTGGTTTTACTCAAATGCACTCGACTAGGGGGTTGCATAAACTATGAAAACAAGCTTACTGCACACAGTATATTGGTCTTATGGCAATCAAGTAAAGAAGACCTCCAATCATGCTTTTAAACACAGCACTTCAGTCTCTCTAAACCCATCATCTATCGTTAACTTTTCTTGTTTGGGGCCAGTGGAGTTTTTATTGACCTGCACCCTATCATATGATATTTATTCAACAACTTCTCTAGAACTTGACAATGGGAGGGGAAAATTCCCCTCCTACTTTGATAAACCTCGGTTCTTGGGAAATAATTTATTAATCCCGTGCTATTCATCTCAAGTGCACTCATCATATCAGTCTCAAAATTGAGGACAACTTCCGGTAAATATGAGGTTATCGACACTAGTGAGAAAATGAGAGTTAGTTTACCTTTTTTTCCCATGAAAAGGGTAGTCTCGTTAGGACCCCTTGTGAATTAGTTGTCCAAAAAATACTTCTGTTTTTATTATACTAGGCTCAAAAGGCTTGTTCCGGCTCATAAAGAGCTTAGGTTAGCTTCAACACTTTGCTTTCTTTTCGTTTCACTACAAATCCCTTCGGCTGCTCAAAATAAACTTCTTCCTTAATCTCTTCATTGAAAAGGATAGCTTTGACATCTAGTTGATAGACTTTCACCACACTTGAGCTGCTATTGCAACCAATATTTGGATCGTCTCAACCCTTGCTATTAAGGCAAAGGTTTCTGTGGAATCAACTCTTACAATCTATGTGAACCCTCTTACCATTAGCCTTGCCTTATGTCTCAGAATTTTTCCTTCACCATCCCTTTTTACTTTGTAACTCCATTTTATCCCTATTGTAGACTTGCCCTGTGGGAGATCAGTTAGACTCCAAGTTTGATTTTCATTTATTGTTCTTATTACTACCTTCATAACTCTAACCCATTCTTCTTTCTTTATTGTTTCTTCAAAATGAATTAGTATAAGTACTGTGAAGCTACAACACTCGTATAATTCTTCCAATAGTGTTGAAAGAAATGTCTTAATGTAGACTTGGGGGCACTTTTATTGTGCTGAAAGAGATGATGGAGCAGATGGAGGCTGCAAGATGAAGCCAATAGTGCGAATGGGAGCCCCCACCCACGCCCTTTGTGGGCACCTACAACCTTGGGAACAAGTTCTTTCTAAAAGGGAGGCAACTGTTATGTGCCTAAATCCGTAGGCCTAGCACAAATCTTGGAGTTTACACAACCCCAAGAAATGTTTCTTTTGCAGATCATTTATTTTAAAATGGTTTAAAAAGTTACTATAGAAAATAGTTTAGCCCCACCATAACTTAGGTAGGAAAGTAGTTTAGCCCCAAAATATGTACGCATTTGGCCCTTGAAGGTAACGATGGAATGCAGAAGTTCCCTTTTATCCAATTGAAGCATTTTCTATTCCCCAAGCGACTAGCCGTCCCTTCTGATGGCTTCTCAAGCCTCGTACATAGGGAGGATGCCCCCGTCACGGGAACCAATTTTTCCCAAAAAAAATCCGAAGGTGCCGACTACCTTTTTTTCTTTTCCTGCCATGGACGACCGAACCGAGAGCAATGTGCAATAGGCACCTTACAGAATCCAAATTCTCAAAGTTGCTATAGTACCTTTTTCCTTTCTGAATTTTCTAATGCAAATGCAAAGGATTTGGGACGATTATCATCTATCTTTCTATGTAAAATGTAAAAAGACACCCCCTCATCCTTTCTGAACACACCTCCTACCCACACATCCCAACATGCAAAGACACTACTACGAACTGTTCATGCAAAGTCCAAGCTCTGCATGTGACCACTTATCAAGCACCTGCACGTGCTACTGTGAAAGGGAAAGAGCTTCTAGTGTACACAAATCAGGCTCATGTTGTGGACCCTGTGGTACTTGTCTATGCAAGTGTGAAAAGGAAAGAAATTCAAATGTTGCAGGAAGGAGATGTTTGTGCAAAGGCTTATCGTATCCAATCAAAACAACCACCTTTCGAGTGTGAAATTAAGAAGGCCACATCCAGCTGTTGCTTTACCATAGGTTCCGTTAGATCAACATTTGAGAAATATAGACGTGCACTTGAAGACTCAGAAGTCCCTAGCCCCACGCACAAGACTCGTTCACCAGGATCTTGTCCCTACACTTACTCCAGCAACCATGACAACAGCTATGAGGTGTATGGCGTGGAAGAAGGGCGTGCTATCAAGAAAAAGAAGAAAGGAGAAGACTGGGTGATTAGGTACAAGTGGAACTAAGCTTCCATGACAATTTCCTAGAAACTACTATGTAGAAAATAAGTGGTTTAGAATGCCTATAAAATGGCATCACCTACAAGTGAGTTACGTGGGCTCTTTAGTGATATTATAATACATGAACTTTGGTTTGCATTCATATATCCAATACACTATCTTCCATGCTATCTTTTGTGTCTTCCCTCTAGTCTCATTTTTCTTCTTGGTATTAGAGTAGGAACAATTCCTCTTTATGTCTCACTCTCATTATGTCTCAACATACTTCTCAAACATATCCTTTTCCAAACACTATGAGCGACAATAATTTTGTCACCCTCAAAACTCTCAAAGGGCAACTACTTTCCATGGATGACTTAGATAAAGTCTTTCATCCAAACCTATAAATTTATTAGGTTTCTCACAGGTTCAACACCATGCCCTTTTGCCACTCAATTTATAGGTGAAAAGGAAGAACTAAATCCTAGCCTTGATGCTTGGCTATATAGTGATGCCTTGGTCAAATCATGGGTTGACAACACACTTTTTGAGGAGGCCCTTGGACACATATTTAAGCTTGATACCTCAACTCAAGTTTGGAATACTCTTGCAAACCACTTCATCAATGAATAAAAGCATGTGAGTTTGATCTCTTATCTCAGCTCCATAATCTTCACAAAGAAGGCAATAACCTTTTAGGGTTTCTTTTAAACTTAAAAGGGCTCCTCAATCAACTCAACTCTATTGGAAAACCTCTTTTTGACCCCATCCAAAATCTTTCGTCTAGTAGAGAGCATGGGTCAAGAATATAAATCCTTCAAGACCTGCCATGTTTCATCCACCAATACGACAATTCAATGATTTTGTATCTCAACTGCGAGCCTTTGAATCAAGGCTCAATAGCTATGCGTCTTGTAACATTGCCACTCCAAATGATACCATGGCCTTCACTACACAACAAAATAAGAAAATCAATTATAAGGTTACTTGCTAAATTTGGCAGCATGAGAGAGGAACCACAACCACTTTCAGCTCCCAAGGAGAGGACTTCAATCTCTCAACGCAAAACAATTGCTCTAAACCAAATAAACCCATCATCTAGGATGTCTCAAAAAAGCTAGTTAATCCCTTCACCGCTGATAACCATCCTCTAACCATTTGTCACATCTTTGGCATAAGAGGTCATATAGCCCTTGAATGCTAGAGAAGGTTTAACCACACCTTCCAACTTGATGACACACCCAAGGCTCTAATAGTACTCCAGGTCACTAAATCCATTAACTTAGATTGGTTGTTGACTCTGAAGCATCTTCTTATATCATAGATTCAACAAGTAACCTAACTAATTGATCTTCTTATTGCATTTGCAGTGAAGGTCATAGTATCATTTGGAGTTGTTATGTTCCAGGAGGCATAACAAATGAGCTATGATTCAAAGGCTTGTTGTTGAGATACAACATCACTGAATTATGGTATTGGTGGATGGAACATGGCGGTCTTGAATGATTCATCTTCCTAACCAAAGTTCTCTAGTAGACAAAAGGTTTTGGGTGAGTTAGAAAGAGGCTTTCCAATAAAGTTGAGTTGATTAAGGAGCCCTTTGAAATTTGAGAGAAATTCTACAAGGTTATTACTTTCATGATGAAGATTATGGAGCTAAGATTGGAGATCAAACTCACATGCTTTTGTTTGTTGAGTGAAGTGGTTCAGAAGAGCATTTTATACTTGAGTTGAGGCATCAAGATCAAAAATATATTCAAGGGCCTCCTTAGAGAGTGTTTTGATAATCCAAGATTTGACTAAAGCATCACTTTGTGGCCATGCATCAAGGTCAGGATTTAGTTCTTCCTTTACATCAATAAGTTGAATGGCAAAGGGGCATGGTGTTGAGCCAGAGAGAAACTTAGTAAGTTTTTGGATTTGATGAGAAACTCAATATGAGTCATCCATGGAAGGTAGTTGCCCTTTGAAAGTTTAAGGGTGACCTAATTATTGGCACTCACAATATTTAGAAAAGGATATGTTTGAAGAGTAGGTTGAGATATTATAAGAGTGAGAAACCAAGAAAGATTGTTCCCATTGTGATAGCAAGAAGAAAAATGAGGCTACAGGAAAGACACAAAAGATAGTGTGGAAGATATTATACTGAATATATGAATGCAAACCAAAGTTCATGTATTACAATATCACCAAAAAGCCCACTTAACACACTTGTAGGTGATGCCATTTTATAGGCATTCTAAACTGCTGATTTTCTACGTAGTAGCTTCTAGGTAATTGCCATGGAAGCTTAGTTCCACTTGTAGTTAGTCACCCAGTCTTCTCCTTTCTTCTTTTTCTTGATAGTACGCCCTTCTTCCACGCCATACACCTCACAGCTGTTGTCATGGTTGCTGGAGTAAGTGTAGGGGTAGGATCCTGGTGAACGAGTCTTGTGCTCAGGGCTAGGGACTTTTAAGCCTTTAAGTGCATGTCTATATATTTCAAATGCTGATCTCACCAAACGTATGGTGAAGCAACAGGTGGATGTAGCCATCTTGATTTCACACTCAAAAAGGTGGTTGTATTGACTGGACGCGTTGAGCCTTCACACGAACAGTTCCTTCCTATATTTGGCATTCAACTCTTTATTTTTAGTTACATTTCCTTGTATATCACCCTTCTTTTTTCTCCTCTTCTGAGATCCTTTTTCTCTCGCTGCATTGGAAACCATAAAGACGTGAAACTATGTGGGGCGTGTCGGGCGTACCTATATCTATAAGCGGGGCTTAATCCACTCAAATAATACAGGGTTCTGAATAACAAATTTGCCTGGTATATCCACCTTTTTCCCATCAACGGGAGAAGAAAGGTTATCATCCTGGGCTGTTACCAACATAGCTTTTGGGGACACCCTTCTTTGATGTTCACCCCCAAAGCTTGATGTCTCTCAATTTGGATCGCAATCGATGCAGTGTAAAAGACACTGTTTATAACTTTTTAAAACATGTGGAATGCTATTGTGTTAACAAAGTAAGCAATAGATCCAAAACACCGTCCTGTTTACATGAACGCCCTTCGATTCTATTCTTGTTCATTTATTTCATTTGTTTAACTCATATCACATCAATTTTCAGCTGTTGGTTGGTGAATCCAACTATAACGATAAAAAATTGCGCAAGTTGATGGGAAGAAACATCCTCAAAACTATTTCAGTTGCTTCAAGTCCTCAAAGAACAAAAGAAAAAACGCAGTATGTTTGATACAGTAGTTAAACTTATATAATTGCCAGTGAAGTGATATTTTGAGTTGTGACCAAGGAAGGAACAACTGGACTGACGTTCGTGCCTCCTACATTTAAACCATGCGACCATCACGAGAAAATTGTGTTCATGTTTGGTAGGCACAATGTGTATGCCTGTCGAAGTGTCAAGTTCCGACCTTGTCAAATCACTATCTGTACTTTTCAAACTCTACTCTGTGCGTATCCGCGATTTTATCTGGGGGGCCCTGTGTTTGCCTGCACTCTGATTCGATTGATTTACCTGAAATCTAATCCACCAGTGAGTTCTATAAATAGTAAAGACAAACAGTAGAGAATCAAGAAAGTAGGGGAACACAGGAAGAAAACGGCCACCTTCACTTTAAGCGACCAGCCCCGTCAAAAATGTCAACAGATGAGTTCGAGTTCTTAGAGATTGAGGTACCTATCTCGAGTCCTTGTTCTTTTGCCTTAACTTCTCAAATTGTTAACTTTTTCTTCGTTTTTCACTGAGTTTGATTCACTCCTTTCTTTTTACAGACTTGTGTTCTCAAAGTGCACATGAACTGTCAAGGGTGCATTCACAAAGTGAAGAAACTCCTCCAAAGAATTGGAGGTACTAACTTCAATAGCCGCAATTCTTTGGGACTTTACACAGTATCGTTTTCATCAATCATCGTTCACTTTTGTTCTTTTCTGAATTGAAAAAACGATCACAATGCGTTATCCAGCCAACAAAAATATGAAAATGAAGATATATTATACTTGAAACAAGAATCCAGTAGCACTTAGAATGATTACTCGGCGTCATTGAAGACATTGCTGTTGATAGTTGTATTCTATTCTGTCCTTTGAAGCGTCAAGAATCTCTCCTTGGACATTCGATTTCTAGTTATATTTGTCCGAGTGAGCAGTAGTGTCTTTAGTTGAATTGTATATGCACTAAAGATATACAACTCCTTTGTCCAAGCAAATAGAAAACTTTTATTGAATTGTATATCTTTCTATTTATTATTTGCTACTGAATACAGGTGTTTATCAAGTAAGTATAGACGCAGAAGAGCAGAAGGTCATTGTCACAGGTTGCGTGGATTCTTCCACTTTGATAAATAAGCTGCACAAATCTGGTAAACATGCAGAGCTTTGGTCTCCAATTTCCTACGAGAAGCACCCAGGATTAGACAACGATGATAATAACCAGGACCAAACCCAACATCTGATGGATGGCCTGAGTGCCACCAAAAATCAGCACATGTTCCCCTCCTTTGGAACACCAGATGACGAATGGGGATCTCAATGGTATGCTCATCACAAAGGCAACAAGGGTATGGCAGGTGGATTCAATCAACATTTGATAGCAGCAATGCAAAATGAAAACATGGGTGTGGATGGAGACACAATTGGTGATCATGACAAATTGGATTACAACACTATACCACTGAGGGGTGTTGCAGGTTTTCATGGCAATGATTTCAGCTTTGCTGGCTTCGGAGGCCAAGAATTGGGCGGGTATCAAGACATTCCTACGGAGTTACCAACGTTCGAGTATGGTCATCCATCACCCATGAGAATAGCCAATGGGCAGGTTTACTACTACAATTATCCCCCAAACGAGATGATGAGCGCCTACATGCAAGATACAAATACCATTGACAATATCATGGTGAACCGTACATCTTCTCTAGTTCCTCTTTCCGACAATTTCTACTAAGACTAGAGTCCCAGGAGTCATTAGAAGTGGCTTCACTACGTGAGCAAGTGTTTAACGAACTCTGTATTAACGACGCTGTCTTCTTAATAGTTGATTATGGTAAGATATTGTTATGAGTAAGAGTCCTTTCTACTTAAATCTTTTACACCTAAAAGTGGGCATCAGTATGCATCATGAAGGAATCGAGAAAGCCTCCCTCAGATTCATGGACTGAATGATTGTAAAACACTGGAGGCTAAACAAATCACGAATAATAGAAAAATACATTAAAAAGCACAATCCCCTGGGACAAGCAATTTACACACTTTTGAACTTGTAGAAAGGAATTGAGTAATTACAACTTAACGCTTTTGTGCTTTTCTCCGTCTAGATTGTGCCTTCTGCCACTTCTTTCTTGAAACTAATTTGCTCTTCGGTTTCAGCTTTAATTCGGGCGAGAACTTATAATTTGGATCTCTCATACGTGATTGTATGTCCTTGAAAAACTGGATGTTCAATTTCTTGGGCCCTCCTTGTCTAAGTTCTGTATACTCCGGTCCTGAAACAATATTCTCAAATGCTCCAATTAGAATGTCTATATCACTCATGACCTCCCACACGTTAGTGTAACGCCCGTCTGGTCCTTTCTTCAATTTTTTCAAAGCATTCTCAACTGCAAGTTTCCTAGCTTGCTTTCCTGGGGACAACTCTTCTGGTTCATTTTCAACTTTTAATAACTCAGAGATTGTTCGGTATTTGGGCATTTCGTCAAACTCAAACAGTTTATCTATATGCTTATCACTGCTTTCATTAGGGTAGGCTTCTGTAGGAATATCATCATCATCATCTTGTTCGCTACCAGTCCATAGCGTCTTCTCTTCATCACTCCCAGACCACACACTTCTTAACTCATCACTGTCATCAGCATCAATTAGATCTGAGTGTTCCTTCGCCTGTTGTCTCACTCGCCGGATTTCTTCTTCAAGATGACTTTTTGAATCCTTTTTATCTTCACTTTCATCTTCACTTCCTGTCCATAAAGTAGTGTCTTCATCCATCTCTTTCTTCCATGTTTTTCTGAATTCCTCATCTCCGGGTTTTGCAGTGCCAAAAAGATCATAGTGTTTACGCCCACCTCGGGCATATGATCGTGATACTGCAAAAAATTCAGAACTCATTAGAATTAAGGAAAATGACAGGAACTCCTTGAAACAATTTGCAGTCCAAAAACTATACTGCATATGCATATAGATGCAGAATTGCAGGAATTCCTTGAAACAATTTGTAGTTCAAAAACTATACTGCATTATGCATCTACTTTACCAGTTAAGATTCATCATGACAGTATGGTTATTGGTGACAGCAACCTAAAGTCCCAATCAATATGACGACAGTAATTAAATTCCACCCTGTTTAAGCAGTGAGAACTTTCATTACCTTCTAAATGAATATTTTATCTACTATCAGTTAAAAAGGCCAACTATTAGGTTCTCTTTAATATGCTTAGAAGTCAGAGGACCAAATTCAAAATTTTCAAGGCCACTCAGAACCGGATTGCTACATGACGTAGCAAGCCCAGCAGATTTGTAGCAAACCCCGGCAAACTCAAACAAACATAACCACAAACAGAAGTGTTGGAACCGGTTACTTCATGATAACCAAGGCAAGCTACTTCTACAAGGACTTTGTACAAGTACGTAGACTGCATGGTACAACATGATGAGCTTTGTCCAATGAGTTCCCCAACCACTACAACCTCATAACGGGTCTTCTATATACAGCGATATTACAGTGACAGCGGAAATGCTAGAAGCCAGGAATTCCGAAATTTTTGATAGCGGAAGCAAACCTTGAAGATTCGGGCAAAACCCAAATTGAATGCCACGTCCTGAACTACGTCCGGCTGAATCAGAAAGGGTTTCTAATCTGAAATATAGAACGAAATGGGGTTTCTCAGACTTCGTCGAGAAGCCGCGCTAACAAAAATTACAATGGAACTAGAAGAAAGGAAAATAAGAAACTTTAGCTCATATATGTGAGCGTGTATATTTACGGAATGGAAGAGGAGGAATCTGACCTTGGAGAAACCGAAGGTTGCAAATGGGGTTTCCGGACTGTGCAAAGAGATGGAAGAAGAGAAAGGCGGGAACAGAGTCTGCGAGCCATCTCTAGCAACAAAAACGGACCTTCCCACAACGAACTAGAAAAGGAGCCGCCCAACTTATTGAAGATTCGACACTAAAGTGTCATGGGCACCAGCCCAAATAGCTAACTTAGCCAGTGGCCAGAGTTCATAGGACAGGAGAAAGGCTAATTTTGGCGGGCTCCAACGCAATTAACGTTGTTAAGGAAAAAGAATAAGCAAAAATAGGATACAATTATCTCCTATCAATTAAGATTTGAATAACAAATGTCCCTTAAAGAAGCACTGGTAGTTTCAATAACTTAAGATTGTAAAATGATTAATTATAGTTATTTTATAACTTAGGTAATGTTTTTGGCTTGATTTAAGAACTTATGTCTTAATAAAAAGGTTTTGCAGTTTGATGAAGGTTCCAAATCCACGTGCTTTTGTGTTTTCATAACAATTTAATATTCACATCTTGCCTGTAAATTAGTAAAAATTTACAAATGACAAGTACTTTGTGTTGTTCTTTCTTTTTTTCCAGAAAATATTATACATAATGTTTCCGGACAGAACCCAATATCGTTTCTCTAAAACATATTAGTCATTGCTGCATAAAAACCCGAAAATCCTTACTTGCCACGGTGAAGGGCTTCAGAAACGAATATCAATCCTACGAAGACAAATAATTCTCATCTTCTATACAAGTGAATACATATATCTCGTACATTGGCAAGTGAAAAGACTAAATGAAACAAGGTAGCTATGACAACGAGTATGTACAAGATCTGCAGTCTTCAGTTGCTCCGATCTAACTAAGAGTTTGTTCATCCAACATCTCAACTACCGGGGCAAACTGCATCAACACCCAACAAGAATGAGGGAATGACAGAATAAGGTTTATGATAAGGTTCAGTTTTTAATGCAGGTGCACCGACCTCATCATTCTCTTCGAAGTACATTCCATCAACCGCACTGTTCATCTCGAACTCCCACCCGAGATTGTTCTCAAGTAGCTCCTTAAGTTTTCTAGTCTGTCAGGATGGAAATGTTCAATTGAAACTTTAAGATCTTCCTCGGAGAGAGCAATCAGCACTAAGCAACTACACGGGATTCAACACTACTTCAAACTAGAAATTGTCAGATGAAAGAAGTTAAAAGCAAACTCACATTCAACTGAAAACTTAACATCCATGCCTAATCTTTGAACCAATTAGCTTCCCCTCCAACCACAGGGGATAAAGGGTAAAATCACATTCCATACCCTCCAATCCTGTGTGGGTACGTGAATATCATTTAGCTAAATTCGAATCCAAACAGAATCCTTCTGTGAAATCAGAAAATACCTACTCACACAACAAACTAAGAACTTCCACATCAAGAAGAGAAAACATGATGTAAGATCTCCTCCAACTAAGTTTCACTAAAGACTCGTCAATCCAGGGGGGGGGGGGGGGGGGGGGGGGGGGAAAGAAGATAAAGGAATCACTTTTGCATATAACTATGACCAACTTCGTTTTTCACAATACCAAAACTGTATTAAGATACAGCCACCAGTGTGGTAATGAATAAATGAGAAAATGAACTATCAACTAGGAAGAGACAAATATCCAAAAGTTCAAAAAAATATTACAGAAACCGATGAGCGACACATGTAGAAGAGATAGGATCATAGCAAGTAGATGACTTTGCTCAAAAGAAAGAGCGGCCATGTAAATTCCAAATACCGATCAGCTGAGATCCTATCAGAGCTAAAAGATGAGATGCTAGGATGACAGATGACATCACTCTTTGACACCTTCATGATCGACCGTTTTAAAAACCACGATTGAAACCAGGGAAAACCTATTGGCTGCTTGGCCAAAGCTTTTTTCTTTCCCCCACAGGGACTATTCAGGTGTGTTCAATATGATTCATGAAGCCAACGCAAATCTATAATTCATGCAAAGTGTAGCTGACAGTTGAATGCGTTCTCTTTCAGGACATATCTTGTTCAAAACCTGCCATGGCACAGGCAGGGCTATAAGCGAGAATAACCTAATCTACGAATAGTTGTAACCTACATCCAGTAAAATATAATGACTTCAATTCTTGCTCAAGACACAGAACACTTCGTTTCTTATTACTGTTATTGTTCATCAATGATGCCGTCCAGCTTTATGGATAAAGCAAATGAATTTGTTGCTATACGAATTTCTAGTTTCTGTTTCCTAGGATTTAATGCCATATGAATTTGTTGCTAGCTCTCCGTTCTAGCAAGTTATACAGCCAACCTATGTCCATATGGAACCAGTTAAAAGTAACAATACATATTAGAACTGATTTGAGTATGGAAAATTCATAATCTTTCACTCAACAAAACTAATATTTGAGGAAAGCATATAAAGAGTAATAAAAGCCTGGAAAAATCTCAAACCCCAAACAGATAGAGATTTAACTTGAAAAGGCTGGGTTAGTGTGCATACCCATGATAGAAGATGTCCATCAACAGACAAGGCATCTTGCATCAACGAAAAGAAGTCCTGCAACGCCACTCACTAATTAGAAAACCAGTTCAATTGAACTTGCCACCTTTTTTTTTGTTTTAATTTACAAATCAGGATTTCATACAGACAACAACATCCAATCTATGCCATTCATAACAACTAGCCATAGTATATTGTTGGCAATGTTCCTTCAACAAAAGGAATAGATAAAACTGACTGATAAAAAGTTAGTGTTTTAGAAAATCTAATATATCAATGGAAGCCTGAAATCAGAAGCTTAAAATGCAATAAACAGGATTTAACCCATAATAAACTCAAAGTCTTACCTTGCAAAGATGGTGTAAAAAGCTATCAGCGGAAAACCATGAGTCGTCAAACAGTGTTGATGCCTGTCTCACTGAAACACCGGTATCAGCAGAGTCTTTCTGAAGGCCATATTTCAGTTGATAATAGATGACCTTAATGAACTGTGAGAATTTTGTCAGATGTCAGACTCCACCAGAAAGTGAATGTAAATTCATTAAGCTTTGATCTATAACTAAAAGAAAGAACGAATCATACAAACTAGAGATTTTGGGCAAGTCAATAACACAATTTAATCACAAAACCAACTCTTAACTTCGATCCACATAGCAAGCAAGAATTAGGAATCAAGTCCACAAAGGACTTGATAATCACTAAAACATTTTGATGGCTTTAGTTTTAGATCAGAGGACCGATACTCAAAGGCCAAGTAATCACTCTTTTCCTGTATCAACTCGCCAGACTGTTAAAACAAAGTTATCCTTGTGTACTCAGAGGATCATTGAACAAACACATACAAGACAGTCATCTAACAATTAAAATGGCCTCCTATAAAGCAAATCACATACCTAAACCAAGAAGTTTGCAGCCTTTCTTTATGTCTACTGTACTTCCTGTCTGGACATAATCTAATACTTATATCCCCAAACTACAACAACAGTACATACCTAATAGGAAAGCAGAAAATATGAAAAAAAGAGTAAAATTTGACCATTACCTTGGCGAATAGCTGAGTCCTTGTACGGAAAGGCTGCAAAAAACATATATTCAAAAGAACAAAACCAAGTCAGTAGGAAAAGGAAAAGTTATGGATATAAATAACATCCAAGTAAGGTCAGACTACCATGTTAACACATCGTCCACATTAAACCATAATCCACCAAAAACTACCCTATTAAAGAAGTAAAATATTGACTTTAGAATAATATTGTGAACAACAAATTTGTCAAAGAGAGCCACCACAAACGGATCACCTCCAACAAAGTTTCTTCCATTCAGATTCCAACAATTGTTTTGTTCTGTAGTATGACAATTACCTCAGAAGCCATTTTGTTGCATGCAACACGACATGGTAAAATCTACAAAGGGAATGACGACCTATGAAAGGAAACACAGGGAAATGACCTCAAGCCAACTTACCAACCAAGCATTTCATATGAATCCAATAATATAATTACATTCAGAATTAGTAAAAGTCTTCTGTAATTTTTTCTTACGTCTCTGAGACTGATCATCCAAAGAAAAACTTTAAAAAAGTTCAATGATTGAACCCATAAATTGATGTCTAGGGATTTCACTAACTTTTATTCAATCCGTTCAGTGCATAATATTTTCCCCATCAAAACAAAAAACTTAGCCAGTAGATCAAAATGGCCTTGGTGTTCCATTTTTCTTTCCAAATGAATGTACCTCTATTTACTGCTTCAAACATGCTTTGATCAATGAAGTAAAGAGATCAATAAAAACAACGACGGTTGCCAGTATTTTAATGCATTGGTATCAATGATGTTCAATAATAGTATCAACTTCTTTGACAGTTGAAAGAGAATCAAGATATCATGTTCCCACTTTCTTTACACAAAAGCAATGAAAGACAGGGAAGATATGTGGGCATGTTAAGTGTTCAAGGAAGAAATTACAAAGAACAGACAGGTGGGCATTCCTTTTTCAGATGGGAAAAAAAATGAAAACAAATAATAGAGAGATGTCTTCTTTCACTTTTGGTGTGGGAATTTCGGTTGGAGGGGAGAGGGAGGAAAGGAGATAAGAGGGTAGAGTAAACAAATTTTTAAAAGTGGTAAAGAATTGATTAAAACTCGGAAGAAACTAGAAAGATAGAACATGCCTATGTAAAGGTAGATTAGTTACACAAATGGCTTCCATGTGCATACGATAGTCGAAAACCAATTTCAAGTCTAACCAGTATACCAGTAAAATGAAAGCTGATTCAATCTCAAAACGAAGATGATCTGAAACTTAGCAGTCCAATAATACTTACAGCTTCAGTACATCCAAATAAAAGGCTAACCAAAGATTTCCACTGCAGAAACGCTTCAAGTGATTGTCCCATCTGCATAATTATCAGAAGTTATCCAAGTTTGACAATAATGTTAACAGGAGAAAATCTAAAATAGGTCTGCAAATACCAAGAATGCAATAAATGCAAATTGCAGCTCCCCAAGAAGTATGTCTTCAGAACCTTGATAATCTTTAATCAGTAAGCCTTCCAGTAACTGTGTCTGAACAGATCAGTGGAACTCAAAACCAAATCAGCTACTGCTAAAAGATGAAAAAACATGCTGAGTACTGTTGTTCTTCAAAAGATGTGCAGAAGTTCTTACCTTGTCAAGATTCAAGGAAGTAAGTTCTTGCCCATGAATTCCTTTTTGTTTGATAACTCGGGGAATTGATGTATAGTAACATCTTTTGCTCTGAGACTCATCACCAGATGTTGAGAATTTATTAGTCTTCAACTGCTCATCTAGTGCTTTCTCCATTGCTGTTTTTGGGGAGTTTCTAACCATCCCAGGTTCGCATGCAACAGTTATTTCTCCTCCAATCGGTTCTGTGAATGAAATGTATTATTGAAATAAGAAGCTAATTAAGAATAGACAGTCAGAAAAGTTACACACTAGGCTCAAAGTCAACAAGAAATCAACATTGAAGACAAGTTTTTAAAAAATGAAAAATAAATAAGAAAAATCCATGATCTAAGCCTACTGCAACGTTTAAATTTCCAGCAACCATATTGTGGGCACCCACTGTGTGAAATGAAGTTTGTTAATGGCACAAGCACTTCCCTTAAAAATTTTAAAAGCTGTTGCAGAATAATCAACACAAATTTGGTCATTCCAAGAAGTAACAGAATTCTAACACAAAAGAATGCCTTAAGAAGACATGATCCAAGTTAATCAAAGCAAGTGCCATGAACATATATCAAGAATTCACATCAAGAACCCCCAGGACATCTAACTTCATAGAAGGTGCTATAAGAGTCAATAACTCGACAAGGCAAGTAATACCAAGGTTGTATGGGCTTCGTGCTCATGTTTGACGATGATGGCTAAGAGACTGTTGATGGTGACAATTGACAATATTCTCATGTTGAGCTCCCCTGCTGGAGAATGTTTTGAACAATGAACTCTTGCAGGAAGTGTGAGACTGGGGCTTAATTGGAAACCACAAAAAAAGGGGGGGCTTCTGTTCAAGGGACACCATAGTTCGTCTGCTGTCTTCAAGTCTCACATGTGACACAAATCATTTGGATATTCACCTATATGTAGCATAACTGTTTAATTGATTTATCCAAATGATAAAAGCAATTGATTCAATATGACACTCTGGAGGTCGGGTCCATATGCTTGAACTTTCAGATAAACGCAGTCTTTCCAGATCTGTATTAAGTACCACAACAAAACTCTCCAAGGTGTTGATTTCATGTTGAGATCGCTACCACCCATGTGAGACCCAACTGTTTATATCATGACATTGTTCACATCAATATGATCAACTTATTGATCCAACAAATAGTGCACATGAAGCAAATGACACACAATGTAATTTAAAAATAAAATTACATAAACTGATTGCACAAAGTTAATGAATGCAGTTTTAATATCGAGGCTACAACAATTCTAAACAAAAGTCACAATATCAAAGAAATTCCTAATGGAAGTTACAATAATGTATTGCTTGAAGAGCCCTAGAGGTAGTAAGAGAGCATACCAATCCGTTCAATAATGCTTTTTGTGATGAAATTAGATAAGTGTTTCCAATCTCCATATTGGCTAAGATTGTAAGGACCAAGTTGTCTGTCAAGCTCCAATTTTTTAACTGCTTGACAATATCTTTCCTCCTTCACCAGCAGAAAAATGAAGTCAGAGAGAGAGAGTAAACGAACGTGCAAGAATAGTATCTAAAACATTCACATATATAAGATAAAATATATATATATATATATATAAATTATTATTATTATTATTCAAAAAAAAAAACCAAGAAAGTCAGACCTGTAAGGTTTATGTTCGGCAACTCAAACAAGATTTCAAGTGTCAAATCAAAGAAGTTGAATTGAACACTGGAGAAAGTGAATAGCGCTATAAATCATATACATCTTCAAATACCAAAAAGTAAAGGGGAAAATAAAAGACTACTGTGGCAGCAATTCCCATAAAATATTTTTCTACTTTCAAGATAACAAGTTACAGTCCTTTTTCACATAAATGTAACACAGAAAGGGTGAGTTACTTAATATTGACATAAGAGAGACTATATTGCTCCATAATGAAGCATTTTATGAATAAGCAAGCTGCTGCAGGTAACACTGCCAATTTAAGCAACTAGTCTTCCTTAAATTTCTTTATTACAAGTGCTACCTCGGTTTAGCAAATTGACAAAAGGCCTCTAATCTTGGTCCATTTTATTCCATCACTGTTCAAGCTACCATGTCAGTCCCGTTTCATCCCAAACAAACTGTTTCCCTTTTATATTTGGGAGACTTTGTTGGCTCTTGCTGCTACCCTATTACACGCAACATGGATCAAAAGAATCTTCAAAATCTGCACAAATAAGTGATTGGATACCTCTTCTTCCGATATTTTGATCAATCGCTCCTCCTTTTGATCCCACCTACGAACAATTACCTGTTGTTGCAAGCAAATATAAAAGTTCATTCCTTCACCCCAAGAGCTAAGATCTTTTGCAAACAACTTGCTGCTAATTAGAAGCACACTTTCATCCAATCCTTTCCATGGTTAAGATAAGGAAATGCGAGGACATTAGCAGGCTATACTCACTTCAGATGACAGTGAGATGTTTACACTGTTACATATATAATGAAACTAAGCAAAGGAATATATTTCCAACTAAATTTGAAAAAGGAATATATTTCCAATTAAATTTGAAAACTGACGGTAATATATGATTTTCAAACCTCAGAAGGGCCAGCATCGATGAAGAAGCCAACAATTGGCGAGAACTCCTTGCCATCTCTACAGGCAACAAATATTATCAGAGAGATATACAAATAAAAACAGCACAAAAATGCTACAATCAAGTATAATGAAAACACAATCAAATCAAATGAAACATAAGACCAGGGAAAAAAAATTATAATCCATCAATTCATAAACAGCAGTTAGTTATGCTCGGTATTGAATCATCACATTATACATCATACACTAACCTTCGAGGCTTATAGCCCCGAGTATGCATTGTTATCAAGAAAAAAAGAAAGTAGTTGCTATCACCACTAGATATTCAAATTGAAAACAACAACTGTAACTACAAGGTCACCAACACGAGGTTCTGCACAATTTTCTTTTCTCATTTCAAAATAGGCCAGGTTTCGGCTAATATTTCACTCTCCTGTCAGATTACTCTTTTCGTAATATGATTCTGTCAAGCATATCAACAGCTTCATAGAAGTACAACACGACTACCGACTTCTATAATGCAATGTTATGTTCATTTTGGAGAAGTTTGATCTCATATGTATCTCATCCAAGAAAAACAGAATAGAAAACAGAAGAATACCACCAGAAACAACATAGTCAATATTGATAAGCACAAGGAACTCAGAGTCTCATCTTACTGCGTTATAATGATAGGCAAGACAACCATGTTGGAACACCCGAGGATTAGAAAATGCTAAGGCTTGAGTTAATACTTAGCGATCAACTCAATAACGTCAAATGGGATGGAAGGTCAAACTTTTAGTTCACAAGCAATCCGAGTGGCATGTGTGTCAACAGTGATCGTCTTGTCCAATCTCGACTATATTTAAGTAGTCCAACTCACAACGGAGCTAGTGCCCAGGTGGTTCTACCAATACTGAACAAAAAATATTGTATGGTGTAGTATTCCAGGATACAAATAACCAACGGGCTTTATAAGATTTGCCGAGAATATCTTTAAGTGGAAACCTGACTGTTGAATATTGCTAGGAGACCACGACAGAATGATTTTAGTGGCATTGTCATTGCAGCATAACATCTAATATAAAACATTCCAAACCAAGAAGATCACTGTATTGCCGACTCCTGCCTAAGCATACCCGTCAAAAGGTCTAAAAAAAAAAAAAAAATCACACATGCTCAAGGTTGCGAAAGATGAGTAACAAACGAATAGATGATATTTTTCCAAGGCAAACATTTTTCTTTGATCAGAAGCACTCTGTGTGTCAGAAAGGAGGATGATTAAAAAAAAGAACCATGAGAAGCAATAAAGTAACCTGCTCGATGAACTATAATACACAAAGTGAGGACCAGGAGGAATCATCTTAATACCCTTAAAAGCAGGGCCCACAGAAAACATCTGCAAGATGGAATAGGAATGTTAGTGGTGCTAGAAAAATTCAAGGAACGAAATTGTATGTCCTTTACTGCATTACACATACAACAGCGCATAAAAAGCTTACACTAGCCCCATTTCTCATCTCAAGTAGATTATCATACAATGAGGGAAGCAAGTGTAACTTTCAAAAGTGCAGTTAGTTAACTTGGTTTCTTGCTATCTTTAGACCATCTCAGAAACCAAGCAGAGAACTGGACAGGACCTGAGTATCAAGGCCGACGAGGGTGTATTGAGGAACATCAAGAAGGAGAAGTGTGGCGCCTTGCTTTACGAGCTCCAAGGCGGCGTCGGGATCCATGGCTGCAAATTGAACAAATTCAGCTTCGTATTTTTTAATTCTGATTTGAATCCTTTATGTCCGAGCTCTGAAGAACACCGCCCACAACACTCAGAGCGAGAAATCGAGAAGGCTCTCGGGCACGTGACTCAAAGAGGATTACAAACGAGGGAGTCCTTGCCGACTTGAAAACAATTCTTTGGCCTTCTACGTAACATCTAGATATAACCAAAGATTATGTGTGGCTTAATAATCTGAGCACTTGTGATATTGGATTCACCATTTATAATAGAAAAGTATAAATCCCTAAATTAATTACATTTTTTGGCTCTCCTCCCCAATAAATCTCCTAAATCCCTCCATCCCCATTTCTAATAAACAAAGACATAATTAAGTATACTTAATTGAAATTATATTCGAAGAACAACATATGATATATGTCTGCGAAGTCATTTAATCTTTTATGTGATTACTTTCAAGTATTTTCACATGCTTATTTTCAACTCAATCAAGCAAGTTATATCAAAAAATACCTAATTCAGTTGGGAATAAGTGCTATTTTAAGACAAAAAAAAAGTCTTAAGTTTGACATATGAGTTTGGGAGTATCTGTAAAAAATATATATTTATATCAAGTAAGTTGGTTCAACGTATGAGTTTGGGAGTATCCGCCAAAAATTAAAATATCAAGCAAGTCATGAAAAAGCAGAGGAATTCAACTCTCAGAAAATACATGCTCCTCACTCTGTGAAAATGTTTCCCCTTTACGCTTTGTCAAGCTGAGAATTGCTTGAAATTTGGCAACCCCAAGAAGCATATATATATACGTGTGTGGAAGGGGAGAAAGAGAGGAAGACTTCCCAATAGCAACTGATTTGGAAGTCCACTTCCTTTCGCCGGGGTTTTGCAACTCTCTTTTGGGGTTGGTCGTCTCAATGGTCTTCTAGTTGAGGCAAAAATATTATGGTTTTTGGCACTATCACAATTGGTATTTCATTATAGTAACAATCCTTCTGTTTATTGAAAAAGAAATGTGTATAGAACCACATTCTATTCTTATAAAATATCCAATAGCTTTTGGGTGCCTATCATGACTATAAATATGGTCTGACGCATATAACTCTTTCTAGGTGTATTTTTCAGCTTTGAATTCAACTTTCGGATTGCGAATGTCATCCTGGCTTTGAATCAAACGAATCTCCAAACTGCTTGATTTCGGATCGTGTCCTGCTCTTCTGTAGTCGTTTAATGTTCTCTGCAAAAGTGCCTGCAAGGATTGGAAGAACTCCAGCGTCACGTAGTGATCAATGTATAGTAACAATCATTACCAAATCTTAGTTCATGAAAATTGTGAGTTCACTGAAGAACTGGTTCATCCGATAACGAGTTTAATAATCTGATTTCAATGGTCAAACAAGTCAAAGCACAGAGAATATGAGACACCAGGACCTTTTTGCAGAAAGGCATGCTTGAACAGCACAGAACCATGGCAACCAAATCCCATGCCAGAAATCTATCAAAAAGTGATCCAGACACTGGAAAAAAAAAACTCTTCGTGCTTAAGCGATATCAAAAAGTCACCCTAACATTGTCCTAAAGGGATATCAGCTCAATCAAGCTAGTCATGAAAGTCAGGGCCTCTTAACTGGAATTATGGCTTGAGTTGAGTACTGTTACATTTCGGACTCCATGACTTTTCCTTGTCTTTCCCACTAATAACCCATAGAATCTATTTGCATCATAGGCCAATTCGTTTCAAAATTTGATTGCAAAACAAGGACATAAAAATATCAAGACAGCCATAATCACTGACAAACTATTTGATTGCATCCAATATCCGCATGGCTCATAAAAGAAACCTAGCTGCATGCAAGGTTTTGACTTCAACATGTATGACCAAGGGAAGCATGAGCAGAAAACTTGAAAGCTATCAAATCCATTACAGCCTCTCATATCCACTACCTTAACAATTCCAGACCCATATTTCTGAATGGTACAGTAATTTCGCTCACAAATCACTATTCAAACGATTTCATTTGTCTTTTACTTACCAGGTCTCGTCCGCTCTCCCCAATTTTCTCTAAAAAGAGAAACTGTATTCAGTGGTAATTATAGGTGATAGTGACGTGAAAAAGTTTAAGATCAAATTTAAATGCTCAAAGCATCAGATTAAATAATATCTGATAATGTGTTACTGAACCTGATGTCTACACAAAATATAGTATCGAAGTTAAAAGAGCAAGACAACATACAGATTTTTATCTTTCTAGCAACACTTCTATCATATTATCAAAGTAACTTCTAGAGATGAGCTACAAGAACAGCAAAAAGGAGTACCTGCACGCTTGAGACTGCAAGCTCTGCTGCCTTGCCAAGGTTGTCAGGATATTTCTAGAAGGAATAAAGGACAATTATCAGAAGAAAATAAGATGTTATTGCCAAGAATAAGTCAGTGTTTGACTTAGGTTGAAATAAAATTTGGAGGCATTACATTGCTCCAACCAAGTAGAAGAGCGGTCATAAGATCTCCAGTTCCCTACAAGCAGATGCCCAAACGATTGTCAACTTTGTGCAGCTTGCAACTAAATTGTTTGCAATGTGCCACCATCTAGTTAAATGATCAATTTCCCATTTAAAAATCACTCTCAGTACCAGAGACTAAAACCATGAAAGCTTTGCATGTTAAAGGAATAACAAACAGCATCCATACCGTGAAATATGCAGGAATTTTCGGAATAACAATCTTAAATTGCTCAGCAGATTGACCCTGTAAAATCAAGAGTTAAGTAACAATGTATTTACAAAGAAGAGCTGTAAAGGTTGTTTCCAAAGTGCAAGCGGATGAGTTCTAAATAGACCTTCAGACAGACAAACAAAATGAATGCTGAATTAGGAACTAGCAATAACCATGTGATGCAAGAGATCAAAGTAAAGTTAGCATTTCAAATTATTATCACCAGACTTATTAACTTTTTGGAAGGGGTTTATTTCATGACTGACAAAGAGATTACAATGTTTCATAAATCACTTTTATGAAAAGCAAGTGCTCAAAGGGGAGAAGACAGAGAAAGAGAAATAGCAAGCCCTGAAAGTCCATATACCATGCCAAATATTTTATCTAATCATTCATGGTATTTTGATATGCTATAGTGTACTTTTTAAGTGGAACATTAAGCATACGTTATGCGGAGCATCATCTTTAAGAGGGAGTTCGTACTAGTGGTCTGCAGTTAAAAAAGAAACTTCATTTAATCCTTGCTTGATGGTCGCTCACGTAAGACTGCCAGAAGTTTTGCTTGCCAGTTGCTCAAGCCATATGCTATGAGTGGCAGACAGAAACCTCACTCTGCTCTAATTTGATGGTTGCTTGAGCCACTTTGCAGCAAAGTAGAGAATAGAAACTACATGCAACACTTACATGAAATCAGCTTCAGCGGAGTTGCAACTTCTTATAATTTTGTCATTTAACCTATTAGCCTGAAAACTTGGTCCTCCTAGGAGTCAAACAAGGTAGCAAACACATAAGGTATTACATCTTTGTAAACAGAAGGTAGCAAACACAATTAAGTTTTTATACAAGTCGGAGAATCTGTATTCTTGTATTTTCTTCATCAACATGGTAAAACATTATTACATCTTTGTAAACATTATCCCAAGTATGGATGAAGGATGCAAAATTCTGTTGGTCATGCACGTGTGTGCTTGTGAATCTTTTGTGTTCTTGAAACTGTTTCTTTTGTTTGTCTTCGAACACAAGGCTACACACCACCATCCCCAAAATCAAATGAACATAACTCCAGACAAGTATTGGAAGTTTCCTGTGTTCTACCGGGCAACAAGCCCTCCAACCCCAAGAAAAGAACACCCCCCCCCCCGCAAAAAAAAAAAAAACAAACACAGGAAAGAAAGTCATAACAAGAAATATGTTCTTTACACAAACCAAATGTGTTAAGTATTTACTAATAGAAAATGATAACCATCCGAACCATCAAAAAGACTGAGAACCAAACTAAATCAGAAAAGGCTCACTAGAACGAGGACAGGAAAAGTAATACAAGACACCAAAATCTGCTTGTTTGCAGATTTGCGAGCTCCTTTAATAATTATGCACACAAAAGAAGACAAGAAGGCATTTCATCTAAGAGAAGAACTAAGAACATTGTCACCTAAGTGTACCATACACAAGGAAGACAACATTCCAAGAAGGAATCATCAATAGCGGCACCTTTTCATACTCAAGATTCCAGAACGAACAAGTTTAAGCCAAAGCAAATCTCAAACCTCAAGTCCATCTAAAATCACCTACCTTTTCCTTCAGATGACTGCCAATAAGGAGGAGATTTCCATTTATATTTATGCTTGTGATCACAACCTGCACTTCATCGGAACATTTATATTACAACACAAAATTCAGAGACCTAAAATGACATTCAAGTACTAATGCATGTCATGTTGCGACTACAACGTGTAACTGACACTCAAATTTCTTAATGCTGCATTGGAAACATTAGCAATCCCAGAGACCAAGAAGACACGAATCTCAGACTTGGAGGTTCTGATTAATGAAGCAATCCAATATCATATGCTTGTTATAAAACACATGATTTCTTTGCCATATCATACTTAGTTGATTGGACAGGAGGCAGTAATTGGAGTAGTTCAGCCATCAAAACTATCCGTGATTCCTTGTATTTAAAACTCAGTTCAATCCATCTGAGGAAAACGTTGCACGTGATTCTTTCTAAGATAAATTGCTACAGCGCGCCCATGCTCTTTCACTTTGTTAATAATGTTCAGCTAACTGCTGATTCTCCTGGATATCCTTTCTTGTTGTTGCAGCAGATCCTAGAAAAGCAAACCATTAACGGTATTGTTCTTGCTAACCAATACCATTACCGCCATCTTGATCAATTTCTACCTACTATTGATACAAACATTGGCACCTCGTTGATCTATTTGAGACATTCGTTCTCCAGAGTCACCATCTTTTTTTTTGGTAAGCACAAAAGGGTGTGCGACCATGGAATACAAGAAATATAAAGGTACACCAATTAGGTCTGTTAAAAAAATTGAGTATGTGGCCCTACGTAATAGACCTATTAAACCAACCAAAATCGAACGTATGCCTACCATGTTGGTGTTAGTGGTTGACAGAAAAATTGAAAAGAGGGATTGGTTTGGAAGTAAAATTTTCAAGGTTGGACAATTGACCAACTCCAACCCACATTTGTCACCCAATAAACACAATTTTTTTCATTAGAGCTGCCCACAACTCAAATACTTGACTAATTCAAGTGAAGATAGGAACTATCACAGTCTCCTCCCATATCTTGGCAAAAATTTAAAGATCGCAGAGAAGGCTGAAGAAACACTACCTTTAAGATGTAGTTAAACTGGTTCTTAAAGTTGAAGAATCATAGACTTAAGCAAACTCTAATCTAGAATAATCAGTCCAATAAGAATGACCGAAAACCTAGTCTTTCTTGCCATCACTATCTTCCTCTCTTTCTCATGAAGATGTCGACATATATCCCCTAGTCAACCACCAAGTATCGTTCTCATTCCATTCAAAAACCTGAGACAGATCTCAACCTCAAAAAATCCCATCTATCACTACCCACTCCTCCATCCTTCTCTAAGACACATGAAAGACATCCAAGAAGTGGAGGATTGATCTGGGTGCGACTGCCATGGTAGGACCCTCCTCCTCTTCATCGCTTCAGCTGAGCCTTCTCAACTGAAAAAACTCACAATCACTGCTCTCTTCGGTGGCGCTTTCAATTGGTACTTGCTGATTCTATTCGTCAGTATGACTGGAGACATTAGCTTCCAACTCCAGTTGGATCAAAAGTCGAAATCCCATGTTCCAAACCTAAGAGCTCACTTTATGCCTCAATCCCAGCAACACTATACAAGGATAAAATAGGCAAACGACAATTCCATGATATACAGACTGAAAGACAATAAATCAAAAGTGTAAGCATCTCAGGAGTTGAGGTGTTCAATTTTTAGGAGTACAACAACACCTTAGGTGGTCCAGCGGCATGAAGCATGTTACAAGCTTCCCGGCCATCTGTTTCAGAGACAATCCTGTGACAAGTGTATCTTATTTTTAGGCATGAGCAGAAGCAACACAGGGTATAAGATAAGATGACAAATACAGCCTCATCTTTATCACACAGTAAGACTCTTCATGAAATTTTTAGCAGTTTTAAACTTCAAGCATAAGTAGGTCCAAATGGAGATCTGAAAATGCAACCCTAGCATATAGGTGAAACACAAAGTGTTTACCAGCTTCAAAATCATTTCTGTTATATTTGTACATAAAAGATATGAGAATAAAGAAAGATGCAGATGGGGTAGGAAGAAAGCAAGATAACACATCCTTCAAGTATAAAGGAGACCCATTCTTGCTTAACAAAATAAGGCATCTGTCGATTCCTCCCTTTACAGATTGAGGCGAAATGCCACATGTTCTATCATGATATTAGGTATGAAATTATTTAAGAAAAAATGTTGCTGTCAAATATAATAAGAATCTTCAGTTTGTTGGAAAGCCAAGCAATGAAGGGAAGCAAAATGCCTCTTTTAGTACAAATGTGTAACAGCTAATGTTTTAATATTCACTTTTCCATTTTTCTTTAGGTTATATTTTGTTGTCCTTACATATTTCATTTATTTATTTTTATGTGCCACAAGTTATTCTACATACTTCCAACAGAAAATAAGTGGAGAAGAACAAGAAAACGAAACCAGATATTGGTGAATTATATACTATACCAGACTTATCTGGAGCTGAAAGACTCAAACTCAACATTATTAAGGTATCAAAAACTACCTGAAACAAGTCAACTGCTCTGCTTCAAATTGGTTTGGAGTCAACATTGAAGCCACTGGGACAACCTAATGATAGACAGGATTACAGAAATGTAATTATCACATCAATTTGAAGTTTCTCTAAAGATATTTGCGTTGAGAAAATATCAATAGGAAACTGTTCATGATTTAAATGATTACTCTAGTAGTACAATATTTAGGATATCTCTGTCCCAAATGTCCAAGACAAGATTTCAAAAATTGACCTTTACTAAATTTGTGTTCCAGAAGTAGCTCCCAAAGCAGTAAACAACATCGAAATATTCTACAAGTTACATTCAAATTCTATAGTCTTATCCATCTCAACTTAATAATATTTCTTTTCCTAGGGACATCTGAAGATACATGTAATATTTCTGAAAGTGAATGCTCTCATCTCTTTAATTCCATCAGAGAACTGGCCGAACTGAAAATCATGCCACCTTTAATACCAGGTAAAGGACATTCACAATTATCACTATTGTTAACCTTTTCATAAAACAATTATCTTTTCATTTGTTTTCTAGAAAAAAGTACATATATGGGAATGCAGCATGAGAAAATAGCGGATCATGACCAAGCATGTCCAGTGGATTGGTCACCTTCTCACGATATACTGATACCAGCTCCGGAGGGACATAGAGCTTTCCTTCATCACCCATCACTGGATCACAGACTAGACAAGAAAAGCAAAAATTTTACTAAGATAGACATGAAAAGGCATTTTTTTCGTTTCAAGAAAAGAAAATTAGAGATAAATTTTATGAGGCAAAATTCCCATACTTTTATCCAGTTCTCGTTGAACTCTAAATAAACAAACACTATTCTTGGAAGAAAGCTTTCTCAAGCAAAACTTGCAAGTTCAATGGCCGAACTTTGGAGATCAGAATTATCCTCCGTATACCATATGCTAGAATCAATAGTTTCTTCTCTTTAAAATCTTCAATGATGCCTATAATCTGTTTTGATTTTGTGCTTTGGAGCATTTTGGTAGAAACTCAATTCTAAGCTAATCATAATTTAGAGTTGCTTCATCAACTACAACATCCAAATCCTGCATCTTATTTGACTAGTTTTATGTTATAAAGAAAGCCGAGTTTAAGTACACATTACTTTAATCACATACTTTGTTTGGTCTAACATAAATCATTCCATAAGGCCAAAATGCTCCTTTATGCAAATGGTAAAACAAATGCATATTTTGCATCATTAGGAACCAGTGCAGTGAAAGAACAACAAACTTTGATTTCTGTTTCAAATCTATCAAAGATGCTCTTGTTTGCGCAAATAGCTATACAAGTAGAAAGCTTACATAATCAGAAAAAAATATATTCAAGAAAAAGGAGGACAATAAATTTTTATTTTGATCTCAAATAAATCAATATTATCTGTCAAAATGCTCTTCTTTGCAAAAAGGTTTCAAGAAACTTCACATCATCTAAGTACAGTCCGCTCAAGTACAGTTAGAATATATCCACATACTCACTCAGAAAATCAAAACCTTTAACTAACCACTTTTTTCCAGTCCCCAGCATAGCTAGGTCAATGCCTAAATCCGAAGTAACAGTAAAGGATCTGTGTGATCAATATAGCAAAAACTTCCAAGAGAAATAGAAGGTAGTCTACTCACCATATTTAAGGTTTGGATTTACAGAACGGAGCTTCTCCACAACTTGTAGTACAGTGTTCAAGAAAGAAACTGAACCAATATAACCTGCAAATAACTTATCAGTCATAACAGCACTTAAAATGGAAGGAAAATGTCCAAACAAAGACAAATCAGAGAAGTGAAAAGAAATGTCAGATAATAGGAAAGCAACCTAGCTCATTTTTCAAGTAATTGCAAATTAAAATCACAGGAATATTCCACACACAAGCATAGTTCTTCACAAAACACCAACAAGCAGTTTCAGCTTTCAAGTAAAGGGCTACAGAGAGTTTCAAGCAGCAGACTGAATTTAAGATTTAAAAAACAAAAAATTGTACCAATCATGAACTAGGTAAACAGATGCATCACATAAGTCCCAAGTTTCACACTAAAAACATCAGTTGTCAAAGAAAATAGAAATATTTGGGATCAATATTTTCTTTGTGAAAACCACATATGGCTTGCTGACATTATGCTTCGAAGCACATTAACTGATAATCAAATATTTCACAAGAAGATCTGCCCAAATGGCCATGGATGTAAAATTATGAAGATGGCAAGACCTTAATGGTCGCTGCAGTTTGTTAACAGAAAGGGAAGATATGCCTTAGCACATAACTCCTATTTTATGGGCACTACAAACCTCCATAGACCAATATAGCACAGTGTTCTCTCATGTTCTCTTTGTGTGTGTGTGTGTATGTGTTGAACGTTCCATAAAAAGAATAAAAGGGGCCAAAGCCCGCAGACAGGAAGAATTTGAAAAAAAAAAAAAAGAAAATCATCTAAAAGTCAAAGGACCTAGAAACCTTAAAGCGATTCATTGGAGAAGATCTTGTCCATCTTAAAAGCCAATATATCGCAAGCTAAGAGTTGGTATACTGGGATACGTCACTAGGGTGGTACTACATTCTTGTCCACAATCATAGTTGCCGAAGTTCATAATTTCGCATAAATAGGGTCAAACAAGATAGATAAAATCATTGTAACATTTGCCAATTACCAAAAAATAGTAACAGTTGACCAAGTCCTGAATTTAGAAATGTGGGGCTTTGATTGCTGCAATCCACAATTACTTCTTTTTCTTTATGAGCTTTTAAAAGTACAAAAACGTGAAAGTTCAGATCTATTCATGCATAGACTGATTTAGACCTCCCCCAGCAAGGGAGGCACAAGTGTCAAACTGTCATAATGATTATGTCCTCTAAGGATTAGTAAACTAAAAGGGATGATTTGATAGGATTAAAAAAAAAAGAAGCAAAAAACTCGGAAAAGAGTGCAAGGAAACCAATAGTCAAGAGTTAGTGAAATCATTCTGGAAACCAAAAAGAACATCTATCCAAGAATCAAATGAAAGACACAGAAACTAAGCTTAACGTACCTGTCAACAAATGAGTGTAGTACAATAAATCATTTGCTTCAAGACCTTCCACTAATTCCCATAGCTGTTTTCCATCCAAAACTTGGCCCTTAAAAGTTGGGTATCCTGCAATATTTCAGCAGATTAAAATAAGGTCGCACCTTCATTACAATACAATACACATTGATAGATGACATAACACCACACATCAGTACGACTTTGGCTAAAGTAATAGTAGCAGCTTGCCTGTGTGGTTTGAGAATTGCACTGAATTAATTGGATCCACATCATAGCCTAATAGTTGAAGAGGGAATACGGCTGATTTATTTCCAACATATCCCTGAGAAATAGAGGGAAGCAACAATGTTAGGTATGATGTGCTTAACTTTTACATCTCAAATCCAGTAAACACCAACAGCACATAAACCAAAATGGTGCTTATGAGTCCAAACGGAATAAATACTTCTTTCTCCTTTTTTTCCTAAGACATACATACTTTGCATGTCTTAGGGAATAAATAAAAGTGACTTCAGTACAACAGAAAATCTTTCTCATCTTCATGTTTAAAATAAATTGTTTCAGTTACAGTGGTCCCAGGAGGAACATTTGCTTAGAGCTCAAGCACAATCTCCTTGAAAAACCAAGCAAAGGTCGCTTGTTTATTTCCAGTTGTACTGCACTAAAAAGTAACACCAACATTCTAGAGAGAGGTTCACACACATCAATGACACAGATGAGATTCACATGAGAACTATTTGGATTTACCAGGATACAAAGGATAAATCTACATTCTAGGTAGCATCCAAGTTTAGAAATTGACAAAAGCAAAAATCTACAGATACTAAGCAGGATATGAAGGTATAAGGATGATCTACTTACCTAATAAACATAGATTCTATGAGGAATCTCGGCTTTTAGAGATGGTCTCAAGATCAATGAGAAGATCTATCCATTATTTTATGGTTTCATAGGAATTATGCACGTACAGTGGATGGTATTTACAGTAACAATTTAAGATGCAAGAAATGGACACGTTATTGCACCATTATGTTCTGGTGCACACCACTATCCGATGATCAATGCATAATAAGTTTTTACCTTTCTTTTCTCCTTTTTCTTCAGTTTATAACTAATAGCCTTTTTTTACACTAAGAACATGTTCCCGCTGTTTCTTGGATGCATCTAGGCCACAAGTCAGCTATCAGTGTAAGCTTATATGTTACCTTCAAGAGTTTTTGCATGTCTTATGTGCTTCGCACAACATGGAACAAAAAATTATTCATGACAATGTTATGGTATTTAAGCAATTCAATAAATTTGAATGCCCATGACACCTCATCTAAACCAACAAGTTTTCCAAAGAGAATGTCTGTACTAGTCAGATAAGATCCACATAAATTACATCGTAGTTCTTTTACGTTTGTTAATAAATTGCTCTTGTATACCAGTCCATTCTAAGAACTCGATCATAATTCCTTTCTTTCTTTGATAAGCATTCCAATGCTTGTTGTTGCCATTTTTGGATAGAACTTCCTCTACAATATAGGTCAAGAAAAGGATACAACCCAATGAAACTTTAGTGGTCATGAAACTATTGTCAACCATTTGATTTCACTTAATGTGTGGGAAATTCAATTTTACAAAATGCCCAATCAGAGTGGGGGAAAAGGGATACACATACAAGCCAGATAATTGAGTTGTCAAACAAGGGAAGAAAGTGGGAGTGGATATAATAATATGAATCATGTGATGATGAACTATCAAAATTTCACTCAAATAATAGGAACTAGCATACTTATGATGTATCAACAATTCACGAACTATTGAAGTAAAGTACCCCCACATCATAAGCAATACAAGTTCCCTAAAAACACATGAAACAACAATCCGTAAATCAGTAATTGTGAGGTGATATGCCCATTACATTTTATAATCATCTGTCACTTTCCATCTCAGGCAATGCCAAATGGGAATACCTATCCCCATAAGAACGCAATTGAGGATGTGGATTCTAAGTCTGAAATCCACTTTTCATGTAAGACTTTCAAATAAAAGAAAAGTTCCATTTTGAGTTGTCTCAAAGGTTTGTGAAATCAACGGGGAGACACAAAATGGTAGCCGCCAGCACTGCATCCAACATGTAACTCTGCCCCCATATGCCAAGCTTTGAGCTGTTGAAAACTCTCCGCTGAAATTGCACATTATAACTTTCTTATATTCCTATCAGTGTGGAAGATAGGACCATTTTAACAATGCATCTGGCAGGTGTATTGCATTACCACAAGGAACCCAGGTGACATAGAGAAAATGGACTATGTCAGGTACAATCACGTATCTTGTTTTCAGTTGGATCTTTATTGGCAGTCCAGGACTACAGAATCAGTTCCATTGCATTATGATGCCGTACTAGGATCAGTCAGTCCTATTTCTCAATTTAGAGGGAAGGGATATAACTCAGCCATAGTCAAATATGTGTATCGTTTGACTGCATAAAGCAAAACCGGCATTTAGTCAAAACATGTGGACCTTTTAACTGCAAAAGCAAAACAGGAAATGCCTTTCCGAAATCAATAATCCAGATGGTAAAGCACAAAATCCCAACAAGGAAGGAATACATGGCAACTGGCCATCTGTTTCCAGTAGTCATTCCCCTACAATAATGCTGTACAGACAACCAGAAATATACGACAACCCGGCATTTACATCTGGCAATTGAGTAGTTGGAATCAGTCCAAAAAAGAAGGTAATAGCCCATAAAATCCAAACGTGTCATAATCCTGTTGACAGTGACGTAGATATAGCATTTCAATAGCTAAACAAGAATGCATGACATGGTCCGTACAATCACCGGATCTAAAAAAGGTTGAAATACACGGGTACTGGCTGTGCATATCCACTTGACATTCCCTGACAATTATGCAGACCAGACAAAATACAAAATTGCAACAAAGGAATACAAGAAACTGGCTGTTTATATCCAGCAATTAAGTTGTTACGAGCTGTTCGAAAAAAGAAGACGACTTCCCATACAATGATACAAATTTTTACAAGCCTTCTGCGTCTGAGACATGTAACATTCCAATAAGTAAATGAAAATAAATTCAGAGGATATAACAGACAATGCATTGGCCATTTAACTATTACAAATTTAAAGATAATGGATATTTAGTAAAGACTGAAAAAGGGAACAAAAGAAGAGACATAAAGAAAGAAAAAGGCATGCATTTCTAATCATTTTCCGAAATGAAATTTCTTTTGAATTCTGTTACATGGTTTGAGGATCATAAAACCCAAAGCAGGCTTCCTATTATTATCAGTATTGCGTAGTCAACGGAAAAGCATAAGCACGATTCTAATATTTCAACATATCAGAATCATATTTGCCATAACCAATCAAACAAGCAAACCTTTCTAAGTCAGGGTCAACATCAACATTGAACTAACCGAGGTCACATTCATGAATTACCACTAAATGCTAAAAGAGGAAAGCAAACACGGCCAACAAACTCCACTAATCAACTGCATTAAGCAATGAAAAAATCCTGGCTCGGTCAAAAGAAGGAAGACTTCAATATTCTTTTGCTCGGCAGCCAAACGGTAAATATCAAGAAAGCAAAAGGAGAGGGAAAAAAAAAAAGAAGAAGAAGAAGAAAAAACTCCGATTCCAGCAATACCTGAACTGTGTGAGATTGTATACTGAGAACCCGACCGGTATCTGAAGGCAGGGCCAAAGAAAGGATCGGAGGCGCCATTCTTGAATTTCTCGAGCTCCTTGACCCTCAATTACAAACAAAACAAAAGCGTAAAAACAGAACCCCGAAGTAACTAAAAAAAAGTCGAGGCAATAAAGAAAAAACAAAAACTAGATGACTTTCTCGGAAAAGACTTTACCGGATAATGTGACTTCCCCGGAAAATTCCCAACTCAGAACGGCCTGGGACCTGAGACCGCAACAACATAGAGTTTGTCCAAAGTCAGTGAAGATTTTGTTTTCCCTCAGCTATTTATAGGAAGCTGACGTGGGGGGTTACGGAGGAAATAACGAAACTGCCACCCTTATGAGTTGGCGTGTGGGCCCCGGAGCGTTTACAAAAAGTGCGAGGGCAGTTTGGTAAACTCGTTGCATGTCCGAGTCGAATCCGAGTGGCGGGCACAGATTACGAAGCCATCTGGCTTTGTCCACGAGGCTCTGGCCTTCTCTAGGCCGACCAGTGCGGAGGAGGAGAAAGGTGAAAGTGAAAATAGAAAGACCAAAATCCCGTTCCTATGCCTTGTAGACGCTGTTTCCCCGCGGATAGAACTTATCCCCCATGAAAATGCTTGTCAGGCTGATCCTGAAGAGGATGCTCTCGGATCTTGCTTTATAATATAATATCTCCCTTTTACATGACCACGCATATATTTTACCTCTTGCTTCACTTCAGCATCTTTAAGAGATTGGTATATGGATGCGGTGCGAACAAAAAAGGGGCGAGCGCCCGAATTGTCCGGATCAGCTCGTCAAATTGCGGTTCACAATCTTTATTTGCCCATTTACTTTATAGTTGAATTTGGTGCCTTGTCGTGTGTAAATTTGCTTCCAAAATGCACGCGGAAACACGGAATCCTTATTATTAGAGTGGAATGTCTATTTCAAAACCGAGAAGAGCCTCCTTGGTTTTAATATTAAGGATTTATTCTCTCACTCCTAATATGAGAAAATTATCTTTAACGTTTATCTTAATGTATATACTGACATAAGTAATATATATTAGAGTGTGATATCCATTTCAAAACCTTAAGAAGCAATAGGTGGGAAAAACTCATCACTTATAAGCTTAAAGGTTTATCATAACATTCATCTTTAATACTCTCTCTCTCTTGCATGATAACATAAGCATTGTAAGTAGATTGAAATCCAACTTTAAGATGTGGAGTTTATGAAGTGGAGGCCTATCTCTAACTTTGATACCATATTAAAATATGAGGGTTCATCCCATAACTTTAAGACATTAAATATGAAAATCTCATTATTGATAAGGTTAATGACCCATTTTCACACTTCCATTGTGGGACAATACTTATCTTTAATAGCAAATGTGAAAAAAAAAATCTAATGTTAGACATGAAGGACTATAAAGTAAGATTTATTCATAATTTTGATATCATGTTAGAGTGTGATGACTTATTATAAAACCTTAAAATAATAAATAGGTAAAATCTTATCACTTATTAGGTTAATAATTTATCTTTTCACTTTCAATATAGAACAATACTCAATTTTAATACTTACTAAAAGTCAAATTCTTTGGCATTCTATATAACTTAAATACGTCATCAAAATAAGCTTAGGCCACACTAACATCTATATAAGGACGAGAAAAGGCCAAGAAATATGCTAGTTTGGGTAATTTGTCCCGAACCATCAAAATAACTTGTGTTACCTCTAGAATTGGAAATTCCCTCCTGATTGAAATTCATGGACACATCAAAACTATATTTATTAACAAGCAAGGACTGTGACAATTCTTCTGATTGTATTTTCCCATTTAATCATTCGACAAGTGTTACATTCTCGAACATAGTTCATAATAACCACCTTCATATTGCCTCAAAAGAATACTACTTTTAACACTTTGTAGAGTCGTATGCCAAACCTTGTGCGAAATGTCATGAATTTCTCGTAGGATTTTAGGAATTAAGGAAGATTAGATCATGTCTTTATAAAGTAAAACTCCATCTTTGAAGGTCCATCCATCATTGGCTTCTCCCTTCAGTATCTTCATTGCCTCTAGATGACCCTTGACAACCTTTAATTTCCAATTCCAATTGGAAATGAAATAAGGCTTTTGACTTACATTGCAACAATATAAAAAGCCTTTTCTGAGGGAAATGGATGGATTCACCACTGGGCAGTGTTGTTAGAAAATTGACTTCTAGGCACTTTAAAATTTAAAATGAAATAATTAAGCTTCATAAGATTAATTCATTATAGAATATAAACATGTTTGTGGATATAAGTTAATTCCTTGATTATTTTATTTGCTGAAATTGCATATTCCTTCTTTTTTAGATCTTTTTTGTCCTCAGGCCTCCCCGCTTCTTGCTAAACAGAGAGAAGCCTTACAATTCTCAGTCCTTTGGAGCCAATGCGATGGTAATTAGGCTTCAAATCCCATCTTCGTGATAACAATCGATCATTCCCTTCGTCGCACACTTCATTGCTGCTGAGCCTTCGAATCCCCCAAGCACCATATGAAGCGCAAGAAGTGGTCGGAGACGGAAGAGCAGACCCTTCTGACAAAGTACTCGGAGCTTCGGAGTTCGGGAGCCTTGGCCAAGCTCAAGACCCGAGAGAAGAAATTCAAGCCCGTGGCGGACCATGTCAATGCGGTACACCACCTTCAGGACCCGGCCAGCTTCCCCTTCAAGTGGACCTGGCGGGATGTGTCTATCAAGGTCCAGAACATGCGACACCAGTACTTGGGCGTGAAACAGAAGATCCGGGTCTCCAAGGACGATTTCAATTGGAAAGATGGGGAGAATCATTGGGTCAATTTCTTGAAGTACAAGGAGGTGTTTGGCGATGTGGAGCTTGACGCCAAGGGAAAGAGGCTGTGCGAGAATATTGATGTCTTTGGGGATTGTGGGGATTTGGGGTTTGGGATTGATTGCGAGGATTTGGAGGAAAAGGAGCAACAAGATGAAGATGAAGATGAGGACGACGAAGATGAAGATGAGGAAGAAAATGACTGTGATGGTGCGGATAATGTCAATAATTGCGGTGGTGATGGTGAGCAAATTGCAAGGAGTGACGGTGAATTTGTGGGCGAGAGGGCAATTGGGGAATTGGGTTTTGCTCGGTTGAAGAAGTCGAAGAAGGTTTTGGGAATAAATCGGAGATTGGGACTAATGGGTTCAAAAGTTTCGGAATTGAGGGATATAGTGGCGAAGAGGGAGGAGAGGAGAAGAGAGAGGGAGTTTCGGAGGGAGAAGGACGAGGTAGAGAAGGAAGAAAAGAGGAAAGAGGCGCATTTGAGGTCGGTGAAGCGACAATATGAGAGGAAAGAGTGGTTGGAGAATACGGAATTGGAGCTGGAAGAGAGGGAGTTCACGTGGGCAAGGAAGGAAACGGAGAGGAGGTTGAGATTGGAAATGGAATACTCCGAGGAACGGCGGAGAAGGATGAGGCTGGAGGAGGAGAGGGAGGAGGAGGAGATGGAGTGGAGGGAGAGGATGGTGGGATTGCAGATTGAGCATGAGAAGCAAATGATGCAACTGCACGCGGAGGCGTGCCAGAATCAAATGCAGATTCTGGGGGTGATGGCTCGGTTTGTTTGTCAGTTTTTTGGGTCCGCGAGTGACGGGTTGGGTGGTGCATTGGGAGCTCTGCCCCCTCAAGTTTTGCAGAATTTGCAGCATCCGGGGGGATTGGGCGATAACGGGAAGCCCGATGCCAATTCGCCTTCTGAATTCATGTAGCTTGTAATTCTAACCCTTTCTGTGCATTACTGCTTCTGTAACACTAACGGCATGTTCATTAGTTGAATTGTATTAAGTATCTCTGTACCATGATAATTGGAATGGATAAATTCTCTTTTTCCTATACCTTCTGTTTTGTGAAGGAGAATCTCTGTTGAGTATATTGCAATTCTTGTTAGCTTTGTTTAGGAAAGACGAAATTACTCTCAGGCTGCACTGCTTCTGGACCAGTTGAACTTTTCTGTTATATATTATTTTAGGTATTAAATCCTTTGTTGTATTAGTTTGGGACGTTGGTAATGTGGAATTGGTGTGACTTTATATTATAAATGATTGATAGGGCAAATGGATCTCCTTGCAGTTTCATTACTCAGTAAGTTGTACGGAATTGATAGCCAATGCTTTTATGATACAGAAAGTGCAGATTTGCTTCATTATTTGAGTTTTTAACAAATGAGGAGATTGAAATGTTGTTCAAGATAAAGGAATATAGCAAATGAGAAGATTGAAATATCGTTCAAGATAAAGGAATATCTGGAGTAAAAAAGAAATTGGAAGAAAGTGGGGTATCAGTACAATGCCACTGATAGCGTGAATTCCTAAAAATTTCCGAGATCCGCCAAACGAGCAGGTAGATAATTATGCTTTCAATTGGTCCGATGTGGATTCCCTAGAGTAACAGTATATCTTATGTTTGGTCTTTCCCTGGTTTCTTTTGGAATATTTTGCACATAACAATCTTTTGAGATCCTCTGAATGATGCTTTATATTTTTGTTTGGCATTTTTTTTTCCTGTCTTTCAGAATGGTAGAACACCATCTATTTGTATTATGAGCCCGACCTGCCATACCTTGAAGCATTAAAATCATGATGGCATGACTGAGCTCACATGGGAAAACTTTTCAAGTACCCCTTGCAGATGGTATGGTGCATTGTAGTTCAGTGTTAAGAATTTTGAGGATTTCTCCTTCACTTATTGATTTGTTATGGCTAATTGAAGATATATGATGCTACTGTAGCATCTAGAATTTTATGGCTCTTTGAGAGGTCAATAACGCTTTTATCTTTTAACTTCATCTTAGGCAATTATGTATGAAGTGAGGACGGTCATTAATTCCAGAAGCGTAGTTTTCTCTCTGACTTCGTTTACTTAAGTTGGCAAAACTGTCTTGTGATGCTATCTCTTAACCAATTTTGTGAGATATTAACTGGAAATATTCTAATTGCTGTAAACTCAATTCAAAGGTTACCACAACCAGCAGCAGGTGGAACTATCATCTACTAGGCCTCTGTGTATTTGAATTTGAGTTTGACAGAAGTGTGAGGTACTAAGAATTTGGAACTTTGGGGGAACTTAACCTGATTTTGTATTTTGGAACAGTTTTTATTCAATATCTTGACATAAGGGCTGAATGAGATAGATGTATGGTGGCACATAACATGTAAAAAGCATTTAAGAGATTTTTGCAATAGCACAATTGAAGAGGTTTTTTTTTTTTGTATGCAGACTGAGGTTCTAAGCAACAAATTCATTGGCTGAGGCATTGTTGGGTTGAGTTTAGGAAAAACAGGACCCTTGTCAAGCCTTGCATATTGACCTTCTGAAATTAGTTTATGGAAATCCCCAGGAAAGAACTTGCTGAAAGCTGTGTGCTTCAAAAGCAACCTAAGTTGAACGGTAAGTAACACTAACATTTTGAGACTTGCAACCATTCTTCTTCTGTTGTGACGTTTGATATGTGATGTTTCTTAGTTATGCAGATTGTTTTTCATGCTTTTGTCCTCTAACAGTATCAAGTTTTATCTGTTGTTTCATTGCTTTGTGCGGCTGCCACCTTTTGCGCATGAAGCAAAAGGGTGTTGAGGAGATGTAAGTCTTGGCTTTAGATTGTGCCACTCATCTCTACACTTAATAGCATCCCTTTTGTCCAAGTTACGATGAGAGTAAGAGTTCATTCATTCCTCAAATTAGGAATGAAGGAAAAGTAAGGAAAAACATTGAAATTCTAAGCGCATAAAATTATGCTATGCTTCCAAAATAGGTAGAATTCCTCAGCTTATAGAAAGAAAATTGTCCTAAAAGGGCCTAAGATTTATTTCTGTAACAGATATGCATTTTGCTAAATTTTTTGCTTGATTTTTAACAACATCAACCAATTATCAACTTATACATTTCAGACTTCCTTAACCTGACTTATAGATAAAAATATTCAATTCACTTTGGACAAGTTTGGGCATTTTAGAGTACAGAGAAAGAGCTATGCTGTTGACCAAATGTATGGGAGACGAGAGACAATTTGGCCCCAAGAGACGGGGAGCCAAGAAAATGGCATCTCATTTAGGTTTGCTGAAACAGAGAATTGTCCACTGCTAGGATCTTTATTCAGACTGGAGAGGCTGACACAGCTGGCTATTTTATAGGAGAAAGAAAATATTAGGTGTTTAGAGAGAAGGAGAAAGGGAAAAAAGGGGGGTGTCAATTAGGCTTGCTGAAAGAGAGGGAATTTGGGCACCAGTTGGATCTTTTTCCTGGTTGAAAAGAGAAACACGGCTGGGTCTTTCTTCAACAAAGAAAGAGATCGCATGAACTGAGAAAAAGTTTTCAATCAATGTCAAGCTTACTTGTGATGATGGAGACCAAATCTCTGATCCATTTCTTACGTTAATCAAAAGTAAAAGAATATGTGTTGAACTTGGTGAGCCATAGACTGTCACCCCACCCTTCAATTCCCTGAAACCTGCATTCTCTTTCTATGAGCATTCCTTCCTAGCATTGTCCCCACCCTTTCTGTGTGTAACACACCCATTGACACCACACTCCAATTCATCATCTAGAGGAAACGAAAAAAGAAGGCCATGTTGGTAGTTCTTGTAAAGTCTGAAACAAAGCTGATCTTGAATTTTGAGGTTCCAAGACACTGACAAGATGTCCCCTATAGTGACTATTGAAAGTTTTGAGTGCTAATTTGAATAAATTGATTAGTTGTGAGGATATGGAAGGTTAATCTGAAGTGGGAATTTAGGCTGATCAAATACGCAAACAACTAGCACCATTCATTTCCATAGGCACTGACTTTTTTGGTCTATTTTCCCATTGGTGGTGGATTTGACCAACGGCATGCTGTTTAAGCCAAAAGGGTGTGGGAGTGTTGGTTTCCCACTTAGAGAGAGAGTATGTGGAAATGTCACCATGAATTAGATAGCGTAAATCCATCTAATTTGTATTATGTTCCTCAAAAATTCTCAAGAGTTTGTCTGAAATTAAACTCTTAGACCTCTATTTCATGATAACTTTTCAGCTTATTATTTTTTGGTTAGTGGGCTTCAATTCACTTTGCAAAGGTGTCGGTGTTCAACAAGGTGATAGAGGAGGAGAGTTGTGTTATTGACCGAAGAGGGAAAAGAGATACTTGGAGGTAGACAAATAGAATGGAGTTTTGGCTGACTTTTGAGAAAACAGACTTCATGCATCTGTTAGGTCATTTTTCAGCTGAAAAAGAAGACGTGCTTGAGTCTGTTTCTGGCTACAAAAGGAAAGAAAAAGATCACATCAACTTAGAAAAAGAGTTTAATGTGGAGCACTAACATGATTTGCTTTTGTGTTGTGGAGACTGAGATGTAGTTCTCATGCGTCACAAATGGTCAAAAGTTAGCTGTTCTTTTATCCAAGTGTTGCTTTTCAATTGATCTGATGTGAATATATACAATTTATTGATCTTTTATCCAAAGTTCAATGGAAAAATCAATTATTATAGGGTGAAAACTGAAATGTTCAATTATTTAAGTTAGAGAAAAATATTTAAATTAGAAAAAGATAATTGTATTTGTGACAAACATAACTTAGGTCATTTTTTGCGATAATTATTTAGATAGATCCGAAGACATTCCTGATGTCTTTTTGATTGTGATGAATGAGATTTTTCTAACTGACACACGTCTACATATCTCATCAAAGTGCCAAATCCTGAAATCACTCTAAAGTTATCTACTATCTTTACTTTCTTTCTTTTTTCCTTTTTTGAAAAGAAGTATTTTAAGGTATGTTTGGTAAAAGAATTGATTTTGGTGTTAAGATTATTATAGGATAGGAGTTTTGAGCCTGTCTTTTGTGACTCGTCAGTTTGCAAATATTTGTGTTTGGACTTGTGTACTACCTACCTAGAAACTTATGGTATTTCAAAACCAGTCTTTAGCGACCCATCCTTTGCAAAAATTTGTTCTTGGATTACTGGTTCTCACTAAGAAATTTGTGGTAACGATGTTAGCAATGCAACACATTGGGAATACTAACGGTAGTTGTGAATTTCAAATGACAAGAAAGATGGGTGAATTTGATGACTCTTTAGTAATTATCTTGGGTGAATTTGTGGTGAACTAGGAGCAGTGTTTGAACTGTTGACAATTATTTCAATATCCAAACAGGAAGAATGTCTGAATATGCAATATACTGACCTAACTCTTATGCAGTGAGACTTCTGGATGAATCAGTTAGTCACAGTTTCTTCAAAGGAAGATTTAGAGTCATTTTAGTGGGAAGGAATACATTGTTTTGTTCAGCATAAGAAAGGACATAAACTTCTCATCCATTCCTTTATCTTGCAGATAAAGATAATACATTCTAATGGAATTGAGTGTGGGATCTTCCATGGTTTAGCTTCTCTATGAATTTGGTCATTGTGGTTGAGATATCATGTCTGCCATTATGTTTTGTATCTGAATGGGTGCATTGGGCATATGAATAGAAGTCTGCTGTGTGTGAACTCGGGAGATCTCCACCTTGATGCTGGGTAATAATAGTGAGAGCTAGACACATTAGAGACGGGCATCGGCAATATCTTCTCCTTTAATTCGTGTGGGGTAAAATATTGGTACTCTGGCAGTGTCCTGGTTTTGTACGAAGTAAGACTTTTAAAGATCCAACGAAGAGGCTATATAACCTCTGTGCATTAGTTAACTGGTTCGTACAGTTTTATGGAGCATATGCAATCAAGTAGGACTCTTGTCATGCCTGTCAATTTATGAAATCTTTTTAGTTCCAACGATTCTAAGCCGTTGGAAGATTCCAGCAGAAGAACCATAATGAGCGAATCTATATCATCCTGAGTAGGATTCTTTCTATGGAAATTATTTATGGAAAATCATTCAGCATGGTGCTTTGATGGCACGTTCCTCTGGACTCTTTCTTGATTTTATATTGCTGAACCAATGGAGGGATGTTCTAGTTGTTGTCTTAAAACATTTAGTGAGGATTTTGAAGTTCTAGGCTTCAATATGGATTAGAGCTTTGTCATTACATTTTACTGTTTCATCATGACATGGAGGTTAAACTTTAGAGTGGGAATCTGTTTGTAGAAATTTTATTTAATTTGAAAGAGGTAGGTGTTGTGTATGGTTCAATGGTAAAGGTCTTCCACTGTCAACTGTAAGTGCACTATGTTTTAGAAAGAAGATGCACCACTTCAATTATTTTAAAGTGGCTTAGTGTGGAGGGTAATATTCTGCTCTTTTAAGCCTCAGCCGCATGAGAAACATAAGAAAATTGAGAGTGGGTTAGGAAGAAGGTATACCTAAAGGTTTTTTTGAATGAGTTACTTAACTACATGGTCAAAGTTAATCTGTGGAACTCACAGTACATATAGGGACTTTTGTAATGTTATGTAGCGTTGGATCCAACATCTGTTGAGGTGCAGGTTTATGCTTTATTTTTCTTTTCTTTTCCTTTTCCACTTTTTGGTCCCCCAGAGAGTGGGGTGAGGGTTTGTCACCACAGTATTAGTGGCAGTCAGTTTTATCACTTTGGACTCTGATGTCTAATGTGGGTTTCTATGCATTCTTTGGTGTATAAACTATGTACTTAGTTTAGTACCTGATATTGAATTTCCATACTACCTGTGTAGAGAGCATTTTGTCAAGAATCAGTGTAAAGTGGCCAACAAGTAGGCGAATCAAGCAAATTTGTGAGATTCTCATTATTGTTACTGTTGTTTTTTAGTTATTGAGTTCGTTAAACTCTTATCAACCAGCTTGGTCTCTGATAAGGTGGAAATTTCCTTTAGAACTAATTGGGTTTCCTGGAGGTACGTTTTTAGAAGATGACATTTCAGAATCAATTCTGGATTCATTGCCCATTGATCCTCGTTTTGGTTGTAACATGTTATTCTAGGAGAAAAGGGTTCTACCAACAAACTTATTCTCAACATTACTTTGTTCATGTTTTCTTAAAGCACTAAAGTTGTCTTTTAAAATTCAGGACTTTAGTTCAATAGATATTTAATGGATAACAGAAAGGAATTTTCTTGGCATAATTTCTCTTTGGACCTGCAATTTATCTTTTAAAATCAGTTCACTAACCTCTTTTTGATTTGACTCCTATTGTGTTTTGTATATGCACATCTGGGTGTGCCAAGAAACGTCTATTCTATTAAGATGCAGCTTCTTCCCCATGTTCCTCTTTTTTGGGTAGTTCTCCTTCTAAGTAGGCTTAATAGCTACTGGTTCTTTTAACAAATCATGTCATTTAAACAACTGAATTTGTTTTCCATAGGATGAGAAACTAAATGAACTTGGTAAGTAACCCTATTTATTTTATTTTATGCGACACTAATCCAAAATTATTTACAATTGAATATGGCTAATGAAATATCAAAATGTGTATGCTAAGTCAGATTAGTACTGATGCATTCCTTGACCGGTTAAAAGCAAGATAAAAAATCCAAGTGCATGACTGGCTGCCAGCCAACTGTTGGTCAACTGGATGGTAGTTTAATTCACAAGGGGAAATTCAGTGGGCTAAATAGATATTACCAGTTTGTTATGGAAGAGCCACTATCTTATTCCTTAAACTAATTTGTTTTGTGTCATTTTAGGTGGGATGATTAATAGCAGTTGAATGTCAATTCTGAATGTGTCTAGGACTGTTTGCTCCATAATCAGCAAGAACAAACAAAATCATTCATTTTTTTATATGTTGACTTTGTGATTGTATGACTGTTAGATGGCAGAGGTTTCAGAACCAACCAGTCCAAATGAAGCTGATTCACAAGCTTACAATATTAGCCGAGTATTTTACAACTGTGTCTTCCTAACATGGAGTGAAGAAAAAACAGTACCATGGAATTTCCTAGCTTTCTGTAAATAGTTTTTGCCGACTGTTGTTTGCTAATTTTTCAATTTTTCATGTTTTCACTTTATCTGAGTATTCAACCATTCTTCTTGGCAAAAAATCGCATCTGTAATTTTTTTATAATATACTGCTGCAGAAACTTTATGTTTCTTTATTATCCTGTTTCAGCAGTTTAAATCAGTTGGGAAGAAAGCAGAACTCGGAGTACACATCTTGATGTTCAATTGGTGAGTGAGTTTTTATGGGAAGATTGAAGGGAACTACCGTGTGCTTTTTACCTACCAGCCTTCACATCCATTTTTAAGAAACTCGTGCCCAACTGAACTGTGGCTTTGGATAACGATTATGGTTGATGCTAAATGCACTGAGACATTGAGTCTCTTGATATTTCTGACTCTAAATTGGTGGCCATTGATAACTTAGCTTTTAATGCATGAGCTTTCCTTCACAGGCCTCCACAGCAGGAGAATCTTAAAGTATAGATGGAGACATTTTCTTATTTTATTCCTGAAAAAGTTTGTATCCTGTGTATTTCTAGTCATTACCTCGTCTGCTCTCACTACCTACCTGACTAAGATCGGAGCATTGGGAAGCGAGAGGCTTTGGGGTCTTTCGGCTTGTAATTGTTGTTTGGATTTTAGTAGCAGGCTGTTTGATGCCCCTGGTTTGTGTTAAAACTAGCAGCTTAGGTGTTTTCCCTGACATTAGGATAGGGGGTAGTGATTTTGTTGTCTTTTACTTGTCTTAAGCCTGTCCAAAAATTTTCCCTTATATTGGCTTTGTTGAAGTTGCATTAACGAGTTTGACAATAGGAAAGAGTCAAATCCGATTTCGAACAAACAATACTGGCATGATTGGATTCAAACCAGGCCCTGAAAATCAAAGAAAGCTCCATCCATGGTTGACAACCACTAAAAAGCCCCATGCTGATTACTTACCAAACCAACCAAATCACAACCCAAAACCCACCCAACCAGGGGAAAACAGGGCAGTCAAATCACCGTCTTGCTTGATGGGTCTTTCGAGCTTATCCATTCATCTTCTTTCAAAAAAACATCGACCTCTGAGTGGCTTCTTGTTGAGGATTGGACCCCATACCAATCCATACCTCTAAACTCTACAACATGGGTAAATGGTACACGTGGAACAACTTTGTGGCTATGAGTTCCTGTATATTGTTTACAACGGACAAACTTTATGTGCTGCACATTTAGTAGGGACAAAGTTTATGTTAACTCAACCTAATAATTTGGCTTGTTGTGACTTTAAGGTTTAATTTTGTTCATTTAGTAGGGACAGTGAATCATTTGTGGTAAAACTTTGAGAAATGTGTGTTTGAGTTTTGTTTTAAATCCTCTTTAAGATGTGTAGCGTAAAGGGGTCCTCAGCTAGCTGGTCAATTTCTCACAGCTCAAGTGGAGCATATAGGGTCCGGGACCCATCCGTTTGGAGTCAACACGTTTCCCATTACCCGTTTAACCAAGATAAAAAGGAAAGAGACAGAGACAGAGAGAAAAAAAAAAAAAAAGGGTTTTTAATTGTGTCGTACTTAAAATGTCTTGCTGGGTATGAAAAAACAATTATTTATTAAATTGTCGGTACTTCTGAAAAGTAAAATATAAAAAGTGTGCTTCAATAATAAAAAAGATAAAAAAAAAAAATAAAAATCAATTGAATATACTTGCGTATTACCTCCTCCCTTCTACTTTGTCAACTTTTTATGTCCTTTACGAAGAGTTTGTTGTTAAGTCACTTCACTTATGATGTTCAATAAGTGTCATACGGTCATTGCTTCTTTTTCTTTCTGAGATTTAGAGTAGTTATACGATTATCTTTTAAAAAGTATATTAGCTTTTACGCATGAAGAAAAAAGTATTCTTTTTCTCAATGTTATCTCTACAAAAACGTGTTAGATAATTCTAAAAGCGTTGTCTCTTATGTATGAGAAGTGCTTCATTTATGTTACAGCCAATAATTTGGGTGATATTTAATAAGAATTAGGTTTAATGCCTTGCCCATGTAGCTTCTACTTAGGTTTGATGATTGTTCAACATGTTCAATCAATAACAAATCCAACAGATTTTTCAAAAAAAAAGAAAAAAGTGCTTCATTTACTAGCTATTCTATGAAAAGTATGTTTCACTAGCTAATTACTCTAAAGTTCTTGTATTCTCCGGCAATACATGTAGTAATTGGATGAATTTATGGGGGATGAAAAGCTGCGGATGGTTTGAGTTACCACCAGACAACATAGGTGATGAGAAGATTCAATGGGTAACTAAAGTTTAATTTTCATGGTTGTAAGACGCTGTTGTAGTGGTCGTCTAAGTGTCCAATTCAATTGAAAATAATATTTGAAACCTTGTGTCAAAAAAAAAAAAAAAAGAAGACGTTGTAGATGTTGAATGTTCTTAAGCAAATGTAGTGCCAGTTCCATTTGGATTGGAGAAGGCAAAGGGAATTGAAATCCTCAAGTTTATCCCGATGAGAAGGTAGCAAAAGAAAACTTTTGAAAATCATGGTTCTTCGTTTCAACAAAAAGGTCTGATTATTTCAAAGGTTCATTAAGCGTAGTTTACTCCTGCGGCGGCACTAAGTACCTCTAGCAGTTACCTTTTGCTGACCCTTTAATAATTGCTTACGATTACAACACTCAATGATTCAATCAGTAGTGTCTTGAACATCTCCATCGGTATGAGAAGGACATCTATCTTCCTGTCATGGCAACAAAAAATGGAAATTTATTCGCTTCACATGCTGGAAACCGATGCTTTTAGGCTAATCTCTGAGAAATTGTTCTTCCCTTGACTATGTGGAAAAGGTGAAGCCCCGAGGAAAATGGCATGTAAGATGGAAAATGATAGATACTAAACGGTAAGCAGGAGAAGACTCTGTATGTACAACGCCTTATCCTCTTTAACTGTAAAACAGTGTGACTCACCTAAACTCCTCAAAACAACCGGTCAAGTCAACTACCTTCCTCCCTTCCCCCATCCCCCACTTCCCTACAAGTATATCTACATCCATCCCCAGCTTTTCCCTTGGGTCTCTCGCTTTCCGCATCTTCTTCTCGGTGTTTCTAAATAGGGGGAGATTGAAGAGAGAAGACAACAATGAGAAAGCCTTGCTGTGATAAAGAAGGCACCAACAAGGGCGCTTGGTCCAAGCAGGAAGACGAAAAGCTTATTGACTACATCCGAACCCACGGGGAAGGATGTTGGCGTTCCCTCCCTAAGGCTGCAGGTTTGTACTTGAAGATTACAACCTGTGTGCACCGCCTGTTTTTGCAGCTTTTTTTTGTTATAAGATCTTTGTGTTTTTATTTTCTCATCACCTAATGGAGTCGTTTCCTGTGGATCAGGTTTGGATCGCTGTGGCAAAAGTTGCAGGCTCAGATGGATAAACTACCTGAGGCCAGATATCAAACGAGGTAACTTCGGTCAAGATGAAGAGGACCTCATCATCAAGCTGCATGCCCTTCTAGGCAACCGGTACACTCTCTCAACTTTTTCTTTGAAAAACGCGTGCCTGTCAATATTATGCATTTCCTAACATAGGGTTTGTGCGACTGGTAGGTGGTCTCTAATAGCTGGAAGGTTACCAGGACGGACAGACAATGAGGTAAAGAACTACTGGAATTCCCACATCCGGAGAAAGCTAATAAGCCTGGGAATCGATCCAAATAACCATAGACTAAACCAGTTTCCTCCTCGGCCTCAGCCCAAGTGCGTTTCTGCATCTGCAACGTCCTCTGGGTCGATGAATAACGAGAGTAAGCCACTGAAATCCTCTGGCAAAACCGATAGGGTTTCTGACGCTGGAAGTAGTCTTGAACACCAGATATCAGCCCCTATGGACTTGAATCTTGATCTCACAATTGCATTTCCTTCTCCTGCCAGTACCTCCGTCGAAGAGAAGCGGCGAATTTCTAAGTCCCTCATGACAAAGCAAGTGGGAAGTGAATCTGTTCCTACCCTCCTCCTCTTTTAGATAAAATGGTATTTCATATTTACGAAACGAATCAGGTTCTTACTGCTTATCCTGTACCCGGAGAAAGCAAGATTCATTAGTAACTGTTTGGATGGTAATTTTATTTTGTTACCGGCAAGCATCAGAACATTATAAGCAAAGCTTGGATAGATTCACACAAAATAGACGCGGCAAAACTACGGACGTTGAGTTTATTCTCAAGTCGTAGGAATACTCTGCGATCTTTCAGACTCTACAGACAAGAAAGATGGAAGCCAGGATAACAGCTTGTAGAGGAGAGATGGAGTACCGGTCCAATCAACAAAAACTGATGGCTGCTCTTTAATTTGTACTCCGGACCCAAAACTAATGTAGGGATCCTGGATTGTGGTACATATGTTATTCAGTAGTACTACTGATTGATTATATATTTAAACTTAAGGATTTGAATTCAGTGCTTGTTTACCTTCTTCTATTCCTTGGCGAATATGTATTCAGATTTTCCTTTTTGCTAAGTACAGTGGATTTACATCAAGAGTAAAAACTAGTTTCATTTCTGTTCAGTAACTTTGTAGCAATATGGGATGGTTGTTACCCATCACTTGTGGGTTACTGGTTTTCCATGTAAGGGACATGACACGGCTGAATTTTTCAAGGGTCGGTGGGGAAGATAGACTATTCATGGTAACTGTAACACAATTTATTGGTACAACAAATTATTTATGGCAGCTACCATGTTCTTGTGTATGTTGTACAAGGATAAATGTTAAAAAAATTTCCGTTTGATTTGAGTAACAAGACTTTAGACTGAGTTTTCCCAGAAACTGATTTTCATAAGCCATCTCCATGGAAAAAGTCCAGGGAACAACTTCCATCTATCTGCTTAAGAAGACCCGTGCAATAGAAGTGTGGATAAAGTGGGAGCATAATTTTAAAACAAGTGCATTTCCAATCATTTCAAGAAATAATCAGTAAGGCACTAACGTGGGACGTGGGCCAAGCCACCAATTTTCCCGGATATGAAAATTTTCCAGGAATTCAACCAGAAAGGACATCAGTATACAGTTCACTGCAGCTTGGACGTAATGCAGCGATGATAACAGAGTGATGATTCCAGAGGGAATTAATTTCTACCCAACGGAACCCGAGGCTCTGAGCCCACGTCGGTTGGAAACTACAAATCCTTGGTTCCCCATGCCAGCTACCTTTTCAGCGTGCACTGGGAGCTTCAACATTAAATGCAGTTTAGACCTTTACCAGAGCCGTTTCTTCTGCAGATAAAAAACTGGTTCGTCACATGATCTTCTACGAGTGTTGTTTAGATTGTTCGGTGGTCTCGTACGGCATACAACAGTAATTGTTTTTGCAAATAAAGTATAGACAGCAAATGGAACTGTCAGCCCTACCCATGCCCCCAGAGACGTCAAGTCATACCGGTGTTTCCGGTTTCCTTCTGGACATGGCGAACTAATAATCTTCCAGCATGCATGCACATGCTCTGCGACGACCCGTGCGTTAGCCACGCAAGGCAAGAGCGCATGCTTCTTGAGGACACGTACGTAGACTCATGTTGTTCAATGACACGTACGTTCTCCACGTAATGCCAGGGTGTTTTTTTGCGGCAAGAGGTGTAATATCTCTGGACTTGGTTTTATCAACCACGAGCCAACTACCATTCCAGAGTGCCAGTAGGTTTATGAAAAGTTGGGTATTTTTTAAGGAGAGCCTTTCTGACGAGACTTCCCTGGGCATTAAAACGAGCCGGGTCTTTCTGAAAACAATTTATATCATCGACTTTTGTGAAACATTCATTAGCCAATACAAGGTTGAACCTCTGTTCACTTTCTGGGTATGCGGTCAACTTTACGTGTATCGAAGAACCAAGCCTGAATCTTTTTAGTTTTCCAAGATGGACGCGGGTTTATCGTCTTTCCATTTGCATTGAGTATTGAAAGCACAAAACCTTAGAACCAATGTTGATTGGCAAATACAATCGGTATCCATTCTCTTTCAACCCTAAAAAGGGAGCTTTCTATTCCATGTTAAGTCCCTGAGATACTGTGCGCATGACGTAAAGGGAGTGAAAATTGGAGCATTAGGAGATGAATGTTGAAGATCTTCTTGATTCTACTCAAATCTGCTTTTGACTAAACGAAGAGCACGGGGTCATATATTATTTCAAGGATCTGACGTAGGGCACAATGTGAAGATTAAAGTTGAGATCCTTTTTAATCCTGGCCTTCCATAATATTTCGGCCATTAAGCTTTTTGTTGCCGACAATGGAGATTCCCGTCTGCAAGCATAAGGATCAAAACCTTTAGATGTGTTGCTCCGCGAGAGAGACAGCATCAGTTAAATATGTTACAAACGTGGCAATTTCAATCCAAGGGCCAATCTGGATAGGAGTGGATTGCATTTATTTTGATGGATATAGATGCCCAATTCTAGCGGCTTATGAATTCCTTTGAGGTTTCTTCAATACTATAAATTACAAGTTATTTGGAGAAGATATATGTTTAACTAGGTTGATACTTTGTCAGAAGCTGTTGTTGTTTGAAATTTCTTGGTATCAAATTCGATACTTCAAGGAAAAAAGATATCTTCTTCACCCTTGCAGTTATTGCTTCATAGAACAAAACTGATCCTGTGGTGAACGTTTAATGACCGAAGCTACCCCAAGAAGTCACGACATGGAAGGAAAGGAAAAAGTAACTCCACCAAACGGCACTTTCTCCTCTACACCAGCTTCTAATTTAATCATATTAATAAACACCGGGGACAGTTCTTCGGGTCACGACCTAGCTACGCCCTGCCACACCAGCCTCCACCCCCAAGAAGAAAAGTTGCACAAACCACCAGTCACGGAACGTCTTTGAATTTGATTTCTCCCTCATATACTTGACCAATTCTCCCTTGTACCTCTGTTCTTGCTTCTATTCTTCTTCCTCGTAGAAGTTAGGCCATCAAAGTCTCCAAACTCGTGATCCATTTGAACCACCTAATCGCAGTCGTAATACAATAATAATAACAATGTCATTATTCTTGTAGAAGAACATGCTCATCTAACTTGTCTCTCAAGTAGCCTGAACCGTACCTCGTGTCTGGACTTGCTCCAGCATGTTACTAAAAATTGAAAATTTCGTACTACATAGAAAGGACCTAAAGATGGAGTATTCAAGCCCCCACGTCTAAAGGCTATAGCTTCTAGTTTATTGCATCACCGACAGATTTCTTTATTGTTTTTCCTTTTTCATGGTATACAGCCATGTGTTGGGAAATGTTACTAGGCAGTGCGAAGAAGCAAAGACTTTGGTACCTTTTAGAAGCTGCGGTATTGGCATTATTTAACGTGTGCAAAGCTGTACGTGGATCCCGTGTGCCGCTGGTTTACCTGAGCAGTCTAAGTAAATCATTAATGGGGTGTTTTTTCTAGGTAGGCAAGAATCAGTGTAGTTGTTTAACAGAACAGAGGTAGGTAATTTTGGTTTGTTCGATCACGTTTCCCTTGTTCCTCAACTAGTTAGTGCTGTTCCTGGAACTTCCACAATCTCCTCTAAATAAATAAACTAAAAAAAAAAAAAACAAGTGGGAAATTATTATTGCATCCCCAAACCTTGGTGCTGTTCTCTATGGAATCAGAGGCTTCATAATGAAATGTTGACCGAGAAACTCCTTGTGGTCATACGAGTTGGCGGTGGCAAAGTCAGCTGTGTTTGTTAGAAAATGTTGTTGCAAGACGGAGAAAAAGAGGAGGTTTGGAGAGGTGTTTTTGTACTTGTGAAGAGACAAGGCGTGTGGGGGAGGGTGAGAGTCGTTGAGAAAATTCATGCTTTTGCTTCTAGAAATAATATATTGTCTTTTATATAAGCAATTAAGAAGTTTATTTTTTGGATTTTGAAATAACTTAAAGCATATTTTTTTGTATGTGTGAAAAGAGAGCTTTTAAAATTTTAGAGAAGAAAACAATCTTGACTATGGTTTTCCTCATATTTTTAGGGAGCTTGTGGGACATTTGTAAATTTTTGAGGTATCCCATGGCTTAATGGCAAAAAGTCAAGGAGCCCTTAGACATGCAATTCTATTAGGTTAGGGGTTCAAAACCTCCTCCCCTTCCCTTCTCGTGTGTGTATGTAAAAAAATAAAAAATAAAAAAATAAAAAAAATATATTTGTAAATTTTTTAGGGGATGATTTTTTTTAGGGTGTCTTAATATACTAGTCAAATAACATACCGGTGTTCAATTTTTTTTGTCACTCTTCTCTTCATAACTATTATTATTGTAATTGTTAAGAATATTATTTATTTTTGTTTTCTAAACTTCTCAACAATAAGGTTTTGAGATATTTATATAAATTGTTGAACAAGTACAAACAGAATAAAATGATAATTTATTAATATTTGAGAGCATTATATGCTCTAAAGAATTTTTTTTCTTTAATAGCACTTTCTTTGGTGACAGAGTTTTTCAAGCATTATATTTACATGCAAAAACAGTGAAATTTTTATTGATTAAATTATCACTTTAACTTTCAGATGTATATTGTTACTAATTTGAGTCAGCAGAGTCACAATCCAACGTCAGCCCTAACTTAGTTTCCGAGTGTTGATTGGCTGGTTCAAACTGGATGGAACATTACGTCATTTACGACGCCATTCGGCCTCGGAGTGGTCGAAACGTTGATTTTAAATGTGGGCTCGTTCAAGGAAAGAGAAGATCCGTTTGTGGGCCCATTAACCCGATAGAGAATGGGCCCACGGAATAAGTACAAAGGCTTTCGGCCCACGATGCCGTTAAGCTAGATGCTTAGGATTTTATTTTTCAAATTGTTGGACCTTCAAAACAGTAGCGTTAAATTGATCCAACCCTGATCCTACTATGTTTAAAATTTGTTTATTTTGGGATGAGTATATTTTATATTTAAAAACACATTGGTACAATGACAATAATTTCGAGTTGACTTGTATTTAAAGGAGATTAGATATAATATTAAAAGGATTTATCTATTTATGGCTTAATCCTCAAGTTTCCATCAAAAAAGTTTTATGTAGTATCATCAATGTCCTTAATTTATAATATAACCAAAAGAATACATAAATATACACAATGTTCAATTTAGCTTTCTATATATATATGTATAAAAAAATCCATTGTACCAATTGAGGTCAATGTTTTTCCAACAAATAAGAGCCCCCAGTTATTAGATTTGTAAGTGACTTTTTAAGAATTTCGTGTTCAATGTACATTGTACGTTGTTCCCTGACCAGCTGCTGTGCCGACTAGATCGGGACCCCCTGGCTCTCGATCATCCGTTGACTTGTTTACAGCTATTTATCTGTATTTGTGGAGCCGACAGAGGAACCGAAGTTCTCGCTTGTGATCATTTGACCTTGTTGGATTCAGCCGATGGTTTCAAACTTTGAGTTGCTGAAGGGTTTTGTCGGTAAGGTTGTTTTGCTGGTGGTTTAACATTTTTACTTTGAACTCTGTTTAGGCTAGTGCTTCAATGTGGTTGGATTTATTTCTTTCCATGTAGTTGATAAGCCTCTCGTGACATATCAATACATTGTACATGATGCTTGAGGTTGTTTTGTTGATGGTCTAACATTTTTACTTTGAACTTCTGTTTAGGCTACTGCTATGATTGTGGTTGGATCTATTTCTTGACGTAGTTGATAGGCCTTTTGTGAAAATATCAATATATTGTAGATGATGCTGATTTTGAGCAACCCGTTTATGAACAAAACAAAAGTTAGGTTCTACATATTTGGTTTGCACATTAAAGAGAGTTACCATTGAGATATATTATTGATATATTGTTATATCATAAGATAGGAGGCCGAGAAGAGGGTGTCCAAGATCTTAAAGTAAAAATTCAATCGATATTATTTTTATTAGAAACTGAATGGCCCATCTAATACACAGAACTGACGCCTTACCCAATGTGGGACTGGATATTTTAACACTCCAACAATTTCAACCATGATGTTTATAAGACATTTGTATTTAGTTTATATGCTAGAGTATGCAATTGTATGATATTTTTCAGAACTCCATGAGACGAGATTAAACTCAAGAAAATTAGAAAAGCCTCCTACGTGTTGTCTATTGTCTTTCTCAAAGGCTCATCCAACATTAGACAAGGCATGAAGCTGAAAATAATGGATTTTTGTGAATAAGATATCATGGTGAGGGTGTTTGAAAGAAAGCAATTTGTGTTATTGGGGCACGCATAGCTTAACACGCTATGTTGACAAGTGTAATAATTTTGTAATAAAACTTGTTAAGATGATATCATCAAGTGGAACCTATTTGAGGCTACAAAGAGATCTATGAGTGGATGTGCTTTGTCTGCCAATGTCAAGGATGTTTTCCTACATATATGCGCGTCGAATGTTGATTTCTTTACTGTAAATGGTTGGTACTGTTTTTTTATGTTCTCCTTATTTTGACCCGTTTCACGCCACAACCTTAAACTACACGCCCGTATACTTTCCAATACAAGAACCTGTAAGCCTCATTTGATATGCTTCCTTTTTTATGCATTCACATCTCCAAACTAACCAATGGTAAAATCTCACAGTAGATAAAATCTCTGTTTTCGGTTCCACAATTGTATGAACATTTCCTCAGACCCAAGTTGCAGGTCCTGATTTTTTTTTTTTTTTTTTGTTTTTTTTTACCGAATAGTAACAATGGCTTAACGTCACGGCTTTACGCATTATCTAACAACTTAACGGAATGAAAACCCTTGACTTCCCTATCAACAAGCCGGTGCAAATGGATGTAAATTTACAGTAGCGTACGCTTTGGTACCCTTAAGTTTAGGCGGTCTCTTTCAATGGCTGTCAACGACAACATCCAAATAAACCGAAAAGACCTCAGCTTTACTGTCAAAAGTGTGAAGAGAATCTTAAATATAGCCCACTGGTTATCTTGATGGGGTGTTAAAAAAAAAAGGCGATGGAAACCTCGCTACGCATGCCAAATTTATTGATGATTTACGGGAAAGTCTTGTCATGATGTGAATCATCTTTCCTCCTGCTCTTTCACTCTTTCCCCTTTTTTTCTTTGATTCCCACTACGATTTTGAGGAAAAGCCAGAACGGAATCTCCTACATATTCCCACAATTCAGACCACACCGTTCATATTATGGCTGATCATTTCAACTTTCAACAGCTAAGATAAATTCAACCCTCCGCCGCCGTTAAAAAAAAAAAGGAAAACCCGAAAGCCCTTGGTAAGACCCCTTAGTATATATAAACCTCTGTTCGAGAGTCCTAGCGATTTGAAGAGCTAAGCAGCAGAAATCTCTTGGAAGAGGGTTAGCAGAAGTCTAGGGGGAGAGATAGAGAGATGGGTAACAGTATAGGTGGGAGGAAAAAAGCTAAGGTGATGAAGATCAATGGGGAAACCATGAAGTTCAAGACCCCCGTGCGGGTTTGGGACATTGTTAAGGACTATCCTGGTCATGTGTTACTGGAGTCTGAGGATGTCAAGCGCTGTGGCATCCGGGCCAAGCCGTTGGAATCTCAGCAGGAGCTCAAGGCCAGGAAAATATACTTTTTACTCGAACTGCCCAAGTTGCCGGAGGAAAAGGTGCCTAGGCGGACACGATCTGGTGGTATACATATGGGCGCCAAGGATAGGCTCGAATGCTTGATGCTATCCCGAAGAACAGTTTCCGACCTTGCGATGAGCCGGCCCTCGCCGGGTCTCCTGGCTGATCGTCCCGGTACCAGCGACGGCCAATTTAGTGTCAAACTGAGGTTGCCAAGTGCTCAAATGGCCAAGCTGGTGTCGGAAAGCAAAGATGAAGCAGAGGTGGCTGCGAAGATCTTGGATCTTTACAGGGAGCATCCGGAACAGTTTACCAGGGATACACCGCCGGGAAAAGAGGGCGCGTGGATGCACCGGGAAGCAACATGGAAACCGGCTCTTGGTAGCATTGGAGAGACTAACACGGCAAAGAAGGTGCGTTTTGCTTTGAACTCGTCCTCAATTCGTTGTCCCGTCTTCAATTAACTATGCTTAGACTACGACTCCGTTTAGGGAGGTAGAAGAAGATTAGTAGTTTGGTACCGGACATGCAACAGTAATTGCTTATTCTTAAGGGCCCCTTAGTCGACTAGATTTTGCCGGCCATTAGCTCCGACATCCCATGTTGCTTACAAAAGATGTCGGGCTAGTTTAGTGGGCGCGTATGTGGCTAAAGCTTTGACAGATCTTTTGATGTTATCTTTTAAACACGAATAGCTAATTTCTAGAAGTAGCAGATTTTGTTTTGGCAACCATAGACTGAACAGGGAACCATAAGAAGAAGATTAATATTCAATGCTGATTATCCGAAATTTCGGAGTCAAACTTTAAATCATTTGGACTGGATACAAAGGAAGTCAAATCAACGAGGATTATCTTTGGGATGCACGAGTTTCGTCCATCATAATCAGCCGTGAATACGACATAGGCACAAAATTACAAGTTAAATTCGGAACTTCGTGTGAACGGCTTTCCGACGTTCAGGCGAGTTCCTATCCATAATAGGAAAGATAGAAGCAGTAAAGGACATAATAGACGGGTCGAGAAGGACGTGACACGCTTCTCGACCTCATTAGCCGCTACAAGAAGCGATGGATTCTACCATATCCATGCCAGCAAAAAACCCTCTTAATTTTTATCGAGTTTCCGTTTTTGGTAGTTGCTGTTGCCACTCTTCTGCCCCTGAGAGCCTATTATAGGCAACTCTTTGCTCACACGTGAAGAGACTTAAAAAGCTTGATGGTATGGTCTCTTAGTGTGCTATATTCTAGGAAAAGTGCTGATGAGATACCCATCCCAAATGATGTGCAAATTATCAAAATATTACTTAGGAATACATGACTTCTTTTAGATAGTAATAATTTTTAAATATAATATCAGTTTAAGTTCTGTAGTCATTCACTTGTAGGTAAGATATTAAAATGAAGTGACATAAATTTTACATTATTTAAATCTTATTTGAAAATTTTCTTCATAAGGAAAAATGGGAAAACGTCTAATGTGAAGTGGAAGTGAAGAAGGAATTATTAAAGCAGGGGACCTGTCCATCAGATCCCTTGAGATTGTGTCCATGGACCATATTTTCTTGACCAGGCAATCAATGTACCTCATTCTCCATCATTCCAGCAACCCCCCTTGATTTGGGCGATGAAATAATGACTTGGCCAAACTCCATACTTGTTTATGAGAGCGGGTCTATGTTTCTTCGGTGTTACCTACTTTCCGCCAAATTGGATGAACAATTGGTATTTTAAAATTCTTATATGCAGCCAAAGGCTGTCAGTGTCAGTGTGTGAAAGCATGACTAACTCAACAATGTGTTTGGGGGGTAGATTTCCCACCGGAAGCAACGTTTAGATAAACGTTGCAATCTGAGGAAAGCATACTCCTTTTCAATCGGTTTGTTACTAATTGTATACAAAGGTGGGACCAAGTTTGCTCAAGATTAGTAGTAAATTAATCACCTAGAGAATTGACTAAAGTTAACTTTTCACCCTGAACTCTGTTTCCCATGTGAAATTCTCTACAAAGCATTATAAATCTTAAAAGAACTGTTGGAATTTCTCTTTCTGATTCTTGGTTGTCAGCTTGAATTTAACCTAAACGACCTAGTATTTAAAACTCAAGGACTCAGAAGCCTTACAACGACTGCACCTAACAACTATTCCTTTCATATGTTATACTATTTTTTTCTATTTGGAACCATTTTTTATTGGTAATTTATGTTGTTTTAAATTAAAGAAAGTCGGAAATGCTAACTGCGGCTTAGCTGCTGCTAGTCCTACTAAAGCCCTCAGTGACTATGAAATTTCTAAATTCGAAGCATGCAGCAATCCAAGAAGTGCAGTAGCCACGTCAGCTTTTAAAGCTCCATGTCAGCAGACTGATAAGGATAAATAAGCTGTCACAGTTAAGCAGTTAGAAGTTGTTAGAATCTGTTGGCTTCTGTTAATAAACTGTTAAGCAGAATTAGTTACAGGGGCTAATAGTTATAAATAGAAGAAGAACTTGAGTGAGGAAATAAGCTTGTTGTTAGTCAAAGCTCTGTGTAGAAGCTGAGAGAGGTCTCGGGTTCCCTCAAAGTAATCCCACCCAATTGTATCTTTTCCATTTTCCTTCAATGTCAAGCTTTCAAGTAGAATTCTATTGATTGTTCTTCGATAAATCCCAAAATGAATTTCTGGACCGCTGCAAATGGTATCAAGAGCCAGGTTTGTCCTGCGGAATGGATTCAATGAGAGAGGGCTAGTATCAAAGATGGCAGGCCTCGAACAGGGGAAGGATTCTGAGGAAAATATGAGCCTAAAGGAGTTCAAGGAATCGATGCACCAGTTATTCGCAACTTTAGATGCCAAAATTGATGGTATTACGGCGCGCCTGGATGCTACTAAAATTGGCGATGGCAAACGTTCCTCGGCACATATTGGGAGTCACAAACATCAGAAAGGTTCCTCTTATGAGATGGATACTGGGAGAAAGACCATTGATGATCTGGATCGTACTGTGGATTTTTTGAAGAAGAAATTTTTCCAAGACCTTGAGGCTTTTGGTAAGGCGATGGCCAACTCGAAGAAGGTTGCAGAATGCACTTCCATCTTTGAGTGCAGTCCAGCCAAGGCCCAATCAGGCCAAGAATTAGCAATAGAGAAGCCGCAGCTTCTCTCTCCAGCTCTTGTCTACAAATGCAAGCCGAATCTGAGTGCCGAAAATTGGCGTCGAACAAAAATCGGCAATGCACAAAAGCGTCGAAGCCATGGCGTAGCCGGAAGCAAACAAACCGGCCAGATATGGCATCGGAAGGACAGAATGGGCGAAGCTTGTGGACAAAATTGCGCAAGGAAGAAGAGACAGAAATGTCTCCCCCGCAACTCTGGCGACTGGGGGCCAGACGGACTTCCATGTACAGCCAAACGAGATTGGCCATCAGCCGATCTATCTAATGATATGTTCATTGGATCCTTCTTTTCCCACCGGGGAAGGCCACCGGAGGCAAATATAGAGAAGCCGGCATTTATTTGCTTGACTCCTTTCCACCGCCGATCGGCATACCGGATTGTTAGGAGAAACCATATGGGGCGTCAAAGGCAACGCCGGAAGAAGTCTGATAAGGTGCGATTCCGACTACTAGCAATGATTGGAATTCGGCAACTACGGCAGAAATGTCGTGTGTCAATTTCAGTCAACTGGGCGTTGGTTGAACATCCACGCGCCGACCACCATGAAAGCCGATTCCCTAATTTTTCTGAGTGGTTAATTATCAAAATGGGTTTCTTCCATTGGGGGCGACCACCAGAGCATTGCCGGCAAGAATACCGACAAGCACAATACCAGGGCAGAATTTCTCCAAACTTTAAAAGGGAATTTCCACCCAGGTCATCAACCTTTCTACACCGGGTGAGATCGAATATGCCAATTGCTTTAAGTTCTCTCTTACCTTCCTTTTGTTATGATTTACTGAGCACTTTAGGGGCCGGGATTTTGGGTCCAGACGGAACCATTGCAAATGATTTAGGTGAGGGAGGTTTGTTATGGGGTGGATGTAATGCCAGACAAGCTGTAAGGTTGGTTTTATTCCTTGTCGATGAACTTTTGGTAGAATTGGACGGTAAGCTAAAACTGAAAAAAGGTAAGATGTTGCGTGATATTGACTGTTTGGGAACCTTCTTGACTATTTTAGGTTCTATTAAGAAGATGCTTAAAAAGAATGTTATTTCATGGAATGAGATTATTACTGGCTATGCCCAAAATAAAGGGTTGGATGGGACCTTTGATTTGTTTGAGAAAATGTCGGAGAGAGACTGGGCTTCAAGAAATACCATGATTATGGGATTTATCCAGAATAGGGAGATAGCTGAATCATTGACTGCGGGTCCTTCTTATGCAATTGACATAACAAGGCAGATTATAAAGGAGGGTGCGGACACTATGATTGTGGTTAGAGGTGATGGAATTCTTCATGAGTTTGTCAATGGCTTTTTCTGGGATGGAAAACCCGTTGCTAATTATGAAGGAGAGGTTGCTCATGCAACTATGTTGGGGCCGACGCCTTTAGGAACGGGGTTTAACTGTGCAAGGACAAATGGGTGGAAAAATGACCCTCACAAAGCCATTGAATGGATAGTTGATAGACTAAGATCAAGGATAGATGTTGGGGTTATCGAAGAAAAAAAAATTGGATGTGGTATAGATGCCTCATATGTTCCCGAAGCAATGTATTCCCTCCAATCCCTCAGAGAGTTATAATGTCTAATGTTGCTTGGGGATTTTGGGAGCTGAGCTTCTCAAATCATGCAGCTGCAAGCCGAGTTGTAAGTTGTAAACATTCCCTGCACAAGGATTGTCTCCAGTTTTATGGGTGCGGAAAAGTGGCTATTTTCCTTCTGCTATACTTCAATTGATCTCTATTCTGTGTTTATCTTCCACCCTTGAAACTTGAATTGGTCTATGATAATCTGAAATGGACAGGAAAAGAAGCAGATGAGGTAAATAAAAGGATTGAAGGTCTGTTATGGAAATTCAGAGGTATCTTCATAAGATTTTAGAGAATGTATTGAGTATAGTGCGGCAAGATGGTGGAATGAAGGCACCTAAATCTAGGCCGTATATTGCAAAGTTGGAAGGGTTGCTACAAAAGGAGAAACAAGAATTTGAGGAATCAATACAAACGGTGATCCGTAATGAAGCCAGTAAGAACAATAGTCTCCTGGAAAGTTTGAGTAGTTTCAATTCAAAATTCAATGAGAAATCGGTTAATGCCGTGGAGAATTGTGTTGAGATAAATGTGACCAACATAGCAAGGAGAGATTGGTCCTTCATGAAGGAAGAAAGTGCAATCGAATTTCTCATAAGGTCTATTAGGAAGAATGAGCTAAGGAATCGTAGGCAACACGTGTGGATAAGATTTGATTTGGCCAATTATCAAATCTTAACGGTTCTGCAACAAAAGAAAAATTGCTGCCTTTTTCTAAATACTATGGTTGCCTTACGGTATTTAGTTGTTAGTTAACCAGTGTTATCTTTTATTAACCTTGAGGACAAGGTTGCTGTCAAGGGGAGAGGTATGCAGCAATCCAAGAAGTGCAGTAGCCACGTCAGCTTTTAAAGCTCCATGTCAGCAGACTGATAAGGATAAATAAGCTGTCACAGTTAAGCAGTTAGAAGTTGTTAGAATCTGTTGGCTTCTGTTAATAAACTGTTAAGCAGAATTAGTTACAGGGGCTAATAGTTATAAATAGAAGAAGAACTTGAGTGAGGAAATAAGCTTGTTGTTAGTCAAAGCTCTGTGTAGAAGCTGAGAGAGGTCTCGGGTTCCCTCAAAGTAATCCCACCCAATTGTATCTTTTCCATTTTCCTTCAATGTCAAGCTTTCAAGTAGAATTCTATTGATTGTTCTTCGATAAATCCCAAAATGAATTTCTGGACCGCTGCAAAGCACTACTTTCTTGTCGGAAAGAAACATTTTGTGCCAAATATTTGTATTGATATATTTAATTAATCTTTCCCCTTTTAACGTCATTATTGTAAGCTTCTTTTTTTTAGGCAATATATTTAATCACTCTGTCCGACAGAACCAAACAAATTGAGGAGATAACGGATGGCTTATTTATGGTGATGGACATTGCATACCGAATGGCTCGTTGACTTCAGAGAATACTAACGTTAATAACTAAGTGGCTGAACAAATGGGATTAGGAAAGAAGTCCTTCATAACATTGCATTTAGCCTCCAATTGAAAATTCAAGTTAGTGCTATGCTGACGTTCTTTCTTTGATCATTTAAATTTGCAGAAGCGGGTGAGTTTCGTTCCAATGAAAGAAGAAATCAGTCTAGGCGAATCCTCTACATAGCAAGAAATCAGTCTAGACGTTCTTTCTTGGATCTATCTCTTGTCTAGTAACATAGCAAGGCCCGACGTTGTGAAAACTTCAAAGGAAGAAAATAGAAGTGCAACGGCTTCTTTTTGTCGATGTCCTTGTATATATATACATATTCTTGTCAATTATTTTGTTATGAGGTCCTAGAAAATATCCAGAATACTTAAATTATTACATAGTGTAGGCAAACTAAGGATGTGGATTGTAATCTCAAGTGTGTGTCACTGCATGTCCTCAAGATTTGCTTAGTTCTTATCATATCTTATATCAAAGAAACTAGATGTGCTTTTGTCTCGTGGATTATGTTTTGCTGTTGAAAGATTTCTAAACCAACTATATAAGCCCTCTTATGCCTTGGTATGCACAAAGTTATGATGTTTAGCTGAGTGTGGTTGTGTTATTACTTTTTGATCATCCTATTTTCTATTGGATGCAACTTTAGGCAGTAAGAAGTGATTTCATAGGTATTTGTGTGGCATAAAATCACTTAAGCTGAACGCAATTTGTAAACATACTAGTGAAGAACCGAGTGCACCTTTGTTCTCAAAAAGTAAGTTTTGATGAAAGGAAACGTAAATAGTCTTTGTAGTCATGAAAATATATATCCTCATCGCATGAGATAAATGGTAGATGTCTTTGTAAAATTTTCAAAGATCAAGAAAATCACAGCACGTAAATTTAAAGATGTGTGAAAATCTTCAATGGTAGTTCCAAGAGAATGAACTTTGTATAACCATTGTATTCAAGACAAAAATGTAGGATGAATATGAAAGAATGTTCTCACAAGGATGCAAAAATCACTATCCACTATTGGTAAAAACTAATAAAAAGGTTTGGTAGAAGAGGTTTCTATGTTTTAAATCATGCCATAACCAATTTAGGCAAATAGATAGACCTATTTGCTTTGTATACTGCGAATGAAAAAGCTTAACTAGTTCACATATTTGCCATCATTATTTCATACTTATTAGACTAGCCTAACTATAAATAAAGAAAAAAAGGCCTTGAAGTAAGAAACAAGACTAGGAGGGACATCATGCTTATTTATATTTTGAACATGAATAAGCCCATTATGCAACAAACAAGAACATAACTATGTAACATAGTTAATGCTATGTGCAAGTAAATCATATCTTATAGAGGACAATTTGTGGGTAAGTTGCATAAAGCATAAGAGAATTAGGCTAAAGAAACACAAGTTTGTAAAGCGCACATATACTAAATAACATTTTTGAAGTGCAACTGAAATTGGTTAACAATATTATATTTCAAAAAATATATAGGATGGTGAGGATGAAAATTGTAATTAGAAAACATAATAAAATAAAAAATAATATCACAATTGAAACAAAGATTTTCTCATGGTTATGATAGCTTATTTTTTATCATTCATCCTACTTTTCTATGAAGAACAAATTCATGGTTGGGTTAGGTCATGGCCCTTACCCTTGCTTCCCCTTCTCCTTTTTCATTGCTTGATTGGATTTTGTAAGACATGTATTGGTGGGTCCTAAGTCACCTAAGAAGGGTAGGGTTGAATTAGGTGTCCTTTTTTCCTTTTTATTTTTTTATTTGGATAGTCAATTTTTTTACTAATCAACCATAAGTATGTATACAACTATATCAAACAAATTAATCTAGAACAAATAAACCACATAGAAATTTTCAAGTGAATTGGGCTACTCTTTTCAAGCCTTACTCTGCCTTATTTAGTAAAACACTAAAAGGTGTCTTCTTCAATTCAAATAGTACTACAAATGATAATCCTAGGATTATAGTGTGTTACAATGATTTAAAGTAGTAATTAAAAATAACATAGGTCTCAAATGTGTGAGGATTACATTGTTCAAGCATAGATTGACACACTACTATGATGAATTCCTTAATCACAAAAAGATACTAAAACTTACCACAATACCAAATCTATAAGTACAAAGCAAGCAATTTATCAATAGATTAAAGCTTATAGATCCTTGAATCCCCTTTTAGGGATGGATGAAGAGGGAAATATAAGCAATGAATAGCTTTCTTGTATTTTGTAAATTGGGTTCTTTCTCTCTATTATCCATTCTTTTTATATAAACTTGGCTACACGTCTCATTAATGAAATTCTACCCATTAATCCATGTATGAAGATAAAAATTTTAGGAGCAAATATGAGCTTCAATCATGGGAGAAAAGGGAGCAAGTTTTTTAGGAATAAAACGAAAGACAATCCAAAGCTAGTTCAAGATTTTTCTTTTTTTCCTTATTGAGAAAGGTGGCATCATTTGGAAGTCTTAAATCATGGGTCACAAGAACTGGTTTTAGGTTGTAGGATATAGGAATGTGGGTCATTCCTTGTAGATTTGGAGTTGGGTCACGAGATACTTGTTACGGGTAAGCCACATCACTGTCCATATGGCACTACGTGGCACTAAAGTAGGTGTAGGACCTAGTTAATTCCATAGGATGCGTTTCTTTAAGAGCGTTGTCGTTTTGTTATAGAGGAGGTCACACTTTTCTATATTTTTAGTGTTTTTGGTTTTAGTATGTTGTCAAAATGGTCGGTACTAAATAACTCTGTCTTTTATGTTTTTGGGGCTAGTGTTCATGCCTTTTTGATTTGTAAGAGTGTTCTTCCATTTAGATAGGAAGCGGTCAGCATTTTGTCCGCCAGTTTGTCGACAACAAAGCTTTCACATGTCGTCAGAATAAACCTCTTTTTAAGAAGAGCGTTGTTGTAATATTAGTAGTGAATTGAATCTTAGTTTCAGAGGTTAGAATTTCCTTAAAAAATTCTAAAACACTAGTTTATTCACTTCTTGTCGTCAAGATAAGGAAAAAGAAATGTTACATTGATTTCTTTATAGACATTTAGCGGCTAGTCACTCTTTCAGTTACATCCGAATGTAACAATACTCCACGGGTTACAACTAAAGACACCTAGGACTCACATGAAGGCTCCTAGGCTGCAAGCGGGCCATCGATTGCAAGTTGTAGGTTGCAAGAATCTTTCTTTGATATGCATTTGGGTCAAATATTCGCCTTCTGGATTTTTGATTAGGTCTATGTTGAGTAACTTCCTCTTGGGTTGATTTTAGTGTGTTGCTATTCTATTGGATGACCTTCTAGTTTTAATGGAGTCAAGTGATTTGCCTTTGGGTGGTGGTTTGTCACATCACATGCAATGATGCGTGCAAAGATAGTTCGCATAAGCCATGTACAAGGATAGATTGAGTTGCATCACTCTTGGACCGGGTTGTGCTTAGGTTGAGTCATGCCTAGGCTAGGTCACATAAGGCCTTCGTGTATCTCAGCATCTTGGCTATCCCATGCTCTATCTAGTTGGGCTTCCTTTGGCTTAAGGGCCTGCTCTTTCATATTATCTTTAAAGCCTTGTCAGTTATAATAAATTTGGATATTTAAATTGTAAATAATCACTTATTTATATTGACATAATAATCATCAAAAACATTATATTTATAATGTACCATGTGGTTATTTACCATATTAATTAAAAAGGTTACACAACAAAAAGTTATTCATCAATGGAGCCTAGTGTTAAACAAAAGCTCTAACTTTAATTTCTAACTTTGAATGTGGATTGAAAAAAAGAAATATTTCAAGGCTTTTTAAAATAATAAGCATATATGAACAAAACACACAATCTATTCAAGTAAAGAACTTGAATATATCAAAGAAGCTAGAACACAAGGATTTTGCTAAAGATTTGATAATTTTCATAGTAATAACCGAGAATACATAATAAATAGTTTTTATAGTTGTTTCAAAATACAACTGAAATACAAACCAAATATATAAGCTAAATAAAGATAAACTTACACATTATTTGTGCAAGCCTTATATGGTTTTTACATTTTTTTTTCCCATGCTTTTAGCTTTAACTTCCCACGCTTTTAGCTTTGTCTTCTTGAGTCTCTCATTAGTTGAGTTTTTATTTTAGCTTTTATCTTTTACAAATGACAAAGAGCACATTACAACATAAAAAGGGAAGTCAACTTGTTGCCTTACAATGCCAAGTTGACTTCCTTTGTCTCCACATCACTTAAGTGCATAATGACTAACTTATGTTTAATACCTTTCTTTAATGGAGTTTACTATGACTTTAAGAAGGCTTTTGAACTTGTCATGCAATTCCTTTTGAGGCTCTTGTTCATAATATTAGCAACTTGATCTCCATGATTATAGTGCTTTAGTTCTACTATTCTATTGCTTACAACCTCCTTTAGATAATAAAATTTGATGGACATATGTTCAATGTAGGAATGGTGCTTTGGATTTCTTCCCATGCTAATTGCTAATTAATTGTCACAATAAATCATTGTTGCATCTTCTTGCTTGAATCCCATTTCTTTCATAATCCACGCTAGCCATTTGCATTAGCTAGTTGTTATGGTTACTATTACATACTCAACCTTTGATGAAGATAGTATAATTGACTCTTACTTCTTGGATTTTTAAGAAAAGACAATAAGCCCAACACTAAAAACATATTCAAATGTATTCTTATAGTCATTAGCAGACCCTCCCCAATCATTATCTATATACTTAACTAGTTGAAAATTATTAGTGGGTTCATATAATAGACCAAACTTAAGTATTCCTTTAAGATATCTTATTACTCTTTTGGCCTTGCTAAGGTATGTTTAGTTTAACTGTTGCATAAACCATGATAATAGGCTAACATAGTACAACATATTAGGTCTAGTGGTTATTCAATACAGGAGATACCACTTAAACTTCTAAAGTCTACTTTACTAGAGCTATCATTTAACATTAACTTTTCATTTACTATAATAGGGATGCTCATTGGCTTATGGTTTCTCATGTGAAAAAGGCTTTGCTTTGAGATAAAAATATTCATTTTGCATTGACATACTTTTTAACTAAAGGAAAAATCTCATCAACCTCGAATCATTCATCTTAGAGCTTTTCATCATGTCTTCCTTAAAACTCAACACTACCTTTGTAGTATTACCAAAAAATATAAGGTCATCTATCTCCAAAGAAACAAATAAAAATTGATTACCTTGAGTTTTAATGAAAAGTGTGGTTTTACTAAGGCTCCTTACAAATTGTCTTTTAAGAAAGTATCTACAAATCTTGCTATACTAGACTTAAGGGCTTGTTTAAGTTGAAACAACATCTTCTTTAGCCTTAAGACTTTCTCTAAATACTTCTTATTCTCATAGCCTTCTAATTGCTTAATGTGCACCTCTTATTTGATTTTTCCATTTTGGAATGTAGCTTTTGATGTTCAATCGATTTACTTCCAACAATTCTAAGTTACTAATGCCACAATCATTCTTATAATTTCTAGTTTGGCCATTAGTGCAAATGTGTTTGAATAATCCATTCCACTAGTACCCTTGAGGACTATTTAAATTCATCGAACCTCAATGGCTAGCTTCCTTCACATGACAGATCCTTAGCTACTTGAATGCCTCAATAGTCTCCTCATCCACATGTCCTTATATTGGTCCACAAACTCTCCTCAAGCCATGTATCGCTTCACCAATCACCCAATGGTTAATTATTATTGCCCAATAGTTAGTAGTAACATCATTGCCTTTCTTAACAATTTGTTGACTTATGTTGATGACTGCTCTTTCTTATGTGCCAACAAATGATTGTGCATGAACTGGTCCTATCTAGTGACTCTTGAAAGGTGTGGATGCTTGGTGGCTACCCAACAGATACACATTCCTAACCCTTAGTCTCCTACACTTGCTCCCACATGCATGTATCTACTTCCCTTTAATTTGAGTTGGTGTGGCCTTGGCTGTTTCTTTCATTTCAGCCTCCTCATGCTTGCTAACATGCATGCTCCTCTTGCAACATGGTTTTCAATCAATTAAACCTTTGGCACTTTGTTGTTTTTATTGGTCACATTTGGCCATAGTAGTTGAGATGGGCATGACATTAATTTCTTTAGATGCTCATTCGTAACCTTAGAGTCCTTTGGATATATGGAACAAATTTGTGACATTTGTTAATAAGAGCAAATGTCTATTAAGCTTAATTCCTTTTTATAAGTAGAATACACTTTCATTAAGTAGGAATTCAATAGTTTATTATTATTTATAGTAAGTAGTAAAAACCATTAGGATAATATACAGAGATCCCCTTTAACAACAATCATCACGTAACCTTATTTATTCCAAATCATATTAAACTTAAAAGAAAAAAATTACATGGGCAAACCATAAAGAAGATTTGTAACAAAAAACATAAACATAGACTTAACCATGACAATCACATAATAATTATGAAAACATCATTCTATGAGTTAATTGACAGCCCACAGTTATTGGTGGCCTTTAAATGGATAAAACACATAGACATGTCACGTCCTCTTCTTTATTAACTACTACCACTTCTTTTCAACATTGCATGGTAACCTTGATAAGTATGTCCATTGCATAATCACCTATCTTGGCCTTTACCATATAAGCTAGGTGCATTAGGCGCTCACCTGGCATGCCTTATTTCATTATACTTTCTTTTATTGGCTAATTATTCTTGTCAAAGCATATGACTACCATGAAGAACTTTGTTGGACTAAAGCATTTTAGCACTTACTTCACCAATAGTTCAAACCTATTGGCCTTGTTCCCAAGGCCTCATAGTTGGCATAGTTAAACCCATCCTTTGGGGTTACATGCACCATTAAATAAGTTGACCTATTATTCTCATTCATTGAATACCCACAAGGATCAAACTCAAAGTCATAAATTACATGAAAGAGAATAATCTAAGATATCTTAAATAATTTGGTCATTTCACTAGCAATAGAGTCTTTTGACTTCTTGAAGAAAACGGATGCCTTGTTGTGGTCTAACGCTGTCACACAAATCTCTAGAGTAAATAAGTCCGTATAATGGTCCTCCATTCCAGTAGAGTAAATGTGTCAATTCTAATTCAAAACTAATAGATTGCCAATCACATAGGCCATGGATTCATGTGTTTAAAAAACTCATTCAAGGCAGAGACTTCCTAGATGAAGGAATATTGAAGAGTGGACATTTGAAAAAATAGAGCTCCCATAAGAGTACTTGACCGAACCTTTAATGAGTGAGAATGATTAGGCAAGTCAGAGAATCACTGGAATTAACAAGAGAAGCTTGGTGTTTCAATAGGCTTTGAGGATGAGTATGATAGGGAAGATGAGACTTAGGGAGTACCCAAGAGTCTATGTGAGTTAGGAAGGTTTGATACAATGGTGTAATGAGTTACCAGAAGAATAAAATTGATTTAGGTTTTAGTCAAGCCTTGAAGGCTAAAGCCTTAAGGATCATTGAAAATAGATTGCTCCAAGAATATGATCTCGAGGCACTTTTCAAAGCTTATAGCCAAAGGTGATGTAGGCTCATTCATAAGGTTTGAAGAAATGATCATTTCTTAAGGATTTTTTTACATGTAATGACAAATAATATTGGTGGAGTTAATGTTGTTTGGACTTTGCTTAGAGTAATTAAGGACAATCTCTAGGTGTATTGCATAGAGCATAAGAGAATTAGGCTAAAGGAAGATTACTAAATAACATTTTTAAAGCACAACTGAAATTGGTTAACAATACAATATTTTAACAAGATATATCTAATGGTGAAGATAAAAGTTGTAATTAGAAAACATAATAAAAAATAAACAATATCTTAATGGAACAAACATTTTCTCATGGTTATGATAGTTTAACATAAACAAAAGTGTAAAAATATTACACAAACTTAAAACATTGTTATAGAGAACAAATCAAGGCTAAGTTGGTCATGGCCCTTACCCCATTTTTTTCTTCCCTTTCTCCATTGCTTGATTGTATCTTTTAGGCATGTAGCACATGGTTATTTACTAGATTAATTAAAAAGGTTGTGCAATAAAAAGTCATTAATTAATGGAGCTTAGTGTTGAAAAACAAACCTAACCTAGATGGACCTAATTTCTACTTTAAGTGTGGACTGAAACAGAAAACTATTTAGGGTTTTTTGGAATTACCAACATATATAAACAAAACTCACAATCTATTTAACCATAAAACTTAAGTACACCATACACAATAGAACACAAGGATTTTGCCACACACTTGATAGTTTTCACAATAATAATCGAGAGTACACAATAGATAGTTCTTACACCTAATTTAATGTACAACTGAAATACAAACTAAATATATAAGGCAGATAAAGATAAACCTACTTGCCATCTTTGCAAGTCTTGGATGGTCTTTTATGTTTTCTCCATGCTTTAGCTTTAACTTCTAAAAGAACATGCATATTTTCTTTATCTTCCCAAGTCACCATTAGTGGAGTTCTCCTTTTAGCTTTTATCTTTTACAAGTGATAAAAAGTACAAGACAACATAAAAGAAAAGGTCAACTTGCTACTTTACGCTACCTCGAGGTCACTTAAGCACACGTTGACTTCATTATGTTTAATATCCTTCCTTAATGGAATTCATTATGACTCCAAGAAGGCTTCGAAAGTTGTCATGCTTTTTTTGTTTTAAGGCTTTTGATAAAAAAGAGTATTAAACGTAATGAAGTCACCATGTGCTTAAGTGACCTTAATATGAGGAACTTGATCTCCATTGTTATAGTGCTTCAATTTTATTACTTTATTACTTATAACCTCCTTTAGATAATAAAAATTGATGGAAATATGTTTAGTATAGGAGTGGTGCATTTGATTTCTTCCATACTAGTTACTGATTGATTGTCATAGTAGATTGTTATTGCACCTTCTTGCTTGAATCTCATTTCTTTCATAATCTTCCTTAATGATATGTATTGGGTGGGTATTGTGGCTATTGCTACGTACTCAACTTTTAATAATGACAATGCAACCAATTTTTGCTTCTTGAATTGTTAAGAAAATGCAATAGACCTAACATTAAAATCATATCTAGATGTACTCCTAAAATCATCAATAAATCCTCCATTTAGTTGAAAATTACTAATGGGTTCATGTAATAGACCAAACTTAAGTATTTCTTAGAGATTTCTCATAATTTTTTGGGCTTTGCTAATGTAAGTCTAGTTCAAATTTGCAGAGGTCGTGATAATAAGCTAATAGCATACAAAATATTAGGTCTAGGAGTTGCTCAATACAAGAGACTACCAATCAATCTTTTAAACAATGTACAATCTAACTTACTAGAGCCATCATTTAACATCAACTTTTTATTTACTATAAGAGGGGTGTTCATTGGCTTATTGTTTCTTATGTGGAACTTGTTCAACAAACTTTCTAAGGCTTAGCTTTGTCATAGAAAAATACCCCTATTAATTCAGCATATTTTTAACCTAAGAAAAAACCTCATCGACCCCAAATCACTCATCTTAAATTTTTTCACCATGTAAAACTTAATAGTATCTCCTCATTATTTCCAATAAATATAAGATTATCAACCAACAAGAAAATCAATGAAAATTGATTGTTTTGAGTTTTAATAAAAAGTGTAGGCATATTAGGGCTCCTAACAAACTTTCTTTCAAGAAAGTATCTACAAATCTTATTATACCAAAACTAAGAGGCTTGTTTGAGTCCATATAGCACTTTCTTTAGTGTCATCTTTTGTTAGATTCTTTTTATTCTTATAGCCTTTTAGTTGCTTGATGTGAACCTCTTCTTCGATCTCTCCACTTAAGAAAGTAGCTTTTGACATCCAACTAATTAACTTTATGGAGAAACTAAAGAAATTGATGCAAGTTTGATGAAAAAAATTCCAATGTTTTCATTAATAGGATCAAAGTTTACAAAATAACTTGCATTCTTATAAAAGAAAACCCTACTATATAATGTTCTACTTATATTATACAAGGGAGAATCTACAAAGGAGACAGTAGGCATTATGCCATTAGTGGGGGCAACGTAGTTGTACATTGCCCTCGTTATGCTGGCGTGAGGTGCTGGCGTGATTCTTGAAGCTTCTTATGGATAGAATCATGTTGCGTCACTAAAAGGGAAAATGCTACATTTAAGTGGGTAAGAAATGTAGTAATGCTTTCCAATCTTCAGCATTTTCTAGCTATTCTATATTACCAATATCACAACCATCCTTGATAGTTACTTGTGTGAATATCTCTGAATAGTCCATTCCACCGATACCCTTGATAGCTAGCTTCCTTCATATGTTAGCTCCTCAGCTACTTGAGTGGCTCAATAGTCTCCTCATTGACTTTTCTACATATTGGTTCATAAACTTTCCTTAAGTCATGTATTGCCTTGTCAGTTGCTCTCACAATTAAGTTAGTACCAATGGCTAGTCATTACTACCCAACAGTTAGTAATACTTGCATTATCCTTATTAATGGTTTGCTAATTTATACTAATGATTGCTCTTTTTTGTGCATTAATGAATGCTCGTGTGTATTAATCATATCTTGTGACTCCTAGAAAGTGTGGCTACCTATTGGTATGCCTAATGCATACGCATCCTAGACCTATGGTTTGCCACACTCACTCTTGCATGCATGTGTTTACTACCTCTTGATTTGGGCTAGTGCAACTTTAGCTACTTATTTTAAGTCTTGACCTCTTCATTTGTACCTGCATGCATGTTCCTCCTACAGAATGGTTCTCAATCAACCCAATCTTTGACATTTTGTTGCTTTGATTGGTCATGCTCTACCATAATAGTCAAGCAAGGTATGACATTAGTCTTTAGATGCTCATTTCTAAAACTTGGAAACCTTTAGATATGTGGAACAAAATTAAGACTTTTGTTTACAAAAGTAAATGGCAATTATGCATCATTCCATTTAAAAAAAAAAATTCAATAAAACATATTTCACTTAAAGCAAGAAAATAATAGTAGATTGTTACATAGAATTAGTAGTTAAATCCTTAGGACAACATATAGAGATCCCTTTTGACAATGACTATCACACTACCTTATTTTTTTCAAATCATATTAAACTAAACAAAGACTAAAAACAAATTATATTAGTAAACTATAAAGAAGACTTGTAACAAGAAACATGAACATAGACTTAACATGACAATCATATGATAATTACAAAAATGTCATTTTATGGACTAACTAATAACTTATAGTCATTTGTAGGCCCTAACCAAATGAAATGTGTAGACATGTAACATCCTTTTCTTTTTCAATCACTGCCATCTCCTTCCAACAATGTGTGGTAGCCTTGATAAGCATGCCCATTGTGCAACCACTCATCTTGGCCTTCATTGCATAAGCTGGGTGTATAAGGTACACCAGACACCCACCACATAGTAGGCCATGTTTTGCCACAGTCTCATATATATACCATCCACCTCAACACTTTCTTCCATTAGCATATTTGCCCCATTGGAGTGCGTGATTGCCATGAAGAATTCAATTGAACTAATGCATTTTAACATTTGACTCACTAGCGGCTCAAACTAGTGGCTGTAAGGTCCAATCCCCAGGCCTTGTAGTTGGCATAGCTAAACCCATCCTTTAGGGTTACGTGCACAATTAAATAAGCTGATCCATCCATTTAATTCATCAACTACCCAGAAGTATTAAACCAAAAGTTGCAAATCACATAAGAGAGAATAATCTAAGGTATCTCAAACAATTTGGTCATTTCACCAACTAGAAAGTCCATTAACTTGTTGAAGAAAATGAACAACTTGTTATGGTCTAACCTAGTCATGTACATCTCTAGAGTAAATACGTTCATCTAATGGCTTTCCATCGTAGTAAAGTAAATGTTCTAGCTCCAATTCGAGTAGATGAATTACTGATAATATAAGCTTGGATTCATGTATGCAAATAACTCATTCAAGGTGGAAACTTCCTAGGTGAATGAACAATGAGGAGTAGGATGGGCATTTAGGAAGATAAAGCTCCCACGTGATTGCTTGGCCAAAATCATAGTGGGTGAAAGTGATTAGGCAAGCCAAAGAATTTCTAGGATCCAGAAGAAGAGTTTGGTGGTTCCATGAGTTTTAAGGATAAGTTTGGCAAGAAAGACAAAAAGACTTAACTTAAAGAGTATGTAGGAGTCCATGTGAGTTGGAAAGGTTTGACACAATGGTGCAATGAGCTACCTCAAGAATATAATCAATTTAGGGCCTAGTCAAGACCTAAAGGTTGAGACACTAAAGATTGTTAGATTTATGTGTGCAAAGAACTCATTAAGGTGAAAACTTCCTAAGTGAGTGAATAATGAGGAGTAAGTTAGGCATTCAAAAAGATAGAGATCCCACGGGAGTACTTGAATGAAACCATTGTGAGTGAAAGTGATTGGGTAAGCTAAATAATTGTTGGGATTGACAAGAAGAGCTTGGTGGTTCTATAAGTTTTGAGGACGAGTTTGGTAAGAAAGACAAAAAGGCTCAACTTAAAGAGTATGTAGGAGTCCATGTGAGGTGGAAAGATTTGACATGATGGTGCAACAAACTACCTTAAGAATAGAATCAATTTGGGGCCTAGTTTAGGCTAGAAGGTTGAGGCATTGAGAATTGTTGGATCCATATGTGCGAAGAACTCATTCAAGGTGAAAACTTCCTAGATGAATGAACAATAAGGAGCATGTTGGGAATTTGGGAAGATAAAGCTCCCACAGAAGTACTTGATTGAAACCATAGTGAATGAAAGTGATTGGGCAAGCTAGAGAATTGTTGGGATCAACAAGAAAAGCTTGGTGGTTCTACAAGTTTTAAGGATGAGTTTGGTAGAAAAGACAAAAAGGCTCAACTCAAAGAGTATGTAAAAATCCATGTGAGGTGGAAAGGTTTAACATGATGGTGCAATGATCTACGTTAAGAATATAATTGATTTGGGGCCTAGTCAAGGCCCAAAGGCTGAGGCACTGAGAATTGCTGAAAATGGACAACTCTAAGAATGTTATCTTGAGGTGCTTTGCTTTGTAAAGCCTATAACCAAAGGAAGTATATACTTATTCATAAGATTTACAGAAATGAAAAATTTTAGATTATTGATATTCAAACTGAAAAAAAAGGAAGACATTGGAAAATGAGTAATTAAAGTCCTAATATATTAAAGAAGGCAAGCATGAATTGTATTAGGATGGCTTCTTCATACAATTAAACTAAGTAGCAAATTGGAACTTCTTGTTGCCACTGTTTGGATGATCAAAATTCCATTCCTTTAATGATCCATTTGACATTCTTTAGATGTAGAATGATGCCAAACCCTATTAATACCTTCTTTTTAAAAGATCAAGCTCATAGAATGTGCCATAAAAGTGAAACTAATAATTAATTTATTACAAAGCAAAAAGAAATTGGTCTAGGCAAAGCCTTTAAATAACATAATTTGATATTGTGAAGACATTAGGTGAATAAAATAGTAGTTCAATGACTTTTCTTTGTTAATGTCCTTGTATATATACATATTCTTGTTAGTTATTTTGTTTTAAGGTATTGGAAAATATTAGAATATGTACTTATTATATCATAGTGTAGGTGGACTAAGGACGTGAATTGCTTGATTTAATCTTATAGGGATGTAGCACATGGTTATTTACCAGCTTAATTAAAAAGGTTATGCAATAAAAAGTCATTCATTAATGGGTGAGGTTGTGTTACAAAATTAAGATTATCAGCTGGGTGAGAGTGTGTTATTACTTTCCGATCATCCTATTTTTTGTTGGATTTTATGCAACTTTAGGTAATAATAAGTGATTTCATAGGTATTTGTATGGCACAAAAGGTTGCATAAATATAGTGAAATCACTTAAGTTGAACCCAATTTGTTAACACACTTTTAGAGAACCAAGTGCATGTTCATTCGCAAAAAACATTTGATGAAAAGAAATGTAAATAATTCTTGTGATCATGAAAATGTATATCAGCATTGCAAGAGATCATAAATGATAAATATTTTTGGAAATTTTCCAAAGAGTAGGAAACTCAAAGCATGTAAAGTTAGGTAAAGAGTCCTTTTGCTCAAAGAGATTAATGTATGAAAAACTTCAATAAGAATATCAAGAGAATAAACTTTGTAAAACCATTATATTTTAGATTAAAAAAAAAAAAAAGATAAGACGGATGTGAAAGAATTTTCTCACATGGATAGAATCATTATCCACTATTGATAAAAAGTAATAAAAAGGTTTTAATAAAAGAGGTTTCTATGTCTTAGATCATGCCATAACTAATTTAGGCAGATAAGTAGACTTATTTGCTTTGTATACCACGAATGAAAAGTCTTAACTAGTTCACATATTTGCCATCATCACTTCATACTTATTAGACTAGTCCTAACTATAAATAAATATATAAAAAAACCTCCAAGTAAGAAACAAAATTTACAAGGACAATATGCTTGTTTATTTTTTGAGCATAAATAAACCCGTTAAGCAATAGATGAGAAGATAAATACGTAACATGATAGATGTTGTGTAAATATATCTTACAAAGGACAATCTCTAGATATGTTATATAGAGCATAACAAAATTAAGCTAGAGGAACACAAGTTTGTAAAGCACACATGTGCCAAATAACATTTATGAAATGTAGCTGAAATTGGTTAACAATACCATATTTCAAAAAAATAAATGGGATGGTGAGGATAAAATTTGTAATTGAAAAATACAATAAAATAATCAATAACCTTATAATGGAATAGAGATATTCTTGTGGTTATGATAGTTTAACACATACATAAGTATAAAGATATTACACAAACTCAAAATGTTGTTATAAAGAATGAATTCAAGGCTAGGTTGGGTCATGACCCCCCTTTTTTCCCCTTCCCCTTTTCCATTGTGATTGGATCTTATAGGCATGTACCACATGGTTATTTACCAAACTAATTTAAAAGCTCATGTAACAGAAAGTCATTTATAAATGGAGTCTGGGAATTTGGTTATTGTACAAAGACAAAGAAAAAATGATAAACTTGTAGCTCCCATGAATATATGTCATTAGCTAACTAATTCAAGTAGTGAGCTAAAAGAGATCTTGATAGTGAGTTTTGGGGTTCAATACCTCGTGTACACGTGTGAATTTATTCTTGTACGTTTTTGGACTCATTTGAGTATGCCGAGCTTGGTGGAGGTTTTAAGTTATCAAAAAAGAAAAAGAAAAAAAAGAAAATGATTTCCAAGTTGTTGAGGGCCTAAATGTGTATTTAATTTTTTTACTTGTAGTCAATGTCTTAATTATTTGAAAAACTGTTACACTCAAACCCGCTGCCGTCTGTCTATCCTTTGATTTCCGCGAAATAAATTGCCCAGGAGAATATAATGAGATATGGTGTTATTAGAAAAACGAAGTTGGTTTTTCTAATTTTTACTCAAAGATAAGTTTGTATCGGTCACCCTACCTAAACAAAATAGTTAAGCATATTTTTATATGGTCAACTTTATTACCAAGGCCATGGATATATGCATTTGTCCTATCTAAAGGGAAAATAGACCATTGAATTGCAGAAGAAATGTTCTTGTATGTCCAACTGTCTAGTAATGGTTGTCTCTACTCTGATATTTTAGCCATGATACATTCTGTAGAAACTTGAAAAATTTCGAAAAATCCCATAAACTACAGAATGTGAAGGAATGGAAAAAATGGTAAAGATTTCTTTGGCCCAGTTTAAGTTCAAGTCTAAAAGTAAAAAGAAAAATACAGTTTCAAAGATTCAATCCTAAAACCTTCTAGGTAATTATACTTCTTTCTTTATTTATTTTTATTACCTATTCCTCTTTTTGGACAACTACATTAAAAGCCAGACTTGCTGGCTTCCAATTCCTACAGCAAAAGTTCTCATTTCTTTCCAATCTTCAGCAGAAACTGAAGTAACTAAACCAATACCGATATAACAAAAAGCAAGAAAAGCAGCTCTATCTTCCAGATCAAGAAGCAGCCATCCCCCAGCAAAAGTAGTATACTCACATTTTTTCCGATGATACAGACTTCTTATTCTGATCTTGGCTAGGAACTGTAAGAGGTTTTCCTTGAGAATCATATAAAATTATGCCGGAAAAATCCAAAGGACGACACCGCTCTCCCATCATGATCGTCTTCCTCCAAATTGCTTCATCGCCATCACTATCATATCCTCCTTCTTCTTCTTCTTCTTCTCTCCTTCCGTCTCCATCTTCCTCCAAGACATCATCCTTAACGCCGAAAGAGCTTTGTCGCTAATTTTGCTCTTTAACTTAGAGAGAAGCTTTTTGTTGCCCGACTGAAACGTTGTTTCTTCCTCCAGTCTCACTGAATTCTCGACCTTGTCTTTTCCTTGAGAATCATTTAAAATTTTATCGGAAAAATCCCAAGGACGACACCGCTCTCCCATCATTATTGTCTTCCTCCAAATGGCTTCATCGCCATCAATATCATAACCTTCTTCTTCTTCTTCTTCTCCTTCCCCCTGCATCTTCCTCCAAGACATCATCCTCACCGCCGAAAGAGCTCTGCTGCTAATGTTGCTCTTTAACTTTGAGACAAGCTTTCTGTTGTCCGATTGAAAGGTTGTTCCTTCCTCCAGTTTCACTGAATTCTTGACCTTGTCAGAACCACATAGAAATAGTATGATGGAATAAAGGGAGAAAATGGCAACTAAGACGAAGAAAAAGGTGATGGGTATTGAAAAAAACGAAAGATTATGCATTGGAAGGCTTGGTAGAGACCTTGCCATAATCTCAATCGAAGAACTGAGAAGGGAAAGATATGGGATAAGAGAAAGAGGCGGAGAGAGATATTGAAGTCAAGGCTTTGATTGCACCAGCTAGTAACGAGTGCTTGCATTTTAAGGGGGACAGACAAATATTGGAAATACGTGATTATCTAGAATATAGCCTTTCCTACAGTAATATAGAATCCTGATGTTTTGGGAAATTATTCATTGCACAGAATAGGAAACTATTCTTTTGAATTTTTTTTCTTTATTTGTACTCAGTTATTGTATTATATATTGGCCAACAATACACTACGTCAAGACACAACATTATATCCTTAATTCAAAAATTTTGCTCAAATTCCGGGTTTCTCCCTTTTTCCTTTCTTTCTCCCTCTTTCCTGAAAACAAAGACTCGTAAAGTCACCATGGCATGGAAAAGCATGGTCATTCAGCCATCCATCTGCAAGGAAATTACACTTGGGTACTGACATGGCATGCTATAATTGGGTCAAATGCAACTGGACTCATCGTGTTTTACCCGTCATACAAGCTTGACCAGTTGACTTAACTCATCTTTAAACTTTTCAGTCATTAATATCTTTTTATTTTCTGGTTGACTTAACGCTTAATAAATATGCTTCAATGAAACGTACTTTTGTTAATGTTTTTGGTTAGGGTAGGGCATGGTTTTTCTTAGGATGGACCAGACTGGGCTGTCAATTAGCTCTTGGCATGTTCTTATTGTCTATGATATGGTCCACATACATAAGGCCAGCACAAATACGGGGTTGTTAGGATCCCAGACGTGTTAAAAGGAATTACGAAGAAAGAAGGTTTTAGACTTGAAAGCACTATTATTTGATGGACTTGATCTTCCTTCTCTAGAAAGTCGTTTGCGTCTAATACAAGGCTAATATATATTCACATTTGTTTGTGTGTGAATGGTTTTAACACTGGCCAGGACTAGACTTTTCACGCATCTGTCCTACGTGCAGGATGATTGTCCTTCAGAGAACGCTGCAGTTGTGCGTTGTCCCCATCTCGCAGGCAATCACCTGCACAGGTTGGCCTTCCCATTCCCCATTCTCACGGCTGCTGACCTATAAACCATTAGACTATTGCATCATTTCCATTCGATTGTTTGCAATTTCCTCGATTCAAGCATGGTAGCAGAGCAAATTCAAACCCAGATTTTTTTTTGAAACTCGGTGCACCATCCCGACGACGCCATATCAATATGTGTTTCTAGGGGACAAAGTCGTGCGTTTCCGCATCAGGCGTTAATTCCAGCCTGAATGATATGCCATTCATCAATCCAACTCAGCAAGGGAAAACTATATAGTCAAACATGTCGTTTAGTGCAAAAAGTGCAATGGATAACGAGGTAGCCCTAGATTAAAAAATGCACCCATTGTGAAAAATTGGAGCATAAAAATAAGGATTGTTACCACTTGATGAAATGTTCTCATTGTGAAAGTTTCGAGCATAAACTAGAGATCTGTTATAAATTGATAGATTTCCACATTGAGAAATAAGGCTAAAAAAACCTCAATATCAACAAGGGCCTAGAGAGCGGTGAGGAAGCGGCACCCAAGACTAAGACTATGGGGGCTCAAAGTCTAGTGTTCACGCAAGAGGTCCTAAATCTTTGCCATTCATGATCGAAGGAGATTGTCCAGTTCTTTTTGGTTATAACTTTCAGCGTAGTGGGGGAGACAATGAAGCTAAAAGTTCTCCTCTGAATCAACCGCTCTCTTATGTAATGTAGTGATTGTGTTACTTACGTTGTTTTATACACTTGCATTATACCGTTGCGGTCTCTTACCTTCTTTGTCTGTAAAATATTCAATTTGCTTAAAGTAAAAGGATTATAGAAAACCCCGTTAATGGACTAACATTTTCACATAAGAGAAAGTATGTAAGAAGTGTTAGTTGTCATAAACTGAGTAATATCTGCATTTCATAACAAGGGAATTAAAGCAGGAAAAAAAAAAAAAAACACACAGCTTACTCCTTAAAACACATAATGAAAACACTTCAACACACGAAGCTTTCACCTAAGAAATCCTCAAATTGGAATTGCATTGGAAACGGATGGGTAAACAACGGTGGCTGGATGAGCCATGATGCGGCGGCCCTTCACGTGGCGAAAGCAATACACCAAAGCCCCCACTGGCCACTCCACAACAGCAGCCACGGCAAACGCCAAGAACCCAAGAGTCGGGCCGACCACCTTGCACCGGCAAGGATTGCTAGCCGTGCCACATTGAACACAAATCGGAATTCCAATCCCAGTAGTCATGTCGTTTGCACTAATGCAAGTAGCAAGTCTTCAAGTGAGGAACAGAATACCAAGACTCGGAAGAAACAAATTTCTCTGATCAAGTTTAGGAAGCGAGCGAAGCCTGCAACATGATTCGGTGCTCACTCACTTTTATAGGGAAACATGAATATTGGAGAGGGTGATGGTTTCATTGGTTGTGATGCAAGGATTCTACGTGTCAGCATATAAGGAGGTAAGTTGTATACGTGTTAACAGAGTACGAGGGGCTGGACAGATGTTTTGTTTCAATCAGTTTTGGTGTTGCTATGGCGGGGCTTTCTGATTAAACATGCGGTTTTTTAACTGGCCATAGCCAGAAATGCATTAACGAGACACGACGTGACGGTGAGATGAAGGGAACTCTAGTTGTCTTATACACGTGTTGAAAGTGAGGAACATGACTTCCCCCTTTGTTGGGACAGAACACGTAGGTTCACCCTTCTTGTTTCCCAACGTCGGCAATGACAATTCGGAGGGTTCAAGAGGCAATGGGTTGAGCAAGACAAAATGAATGAACTTCTTGAGTGAATATCTAAAGCTACTTGGAAATTAAGAACCAAAATAACAAAAGTTGTTTTCGAGAAAGTGTTTTTAGATCCACAAGTCAGTTGGGAGCAAATATTACCGAACACTTTTTGGTCCGAAATTTAACACCGAAGATGTTCGTTGGTGTATATATTAAAAAAAAAAAAAAAAGTGCTTTAGGGCGATAACAAAGGTTACTAATCTTCCGGAAAGAAAATTTTACCTGAAAAAAAAAAAATCTAAGTAAGGTAGATCAACCCGAACTTTCGAAAGCCTGTGTTTGTTCAATGCCCTCTCGAAGCACGTTCAAGAGCTGGCTTACTTCAAGCAACTAGAGTGGCATGCTGAGACGAGGAAGGAAAGCATACTTAGCACCCTACATGGCAGCCAGAAGATAGCTTACAACTATACTCGCAAGATTTATAAAACTTTCACAAGTTTGTATAGGGATAGACTTAGAACGAAAGACTTCAGAAGGGAAGTTGTTATTCTAGGATTTAATACGAGACTCGATGATCATACGAGGGGAGAAGTCTTCTTCTATTCAAAGAGAATATATCGATCTGAAAATCTTTAGAATTCTGGAGAATCTTTAATGAATCCATCTATTGTCAATTGAATGACTTGGAACACCTTATAGCACCCAGAAAAAGCAAGTAGGAGTCTTTCTTTCTTATCTTCGTTATGGTCTTCGGGGCTTTTTGCCATCAATGACATGGAGCATTTTTTCTGCGTATGGATTTAGGATGATGAGGGTGGGTTGGCAGGGAGTTGGAAAGGATTGAATGGAGACCATAGACAAGGAAAACCAAGAAAAGCTGCTAATTTAATTCGTGGTGGGACAGTGCTCTTGTGGATTGTGCAGCTTCTCGATCACTCATCAATAAGCATGCACTCCTTATTCCTAACTTTTTGTCCTCTTTATTTAATTCTTAGAAGAGCCCTCTATCCCTACCTTGCTTAACACATTTTCCCGGATGGTCTCATCTGTCAAAAACATATTACTTTGTTTTTCTCCAAATAATTGAAAAGGACACAGCGATTCAAAAATTCACGTGCCTCATGTTCTCATTCTCTTCCAATTTCGAATGGAATCGTTGGCTTTTACACTAACTACAAAGTTGGTTTGCTGAGAAAAATTCCATCGGGTAAAAAGAACGGCGCAGTGCTTCGATGAGAAAAGATCAGCAAAAGTTCGTGCCTTTTGATCTCTTGCCAGAGTATATGATTCCTCTACGTAATCAAAATAAACCTGATGAGAAAAGAAGCTATAATCAATGTCCTTCGGCTCATGGGTTATTATGGTAAGAACAATAAGCCTCCACTGCAGATGGTCCATTCTGTATTATTTCCCAACTAGTACTGATAAGAAAGTGATACCAAGAAACATTTATTTCTTATCTTCATCAATTCTCAACAGGAAAATTCAATTAATGGAACATGGTCAGCAGAAACATTCATTAAAGAGAGTGACAGAGATAGATAGAGGGATTAAACCGAGGACCACAAGTAAATGGCGTCCACTCCCTCTGCTACTTGTTATTGATCACATAATCATAAGATGTAAGTCCTTATAATGTGACTCGGAATCTTATAAACGAAAGCCCAAGTGGGAGAATAATGCCAGCGTTTCACTTTATGTAAAGCGCAGCATGCACTCTCTTGTGAGAGGCAAGAAGAAAGCTTAACAAGTATGCCCAAGTTTCTTAGATCTTAAGTCCGCATATAGCAACTTTTCTATAGATCCTTAAAAAGTTTTATTAAACTTCTTGTGGCGTCTTCACCAGTTTTACAGCGCATAAAGTCTGATTTTGATGTTGTTCTTCGATTCCTTCTTTTGGCAATCAATTTTATGAATCATTCGGTTATCTTTCTGTGCCCCACACTATTAACAAAGAAGAGAAGCCAACCACTGATAACAATTTGCAAGCAAGTTTTTTTCGTCACCTTAGCTGAAGAAAAAGTATTCTCGGGTAACAAACAGAAACTAGCGTTACCACATATTGGAAAGGAGAACATATGCTCATCAAAAGTAACATCCTCTGCATAAGCTGAAGGAAATCAGGAAGGGAAAGATTCTAGTTTTCTTGTTAATGGCTGTTCTCCAAAAGCTTTTTGTACACTCGTCCGCGTTTCCAATTTCCACTGTCTAAGATTACTAACCCTCACCAACTCTACACGCCTACCTTTAAGTTCTAGTCCAAAGGTGGATATTAGGTTCCCTACATTATAATAGCCACATTCAATTCGCTTTCAAAGAGGTTCATTATAACAAGTCCATCTCAACTCTCACCTGTTCATCTTCTGCAAACAGCAAAATGGCCTAAAGGCAATAGCTGTACATTCTCCATGCACCCAACGTAAGCCATTTACACCCAATGATTCCTCAGCCCTGGCATCCACCTTTGCTTTTCTCTACATGTAATCAACCCCATCTTTGTCTCTCTGACTCCAATTGCCCTCATAGACAAACAAAGAATCTGTGATAACTCCCTTCACCGGAAAATGATATCGCGAACCCATTGCTGGAGCCCTCAGAAACTTCTTATGCTCTTTCTTTTTCTGTTCATGTCATTTTCAGGTGTATTAAGTGCAGCATTTCCACGGAAGTTGGACCAAACCTGGGTACCTCTGGAGGCAGATACAGTAATAAAATGTGGAGAATGCCCTTGTGCTAACCCGTGTTCCCAGCAGCTGCCTCCACCACCACCACCGGCAACGCCGCCACCACCACCTCCTCAGATGCCCCCGCCGCCGCCGCCACCATTGCCCCCAGCACCTCCAAAGAATCCATCTACACAGTATTGTAACCCGCCACCACCACCAAGATTCTACTATGTCACAGGTGCCCCTGACAATTTGTTCCAGAATAATCCATATAACACTTGGGTGTACCATTCAGGTGCCGAAAGGAATGTGGTTGTGGGGTTGCTGCTTTTGGTTAGTTCTGGAATGCTAGAACTGCTGGTGATGGGAAGACTCTAATACAGAGCAGCTACTCTCTTTGTCAAAATAACTGGTTGAGTTTGAAGGTCAGGGAAAGAGTATTAGGTTTGTTCTTGTTAGATTAATTTTGTCTAAATACTTTAACATGAACGTTGCTGCTTCTTATTGCTGTCCTTCGAGCTTTGTCTCTTCTGAAATTGGATTATGTGGTCCATTATAGAGAAGGAAATAAGTTTCATGCTCTGTTTCTCTTGCAGAACTGGATTGCACATTTTACAGAAAACAAATGCAAATTGGTATCTTTTTACTGATATATCGATTTTTTTAGAATCAGAGGGGCACACAAAGAAGAAAAAGAAAAGAGGAATCAAAGAAGACATAGTTTTTGCATCAAACTGTTTCCTGAATTTCGGTTTTCATCCAATCACATCTCTATAAAGTCCACTCACTGCCATAGACTGCATCACAAACTTGTTCAAATGAACCCAGATTGTCCAAACCTATTAAGCTGAAAGGTAAAAGAGGTTAATTACGAACTAATTAGAAAAATTAGGCTAAAAGATCCGACCATACCGTGTTAAGAAGTTTCCAACCACTGGTGTCAGAGACCCCAATGTACAACATGCAATCATCAATTCAAACCGCCCTGTTACTGCCACAGCTTCTAATCTTCCACGTTGTACTTGCTCTTCGCTTGTATATACACATATCAACGAACGTGCATTTATATTTCAACCACTTTGTTGCACCCTCTTACCGTCAGTGCCTCAGTGCTTCCTGCCACGATAGGAGTAATTAATGTAGAGTATGAAGAGGACCCCTCGGGCCAAACTGTATAACGACTGTGAAAAGTTAGTGAGGAAGTAAAATGGTTAAAGGGAACCAAAATTCAGCAAATGGGTAAAACATTCAGAGTTGAGAACATGAATGTGAAGCAGTTCTAGTGGACCAAAAAGAACCGAGTCAGCACTTGCGTGGTAGGAAAGCTATGACAAAAGCCTACGGACAAGAGTTAAGCGATCCCATCGAGCTCATTGTACTACCGGAAATGATTATTCTTGGAATCAAAAAGTAGAAAATTTCCGACAGCAGCTGGTCCTATATGGATCCAAGTTGCAGGGCCTGCGTGTCAGCGAGTTTGAGTCCAGAAGTCATGCGAACATGCTCCGGTCCTGTTTGTCAAGCCGAGTAAAAGACTTGGACGGAAGTGTTCCATTTTGTGTGGAAGATAGAGCCTCGTATTAAAAATTAAGATCCTTCAAATTAACTATAAGTTAAAAAAAATCCTCTAAGGAATAGTAGTCACAAGTATCACTGAGTTAGCTCACTAGCTATCCCATACTAGAGGATAATAGTTACAAGCCTATTAAGTCAGGTCATAATTTGACTTTAAAATCACTTGTCACGAGCTTGAATTTCATCTCAAAAAATTAACCTTAATTAAAATAAGTAGCTAATTTTCTTATATAATCAAATCATCTCACTTGTCTTTTCAATGTGGGAAAATAAAGTCTATTACACTTTGGTCATTTTAATTCATTTACTTGGTCAAATTATTTTTCACAAAACAAAAGGACAATTATTTATCTCGATATGCTCTATTCTGCCCGCAAGATTGGATTGGAAGCAAGTGGCATAGTGCTAAAACTAAAACACCAAAAAACAAGTGTTTAATTTGGTGGGACTTTTGAATCTTTGGTGAGCATCCATAGCCCTGGTGCTTCTTGGACTAGGCAAAATGAGTACTCAGCATTGGTGCTTCTTGGCACTCCCTGAAATTTTAGCAGGACCAAGGAATACACCCTCCCAACTGGTAGATCAACAATCATCTAGGCCTATAATACAACCTAAGTCACGAAATGAACTTAAGTTTATTCATTCCTTGGTGTAACGTGGCCTATGATACAAAGTGCCTTCGAGATGGCATACCACCCGATTAGCTACTGTTGGATCGGTCATGAGCAAAGTTAATTAACAGAAAAGGAGGATATCCAGTTTTCCGCGTCTGCAGTACCGGCAAGCACCCACGGTAAGGTTTGTGCATGGTAGCATCAGAAATAAAGCCGCTATCAAACTTGCTCTTAAAAAATTTTCCATGCTTTGGATTGACGAAGATGAAGAAAATAACTATCTCTTGAGTAGTTGAAAGTATGTAAGAAGACCACCGGCATTTACGCAGACTCTTGTCATGTAATTAGTCTAGTCAGTAAGAGCTAAGCTAGTCAAGTCATGCAGGCTTTTGTCAGGTTCGACATCTCAGGGTGCATGAGAGTTAAAACAAAGAAAACATTTCTGAAATCTTTATTGGGAGGGACAAGGTAAAGTAGTACAATAGGAGATTCAGCTAGCTATGGCTATCTGAAACCTCAACTTCGTAGGAATTTAAAAACAGATGTAGAAACACTGTTGTTAATTGTCCATCTTCTTGGTTGCCATTTCTAATGAAGCCCGGCTTCACGCTTTATTGCTTGCTAGGGAACGCATGTAACTTATACTGCCTGTAAAATAGTTGAGAAGCTCATCTCTTGGAGGAACGCATTCTTTGATAAGTGGAATATTGATGAAGTTCTGAGCCCATTCGTGGAGCGACGGAAACTTCTCTGCCTCAAGTAACTTCATGCCTCCGACTTCTTCAATTACATTGAGCCAATGGGGAATCCACCCTGCTGCTAGGTCCACAAATCCTATCTCTTCTCCACCAAAATACTTCTTCCCTTCAATCTGCTTCTCAAGCAACGCCATTAATTCTAGTGCAGACTCTATAGCCTTTGTCTTTTCCTCTCCTTCAACCAGGTGTGCTGCTTCCCATGCCCCAAACACACACTGCTTTCAAGGAAATTGAAGGGCAATTATCAAGGGTCAAAGTCAGCATATGTCCATTAAAATTCTAGCGTGACAGCATTTAAGAATTCAAGCCCATCAAGCTAAATTTTGTTGCAGTCCTCTCAATAAAGAGTTATTATTTTAACCCGTTTTCTTTACTATACGTACTTCTTGATCCCACTCTAGCTTCCGTAAAGGAAATCCCAGCGAAAAATAAGGTAGAAGAATAGAGGTTTGAATGATGAAGTACCTTATCACCGACAAACTGCGCCCAGAACCGAGCCATGGCTCTCTCGTACGCATCTTCGCTAAGCAAAGGGTTCTGCTTCCATGTCTCCTCGATGTACTCGAGGATGACAAGTGACTCGGCGATTGGCTTGCCATCGTGTACAAGCACGGGGATCTTCTTGTGGACAGGATTATATTTCAGTAGTAATGGACTCTTGTTGCTTAAATCTTCTGCTATAAACTCGTACTCCACTCCATTAAGCTTTAAGGCCCATTCAATCCTGACGGAGAAGATGCTACCGGAGACGCCAATCAACTTCAACTCCCCCATGCTCGGACACCTTGCAAACCTTTGATCAAATTCAACTTTCCAATACCTGAGCCAGGGGACGTTTTGTATTTATATTAATCTTGTTCTTGACGTGGTGCACCTCCTCTGTGGTGCACCTCCCTTTGAAGCCTCCAACTTTGACCGTGTGTTGCACTTCCTTTGAAGCTTTCAACTTTTACTTAAATATTACTTGTCAACTGTGATTTGATGGCTTTGCTCATTTTCAATAACAAAAGCCTTAAAATACCTCACAAATATGTCTTGTAAACGAGTCATGACCTCTTACCTGAGCTCATACTTGAGCAAGCATTTCCCTTGGTAAACATAGGGATCTACGTTTTGTATTTATCTTAATCTTGTTCTTGACGTGGTGCACTTCCTCTAAAGCCTCCAACATTGACCATGTGTGGTGCACTTCCCTTGAAGCTTTCAACTTTTACTTAAATATTACTTGTCAACTGTGATTTGATGGCTTTGCTCATTTTCAATAACGAAAGGCTTAAAATACCTCACAAATATGTCTTGTAAATGAATCATGAGCTCATACCTGAGCAAGCATTTCCCTTGGTAAACATAGGGATCTACGTTTTGTATTTATCTTAATCTTGTTCTTGACGTGGTGCACTTCCTCTAAAGCCTCCAACATTGACCATGTGTGGTGCACTTCCCTTGAAGCTTTCAACTTTTACAAATATTACCTGACAACTGGGGTTGGATGGCTTTGCTCATTTTCAATGACAAAAGGCTTAAAATACCTCACAAATGTCTTGTAAACGAATCATGACCTCTTACCTGAGCTCATACCTAAGCAAGCATTTCCCTTGGTAAACATAGGGATCTACGTTTTGTATTTATCTCAATCTTGTTCTTGACATGGTGCACTTCCTCTAAAGCCTCCAACATTGACCATGTGTGCAAGCATTTCCCTTGGTAAACATAGGGATCTACGTTTTGTATTTATCTCAATCTTGTTCTTGACGTGGTGCACTTCCTCTAAAGCTTCCAACATCGACCATGTGTGGGGCACTTCCCTTGAAGCTTTCAACTTTTACTTAAATATTACCTGACAACTGGGGTTGGATGGCTTTGCTCATTTTCAATGACAAAAGGCTTAAAATACCTCACAAATGTCTTGTAAACGAATCATGACCTCTTACAATAAGGTCTCTTACAATAAGGTTGGCTCATACCTGAGCAAGCATCTCCCTTGGTAAACATAGACGAACCACATGAAAAAGCTTGCATGTTTGATTTTGATAGCCACTCCTGGCTCAATGTATTCCATAGTATTAGTCACAACATTACATGTTTTCTCCCAATACTTCCAAGCAAGAACCATGAGCTTACGCTTAGCAATATTAGGATAAGTGCACATTCGGCACAGGACTCTGAAGACGGATGCCGACAAAGCAATCAAGGTCTCCAAAGATTATGCAGAGTGTTGAGGAGGTTCGGCAGCAAACTTGGCCACTGATGTCTTCTTGAATCAAAATAATTGGATAGCTTCCATTAGTTTTTCATTTATTTAAGGGAATTTCTACTCTTTCGAATTGATTTTCATACATTCAGGTCTCAATACGAAAAAAAATCACATGTGCTGAGGTGCACGGACGTATCATTTCAGCCAAACGTGACTGTTATGATAAAATTGCACCGAAGTAATAACTATCGTAAAAAGAAAAAGGAGCTCACTTCAGCGACGGGAACTTGCCGAACTGCCAAGGCCTAAGGAAAAGTTGTCCATTGGAAAAACTGGCAATTCAGCTTGGCAGGCACCTCAATCCCTTCGTCATCCCAATTACTGAGAAGGTTTTCTTACCTTGAGCAGATCAATCCAAGTTCCGAGCCCTTTTGTTCATCAATGAGATCACTGGACATTGCAGAAGATATTCTGTGTCGCTTCAAAATTGTAGAGGTGGCGATCTTTGCCAAGTTGTAGTTCAATACAATGACCCTTTCATCATCCAAATCAAACCTCACGCTCTCTTTGCTACAGTTCTCCACTAGCTGGCATAAATGTTTCAGATTTTCAATCTCAACTCCATTAACTTTCTTCACCTGCAGAAAATACAACTGAGATTTATCAGCTGATGTTTAGTAGCTATTTTACCAGGGAGTATGCGTAAACTGCAAATCAGTGTAGACATCATTAGTGTGTGCCATCATTCTCCCAACCCAAGAGTCACTCTCACTAAAAGCATTGGTGGGCCAACCAATATTTTCTTTTCTGTAAAAAATCAAGGTATAATTAACTAAAAAGTTTGACTTTTAAGAGTTAACTAGGAGATTCATAGGCAGGTCCTTTCGTCAATGCAAAACCTTATTCCTTTACCGTACATCTCCATTTCAATTTACAGTTACCGAAATAACATGACGCAGGTCAAGATAGTTTAGGCACCTGTAGCTCAGCAAGACGTTCATACCCTGCATTAATGTCATCCATCAACACCTGAAAAAATAAGCATTTGTCACCAAGAGTGCACAGCCGTACTCTATAAAGTAAATACACCAGACATGCAGTCTCCAACAGGAAATTAGAATTCATCAAATGACAACAAAACGATGTCTGACCCCAGTATACCGGATGTCTAATCACCAAATCTCAGGAACCTCACCAGACAACGTATAAAGAAGCCGCAACAAATACATGGAAAACCAGATTTATCCAAACAAAAGAAGAGAATACAAACCTGAGAAAGGATGACGAGTTGTTCACCAGCCTTCTTAGGCAACTCTCTCAGTGCACGTTCACACAACCGACGTGGTGAGGTATTATACCAGTCTTCGCCGTACTCATGAAGATATGGCTGAGTGAGCGGAACAAAGACCAGACCAGCAAATATATAAAAACTTGGGAGCTTATCAAATTGATGAACTGGCACTAATGGCTGCAACTGCAGAATTTGACAAAATCAAATTCAGTATCAAAACCAATCATTAACAAATGAAATAACGAAATACATAAAAAAGAGATCCAATTCCCAAACCACCCTCCTCTAGATAGCACATGTCCTCTAAGCTAATGGGGTGACATTTAAAGTCCTTTTTCATCCACAGTCCATAAAGTTTGTCAAAAACCTTTCCGACCTATTAGGTAGCTAAGGAACGGATAATAAGATATGAACTTCAACATTTTTCTCTTCCACCATATTATCTCCTGCTGAGGGAAGGAGGGGAAAGGGCGTTGGTGGGTGGTAGGGGCAGCAGATTGCAGAGGGAAAGTGCTTTGCTACATGAATCACATGATCTGCAAACTACAATTTTTCATGACTTGTTCTTCCTCAACAAGGTTTGAGCCACCATGCAAGTGGTGGGGGTTCTAGGTCATAAAAAAAAAAAAAAAAAAAAAAAAAAAAAAAAAAAAAAAAAAAAAGGTTTGTCTTTCTTTATGTGACTTAACCTTTTAAAAGCACCCCTTTCTTTCTTAGAAAAGCAAATTTTCCATTTTTCATCTACTGTACATCAGTTCAAAGAGGAATTGGATATTTTATAATAAGTATGAAATTCTGCCAGATAGTGAAATCATAGGTCTTAAAGTTGAAGCTGAGTGACTTACCGGTAGGAGGGTGACATTAAATTCGTTCTCTTTTCCATCCCTCAGAACTTTAACCACTGCCGTGTCATTTGGTTTCTTCATTGACACCAAATAATCAAATGTTATCCGCTCTCTGTTTCGGAAAGGAACTGCAACGTGTGTAAATGACGATACATACTATAACCAGAAGGCGGAAAACCACAAATACCCAAAGAAACCACCCCACAATTGATAAAAGTGTATAAAAAGTGAAAATAAAAAAGGAAAAGGAAGTGGGAAAAAAAATTGTCCAAACATTTTTTTGGTTTAGGAAAATGAACATATTTTATAACAAGAAAAATCATTAGTCTTCTTCTCATCTTTCACTCGGAGCAAATGCCAACAAGAGACAACACAAATGAAGTTTGTTTGCCCGAAGGAAATAGATATCAATTTTATACTTGATGTGGCTTTCAATTTATTTTACTCAGAGAATTGAATAACAACTTTTGAAACTTTTGCCTGGGTAGAGAACAAGGCCATGTTAAATCAAAAGAGTCATGTGTGGCAAGCATTACATAGAAATTTTAAGATTAACTATAGTCTGATACAAAAAGAAACTGATTACCTGTTCCATCATTTGCTATAGGCACCCCATCGAATGACATGATTATATCATCTTTTTTCAGGATGTTGTTTGCATCTGAAAGAGGGTTAATTTTGCTTACAAGTACCCCAGTCATGTCAGGCTGCATTTTGAAGAAGTTTCGAAGCTGGGCATTTTCAGTAGGTTGGCACTGTAAACCCAGAGAGCAGAAGCCAACATATGTTCCCCTTTCTTCCACACCGGTAAGAAAATGCTTTATTACTGGAACAGGAATAATATAACTGAAGATTTAAGAAGAAATAGTTAATCATAGAAAACTACACATGGAAAAGGAAAAAAGGAAAAATAAACAATAAAAAAGGGGCCATGCCTGTGAATCTACAACTTTTGTTAGTTTGCCTGTGAATCAGTCTCATTTAAGCCATTACTAAGTTAAGTTCCAAACAACAGTTATGTTCTATAATCTAAATAGTCTCATCTCAGATACATCATATTTGCATCATATAAAGCAATACCATCTCAACTCGTTATCAAGTGTCAATGGCTATGGTCCTATTAAACTTTCCTAGCGAAAGATGACATGCGGAGGGAGTGGCCACGCCAGAACCACTTAATGTCTGAAGAAGAAAAAGGTATAGAAACAACTGATCTGGGGAAGATGGAATCAATCGAACACGAAGGGGAACAATCAACCTGTGAAAAGCCTTGTGCTTGATTTGGACAGGCGAATACTCCACACAAGAACACATAAAGTAATATCCACGACTGTCTCTGAGTATCTACCTCACATATAAACATTTGATGCATCCATACAGGCATGCTGAACCAACACCTTCCTTCATCATTTTAAAGTTGGATTTAAACAGTTGATACAACCAACGTGTTCTCATATGGCAAAAGAGGACTTTACTTAGTCAGATGTTCACAGTTTTGAGTGAATAACATGGCAGTAGTTTGGTACAGCATGTAATTGGCAGACATACAATCAACCCCAAGTATCAAAATGTATTTGTTCAAGGCCATTAAAGGTACGTAATAGTAGTATTGATTTGGGTAAATTTTAAGGACCACACCAAGGACTCTTCCTATAATTAGTCCATTCAGTAGAAGGATCACAGGAGATGTCACTGAAGTCGGCAACAGTATACAAGAAAGCAGAGCCAATGGTCCAAAAAGAAAAGAAGATGAAAATACAGATTTATGATGAAAATAAACATGAAATCTATAAGTAAACGGATGAGAGTCGAAAGATGTTTATCCAAGCATAAAGATTCTGAAAAAAAGAAGTTTGATGGATCACTATTGACATTTAGAAGTAGACCTATTCCTCTTGAAAGTAAAAGTAAGGAACCAACTTCCCAAAATGAATGAGTTCCTTATTCCTGAATTTCCCCATTAAATTACATAGCAACTACTAAACTGATCTGAGCAAGAAATTCAAAAGTTAAACAATACAGGATCCAAATAGTGGTAAAGATGGTTCTACCATAGAAGTAGCCATTCTCTTGCAGTTGATACGCCTAGTAATCCCGGGATCATGATCAATATAAACCAAATTATAGACTCACCCAATATTCTCTGCACCCGCAAGGTTTTGAAAAGCTACACCAGCGACTTTATTGCTCATTATTGCTGGACCGCCACTATTCCCCGGATTGATGGCCGCATCAATCTGTATTGCCATCAGCTGGGTTGCGCCATGAACATATTGTGTGGGCTCAACCCTGGAAACAACACCTTTGGTAATAGAAATGTTGTCCCCGCCTGTAATCAGCCGCCAAAATATGGGTTAAACTCTCAAAGCCAGCTTCTCCAAACGTTATTATTTAGGTTATTAGCACAATTTTCAGATCCTAAAGCAATCTCTAATACCCCTTTTTTCATCTTCTATCTTTTTCAACTTCAATCTCAATCTTATAATTTTAGTAAGGAGGAAAATACAGCTTAAAATTTTGTTTCAGAAAATGAAAATAGCGGATGATAGTGTTCCAGGATTGCATGTGGGTCAAGCAGCCTTTTATTGGTTGCAGTCAACAGGTAAATAGTTACAGTCAATAGGGAGCAACAAACAGGACCAGTTAGAGATAGCCCCCATGATTTAAAGGACATGACCTTATTAGAAAGCTCATGCAACAAGAAGTTGTATAGGTATGAAAATATAAACCATAATCCTCTAAGTTGTATCCGGGCATATCTTCTTTGTGAGTAGGACCCGTGATCATACACCATAAAAGAAATACACAAAAATTATCGGAATAGTAGAAGCTTTACCTTGGGGATATCCAACAACAGCAACAGCTTCTTGTAGAGAAGGAATGTCTCCAAGTTCCAAGAAGTTCATGCTCTCCCAGAACTCTTCACTTTCAACAACCAGAATAGCCAAGTCACACTCATGACCAACAGCTTGAACTTCCGCTCTATACTTGGTAGGAGAACCATGCTTTCTTACAAGTACAAACGTATAATCAGCCACTACATGAGCATTCGTGAGAATCTTTCTCCCAGGGATTACAAACCCTACATTGCATATTTATAACGAGTGAACGGGGGCAAAAGGTTTTCACGATTCATATGAGTTAGAAAAACAGCCAACTGGACTTTATCCATACTAAATGATCACTACAAGGCATTCCAAGCATTTTTCAGCCAATACATTGCGTATGAACATTTTCTTTTAAGGAAGAGTGGTGGGGGACGGGGCCGAGGGGCCATGTAACTTGTAGTTCATAGGTTTAAGCCATTAACTCATTACACCCTCCGAAGTCAGAAATCCACGAAATTTCCACGACTTTGCCTTTTTTTTTTTTTTTCAAGCGCAACTCAATATTTGAAACAATTAAACCTTTCAATCCATATACGGCATTATGCCAAAAAATGGTTCATCTACAAGGGTATCAAAGATACTTAGTGGAAGCAACAAGTATCATGCCGAAAAGAAAATGCAGACAGCGAATTGAGAGCGACAACGGCCATAAAAAGAAATAACTTTGGTATTGAAACGCACATGTATAAGTATAAGAATAAGGGAAACAGGGTACCGGAACCCATGGACTCGCGCTGTGACTTGTTCTGCCAAGGTTGGAAGTAGTTCGGGCTGCTGGACACCGTGAAGATCTTGACCACCGAGTCCAGTGCGAGCTCTATAGCCGAGTACGCATCAATGTCCGTCGTTGTTTTGCTTTGCTGCTGCCGGGTTCGCGCCCATCGTAGCCTGGGTCGTCGTGATGCTGCTCTGCAACTCCTGAGTACATGCGCGCTGGTCACCAATGAAGAAGAACACGACCCAATATCATTGCTGGTGGTGGCTCGGCTTCTATCATTGTTAGTGTCAGCGAGAGAAGAAGCACCATAACAAGCTTTGCCAACACTGTTATTTAGGTAACGCAGGGAACGACAATCTTCCAGAAAAGCCGCTGACGAGAAAGAGGAGCAGAGCCGGCGAATCGTGCGGAAACTAGGACCCAGCATCGCCTCCGCTCCCGCTTCGCAGGGGTCCCCTTTCACACTCACACTCACGCACACCGCGGGAATGAAGAAGAAGAAGAAGAAGAAGGAGGAGGAGGAGGAGGAAGGCTAATAGGTTTCATGTAAAGGGCTTCGACGAGCCCATTGAACTCCTTGAAGTGGACTCTGTTTCCATATCAACGTGGGCAGACGGATTCATGTGATCTGTGAAGCCCAAATATACTCTCTTGATTGAACTCTTTTTCCATATCCTGGCCCGAAACCAATTGAATTTGAAGTTGACTCGATCCAAATGGGTGGATGGATTCATGTGACTGGCTGCAGGGCTTCTAAATAATGCCATATTCCATTCCCAATTCCTCACAAGATGCCAAATGTGACCTCACGTATATCTATATTGGCTTCTACATATTCTATATAGAACTTGAGTCTTGTTCATTATATTTATTCAAAATATGATTATTATGTTTAATCTTATTATTATTAATAAAATTTATTAGGTAACATCCTCTTTCTTTTATATATATATATATATATTAGGAAAAAAGATCTTTTAGGTAAATTGTAAATGTCATTCCATCCCCTCAGTAGCAATCAAACACTAACCTCTTATGTGATAGAGTTTTTAAATGTCACTAATTATAAATATTTTAAAAGGTGATTAGAGACATTACTTTATAACCGTAGGATTGAACAAATCCAAACCGTTCATTTGTAACTTTTACTAGAAGTTGTTTCCTTTAGTTGACCCGACGTGAACAGTCTTCTCTCTTTCCATCAACCTTTCTTCTCCTTGTTTCTTTCGCGTTGAGTCACTATTTCAAAAGTGGCGAAAGGTGCAGCTTATCTCAACTCTCTCTACTTTCAGCTCACACTCTCTTCATATAAGGATGGCCACGATAACGCACGCAAGGGCACGCTAGAACAACAACAGCCGTGACAATCCGACAGTCGAGGTTCGATTTTGAACAGATCCTCTGTTACGGGCTTCAGTTAAGAGCTGGGCCTACAGGGAGGGCCTACTCGGGTCAGTAAGTGGCAAGCCCAGATTTGTAAGTATTTGGGAAGATGCAGGAGGGGGTCGGAGGGGTATTGCAGTTTTGGAAGATTCTGGAGTCTCGGGCGCAGACTCATCAGGCGGTTTGGGTTCCCGACATCGAGCCCCCTCTCTCCCATTCTCCTTACCTTTTCCCCTCCCTATCGAACTATCTTCTCTTCCTTTCCTCTCTTTCCTTCTTGCTCCCTTGTCCCTTTCACCTTGTCTCCATTTGTATTTGTCCTTTCTTAGACGTCCAGGTGGGACGTGTCCAGAAGCTGCCAAGATTCCTCACAACGCGCGCTCTAGAAAAGGGATCCTCGGTCAGGCACCGTCCGAAGGTCCAATCACCCGATCGAAGGCGAGGAATCAGCCCCAAGCCCTGGAGGGAGAATCACCACTGTTACAAGTGGTATCGGAGCACTCCGATCCTACTATGGAGGACCGTGTGTCGCAGGTGGCATCCGAATTGACTAATCTCAAATCCCAAGTCTCTTCGGAGGTCCAAGATCTTCGTTCCCGCCTTGATTTGATGATGACGCAGATCCAGCTGCTGGTTTCACAACGACCGGACTCAGTATCGGGCGGCAACAACCCCAACTCCGGCGCTGGCCCTCACACCTCGACGGATGGAGGTAACCCTAATTCCCAACCTCCGTTCTCTGACCCTACCGGGTCCAGAGCAGGCCCAGATGGCTCAGACCCTCATGGGTCACGGCCTCATACGCCGGGCCCCGATGGGTCAGGTCCCGACGGGCCAAACCCCAATGGGTCGGGCCCTAGTGGCTCGGGCCCTGATGGGTCGGGCCCCAGCGGGTCGGGCCCCAGCGGGTCGGGCCCCAGCGGGTCGGGCCCCAACGGGTCGGGCCCCAACGGGTCGGGCCCCAACGGGTCGGGCCCCAACGAGTCGGGCCCCAACGGGTCGGGCCCACACGGGTCGGGCCCAAACGGGTCGATCCAATCCGGATCGGGACCGGAATCCGAATCTAGTCTTCTAAATCGGATTACCCGATTCGAATTTCCCCGTTTTCACCATGATGACGACCCAACCTCCTGGATTTTCTTAGCCACGGAATTCTTTGAATTCCACGGCTTATCTGACTCTGATCGGGTCTGAATTTCCACATGGAACATGGCGGGGAACGCTGTGAAGTGGTTGCAGTCATATAGAGAGGATTTGGAAAGGGTAAGTCAAACCCTTACTTGGGAAAAATTTAAACAAGGATTATTGGAGAGGTATGGACCCACCAAACCCAGAGACTCCATAAGGTCTATGATGAAATTGGAACAAACTGGGTCAGTAGATCATTATTATGAGCAATTCCGGGAAGCACTAACCTATGCGGGCCCCCTTAATTCTCAACAAGTCGTCGATTGTTTCATTGGTGGTTTGAAGGTTGGCATACAGGGTGATGTCGATGCTAAACATCCAACCACTCTTCATGAGGCCTTACATCTTGCCCAGATTTACGAAGATCAACTGCTAAAAATGCAAGGGTTCCGAAATGTGGTTGTACCGGGACGAAGAATGGGACTGGATCCTTCGGGGCGTAAGGTAGGAGGCGAGATAGTACCCCCTCCAGCACCAGCAAGAGTGGGTCCGGGAGCTATTCGGCCAAGACCACCATTTTACAACCGAAATCCCTTACCGACCAGGAAGTTTACCGCTACTGAGTTAGAGGAACGGAGACAGAAGGGGCTCTGTTTTCACTGCAACGATAGGTATGCCCCGGGGCACAAATGTCAGAAAAGATTGTTTATTTATGAGGCAGTGTATCCAGACGAATGGGGAGAAGGTGGAGACGGAGTGGGACAGACTGCAACGGAAGAAGAATTTACGGATTGTTTTGATACAGAGGAAGGAATGGGCATCTCCACCATGGCCCTTTATGATTTGGGGGTAGGGAAGCCTAAAACCATGAAGGTGGAAGGACAGGTGGAGTCTTTTAAGAAGCACATCAGAGTGTTAATAGACTCGGGCAGCACTCATAACTTCATTGACCAGAATTTAGTTGTCAGACTTGGGCTTAAGGTGGACCAATCAGTGGTGTTTAGGGTGATGGTAGCAAGCGGGAAGGGAGTAGAGAGTATAGGGGTTTGTCGAGGGGTAGAAGTAAAATTGCAAGGGGTAGGAATGAAACTGGATTTGTATGTACTGCCGTTGGTGGCTGTGGAGGTAGTATTAGGGGTGCAATGGCTGGAGACATTAGGAGATATCATCTGGAATTTTGCAGATCATCGGATGGAGTTTGAAATGGAAAACAAGAAGGTGATTCTTCAGGGGTGGCGTCCGAAAGCATCGAAGTTGATCGAAGAAGCACAATTTACACGAGAATTGGCAAAAAGGGGACAATTAATGGTGGTACAGATTGTGAATAACGAGAAGGAAAACAGGGAGGCCGAATTACAGGTTGCAATGGTGGATGATAAGAGGTATCAACACATGGAGCATCTGCTGGCACAATTTGAGGACGTGTTTCGAGCTCCGAAGGGGCTACCCCCTAGGAGGAGTCATGACCATCGAATTATTTTGAAAGGAGACGGGAAGCCAATATCGGTGCGACCTTACCGATACCCCTATGTTCAGAAAGGAGAAATAGAGAAATTAGTGAAAGAACTGTTAGAAGAAGGGGTGATCCGACCAAGCAAGAGCCCTTTCTCATCCCCGGTGCTCTTAGTGAAGAAGGGAGACGGATCATGGAGGCTGTGTGTGGACTACAGAGAGCTGAACAAACAGACCGTTAAAGATAAATTTCCCATCCCCACAATTGATGAATTATTGGATGAATTAAATGGAGCCCGTTACTTCTCGAAGCTGGACTTAAAATCGGGGTACTATCAAGTCCGAATGAAGGAGGAAGATATTGAGAAAACAGCCTTCAGAACTCATCACGGCCACTACGAATTCCTAGTCATGCCATTTGGGGTGACCAACGGACCTTCCACTTTCCAATCACTTATGAATGTGGTTTTTCAAGAACAGTTAAGGAAAATGGTCCTAGTTTTCTTTGATGATATCTTAATCTACAGCAAGAGCTGGGAAGATCACCTCCAACATGTGCGGCTAGTTTTGGAGATATTGAGGAGAAATCAGTTATATGTCAAGCTATCCAAATGCGAGTTTGGAAGAACAGAATTAAAGTTCCTTGGGCATGTAGTGAGTGAGAGAGGAGTGGCTGTGGACCCGAGTAAAGTGGAAGCAATTATCAAATGGCCAATACCGAGCTCAGTGAAGGCTCTGAGGGGTTTTCTAGGCACCGCAGGATATTACCGTCGCTTTATAGAAGGATATGGCAGAATCACTGAACCTCTTACAAGCCTACTGAAGAAAGATGCCTTTGTTTGGAATGAAAGGGCATTACAAGCATTTGAAAAGGTGAAATCAGCACTAACTACAGCCCCGGTATTAAGGCTGCCGGATTTCTCTCAACCATTTGTTTTGGAGTGTGATGCTTCGGGGACAGGAGTTGGAGCGGTGTTATCGCAAGGGAAGAAGCCCATTGCATATTTTAGCAAAGCACTCCATGGGAACCATTTAAAATTCTCCACCTATGAGCGCGAGATGCTGGCCATAATCATGGCGGTGCAAAAGTGGCGGCATTATCTACTAGGGAGCAAGTTTATTATCAAAACTGACCAGCGGAGTCTAAAGTTCCTACAAGATCAAAAGATTGTGACTCCTGCACAGCAGAGATGGCTATTAAAATTACTGGGGTATGAGTTTAAGGTGGAATACAGAGCTGGAAGAGACAATGTGGTGGCTGACGGACTGTCCAGACAGCATGGGGAGGCAGAGGAGAATAACAGAGAAGTGATTAAGGGAGAATTGGCAGTGGTATCAGCACCTTACCCGCAGTGGCTTCAGACCATACGAGAAGAAGTCCAACAGAACCAACAGATGCAGGAATTGGTGGCGAACATTACTGCTGGAGAAGCCGTGGGGCCTTGGAAATATAAGGATGGGATCATTACCTTCAAGGATAAGGTATATCTTCCCCCTAACTCATTATTGATTCCATTAATAGTTAAGGAGATGCATGATAGTGTACATGAGGGTAGGGAGAAAACATTGAGAAGAGTGAAATCGGTGTTCTACTGGAAGGGGATGAGAAACCAGGTAGAAAGAGTCATAGAGGAATGTTTGATCTGCCAAAAGAACAAGAATGATAACTCGAAGCCAGCGGGCCTTTTACAGCCGTTACCAGTCCCTGAGCAGGTTTGGGAAGACATTACTATGGATTTCGTGGAAGGGCTGCCCCGATCCCAAGGAAAATCGGTGATTTTGGTGGTGGTGGATAGGTTATCTAAATTCGGGCATTTTATTCCTTTATCTCACCCCTACACGGCAGTAACAGTAGCACAAGTTTTTTTTGAAACCATTTTTAAACTTTATGGGATGCCCCGATCTATAGTTTGCGACCGTGATCCCCTATTCACAAGCAAATTTTGGAAGGAACTATTTAGATTGCAGAACACTACCTTTAATTTTTCCTCCTCTTACCACCCCCAAACAGATGGACAGACCGAAATAGTGAATAAGACTCTTGAAATGTATTTGAGGTGTTTTGTAGGGGAACAACCAAAGGAGTGGTGTAAGTGGTTAGCTTGGGCCCAATATTGTTACAACACCAGCTGGCATAGTTCCACCTTATACACTCCGTATGAGGTGTTATATGGAAGGAGTCCCCCATCCCTCTTAAACTATGTTTCTGGTACTGCAAAAGTGGCTTCGGTGGAACATATATTAAGGGAAAGAGATGCTATGCTGCGGGTTATCAAGAAGAATTTGTATGCAGCCCAAGACCGAATGAAGAGAATATACGACACAAAGATGAGGGAGGTCAATTACCAAGCTGGTGATTGGGTGCTAGTTAAACTCCCCCAAAATCGTCAAATTTCGGTGTCAAACCGAGGGAATCAGAAGTTAAAGGCCAGATTTCAGGGACCCTATAAGGTGATCAGGAGAATTGGAAAGGTGGCTTATGAGTTAGCACTTCCCATCAGCTCCAGGGTACACCCGGTGTTCCATGTGTCAAAACTAAGAAGGTTTAAAGGGGAACCAGCAGAAGGTGAGCAGAATTATGACGAAGAGTTCTAGGATGCCCAAGGAGAATTTACAGAGGAAGAGAAGCCGCTGGCTGTGTTGGAAGTTCGTAGTCACAACGGCGGAAGAGAACTCTTGATCCATTGGAAGGGGAAAGCCCCTGCAGAAGCCACTTGGGAGGAAGAACGAGATTTTCACTCCAGATTCCCAGAATTCATGGGTAATCAGCGGAATCAGCCTTGAGGTCAAGGCTAAAGTTAAGCGGGGGGGAATGTTACGGGCTTCAGTTAAGAGCTGGGCCTACAGGGAGGGCCTACTCGGGTCAGTAAGTGGCAAGCCCAGATTTGTAAGTATTTGGGAAGATGCAGGAGGGGGTCGGAGGGGTATTGCAGTTTTGGAAGATTCTGGAGTCTCGGGCGCAGACTCATCAGGCGGTTTGGGTTCCCGACATCGAGCCCCCTCTCTCCCATTCTCCTTACCTTTTCCCCTCCCTATCGAACTATCTTCTCTTCCTTTCCTCTCTTTCCTTCTTGCTCCCTTGTCCCTTTCACCTTGTCTCCATTTGTATTTGTCCTTTCTTAGACGTCCAGGTGGGACGTGTCCAGAAGCTGCCAAGATTCCTCACAACGCGCGCTCTAGAAAAGGGATCCTCGGTCAGGCACCGTCCGAAGGTCCAATCACCCGATCGAAGGCAAGGAATCAGCCCCAAGCCCTGGAGGGAGAATCACCACTGTTACATCCTCTCTCTCATTCATTTAATTTTCTTTCTCCATCATTCTTAGGCTTCGTTTTGAAATTTCCAAGAATGTTTATGGATCTGAAGTTTCGTTTTGGTGATAATAACACTCAAAGAACGGTCAACACGCAAGCAGCTCAAGTGATTTGTTATTGTTAATTTTTTTTACTCTGTCCGATGATTTGTTATTGTTTAGTTTTACGGTATCAAGCAATCACTTTTTCTTTCTTTTTTATTTTAGGTTCACTGTTATCATTTTGAAAGCATTGGGTATCAAATGTCTATAATATATTTTAAGAAAGAAAAGTCTGATTAACTTTTTCTCATGTTGATAATATATAAGTCAACTAAAAGTCAAAAATACATTTACTTAAAATCTTGATAAGTTTTTATGTACTTTCAAGTCAAGACCTTGTCCACATTACCTGAAGCAACAAAAGAAATTCTACACACCAAGAATCAAAGAGCGGATCACGATGGAGACGGAGATGAAGTTGGAGAAGAGGGAGGAAGAGATTGACGTCTACATGCACCCGCATCCCGTCACGTTTATAGAAGATTTGAAGATTCCAGAAAAGGATGGGGTTCTTTGCTCGGTGTGTGAGGAATTGTTGTTGGGTTCCGGCTATAAATGCAGCCAAGACTGCAACTTCCTTTGCCATGAGTCGTGTGGTTTACTAGAAGACGAGATAAGACATCCCTTACATCCAAACCACTTTCTTGATATCCGACCGCCGTTCCGTTATTCTTACTGTGATGCTTGTGGTAAATCTTGTGGAAGTTGCGCCTTTTACACCTGTGATGAATGCAATTTCAGCCTCGACACCAAGTGTGCCTCTCGCTGGGGAGTGGAGAAGGAAACTTGTGACCGCCATGCTTTCATTCCATTGGTGAAAGAGATTCAGTTTACTTGTGAATTCTGCGGCGAGAAAGGGGAGGGCAAAGGCTGCGTTTGTAGCGTATGTCTGATCATGATTCATGCAAAATGCGCTTCGTTTGCAAATACTATCAAAATTGGAGATCACTCTCACTTCCTTGAGCTCACATATTCTGCTTATGATGAAGTAGAGGGACACGCCAACATGGTATGTAATCTCTGCTCCAAAAAGTTAGATACAAAGTATGCAATTTATTACTGCCGGGAATGTAGCTATGCTACTCACTTGAGATGTGCAAGTGACCGTGAAATTTTGGAGGACCTCGGTCCAATCATTGCGTCGGCGCCGATCGAATGCGATGGTTATATAACTCACTTGGTGAAGGATATCAACCAAACAGTTAAGAAAACAAGCCTGGCTGGGATGATCAAACATGTTAGTCATCATCATGAGCTCAAGCTCATTCTCAATTGTAAGGTCACAGATGATAAAGTTTGTGATGGTTGCATGCAACAAATTTCGGTTCCATTTTATAATTGCATGGAATGCAATTTTTTTCTTCACAGCCTGTGTGCTAATCTGCCCATAAACACTACCTTCAAATGGGGCTCATCTAGGTTTACTTTGCTGCCACGGAATGATGCATTCATATGCTTTTTTTGTAATCGATATCGACATGGATTCGCCTACCACTGCGAGTCTGATGATGAAATAATTATAGACCTTCAATGCTTTATAATTCACGAAAAGCTTTGTCACAAAAACCACCAACACCCCCTTTTCTGGAATAAAAGAAATAGGCCTGAATGCAATGCTTGTGAAGAAGGAGGCGCATTTTCATGCTCTCATTGCGATTTCTCCTTGTGTCATAAATGTTCAACTTTTCCTTTAGAAACTGGTTATAGGTTCGATGATCATATTCTTAAATTGACCTACAAGATGGAAGATGAATCTGGAGAGTATTATTGTCTTATTTGTGAAAATGAAAGGGATCCAAAATATTGGTTCTATTATTGTGCAAAATGTGATTTTCTGCACATCTCCAATGTGTTATAGGAAATTATCCATATATTAAGTTTGGAAAAACTTATACAGATGATCTCCATCAACATCCTCTTACTTTTATCCAAAGGACAAATGACTCTGCTCCATGTAATGTTTGTGGTTCAAATTTTGATGGGATGGCCCTATATTGCAAGGAATGTAACTTGGATGTCCACCCAAGGTATGGTTTTGGCTTTCAATGTTTACAAGAAGCGTCTTGTTGCCGTTGGCAATAATTGTATGATTTATTTTAACCTATCTTGATCAGGATTAATCTCTCAATTCTATTTGTATATCAATTGTACCAAAAAATTGCTTCTTTGTTATTCTATGACATCATTCTATAATTTCCATATTTGAAGACCTACACAAGAAGCGATTTTTGAGTTGGTTTCTATATGCATATTTCTATTTGGTTTTAGAAAGCTTTTACTTTATATTTCTCTCTATATCTATTACTAGAAGTTGAATGGGCTTGACAAAGTCCTTGATCTTCAGCGTCATTATTGTAATGGTGATCCTTTTTTAAACCGTGGGCATTGACAATTAGAAGGTGCTTGATCATAGATATTTTAGAGGGTTATTTGAACATGCAAAGGCAAGCAAAAGAGTAGGTGCTTCCATTCTTCTCTTAGTGAACATAGCAAATCAAGTAGGATTAGTAGTTAAAAAAAACCTCATTACTTATAAAGTCAAAAACTCATCCTCATACCATTGATATAAGACAACATCCACCTTTAACACCTACGTAGATCTATTGTTATAGTTTGAGATAGGTACAACATGCATCATCAATTCAAACTGCACCGTTACCACCACAGCATTTTGATCTTCGACATTGTACCTACTCTTCGCTTGTATACACATGCCAAGGAAGGTGCATTTATAGTTCAACCACTTTGTTGCCCTCTCTACCATCAGTGCCTCAGTCCCGACATACGGTAGGCTCCATAGTATCAGGACGAACCCTCGGGCCAAAATCTGTAGCGACTCTGAGAAGTTTGCAAGTAAAATGGTTAAAGGAAACCAAAGTCCAGCAAATGGGTAAAACATCCAGAGTTGAGGACGAAAATTTCCGACAGCTGCTGATCCTATATGGATCCAGGTTGCAGGGACTGCGTGTCAGCGCGTGTGATAGTCCAGAAGTCAAACGAACATGCACTGATCCTCTTTGCCCTGCAGGTAATAGACTCGGTTGGATGTGTTCCACTTGCTTTGTCAGAATAAAAGCCCTATCTTCTATGAAGTTCCCAAGACATATACACTACCATCCCCTTTGTTGGCCATGTAATCGGTTCCATTTTGTTGCATTTTGAAACCCCATCTATCCCCAGTCTTATTTTTGTCAGATTTGGAAGGAGAGGGAACCATGTGCCATCTCACTTTTGCTAGTTGGGCAAGGTGAGGGAATCATGTGCCATTAACTAGTCAACCATCAAGCTCCATGCCCATTTCTTTACCAGCATTGAGGATATTCAATGGCCTGGAGAAAAAGGCGGTAGCAGAGAGTAGAATGCAAAGCCTTGAGAGAGAGCTTTGTTGCATTGAAAAGCTCTAAGTCTGGAAACTATTCGGTAAAGGAGATGCTGTTGAAGACTATCAGATGGTAACTAGCGAAAATAGGAATAACTGGTGGTACTACCAAAGTGGACAATTAAATCTGGGCATACCTAAGTAACCCGACTTGCCTGTTCATTAATGCACAACAGCCACAATAACCAATACATGAGAATGAGGCAATTGATACAAACTTATTTGCTTTGATTTAATAACTCACTTTGTATAATTGATTCAAGTACACAAAGAGTCTTTAATATAACTGTGTATCTTTTTTCTAAATACAGCTGAGCCCCCCAAAATAAAATGCTTATTTCTAGTTTCCCGTATGTAAAATCCATGTAATCCAGCTCATTCCCACAATAATCGTGTACCTCCGGAAGGCAGCCGCACCAATCTGTCTTTGGATACGCGGTTCCAGGTCAGAATACTCTATGGTCTTTACGGTGTTAAGCTGCTCTCCTACGAGGAAAAAGTGCCCACTCTCACACGAGAATTCTTCCTTCACAAGCTACTGCATCCTAAGCCCTTGATTGTCTTTCGACGCCAAATTGCAGTCTCTGGATCAAACCTCAACTCCCATGTAGGCCAGTAGTGCAAATCCTGCCTCAATGTTAGTACCCGAGGCTTTCCATTCAGGTGGACTGTCCTCACACGAACGAACTCCCCATGTTCTAATTCCTGAATTAGGTTAAGAGGTCATCATAATAAGCATATGACTTAAAACACGTGCCAACCTGACCTTCGAAAAAGAAAAATGCATGAAAGCACAAATTAATATGCTCTTAAATTTCAGCTATTTGTCCCAAGAATACATTAAAGAGTTGCCCCATGTAGAATTACCATAACACTGAATTATCAGAACCACTTAGCTAGGCTCAAGAAAGTGGGAAAATTCAGCACAGTACCCAATCTCAGAACTTCCATGTTAAATTGTGCTTCCATAGTTTAGCAAATTAGTTTCTTATCAAAAAAATGAAACCTCAAAAGCACTCTTCGTATGTGTTTTATTCTTCATGTTTGGCATTTAGTACACAGATTCTAGCTTCTCTTGAAACCAGAAAGCATGTATCTCATGCCTTGCTTTTACAATTTCAAAGGGGCAGAAAGAAAGAAAGTAAGTGGTGGGTTAGGGGGAAAGGACCGGCTTGTTGAATTCTTAAATCACAAAGAAGCACATGCATGCTGGGCACACACTCACACAAATGAACATATTCAAATAGTTCAAGGGAGTGAGCTAGCAGACATACCTTTGTTACATTAACAAAAGCATCTAAATTAGCAGTCGGCTTTCCATTAATTTCAACTATCCACTGAAGTGCATACAGACCATACCTATGCACTGGACTGCCATGGCACCACCTGGGAGATTTTGACAAAAGTGATCAACCATAATTTGATGAAACTTTAGAAGAAAAGAAATCATAAAGTGAAAGAGCAGGAGAGGCCATTTGCTAGGCTTGACCCAGGCTCTGCTAGCAGTGGGTAAAAGCATAATAAAAGTTTGGCTTTTAATGATGTTTGACAGTCATTACACCCAACACTTACTACCACAATAGCTTTTCAACAACTTTCGTGGGTACGAAGTATTTCTACACGTCCAGAAACAAGCAGTTTGCAAAAGCTTCATGCGGCTACTTGTTGAGAATGTTGACATAATAGTTGCTCTATATTAAACTTTAATATCCTTCACCTCATTGCCAACATTCTAAAGGTTCGTAGTTATCTCCATATACGTGTCTGTGTGTGTGCATTAAAAAATGATATTTGTAATAGGCAAATTTCATACCTTGCCACATACACACCATGACCTTCTTCGGGAAGAAATCCAAGGGCACGTACCGCTGGATGAGGATCCTGAACAATACACCCACACCAATTTATCACACGAGTTGTGCCATTTCCATCCCTAACATCCGTTCCCACAAGAATATCAATTTCACGTCCCTGGAAAATATGCAGATGAATTTAAAGATTGATTCAGCAAGCGCCTTATATCAATGAGGACTCTGATGCACAATATCTGGAGCATATAATTTAAGTACTACCTTCTTCAAACCATGCTCCAAAAAAATGTAAAAGAAAAAATGAGAATCTAAAAAGAACATATTATATGTTTACCTGCCGAAAAATGGTCATATTAAGCTTTCCATCACTGTTGTCACATTTGTCCAATGCTTGACAAGCATTTTCTATGTCATGGAAACATGTAACTGGTTCTTTGTCAATTGCCAAGACCATGTCCCCTTGTTCTAATAAGTTTTCAGCTCTGGATCCAGCCAAACAACCTTTCACACGTAAAACTTGTCGTCGAACCGGATCTTTTTTGACAAGAGCCTACGCAGGACATTCACCAATTACCAATTACAAAATAAGGATATTGGTATCACTATAATATTTTTCTAAGATAGAAGCCAAAAAAGACAACAAAGCAACATTATAAATATAAGCCTATAGCAATAACATGAGCAACATTCCAATATCTAAACCAGGCAAGATCAATATCAATTAATAAGTAACATAAGTCAAAAACTTGGTCATACGCATGCAGTAATAAGGCTTTGGCACTGATAGATGAAGAAAAATCCATTTATTTCGTGTTCTCAGATCTGTTTCACTACTTCTAGAAATGTTCTATTCTCATACCAATTCTGCTAGGCATCCATGTAGATTGATATTTTTAGTCTATGAGTCTTCAAGTAAAGCAGACAGCTATATTCAAGAGAGAGAGAGAGAGAGAGAGAGAGAGCAAAAACCTAAAGCAAGATCGTAAACAATTGAAGGACCATTTTGTGACTTGTAACTAAGATGGAATACACTCGAGGACAGTTCACTTCCCATGTTAAACAAGAAAATTATCTAGGTAGCACAACCATTATCAACAATACCTATATACATATATATATATATAAGGATCAAACCATCCTCTACAAGCTTCAACAACAGCTAAAAGAAATCCTCCAAGACCATTGACTAAATCATGGTATGTCCATGTGGCATCACTTGTCTACTTTGAAGAGTGACTATAATTAGTCCCTTAAACTCCAAGTTTGACTTCCTTATAAACTAAATACTGATGAAAAGTACAACGATAATCAAACTTTCACCAGTTATAGTCACGTTCAAAATTATTAGATGCCACACTCATTGCAGACGATGTCACTTATTTCACAAACTGACACCACTTCCATTGAAAACTCTCAAATTACTGAAAGTATTTAATGTTTCAATTTTAAATTCTTTCATGCAGAATACTTCATCTAGCCTATATGTTTTGTGGAGAAAAACATTATCAGTTTTTCTTCACGTTAAACTAGTGTAAGCCATTATGCAGTCCCATGAAAGAGAAACCACTAAACAGACCATTTTCCTTGCAACAAAGACAAATACATTTGTTAAGTCTAAATCAAGAAATATATTTGCATTGTACACCCAAAGAAAAAAAATTAGATACTATTCTATCAGGAAAAATACATACTTGCACCCATTCATCGCTCAACCCAAAACTCCGAGCCTTTGACAGCAGTGTAGGATAAAGTTCAACCTCTAAAATTCTTACAAGTGGCATTGGCCTTTTGACGCCATTTATAAGAAGAGGTGGCCCATTTGCACCAGATATAATTTTGTCAAGCACTTGACTGATGGCATATATTGGGATACCTCTTACAAACTGATGATCCTCAGACGTATTGCAACCAAATTTCAGCTGCAGTCAGCGAGTTATGCATCAGTCATGCGACAATGAAAAACATCAAAAGAAGCAATTGTACAGAAAAAACCTGAGTTGAAAAGCTTCCCCATATAGCTTGAACCCTTCCCTGCTCATCGGTTAACACCCCAGAAAATGAACTTCCAAAATCTGAGACACACAGCAACATAGGACACCATGAATGCATAGAAGTCAACAACTGGACGAATAAGTTCTCCTTTTAACAACTTAAATGCACTTTTACCAGTATCAAGCTCGATGACTTCCATGTTGGTTGCCCTATATCGAGGACAGTCTGCTGAGCCAATATTCAATGCAGCACATGGATTGGTCACAATGGATTTTCTGGATGTTGCCTGAAGGCTTCTACTTAACCCCACAAGAAACACCGAGTCACCACGACGCAATGCAGGCACTGTCTCAGAAAGCAGAAGAATGAGACTCCTCAATATGCATATCTTAAGCAAAAGAACCACCAATGCAATTGAAAATTAGTAATAGTACACATATTGCTTGCACACATGGAAGAAGACCAATTTTAATCTGCCAAAATACAGATAGTGATACAAAAGTGTTGCGTGGCAATAACATGGACATTTTCTGCATCTCAAATCTGATTAGTTCACTACAAGTGGAACAAATGTATATGGAGGAACTAATGTGAAAAGTCAAGCCTACCAGGAAGTAACTCAGCAGCACGAACAACTGAGGCACCAATAGCGCCCAGAGCAGAAGGGTCATATGCCACAAGAGCATAATTATGAACAGGGTGGAGAAAGACGACCTATAAACAAAAGTAGACAACTTAAGTGGAATAGTAAGCACATTTTTCAAGATTTACTGCTATTTAGGGAGAAAAAAATTACCTCCCCAGGAATTTCAATTGGAAAAGCAGCGAATGAGAGCATCACATCAGATGCAGATATTGCAACTGTGTTCTTGTCAACGGCCACAAGACCCATGCTTTGAGAATGATATATAATGACACCAGTCCCAAAAAAATGTTGTGAATGGACACCATCAAGCATACATGATGGTGGTACATGGACCTGAAAGTACGGAGAGCACCTTATCAACATGTAAGCCCCAGAAAGAAACGCATCCACAAGAAGAAAGCAGCAAACTTTCCATACCAATATATTTGACCAGGAATCTTTGAACCAAATATAATAGAAACGAAGATGGAAAGGGTGCTTCAAAACCAAAAGAACAAAGAAAAACAAATGCCCTTATGTCCCAAAACATATCTGCAGGATATGATACAAATAACAACACCCCAAATTTCCCTACATAACCAACTAAACATGAACTATTACTTACCCACACCTCCTTCTCCTATGTGTTGGGGGTAGACTGGGGTGAGGATGAGGGGAAGGCATCCTTTGGCCCAAAAGACCAAAGGCTCCCTGATTTTAGGGGGCCTCATCAAACACACAAAGCCAAAACGAGTTGCACAGTTATCAAATACCAAGCAGGTGTTTGCTCATCACTGGAAAGTGCCACTGATTTCACTCCCAACCAGTATTGTTAAAGTTAAAATCGCCAAGCCTTGTTTATGGGGAAGACTTTAACTTGCTTACATACTATTATAACATTCATATGAAATAGGTACATGTACATGAAAGTTGATACTCTTCGTAGAAAATTATGGAACATAGCATATCAATTCAACACGCTCAGATAAAACTTAAAACGGAACATTGTTTCAGCTCAGAGTTCAAGGATTGATTGACAGGAATCATGAGAAAAGGTTAAGAGGGTGCGGTGTAAACTTAATTGTTTACATCACAACAATAAAGCAAAATGCACCACAAACTAGTTGGGTAAAAACCCACCAGGCCATTCAACAAAATTAGGCTTTGAAGAAAACCACAATTTTCTAAGATAATTACCTCAAACATTACAAGAGTGGGCTCTATCACACGCTCAGCAAATGAAGCATTAGCTGCAGTTGCTGTTGCACCTTGAAATTCTCTTAAGGTGGTATTGTGCAGTGTATTAGGATCCTCATTCTTCACTTCTCTGGTTTCAGGCAAGGAACCATCAGCAACAATGTTTATGTTAGCTGATGAATCCTCTTCCAGTCTCCGTTTCTTTGACCCAACAGAGTTGTCCTGAGGTCGTGTTTCTTCAGAAGTGTCTTCACAATTTGTTTCCATACTGGAAACACCATCAGTCAACTCATGGCAGTTATTCTGATGTGAAACTTCCATAGAATGAGCCTCACCACTGATTGAAAACTTCTGGACCGACAGAACTCCAGCATCATTAATACCAGAGGATCCTAGAAATGCATGAGACTGAAAAGCAGGCTTCGCAATCCAGAGACCAGTGCAATCATCACGAGTGTATATTTGTGGGGGCGCATACCATTCATGCCGATCAATGGTAACAAGTACAGACTACAGCCATCAAAAGTGTGGAATAGTCAGGAGAAACTACGCCCCAGGAAGGGGAAGATAGTTGAGAGAGAGATTTAACATCAGATGTCATCCCAACCATGAAGAAGTACATAGCATAAAGCTTACAGCAGAATACCATGGAAGGAAGAACAGTGACTCTCATGCTTACAAGTGCAATCATGTCAACCAGGACTTCTAATGAGTATAAGAGATGGTGCATCTACAAGCAAAACTTCAGTGGCAATGCATCTTTTATAACTATTCACTTTACTGATCAAAGGCTAATGAAGCCTAGAGGCCTCTAGAGGTCCATTCTCTTGGGGGTTCATTTCAGACAAGTAAGCCATCAAATCAAAAACCAGAGCCACCCTCTAGCTGGAAGGAGTGATTGGCCTTAATAGGACCACAAATATTTTCATCTAGTAATCAAACGGTGGTAGTCATAGGACAAAACCAAACAAGAAATAAATGTATATTAACTGACTTCACTCAAACATATGTAACAACTAACCATCACATACCTTCCTCCGGTGACGATCCATGTAGCTTATATACTCCAATGGCACTCGAGCACCCCTAGAAACCTTGACTAGAAGTCCAATTAGTTCATCAATACATGATATTTCTTCACCAGCAAATTTCTTAATGATTGCATGGCGAGGAACTCCTGCTCTAAAGAGCATATATCTGCGACAGGTAAAATAACAGATCATATTAAAAAGGCCTACAACATCAGAGTGCTAAAAGCAAATTCATTTTGGTCAAAGTTCTCAATATGACTGAATCATATGGCCATTTTGTCACAAAACTCAGGATACTTGGAATATATCATATTCTGAACTAATGGTGTTGGACAGAAGATTAGCTATAGAGGTCATAAAAAGCAGGGATAAATTAAGTTCAAGGGGAATCCAGACAACTCTTGAACCTTATGCTATCAAAACTTCTAAAGAAATGAATATAAAAACTTTAAGGGAGTTAAATGGTACAATACATAAATACCAAGATGCTGAAAAAGAAGCTTTTTCAATTAACACCAGTGCCTTGAAAGTAGGCAGAAAGCAGTCCCAAAATGTGCTGTCCCTATCACTCAGCAGTCCTTTTTGGCAGCTCGCTACAAGGTTGGGCTAGCTCATCAAACCATAATGTGCTGGCTTTTTACAGTGGCCCACTCAGTTAACTATTGAAAGGATATGCAATAACTCTCCTCCCACTATTTATTAGGGAGACAGTTGATATGGTCTGAGGTTATAAACTTGACAAAAATGGTAATACAAACTACCCCCACAAACACCCCCCCCCCCAAAAAAAAAAACATAAAATTTGCATATTGCACGGAAAAACAGATGAATAAGCCAAACCATTTAGTACATGAATCCTCAAAAAGCCCATTTGGAGCCACCAGCTGTACTGAGAGATGTGGCTTGATTTAGCTGGGTCCTTACTTCTAACTCATCTGGCTAAATGACCTTGCCATGTTCTATTTCCACCAATTTGACAGTCAGCAAAAACATGGCACTGTCTAGTGATAGTTATGCAAAAAGATAGGAAATCTTTGGAATCAATGGCCTGGTTTGTGGAATCTGTGAATCAACTAGTTGGAACCAGCATATGCGAATTTCTTGTATGCTTTGTGCAAGTTTTTTCAACTCATTTTGGCAATAAAAATTGATGTCCCTTATCACAGTAAGACGTAAACTTACCCTGGTTCTGTAACATAAACAAGGCCACAGTGGAAGCGGAAATTTCTGGCCTGCATCAAGTAGATGATATATTTGTTAAAATGTCTGATATAATAACAAGTTATACCAAATAAATAGTCAGCAGAAAGCAACATTGACCACACTACAGTTCAATGAAGCTTAGTTCAACAGGTTTGGCTTCCACATCATTTTGTCACATTCAAAGAACAAAAATAAAAAGAAGAAATTCATGTAACAGCTGAAGCCTCCACCAAAAATAATGCAGTACTCCGAACGATGCATGACAAGAATGTGCACAACCAATCACAGAAAGACTAAAGCAAACAAAAGGCTCATGACTGGCATGAATCTCATGTCAAAAGGACCAACAATGCAGTAGAGGAGAGAGCAACACTTACGCACATTAAGTAAATCAAATGCAAGAAGCAATTAGTAAATAGGTATCTCAGCCTACCTGCTGATAGGAAAGGGGGTGTATCACTGCGCCACTTACTTCTAAGAAGTAATTAGGAGTTATTGAATGTAAATCCTGCACCTGAAGGATATATTGAGTATTAAACTCTGCAACAATATTTAAATGGAAAACCAATAGAAAGCTCCATATGTAACCAAGTATCAACTATATATATAAAATGTTATCTGTAAATTTAACATGCCATTGGACGTGGATGCTAGCAACTAGAGAGGATTTAGGCGCATCCATAAAACTTGGTGATCCAAACCAAGCCAACCAAATTCCTGGGATTTGGGCGGGAGTTTTTTGCCTTTATACAAGATTGGGTGCTTTTCCCAACCCAAGCATGAGCATCAATGGCTGGTCAAGCCAAAAGTACTTTCATACCAGCACTGTTGAGATTTGAACCTAAGAACTGAGAAATCTTAAAAGGGATAAAATCAAAACCTTACCAATACCTTATTTGGTAAAATTTTGCACCAAAGTTTTTAGCTTTTCAAACATTGAAAACTCCTCATCAATGGTAATTATCCAATAGACAATCAAATATTACATACATCTCGAATATTTTTCAGAACAATTTTTTAAAAAAGATTTTTACAGAACACTTCTCAAAAGAGAAAGCGCAAAAGACTACACAAAAGGAAAAATAAATAAATAGATAAGCATGTACCCATTTTCATGGGAGAAAAATTATCTTATTTCAAATAAAAAGGAACAAAAAATGGAGGCTAGTGCAGCAGCCCATGGTGCTCCACTACAGCTTCATTTGTCAGTTGTACATGCCTCTGTGGCCCTTCCTACAGCTTCATTTGTCCCTTATACAGCTACTGCTAGGTGCTCATTCTAAGACCTATAACCCAAACATATGGGTCAAGAATTTCATAGCCCAACAGATAGAATACCTCCAACGAATATTTTAGAATCAATAATAGCATTCATATAATAGTTTCCAAGTGAGTCTCACCAGGATCAAGTTCATTCTTTTCTCAAGCAAAATGTGTACCAGAATAGCTTATTTAAACTTTCCCTAGAAAAGTAACAGGCAGCAACCAATGGTTACTTGACAATTAGCTAATCAGAACACCAAAAGAAATAACTCTTACCACCAAGTTGATGGTCAATGGTGTGCCACCCCTTTCAGTTTGTAACACAATATGCTGGTTGACACTGTCATCAAGCAAAATCTCCAACTTCAAGAATTGAGTAATTACCTGCATTCGAATTTGCATGCATTAAACCAACTCATGCAAGAAATAGCGCAACAGTACTAGAAAGCAAAAATTAGATTGCATTCTTCTACAAACTAAGCCATGATCATCCAAGGTTATTTTCACTACCTTACATGATTGCATAATGTCCGAATAATGTTGCAGAACTAGCCAAATGCATATGGTCAATCTCCACACGACAAAGAAGCAGTACACAAGTTCCATGAATGTACGGAGAAATACAGAAAAAATAGAACACTGGAGCTTTCTAGGATTAGCTCTCCTAAGTTATCTCCATCATTAAAAGAAGGAAAATGAAAACACATTTGCTGGTGATTTTCTGTAAATGAATCTTGTAAGTTAAAACCTCCCTCCCCCTCATTCACACACAAAGAGAAAAGCAAAATCAAGTGCCATTATCTAGTTCTGCTTGTATGTCTGTCTCAGGAAAAATGATATCAGTAGAAACATTATGTTTCTAGAATTTCATCTTCTTCCTTAAGAACTACTAGGAGTTTTTCTTTTTCCCTTCTTATGAAAACACAACTGCTGGTGATTTTCTGTAAATGAATTTGATTTAATGACATAGCCAACAAAATACTACAGCAGTTCCAAAGCACAATCATAATCATACAAAATATCTCATCATAATTGTCAACAAAGTCATGAACTCAAGGCATAACCTACTTCCCCATTAACTCGAACAAGCACATCTCCTGGCTCCAAATGCTTATGAGCTGGGCCACCAGGCACCTGAAACGAATTCAATGCCATATGAGTCAAAAATCCTGATAACTTTACACTTAAAACCCTAAGAAAACTACCAGAAAGATTGGCATTCACTTTCTTTTAGGGTAAAAGACCATACAAAGGTACTCACCACAGAGTCAACAACAAGCATTCCAGTTTCCCCAAGTGGAGATGCATGCCTTACCATCTAAAACAAGTCAAAAGCACAATAAGGCCTAGAGGAACCCCATTTTCTCAAAAATTAGTTGGAAACAACACATATGAAAGCAGAGACCTGTTCTGTTTCACTTTGCAAACCAAGCCGACGTGTCTCATCAAATCCTTTATGGAGAAATGTTACCTACACCATAGATTATGACAGCCAAATCAAACAACAATGAATCCATCAACATCTTCAAACCAGGAAAAGAAATCGCATATCTAATTCTGCTTATTTACATAAAATCTATATGACATCACAACAAGATCACTGGCACATCTTTTGAAGCAAAAACATCATTAATGAGAACTTTAAAGATCAGGAAAAAAATACGATTTCATAGTCTACAAAAAGGAAAAAAATTCCATTTGTCTATTTTATGTAAAGTTTTCGTCTCCTTGGTATAACTCAGTATTCACTGCAATGCATCAGTCTAGTGAGTAGAGTATCCAGGTCTCTGTTCATTTACTTATTCAGGAGTAAATTAAACAGATGATCAAACACAAGTGCACAGCAATCCATGTTTTCACCACCTCAAAAGAGTGAGAAAAAGGAAAACAGAAGTAAAACTAAGACGGGAAAAAGGACTTAAACAATAAGCACCAGACATAATGGCACAAATGGCAAATAGTGTATATCTGAAAATGTACCATAAATACCACTCAAGATTCTAGGATCTGGGTACTTCTCTATGTCCCAGACTCTCCAAAATAAATATCCTTAAAAGTTCAGCCAGCATGACAGTTCTGCCAATCTTAAGACCCTATCTCGGTATGTGCCTAGATAAAACGTATTAACACCCCATTCACAATAGAAGGATTCACGATAATAATCAGGTGAAAATAAATAAAAAATTAGACCAACTCCACAATACTATTCAATCTTTTGGCTGACACATTGCTAGAATAAGAGTAAAGAATTAAGAAAGTAGAATCATGTAGGGAAGTTCAGCTAGGATAACATTAACAACAAACCTGAAGCGTACCACGAGGAATGGCAATTGCCTCCCATTTATTTACATAAGAATCACTGCCCTTCTGAAGAAACGTCAATGCCCTCACAACCTGCCAATAGAGTCACTATATGTTTAGTGCATAAGTTTGAATTACACGCTCCCCAATCCCACCAGAAGGATTGCGTTCGATCTCAATGAGTACTAGCAGCATAGCACAAGGGTTTAGCAAAAATACTAGCAGAACTCACTCGCTCTAAAGGCAAAAAGAAAGCTGAAGCACTCGATGACTTGCTCCCAGCATTAAGAGCCACAGCCCTGCCTTGCCAATCAATAACTGGGGAACCACTAGAACCACCTTTAGTACCAGATGCAGCCTGTAAGCAAGCAAATCACTAACTAAGAAACAAAAAACATTTAGGCTCTAAGATTTAAGAAAGCAGACTTATAATTTCGCAATAGACAGCCAACAAGCAATATATAATCACTTCCAATAGAATCATTAACCATATCCTACAAATCAGCAGCAATTTTTGACACACATCTGAGCATCATAAGCATTATGACCTTCTGGACTAACAACAAAAGCATAAATCGTAATGAGAAAATTTGAAAGCTTCTCAGGTGCACACCACGCATAATTGAGTAGCTCATTAGCTTATGATATGGTAGAACACTAAACAAAACAAATTCATTCAGAATCTACAAGACGTTAATCTCAATACCAAGGGCCACCCTGATTATTCCTTTTCTCTTCCAAGGAAAGGCAAAGGCAAGAAAACTTCTTCAAACTGATACTGGCACTTAATTACTTGCTTAACTCTGGTATAAAAACCAAAACCCTTACCAATCTAACAAGACCGAAGGATTCAAATGTAAATTAATAATTAGGCCATAAGGAAAATGAATTCACTGCCAGTTCCATTCAGCAGAAACAAATCAAGATCCAAACTGTTGCCAACTCCCAAGGGCAAAAAGAATACAAAAAAATAAAAGAGAGAGAGAGAGAGAGAGAGAGAGAGATGAAGAAAAACTGAAAGAATAGAGGGAAGAAGAGACAATATTATTGACCATCAAATTTAATGTAATATGTGTGAAGTTTGAACGCATATGTGTGATAAATGGAATGCTGTGTCTGAACTTCCTGTTCAATTAGTTGCTCTGAAACACATTCAAACTGATTGAGAGCCTGGCCAAGCCTTTCATTCCAAGATGAAGTCTCAATTTCGAGGGCCAAATTGAGTGAGCTCAAGATGGATTTGCACTACAATTTCACTGAAAAACACTGGGAGAGATTGAGTGACATAGAGAAGTTCAAACTGATCGACAGCCTGGCCAAGCCCTTCGTTCCAAGATTAAGTCTCAATTTCAAGGCTCAAACTGAGTGAGTTCAAGATTGGTCTGCACTATCATTCGACGAGGACCTTATAACATAGGTAGTAAAGAAAATAGCTCTCCCAACGGAATGTTCAAGTTGAGACTTCTAAAGAGGAGAGAGAAGGAAGCAAAAATTTCAGCCCAAATCATCATATTTCACAAATCCATAAATTCACAGAAAGAAGAAAAAAGAAAATGCTAGGATATCACCACCAGACGGACGAGTGACTAAATATTTAACTTAGAAACAGGAAGCCCAACCCTCTCAAAGGGCCAGGTATTTCTTTCTAGCCAAATGTGGAAGTTGCATCAGAACAAATGCAAAACATCCAAAACATAGGAGTGTAGCAATACTCCCTTTCTAACATACTACCAACTAATGCAACCATCCAGGTAATATTGATTACCACTAAATTCCAAATAAGGAAATAAGTAACCAAGTTCCCATCAGATGAAAAACATGGTAGAAGAAGGTCCATAGTCTCACCACAAATTTTACTAAAGATCTCACCAGCATGTAAATATGTGCAACTGTCCTTATGTACACAACTGATACACGTAAACATCAACAATGAACCTTCTCTCAGGTAATTCACCAAAAACTAAAATACTTCCCAAAAGAAGCCCCATCAATCCTACAACTGTCACCATTGATTAGAGAGTATGTACATACTAGGACATCAACATCCCTATGCATTCAAAAGCTTGTTAAGGTTATTGCAAGTTAATTATAGGTACAGTAAATCCCCACCCACCAAAATGCACCTTTCAACTGTGGTTTTATAGACATTTGAACCTAAATTATAAATGATTTAAGAATTTCTGCCACCAAAAAAAATGGATGAGAACTGATATAGAAACAATACGATAGATATTAGCTATCTCAGATGGTCTATCACAGACACACAAGGGATCTAAGATTAAAACCCATCAACACCATGAAATCAAGAAATCATATTGGACTTTCCGTGGTGGACAAGTGTCTGGATTAGTTGGAAGCAGGTGCTGCCTAAAACCTTTTGATCCTAAGTTCGATACTAAGTGCGTGCATTGGTGTGTGTTTCTAGCTAAAAATTAAAAATAGGGGCTTTCTTCCTTTATGTAACCCATAAAGCTGATGACAATCGGTCATTGGCTAGGTGGCATGCATCATCACCTCTATGATGACTCCCATCGGAAGGGGCAGAAAGCAGAGAAAAAGTTTGAATTTCGAAATGCTCAGGTAACATTTGCACATGTTGTCCTTTGTCGGAACTTTCCAGATGAACTGTAGGTATTTCTTTCCAGGTTTAAATCAATTCAATGCAGACTTGCCCAATTTTCAAGCATTGCTGCTACATTACAGATAGCAAACCAGACTATTTTACCTAGGTTGGAATTCCTCTATTCACTTGAGAGGACTGGGGCTGCAAAATTGGTTAAAGCATAAGGACGCCTATCTAGAAACTATTTGAGATACTACAAGCAGCACGCATGTCATTGACTCTGTCTCTTTGTCTATCCACACAAACTAGAAGATCAATCATTTTGATGCAATAAATGCTCATAAACATTTGTAACAAATCCAAAAAGAGCTTCATACAGGTCCAACTTATGTCTCGATTTGGGTTTAACTATTGCCTACGCTAATAAAGCATTATCGTGCATCATGCAGAACTTTTGAGTCAATTCTTGCCCGGTGGAAGAATTGACATGTTCTATACCAGGCCTTTGAGACATTATTATAAGTTTTACTTTGAAACACGAAAATATTTAACAATGATATATGTCAAAAAATTCTAGTTGTAACATAAATGTTTGCACCGGGTTGTTTGAATGCATATCTATCAGCTCAAAGAAGGCCACATACAATGTTATGAAACTAGGTTTTTTTTCCTTTTTTTTTTTTTAAGTCTACATAAGCTTCCACAAATTTCCTTCACATGTTCAGTTGTAGTCACAAATAAAGATTTATATAGTAGAGCCATAATATATGAATGTATTTTAGTCTTAGCAAGAGGGTAAGGGGTTGATGATGCATCCAGTTTCAGACATCACATTGTGCAATAGGCATATACTTGTCTGTTTCACCCGCTAATTTATATCTTCTCCATTGCCAAGTGTTTTACAAAAGATAAATCATTTCTCTTATGCATCTTATTTCCTATTCCCTCCCAACATGATTTTCATTACAATCAAGAATGAAAATATCAAACATGGCCCTATTAGAAGTCACAAAGTAAAATATCAAACAATTCCATAACCAACCTACAAAGAAACTATGCAGAGCAAAATTGACTAATTCAAATGTTGCCTAGCAAGCATGATACTGGCCCATAGAAAAGGCACATCTTATCTCAGCCAATCAGACAGAAACAAGACCAACGGAACAATTGTTAGAAGATGCTAAGCCCCAAACCAAACAAAATCACAATTCACATAAAAGGTCAATTCCTCAACAGTTTAGTCTCTGTGTCCAACATAAAGAACCGAGAAACCATCTTACTGTAACTATAAATCATTTAGGTACTTACTTGCATGTAGAATGTATTGAAGTCATTGTAGCCATCCCTATAACAAAAGACAATCATTATTAGCCACTATCAGTAGTGAACAAGGCATTTTTCTTTTCTGATAAGTGGTGAGCAGAATCAATGACAAAAATGGAAAGTGTTCAGGATATAATAGGTACGCAAGCAAGAGAATCTCAGATTGATTTCAATAGTAGTTCCCATGTAACAAAAGGCTTGAGTATAAACCATGACCAGCAGCTAGCAAATTGCATCACATTCTTAAGAATTTATGACAGAAAGTGGAAGAATAATATAAAACCAAAGATTCCAAAGAGCCAGAATTTCTAATTTTCTCAACTGATGTAGATTTTGCATCTACACTGGATTCTAGAAGACAACCAAAACAACATCCCTTAGAAGACAACTCCCAATTAGCTCCAGTTGGGGTCAATTAAAGGTTATTGAACATGTTTTCCAATGTGCATTTCTTCAAAGAGTAAAGGAAACAAAGAATAAACTTAGAAGGCTCTACTTACTTTTTATAATGAGGAGCATCTCTATCTAATCGAGCAAGAGTACCAGCCAAAATGGAAACCTGTAAATTTAGCATCAAATCAATAGAGGAACATTGCTGTAATGAAAAACCATATTAGAAGAAACCAAAGTCCTATAACCTAAATATGTCTAGGAACAGAGTAAAAATATTTTGTAACATCTTGAAAGAACCTATGACAACACACCGTTCTTTTTTTCTTTCTTTCTTTCTTTTTTTCACTTTTTGTGGGTTCATTAGCAGGAAGCAGATAACACAAACACAGACTACATGTAGACCACCACAATTTAGTTCTCAATCAGCAGTTTTATCAAGAGATTGACAATGATAGATTGATATCAATTGCAATAACCAATACCATATTCACCACCAAACACAACCATAAATATATGCCATAGAGAAACATTTCTACACAAGATCATCCATAGATAGTTATCTTTGTACACACACATGGCCGCATGTATGTCTGCTGCTTGAAATCCTGAAGTTACTGCCACCACCAAAGTGGCCTTATCTCCACTAATTGGAGTCACTCTATTCCATAAATTATAAACATCACTTAACTCTATTTAAAATAAGGTAACTTGATAATAGCTTGCTGAAATATGCAAACCCAAGTAACCACATGCATTTACAAAATTAGAACAATACAACTGAATATTGTACTTTAATCCTGACAGTTGGATTTGTTATCATAGACTTACATAGCTTTTCTAATGGTATCAAACCTGGACTGATCCATTCTTTTACAAGTTTCAGCAACTCAACATATCAGACTTTGTTTATCATCGGTGAATGCTTGCATGCAACAACATGGTTTTCAAGGCTTCAAAAGCTGATCTGTGTAATCATAATCATGTCTCACCTAATTAATTTACAAGTTGAGCAGCTGAACTTGTCAGGCTTTGTTTACCAGTGAAACGCTTATGGCAAAAACATGGTCTTTCAGGCTTCAAATAAAGAACTGTGACATCATTGTTATGTCTAGAGACACAACACACACTTATGCAGGAGTTTTTTGGTAGAGATAGTATTTTGCTAACAGAGCCTCCTTGACAAGTCAAGGTAAGGTCCAACTGAAATAACAAGAACTTCAAAACTCAGAAGGTAATGCATCCTCAACTTTTCCAAAGCCTTGAGTTTCACTAAGGTGGCACGATCATCTTTCTCTCCTTCCAATGCACAAGTTTTTCTCTCTCCCATTTACCTTTCTTTTTCTTTTTCTTTTTTTCCTTTAAGAAGAAGTCAACATCAGGTCAATGCTTTAGGTAGTTCCTCACTTTCCTTTCTATAGGATATCAAGGACATTTATTCAGATAGCAGTATTTTCTCAAATGGTAATACCAATGTCTTCCTTGTAGAGAATCTTTCTTCATGCTACCTCTTTTATCTTCATCTTCCTAAGTTCTATTGGCACTTGATCATGCTAATAAAGCAAAGGTTGGTGTACCAGTCCCCAGCAAGTGAAAGCGAAGAAGATCTCCAAAATTCTTTACAGAATAAAAATAGTCAATTGGATCAGAAAGGGTTGTGAAGGTCTATCAAATTATGTAACCAGAGAATGTATTGACTGCTCCATTTTAGTTACCTTGAGTTACAAAATTCACTAATTAATGCTCAAAAGAGTACTTCAGCAACTGTAATCTACTCAGAGCCCTCTTATTTTCTCTGTCTTGCCGAATAAATGAGAAAGTTTTCATTTTTAGGTTTTTTCTGTTCATTAATTGTTTTCCTCTGCATGAAATCAAGAAAGCTTGTTTCTTGTTCAGTATTTTTGCTTGTTGCAATGTCAAAAGGTATTTATAAGCAAATATGGATCTAAAAGCTAACTAAAGCTCAACTATCATCAACAAATAACCTATTTTGCAGGAGTTCATGTGTTTTCTGAAATCCACGACCAAATGATGCACAAGCAAAACATCTACATGTTCATTGCAAAAGAGAGCTTTAACCTAAGTTTGCTTACAACTAGAATTGGGAGAACATTTAATCATCTGCAAATTTTCCTCAATTTCTTGCCGCTTATGGGTATCAAACCACCAAAAATGCATATTTCAAACAATATTTTCATAGCAATACTTCTGACAATCCTTTAGTACACACAGAAAACTTTTAAGTAAAGCCAATACAAATAATGTTATTGTTCAACATGGAATGATGTTATCCACCCATACAAGATAACGAAAATAAGAATGAAAAAGTTACTCTGTTGTTTTACCACATGAAGTTGACAGAATTGTAATTGTCAATATCTCAATTAAGCACTAAGAGTTGAGTATGAAATTAATGTGGATACCTTTTCCCCACTGTCATTACCAACAACCCTAATTTCCAGTCCAACACAAGCAGCCTCAGGAGCAAGAGGAATCTCCTCGTAATTAAGGAACTGGATTGCACTAGGATCATAGCGGAAGAAGCCAAAATCATGCACCTAAAAGAATGCTCACATAAAGTTAGCACCACTTAAGTATATACAGGACAAAAGAACAAAAGTCAAAAGAAGAACATAAATCTATTACTCATGTCAACATGAGGAAGATAAGACATACAAATTAACACAAGCACAGTGCTGGAAAATGCAGCATCTAGAAACCATGATTTCTAACGTTCCAATAGATCATATTGAAAGCACGCTAACTTAATTCTTGAAGTGTAACAACTCTGAAACTCTAGTGGCACAAAAATCATAATGTGAAAACTAAATGAATACGTAGAGAATCACAAAAGTACATAGACCAACAATATTGACCTATTCTTCTTTGTGGCACCACTTCTAATGAACACAGATGGAAATAAAAAATACATACCAAATTAAAAGAGCAATAAAACAGGAAACCAGAAAGCTAGCTACACCAGAGATCATAGCAAAGAAGGAAGCAACACAAATTTATACAGAAAACTACAAAACAAAAAGCATTGAGATGTAAGATATTATCTGGGCCTCAAAAGTACAAATGAGGGTCCACTGCATTATAAATAGTGATCCTGAACTAGTACATATGAGACATTTTCTCCCCTGTACACAGGTGATTAAAGAAGACTCCTTAAATAAAGGTTCTTCCACATTAAAAAGCTACACTGGAGGCTAAAGTGGTCCTAGCTAAACCCTATGTGATCTTAGATTGTCAAGTTCCTATTATGTGAGTTCTACTTAGCAAAGCTATTACGCCTAAGAGATCAATAAAATAAGCAAAAGACCAAAAAGAAGACTAAATGACATTGGAGGGGGCAGGGGCTTAAAGATTCTAAAGCTTCTTTAGCACAAACTCTATGCATACCAACCTAGAGATTCGTTACCTCATTAGAATATCAAACACCATTTCACACCCAAAGATAAACAATATTTTCCTTCAAAACTGCTATGTCACTTCACACGAGTTTTCATTCATTCAAACAATTTAGGATGGTGCCACCAGCCTTCTTTTGGGAAGCATGGGAGATATATTCCATACCCTCGTGATTTGAGCCATTTGCATTTTAGGATTCCGACTTTTAATTTTTCAACATTGAAATCATTTTATGGCCCATTCTCAATCCAAGACCATTAGAATTTCCACTAAGGATATTTTCGCCTCCCCACTTGACCACTTCAATTTCTTGCGTATCACTTATGGCCCCTATGCCTAATGGCGGTTGAGTCAACCAGGGAGGTCCAACCTCCAAACCTATGGTGGCTAGTTGAGAGAGATAGAGGAGAAGAGAATGGAAACAAGAGAAAAGACAGAAAAATAGATGTGAAGATAGGAGAGAAATTAGATGTATAAATAGGAAAAAAGAAATGTTTTGAAAACTGATGTTAATGCTGACAAAGGTTTTGCATTAGAAATGAACGACAACTCAGAGCTTAAATGTCAAAAAATTGAGAATTGGGATCCTAAAATCATTATGGCTACAAGTGCAAGAGACATCAGATACAAAACCATTTTTCTTCTATAACCGGACCGTTAACACTTCTTCCTTGCCAATGTCCACTAACATCCAACCAAAAGAATATCGCTATGAATGGGGGGTACAACAGGGCAGCAGAATACCTCATAGTTCCTATTTGACTCACCATAACTACTGAAAGCACAAAGCAACATGTATTTTACAAAATTTATCAAAATTTCGGTGAGGATCACAAACAGATTCAAAATACAGATATCAAGGACAAGGATATCAGGATGCTTTTGGGTACATGTCTCATCCAGAGGAATACCTTCCGTCCATGCACTGGTTCCATATTTTTCTTTTCCACCTTCATATCGTCAATTCTATGAGAGAACAATACCCATTTACCAAGATGGTCTTTTACTAATATTCTACTTATTTCCTTCCATTAAACAATTAAATTTATTTCTTTATGAATAGCTACGGATATAAGAACACATTAGTAGTGACGAAATGATGCATGTCTATGCAATTGTATATGGACTTATTACTTCCTTATCAGAAAGTAGGTATCGCCCCACTTATTCCTAGAAAAACTGACATCAAATGATCATAAGCGAAATTCAATTATGAACTCAAAAATGTAACCAGCCTTCGATAAGCTGCTATAGATCATCGAAAAAAAATCACTAATCAAACAAGATATCGTAAGCGCACAGCGCTAAACAGCATATCCAATTAAGTATCGAAGCCCAAATTTTGAGATGATAAAATATAACAAACGCTAGGAGTCCACTCACCGGATCTCTGTATATAGGATGCACTGGAATTTCTTCACGGTTGACAAACATGGCCTCAGCAACTACAGGTCCTATAAAACCAGCACATATATTAGTAAATGAAAGTATAGGTAACAAAAAATAATAATAAGCCACTGGAACAGTCCACAGTAAAAGAAAACCCTCGTCTTTCTCCTTGCAACCAAATTCCGAAGGCCTTATCCACATCTTCTCAGCAACCAAACAGAGAGACATCGCAATTCAACTCTATATTATTTCTCTCTTACACTGACAAGAAGAAATGGAGTGCATATAACTACCGGGCTTGACGACATGCCGGTTGGTAAGGATAATCCCGCGGCGTTTGTCCACGACAAATCCGGTAGCGTAGCTGGCGCCAGCGGACTCAGTGTCAAAGGCGCGGCAGGCGTTGGTACGGAGCACGACCACAGCAGGAACGACCTTGTTCAGCGCCCGCCTCCAGTCCTCGGCCGTGGCCGCGTTCTCACGAAACGGCGGCTCGATCTCCATGCACAGCTCGTCCTTCGTGCTGTTGGCCCCTTCCCCCCGTCCCATCGCTTCCGCCTCCGCCTCCGCCTCCGATCCTATCCTCTCCATCGGATCCTCCATTAACACAGTCCCGCAAGGTCTCTTGCAGAACTCCCCTCGCAGAAGTGGAGGAATATGAGAGAAAATTAGGGTTTGAAGGAGACCGAAAATGTGGAGCGTACGGAAGTTGAGAGTGTGGTTTGTGAAAGTCCAGTTCCGTTGCGCTGGGAAGTAGAAGTAGAGTTCTGACGTTGGGTCCCCGGGTGTTCTCGTCTTACTGTTTTCTGACTCCGAGGCTGGCGTTACGCGTTGGCACCGGAGTGGACTACATTTAGTCGCAGACGCCCATGTGCTAACTCATATTAACTTTTTTAAATTTTGCCATGGTTGGATTTCATTATTTGTTCAAACTTTAGTTAAATATAGCTGTTTTTGTCCGGAATCAATTAGGATTAGATGGTATATAGACTATTATAGGATTAAATATATATCTTATGTTTTATCTAGTAACTTAATATGTAGGCTTTTTATTTTTAAGGATTAAGCTTATATCTTGTCATTTATCAAAATATCTTCTTTATTTCTTAAAAAAAATTTCAATTAAATATCTTGTGTCGATTAAATTGGTTAGAGAGCAAGAATTTTACATGGTTACCTCGTGTGAAAAAATGATGGAGCAACACAAATGATGTTTTTGTTGATAAATGGAGATGATGACTAATAAGGAAACTACTAATTCCTTCCTTCTCCTGTAATTGCTTAGTGACCAGGAGGGTAGGGCCACATCATTGAAATTCTCAGAGTTCTCAATACTCTATTGAAATTTTTTATATAATTTTCTTGTATCAAATAATAAACACGCTTAATCTATCTTATTGTTTTCTAACCAAGCTGTGCACATATAAAGCCCCAGCTTTTATCATACGTTCTTTTGTTAAAAATGAATATTGTCCATATTAAAAGTATAAAGATGAGTCCTTAGTTTATAAGTAATGAAATTTTTTCACCTAATGTCTTTAAGATTTTGAAATGGATCTTCACATTTTAATATGATATCAAAGTCAAACTTCATAATCCTTTATGTCATAAAGTTGAATTTCAATCTACTTATAATACTTATGTTAGCATTTGAGTGAAATAAATGTTAAAAATAAGTGTTGTCCCACGTTGAAAATGTAGTGATAAATCATTGAATTTATTAATGATGTGATTTTTTCACTTAATACCTTAAAATTTTAAAATGAGACATCATACTTTAATATTTTTTATCTTAATCTTTTAAGCCCTGACTTATTGGTGCACGTATCTTTTATCTTAATCTTTTAAGCCTCAACTTATTGATGCACGTACTTAATTTTTAACTCCCTCTGCTTTTCTATCTATTAATTCAAAAAGCTAGACCTTCAGGTCTGTCAGGAAGTGGGTGCACGTGGAAACCCTCCTTTATTACTTTAGATATAAGTTTCCTGGCCCATAAGCAATAAAGTAACTTTCTTAGGTATTGCATTTTACGAGATTCGATGTCCAATCGGGACTCTGATGTTTGCATTTTGCCTCAAATCCAAAGGGGATCTGAGATAAATATCCCGTCGTCCGTCTAATATTCGTTTGCTGTCTCAATTCCCTAGTATAAGTTCCTTTTCGTTTTGTCTTCCGGATTCTCTCCCTTTTCTTCTTTTTGTGAGATTTGGAGGCTAATTGCATGTCTTTGAACAAGCAAGACGTTTCTGTATTACTCCTCACAGGAGTTCAAGGAAGAATGGCTAAAAAAGATGGTTCCGCATAAGCCTTCCATTAGAGGCTCCCAGACTTAAAAAAAAATGCTCTAAATGAATAAGGCTTAAGGCTTAATTTAGGAGTACAACAATTATTGAATGTTTAAGGCTTTAATTTAACTCAAGAGTTCAACAATTATTAAATACATTGAATGAAAAGTTGAAATAATTACATTTTTTAATATTATAATACATGTACTTAATTCACGCATATAAGATATTAAACCTTAAACCCCATGGTTTGAATCCCTACTAGCTTAAACTCCTGGAACAACTAGCTTGCAATTATTTATGCACCTACAAGGAATGATCCATCCTGGGCCAAGTCTCTCATTGGCTTGTCTGTGAATCTCATCAGATTATAGACAAATGCTCCTGCAATTGCTCCAATAATTGGCCCTGCTATGTACACCCACAATCCTTTGTAGACGTGCATTATAACTGCAGGCCCTATGCTCCTTGCGGGATTCATTGAAGCTCCTGAAACACGCCTGCAATGATTTTGTTATAAACCAGGTTACCATCATACACAAAAAAAGAGGTTTCAGAAGTGTAATCCAAATGGCAGTTGTCTTTTTTATTTCTTTTTTGTGCTTTTAGAAGCCGCAGATGCGGTGTCTCTGTCTTAGCACCATTGGCCCGAGCAAAAGCATGAAAAAGCACTAAGCTTTTCATTTCGCCTTCGGGTGGGTCATATTATGCCTAGACAATAATGCAACATCTTTTTCTTCGGATCCACCACTTTTTTTTTATTTTATTTCATTAGTTGGTGGATGGCATAGTTTACAAACCAGACAAAAGAAAAGAGATCTAAGTAAATATTTTATGCAGATGAAAATCTTTATCATCTAAAAGGTTTTGCAACCCATTCAGATATGGACCCATCCAAGTAAAGATGGCACACCAGTCTTGCAGGCTTTCTGAAAAATTGGTAGGCCAACATTATCAGAAAGGAGAGAGTTACCCAGTAACGAAGACGTTTAATAATATAGTCAGACCAATAACAATCCCTGCTTGCTCACTTATCTGTCGAAAGAGAGAAAATGGAATGGAATTATTCATATTCACTTCAACGAGAGAAAGTGCCATAAAAGCAAAGATGATCCATCAAAAGCCAGTTTGAACTACATGTGCTAACAGGTTTTGGCTCAATTTTTCATGTGAAACTGTGGCCTAAAAGTTTAACATGCTCTTTTCTGGGAGATAATTGAAAAATGTACTCAAGTTCAACAAAAACATGTGATGCAGATAGAGAGATTTCTGTAAAACATGCAATCCGGCAGGTTTTTTCTCTTTATGTTCTAAGCCAGCCTGAACTTGAAGGCAGAAAAGGTTTTTAATATATGAAAACAGATAATGTAAGATTGCAAATTCGGAGGTGTATTCGGTTTACGTACTGCTCTACTATCAGTTGTAACGGCGGAGATGACAAACATTAAAAGGAAGGTGGCGATGAACTCCAAAGCCAAGGCTTGGTTGTTGGATCCAACAGGTACAGTTCCAAAGTAAGCTTCAGGTGTTAATTCAAACACTAGAGATAATGTGCCACTAGCAAGAGTTGCTCCCATCAACTGAGCCGTTATGTATAGAGGAACCTGCAGCTCGTTGGAACAATAGGAAGAATAACACAATTATGGGTATTGATCAGCAAATCATTGAGAGATTAACTTAGTGCAAGTGCCTGCTGAACCATAACAATCAGGTTATGCTTTGATTCCTCTTAAAGAGTTGGAGATAAGCTGTTGTCATCATGGTTATTTACAGACAGACCAATGTTGGGTTAATATTGGCAAAAAGAAAAAGATACTAATCAGCAAAGGATTGATTTGATGTATACAGAGCCAGCTTTTACTTGTACTAAGAATGGCTAAAGTTAGGATCTGTGGAAATGATTTTCTGCAACGAATGAAAGCATTTCTTAAAAGCGAAGAATTTGCAATAGAGCACTTAGAAAGCTGACCTCCTTGAAAGGGAATCGGCGAAAGATGGCGAGGGTAATGGTCACCGCCGGGTTGAAGTGGGCTCCAGATATATGACCGACGGAATAAATCATGACGGTGACTATCATGCCCCACGTTACACAGACGCCTGGAAAGGTTATTGCTCCATAAATCTTGTTGACAACGACAGAGCCACAGCCAACATACATCAGAAAGTACGTACCAACAGCCTCTGCGATCAACTGCAGCAAATGAACCAGCAAAATGGAGACACGTATTTTTTGAGAAAATATTTGGGTGGATACGCAGAGCTTTCGTTCAGCGATGTGACAGTTGGGGTTGCTACCTTCTGTAAGAGGGTTACCACCGCTGAAGATGGGGAACATTGGGCAGCATCATCAATGGCTCTGGCTGGGGTGGATGTGCCAGCATCTTCTCCGGCATACGGGACTCCTTTTTCTCTTCCGCCACCGGGACTCCTCGCCATTGTTAGGAACACAGCAACCTACGACCCGAGAACGAAAACTTGGAAGGGTTTTAGACTGAGATTTTTTTCTATATCTCGAAGTGGTTTACCGGGCTTTGGAGATAAGATCAGGTGTTATCGTAGATCAGGTCAGATTCCAACTTTGGCGCAAAGTGCTAAGTTAGCAAAAGCCTCCATCTCTTTCTCACCCAAAGCAACGGCAGGACAAGACTCGGCCAGTCCCTCCTACAGAGTTGCCCCGAAACACAAGACTCGATGATAACAGAAACAGCCGAGTCCTGTGCAGCTACTTCAACAAATTTGTTTCTAGATCATTCTTTTTATTTCAAGTATATATTTACAAAGCAAAGATCTATTCTTGACTTTGATACCATATTAAAATATGAGATTGTAATTCAAGATTATAAGACATTAAACAAAAAGTTTTAACACTTATGAAGGTACTTCCGATACTAGACAATACTCATCTTTTAACATACTTGTGGAATGCTCTTCTTAATGACTTGACCATGAAAGAAATTTGATTGCCATAACAAGATTACAATCCCTGGAACCCTTCTGCAGAGATCAACTACCCTGCTTTCACGTTGCAGTACTAAAGAAGTTCAGACAGACCAAAAGCTTGGAATTCACTTAAAAATCCAGCGCCATTGCGCTTAATAATTGGAGAAACTAATTGGTAATGAGGGACATAAATTGGTCCCATTCCTTCCCCACTACATCATAAAGGAATTCTGCCATGGACGGTATTATTTTGACAAAGACACGTTTTTCTTCCTCACAGCCACCTTTATGACTTATTCTTTACGGACAGTCCCTTCCCCTGTTCTGCCGATCCCAAGGCCGTAGCATCCCTTCCTCTCTTCTTTCTGCATTACAGCGTCACGTAAATGCACTTGAAGACGCAAGACCACGATTTAGACAGCCACATTTTTTCTACGTTTAGGTCCCATTCAATCTACTTTCATGGCTAGATTGTCCTAATCATCTTTGGATTGGTGGTCTATCAAAATCCTTCTGGTATCTTCTCTCATTTTTTTAATGTTATTATATTAGATTTTTCTGATATTAGACAATCATGTCATCATCATCTTTCAATATAAATAGGCATGCTCTCCTGTTTTCTCTGTATTTTAATGCAATACCATGACAAAGAAACAAACTTGAATCTTGATTTCATAGTTTTCCTCTAGTTTATTGACATTAGCATCATTGGAGCACCGACTTGCTCATTTACTACGTCAATTGGAGTACCATTCGAATTGTTGAGCACATTAAACACGTTGAGAGGTTGTCGTTTTGCCTGACACCATTTTTGGCAAAGAAAATGTTTGGATGATTTTGTATAGGCCCCAGATATTCTCCACATCTTTTGCATTGAGTTTACAAAAAAGAAAAATCTTTTAGGATTCTTGTTTTATTTGTTTATCAGCAGACATCAAAATCTTCGAATATCTTGTTTTGTTTGTTCATGATGTGACACCAAACCTTCTTGATATTTTGGCATAAAACAACGTATTTATGTATCGGACATTCTCTTCCTTGTAGGTACTACACAATGCAATTAAAAGGAAACATTATTGTGTCAAGTGAAAACAGGGTAGTCTCAGAAATTCTGGATGAATGATTATCAATTTGTATAAAGCTACAAAGTGGGACGTCACGAGTCTAATTCTAGACTAGGACTTGAAAACAGAGCACTAGAAGACACCAACAAAGAAAGTGAAAAGAGAGAAAGAAACCGTTGCACTTGATTGACAATGAATGCAAGCTTTCAGAATTTCTCACCTCCTAACAGTCTAGTTTGGTCATCCACCTAACTGCTTGTTTTTTTTTTTTTTTTTTGACAATTCAGGAATCAACCCATAAAGACCCCGGAAGTTTCTGAAACGGAGGAAGTAGGCAGAGGATCATGAAGAAAGCAAAGGTCCATTCAACAAACAACAGACAGATGGAGACTCAACGCCCATCAGTCTTGAACCAGAAGCTACCCAGAAGTACAGAATCGGTTGTCACAGAAGAGAACTGACAATAGAGTCAACAAAATTCAGTGGCCGCAGAAACTAAACATGAAACTTCCGAGGAGTTGGCTGATGATTATATTTTCAAAGGGAAGTAAGTTAATCCAATGAAAAGCCAGAGAAAGAAAAGCTTCACTTGACGTATAACATTCATTGCAACAGTTTCTTTACAAATGGAACCACAAAAACTATGCTTTCCACCATACAACTCTAATTTTATTGACAGTTACCAGTCACCCCGTACCATCATAATGGCCTGGACTGGCATCACTATCCTTATTTTCTTTCTTCGCACTATGGAAAATTACATCTTACAGACACCACAAGAAAAAGGAGCGGCCGAAAGAAAGAAAGGAAAGGGGGCCGTTACTAAAAGTCACTTTGAAGAGACTTCGGAAGTACAGGTAGCAATAGGCAGATCAGTGGCGGGGCGGACAAGGGCCCTTTGCTGCAAATGTCTCAAGCTCTGCTCCATGCTAACTTGCACCATCTCAGCTAGCATCTTCTTTGCCTTACCTGGTTGATCATCTCCATCAATCTGGGAGATTATGTTGCAGACTATATTCTCCAGTGTATCAGCTTCGATATCAGATCTTGGATATGGAGAGTCTCTCAGTAACTGTAAAAGCTTTTGAGCTTTTGACTGAGACTTTGGTGTTCCTTGGACAGTGAGCTCAAGAAGTCCAGGAATTACGCCTTCTCCAAGAATTGGTTCCCTGTATTTACACCGGTCACTCTGACACATTGTCAGTAATGCTCCAACTGCATGCTCCCGACTTTGGAGACCGCCATTTTCGAGCACCTCCACAACTGCAAGCACTCCCCCTTCTTCAGATGTCAAGGCTGTTCTGCCTTCATCAAAACCCACTAAAGATTCTATGAGAGCAATGCATTTCTCAGCGGTTTTTGTAGATTTTTTGCAGGTTTTGAGCAAACGAACTATGGAAGGGATTGGATCTGTTACAAGAATGAGTCGAAGATTATCAGGGTGTGTGGAGAGATTGGAAAGGGCCATTACGGCATCAGCCTTGGCTTGTGGGCTTCCATTTCTAAGAATTTCCACAAGGAGGGGGATGGCCCCAGAAGCACTTATAATCGGCTTGTTGATGATTGAAGCAGACAGAGTAAGCATAGATGCAGCTGCATACTCCTGGAGGTTAAAATCCTCTGACTTGAGAAAACTAATTATGGGTTCCAACGCACCAGCTTCCACGATTTCGATCTTGTTCCTGTCACATAAAACGAGGTAAAGTTTTAAACCTCCATTACACACTAAATTAAGTCTTGTCTGCAAAGTCCACTTGCAAAGATATCTATACTATCAAGGCTTATTAATTAAGCCAAACCCTCCAGGAAAGCAGTGGCTATTGTTCATCACCCAACTCTAGGTCAAAATAAAAAGCTAAAACAATCAATAAAGAAACTGGAGTTCAACGGAATCTTCCCTAAGGGACATATAAAATTAGGGATTAGCGAACCACAAAGCATGATTCCAAGTACATGGGTCTAGTGGCATACAAACAGTTGAATACAGCTTCCCTCGGCCAGGTAAGAAACTAGAAAGTGTTAAATTATCCCCCAAAAGTTCAACTAGTTACGAAGAAACTGTTGATACCATATACACGTCAACTATACGATCTTATCCAAATGACTAAGTTTTCGTACTTTCCCCTGAATTGCCAACCAGTTATTTACCCTTTTGGTTTCCAGGAATCATAAGTAAAGGTAAGACAATAAAAAAAGAAAGATAAAGAGGAACGCTACTTCTTTGATGGATTAAAGTAACACGCACACGTATAAAAGGCTGAAAAAAAAACAATAATGGGATACTTCAATCTCACACAAGGTATAATTTTCAACTACACTAAACAGGAAGCCAGATCACAATAAAATATCTTCAGGGAGAAGTAAAAGGAAAAGGCAAAAGTAAAGAACTGAAGAAAAGAACGAGTAACATGTGAACCAACGAACCACCTTCAACCACTCACCCACCACCAATAGAATCCCATGTGGCTTTCAACCACAAAAGCATCCAATTACTTTTAAAGGGTACAGTTTTGAGGCTTTTAGAACCATCGAAAAGCAGGTAAATTATATGACAATCACAATGTCAAAGCAACGCTAACTCATTAACACCACTAATTAACCCGTTTCTTCATTTTCTTTATTCGCTTCCCGAGAACAATTGTATTATCACGAGTCAAACTACTTTTCCATTTTTAGAAAAACAAAACCTACCTAAAAGTAAGATTATAGGGTCATCTTATTACACTCCAAAATAATTTTAAATAACGAAAATAAGTTGATTATTGTTTTTCCTTTTGGGGTTTTCTTGAGCATAGTCCATCTTATATTCGACGCCTAAAACTCTGACCGATCAATTGCTTTGCAAATCTCATTCATGACCACGACCAGATAATTAACTGCTACACCCACGCCTGTCTGTTCCGCTCGCGTGTTTGGCCTCTAGGAAAATTAATGGAAAGAAAAGCACATCTCGGATGTCAAGGCAACAAAATCCTCTCTCTCTCCCCAACCAGTGAGAAAGAAAAAATAAAAAGAAAGAAAGATTAAGAATAAAAAATTGAACAGAGCAAACAAAAAAAAAATATCAAGTGCAGAATCTTAAGAGTCCCAGGATATTTATTTACTCCGCAACTTAAAAAAAAAAAATCATATAATATTGAAACCCCAATTCCCAGACCAACTTGAAAATTATCCCCGAATTCCGAGGAGAACCCCGGGAAGGGTGAAAAGCAAAACTTACAGTTCGTCCTTGACGGCGAGGTTGAGGAGCGCGAGGAGTGCGGCCTCGTGGGACTCGGGGGAACCGCATCTGAGCATCGCGACCAGCGGCTTCACAGCTTGGGCGAGCTGGCGCCGGCACCGCTGCGAGTTCTTCGTCAGCCTTCGGATCTCACGCGCCGCCTCCAACCTGCGATCGGAGTCGTCCGATTGGATGAGCTGGAGCGCGCGCTTGACAGCAGAGGACGAGGAGTGCGCTCTCTGCGGCGCCGTGTCGGCGTCGGGGCTGTGGCTCTCTGCGGCGCACTCCATGGACGAAGATACCAGAGCGGTGTTGAAAGAGGAACGAAAGGAAGGGAAGGCGTCAAGCACCAGTTATATAAGGGAAAGGGTGTACGGGGTTTGGGGGGGGTGGGGGGAGGGGGTTGGGGACGGTGTTGGCTTCTTTTCTTTCCAACGGCTTTTCCTTTTATTCAACTTGTTTGGCAGTTGTTGGTCTCGCTCGTTCGGTAAAAAGCAGAGACGAAATAAGATAATGCTGAATAAAAAGAAACCAAAAATGTATTTAGGATCGATGGGATAAATCTTATACATGCTTTTGCTTTGGATAAGGTGCGATGCGTGTCGGTTTTACTTGATAAGAGCGAATTATTCCTTCTTTACTGACCATAACTTTTAATCACTCAATTCAAACAATACTAACTTTCATAGTTTGTAATGGAGAATGTCAAACTTGATATTTCTTTCTTTTATTTTCACCCTTTTGAGATTATCAAGTAAAAACAACAATAACTAAATAGATATTTAAAAATTCTATAATATGAAATACTAGGATTGTTTGTCTATGTTGAAAATTTTTCCTAGTCGGTGGTAATTAGGTCAGAACCTTGACTATGAATCTAAATACATCTTAATATCTTTTTGCACATTGATACATATCATTTTTACTTTTGTTTATAAAAGATACTTAGCTTACGTGCATATCATATAGGCACTAGATATTCACAAATGAGGATTTTATAATAAAAAAGGGCGACTCCCAATCACAGGGAAATCTTGAGTTAAAGTATTCAAAATACAACTTAAAGTATTAACTACTTGTTGTTATTAAAATGACTAATTCCTAAATTTAGAAATAAAACTAAACACTCCATTAACGGCAAAGTAAAAGTCATAAAGACTGAAAATAAACAATGAAATAAGAAAGTTAATGTTGATGGTGGAGATCATCTTTATTGACCAGTGCACAAAAGCCGTCAAAAGAAATTTCGTTGGTGTCTGAGAAAGAATGATGAGTGCGCTGACGAGAGTTGTTTGGCTCAATTTGAATGGCTACAAAGTCTCGTAAAAAGACTTCAAACACTGTCTGTTACAAAAATTAAAGACAAAAAAGAAAGATCCAAATAGAAGAATCAGACCCACAAGTTTTTTTTTTTTAAAAAAAAGTTGTGACTGTTAGATTTTATAGAGAAAAGTTCATCTGTTTATAAATTTTTATTTTTACCACGCAAAAGTTAAAATTAACTCAAGTAATCTATTCTTCTCTCTTTTTTTCTTTTGTGGGTACCAAAATGGACGATTTGGAGGGAATTGCCATATCAACTTGTACAAATTGTGTATACAAAGCAAATAGATAAATAAGTATAAGTAAATATTAAATAACTTACTTTTTTTCACCAGTTGTATTTGGTTATTTTTTCTTTGAAATAGTTTTATGGGTTGTTACAATGTTAATTAACATCTTAAATCATATCTGACCCTACTGATATTAATTTGATTGAACACCCAACCAAACCCAAATAAAGGTGTTATTATAATTAACGAAACTCTAGTAGTACTAATATCTTTGGGTTGTAACATTTTGGGCATTAATGTACTCTAAAGGTATCATTATTATTTTATGCAAACATTTATGGGTCTGACTTTTTCCTTCCTTCAGATAAATTGATTTTGCACGGTTCATAGCCATTAAGCTAAGCTACTGTCTTGTGCGCCATCCCTTCTGAGGACGACGTTTTGTCCAATGTGATGAAAGGGTCCCCATCTTTTAAATATCAGTAATGACCAGTGCAGGCTGCGCCCGCGATAATCGGCAATGGTCTTATAATACGGAAGCCCACCTGACCGCCTGGGAGTCCGGGGAACCTTGAAAAGGAAAGGCACCTAATCGGAGGTGGGGGAGTTGCAGTTGGTGGGTCCTTCTCGCTGCTGCTCCAAAGACTTTGCGACAGAAAAAAAAAAAAAAAAATGTTTATGTTCTTTTCTTGGGCTTCAAGCGAGACGTCGGTCGCGGCCGGAGGACTCTGTTCTGGCCCAACACGCAAAAGATTTTCAAAGGGAGCGGCTTCCTCTCCGATTGCAGGATTCAAAAGCTAATTTTGATGCCACCCACTTTCCACTGATCAAAGCAACCGCTAACGTTTATGACAACTTTTTCATTAGCCCAATCTCCGACGAGCAACTAGTAGAGCGGTTTGCTCGTCACTTCCGTCTCATCTTGTCCCCATCTCCGGAGAACACTATATCTATAGAGGTGGGGGAACGCTGTCATTCTCAGTCCCGAGGCATGCACACTCACCAAGGTTACATCAGCAATTGATGAACGTAGCTTATGGATAAACATTCAGACTTTATCGAATGTGGGGCTCGAGAGTCAAGTGGCCTGGAGTGAAAACGACGGGGTTGTACGGCACATCAATTGGGTGGCTGAGGTTGTGAGAGTTAGGGAGGCGTTTCCAATGGCAAAGTGAAAAAGTTTGTGTTCCTTAATTAAGTTGTTGTATACAGTGCGACCGAATGACGAAAGAATACGTAATAAGTTGAAATAGGTGTGAAAAATGCTGTGTATTATTTAATATCTTTAATTAGGTAAACAAATTTAATGCTGTGTTTTACTGAATATCCTTAATTAGGTAAATAAATTTAACATTAGAATTAATCTTTTTTATAATAAAATAATTACTAAGCAAGATTTAAGTTATAAAAGACCTATGCCACAATTTTAGTTGGAGGCGTCAACATCACTAAAGCTAGGTTTTCTTTTTTCATAGAAATTGAGCATTGCAAGCTCAATGCTAACAGGGCTTACATGGTGTAATCATTTGATATGGGCATCACTCAACAACTAATGCAACTAGGACACATGTGGCGAGTGCATGAGGAAGTGCATGAGACATGTGCATTAACACCCTTACAAGCTAATGAGGCAGCATAAATCATGAGCATGAAAAATAGGAGCTAGAATTAAGTAGAGGAGAGACTTTTGGTAAAGAATTTATGAAACACTAAGGTTGCTCCATGTAGACTTCTTACGATAAATACTTGTGAAAGAAAGCACTGGACACATCTAGTCATTGGATTGACCAATCGCTAAAGGATATTGGGCAAGAATGATAAGGATAACGATAGTGACTGACTTGACAAAAAAATTAAATGTCTTAGTATAGTCAATCTCTTCTTATTGATGAAAACCTTTGGCCACAAGTGAGTCTTATATCTCTCTCAAAATTATCTAAGCTTGTAAACTTACTTACAATGATATGACAATTACTAAAGGGAGAAAGAATCAACAGCCATGTTCTACTCTTGATGAAAGCAACATATTCAATGACCATAGCACAATGGCAATAAGGATATTGAATAACTTGAATGAAACAGATGGGCTCAATGTAAGGGTAAATGGGTATAGTAAAGGCATAAGTATGTAGGTGAGAGTGTGATGGGTAAGGATTCCATCTTAAAGACTGAGTTATCATGCATGTAAGGTTAGCTAAGGTAGTATCTAATGTAAAGGGTGGACATAATTGAGGGAGAAGGTTCCAAATAGGGGGAGGTAGAGTCGGGGACATGTTCAATGGAGGTGGTGAGGGAATTAAAGGAGTAGGAATAAGGATGGGTAGGGTTAATGGAGGTTTCGAAGCTAGGGATGGTGTGTGCTGGTTACCATGATAGAAAAGGATTTCTTTATGAAAAATGGAATTAGTTGCAACATAAAATTATCAATTAACTAGACTATAACAAAAATAGCCTTGGGAGCCTGGAAGTTAGCCCATGGAGGCACATGCTTAGGAGGACAAGACTAGCTTTTAGAAAGCATATGACTAAAGATAAGGAAATACTACACAAAAAAAACACTTGAAAGTAAAAAACATTTAGAAAGTGGTATAACATAATCTACCATGGAGAAATGTTGCCAATGATTAGGGTTGGAAGGTAATTGATTAAGGAGACTGCTATCTTAAAAGTGAATTCCCCAAAATGCAAAGAAATAACGGCATGTATGAGAATGGTCAAGCTTGTCTTGACTATATGGCAATGCTTGCGCTTGGTAGTGTCATTTTGGAATGGCAAGTAAGAGCAAGAGATTCATTGATTAATGCTATGCTACATCAAATAAGTTTGGAAGACTAAAGAGAGAAATTTAAGGGTGTCATGACACAAAATAGATAAAATCCTGCACTATGATTAGTTATTTACAAACTTACAAAGTGCAATAAAAATTTCAAGGAACCGGGGTGGGGTGGAAAAAAGTGTATAGTCAGGTGAATTGGAAAAAATTGCCAATAAAAAATACATAATATTTTATGCCATTGAACAAAGTAATAAGGAGAAGAGTTTATATATCAAAGTGAATGAGATGGAGTGGAGCAGAAACTATAAAGTGGATAAAGGGTAGGGATGACAATAACTTTTATTAAAAGCATATGTAGTACAAAGGGGGAGAAAACTATAAATGTTTTTGTGTTAACTTGATAAGTTAAACTAGAGCATCCGACAAGAGATAACCTAGTTGATGATGCTAAAGGAGAAGCAAAGTAGTATGGGAGGCAATAAATGTGGTATGAGTTAGGGCAACAACAAATGTTGAAATATGTTAAATGCCCTGATCAAATTTGTTATGGAGCAAAATCATACCTATGTGTAAGGAAATGGCCTAAAAGTGAATGGTAGAAAAAAAAAAAAAAAAGAAACCAATTGTCATTAGTAGGAAATTTAGAAATAAACATTAGACTCTTAGTTATGAAAAGAATGACTAAAAAAAATTGATAAATGAAAAGAAGAAGCCCCAATGGTATTGGTATGGGTGATGGAAAGGTAAATACCATCACTAACTACAAATTGCTAAAGGCCCATGTACGACATAAAACTAGACAGAGCTACTAAGAAGGTGGTGACATGGTGAGAAGCTTCTAAATTTGGATACTTAGATAATGTATCCAAGGTGAATAGAAGGGGTAGAGGTGGGCCATAGTGGGCTAAAGGGGGAAAAAACATAGTGTGGTAGGCCTAAGATAAGTATGGGTTTGGGTTTGGATATGTGGGTTGGGGGCATATTAGGCTTAAGGAAATTGGGTCATAGTATTGTAGTAGGCTATGGAGACAAAATGGTAATTCACACTTAGTTGCTTGGTGGGTTGATTCTAATTAATGATGGGTTGAATCGCTATCAGCATGCAGTGACAACGTGGCTAGGATAGTGACATAATTGTCAAAATGGCCTACAATGTCATCCATGGCCATTAGAGTGGTTATTATTCTTGTGTTGGATAAGTAGAGTTAGTAAGAGATCAATAAAGGAAAGAGCCAATTACTAAAGGTTTGTGTTGAATAGTTGGGGCGAGGCATTGAGTAGCAAAGAAGGTGTGGAGGCATTAATATTCAATGCCAAAATAGGTATTAGGGAAAGCTACTAAAGTGTGGAGTGTTGGTACTCCTCGTGGGCAAGCAAAAAGGAGTGGAAGGCTTCTTTGGTTAGGGATGCCAATTGGCTTTGCACTAAAATTGAGGTTGCCAAATTGTTGAAGCCATCACTAGCTTGAAAGTGAGATATAAAAGGTTTGACTCCTCTACGTTGTCTTGTAAGCAACATTTTCTTGTAAGAAAAAGGTTTAACATTTCTTTAAAAAAATATGCAATGTAAAGTTCCTTGACATAGATAAAAGATTTTATCACTAAAGGAAAAAAGGATATGACTCCCTTGCATTTTGTAGTTCAAGAGGAAGATCTTTAACTCTTAGATGATTTTTTAGATGTTAATCGAAGGTCTATTTTAGATATAGCAAATCTTAATGAGAATGTTTTCCATATTGACTTAAAACACAAGAAGCTTTTACAATTTAGTAAAATAAATTGCTAAATCTTTGGAATCTTTGGAACCTAAGTCCTTTTTATCAAAAATAAAAAGTCTAAAGTGCAAGAATACAAAGGGCAACTCTCTCTTAAAGGTTGCACAAGAGTACTAACAATACTAGGAGAGCATCCACAAGTTCCAATGTCCTTTAAGTCATATAAATATTCAATGAGGGCTTCTTTTTAAAGCCATTCAATGAGCAAAATTGAAATGATTTATTAGTGGTTGCTTTGCTTCTTTTCACATTCAACTTCCAAATGATACTCACTCCTCCAAGATGAACTTTGCTAGATAGCTCTCCAATACACCATGCATGGATGACAATCATGAGTTATGGCCATTTCATTATACTTGTGTCTTAAATCTTATATCCGTATTTTTCTTAGTTTCGCCTATTTCTCTCCCTTATCCCTAAAGGAAACTTTTCTCATTATTATAGTTAGCTAATTTGCTCAATAGCAATTAAAATATTTTTCACAACCATTAACAACAAGCACCAACCATCTCTCTTTCTTGGCCAAACAATTTTCTCCCTTTTATTGCCTTGGTCATTCACCTCTTGCCGTCCTTTGTTGTCCCACAACTTGTCTTGTCTTTTCAAAATTCATCCACCCATTCCTCCTCCCTTCATCTCACTTTCTCTCCGTCCTTCCTTGCATCTCACTTCTTTTCTCCACATTCTCACCACCCTTCCTGCCTAATTCATCATTGTGAATTCATTACTTTTTAACCCTTTCATGGAACTTACTAGTTCTAGCTTGTAGAGTAAAACTAAAATAGAAGGAAATCCTAACTTCAACTCTAGCATGCAAAGGGAAACGCTCTCCTCGAAAGAAAAGAAAGGAAGCCACTATTCTTTTCAAGCCTTTAGTCTAGCAAATAAAACTATATTGTGCTCCAATAATTCAATTGATCACTACAACTTGGCTATTAATCATGAGAATGTACAATCAATTCAAAAAACTTTCATTTATTGGTACTTAATTACTGACAGCAAGTCAAACTTAATACAGTGGTGGTAAAGATTTTGATCACTAAGCCAATTCTTTGTCTTTCTTTATGGAAAGCCCCACCCAATCAGGCCTAAATGGTGAATAGGATTGCATGCAAGACACGTAAGGAAATCTCAACTCCAAATTGCGTGGAATATCCAACTAGACTCTTAAATTGTTATCAAGTTAGGATATCTTGGCTATTGTTGGATGCTGGTAAAAGCAAAAATGTCAGTATATTGTATAAGTTGATAGAGGAGCATCTCATATTTTGAATGTAAAGTCAAATCTCTAAATTAGCTTTTAAGTTGGGCATTCTAATATGGTATTAAAACCTAAGTTAAATATATTTCACTCTATGTAATCTTGAGCCTAATATTACTCAGAATGTAGGGACATGTTTGTAGGACGAAGTTCTCACATTAAGTATGTAATTCCCTCTAATGAAGTTTAAATAAGAAAAATACTCTTTCAACTCTTAAATTAGCTTTTAGGTTGAATCTTTGGGCATTTTAATAATATGAAAATGTTTCTTATAAAAAATATTTGCTTGAATGAAAGAATATCTCACTTGTACTTAAATCTAATAATATGTTAAAAAGTTTGATTTTATTCAAAAGTTAATTTGAGAACATATAATTTGTTTTATAAAAATAATTTTCGAGCAGTAATTTAACAATTTGAGACTTATATTATACTATTTTCAACATTTCATGCACTCATTACAAGGGTAACCAAATATGTATACAAAGGGACAAATAATATGTGAAACATATGTAATCTGCAAATCTTTTTGCATGCTTCCTGTTTTGACGAGAGCTTGATAGACAGGATGATGTGGCATTTATGGGTGGCGTTAAGTTGACTTAAGGACAATTGACATCTCAACTAAGTTGGAGTTTTGTATTTCCTTTTCACACAGGTCTGTATCTGATTAGAAATGAGAGGAAATTATAACCTATTGAATTGGAGAATTCCAGCTACCATTTTGACAATTTCCTGGTTGATAGTTCATGATGATTTTACGTTTAATTTCCCGTCACATCATTTAATCACATGAAATTTATTACAATAACAGATTCTTCTGTTATGTTTTCACAGACAAAACCAGTGAAACACAAAGTAGATAACTTTGGGATACCATATTATCCTAATTAGACCGACATTTGCAGTCAAACTCGTTTTACTTTCATAACGAAAAGTTTACCACCAGCTCATACTATTTACCTACTCTTTAACCTAACCATTTGACTTCACTACCTTAAAAAGCAAGAGTGAAGAGCCCTTCTTGTCTTTTATTTTTTTCTTGCTGTATTGGTTGGTTTTGTTAAGGACAACCTAATCTTCATTTAGGGAGAAGATGAAGGCCCAATAACAAAGTGTACCGTGAAGCTAAAAGTCAACAAACCAATGAATACAACTCCATCAAAAGCGAGGGAGCGAGAGACAGGGAAAGGAAGAGAGAGAGAGAGAGAGAGATAAAACGAAGCGTACACGCATTCTTTTCTACTTTGTTTGGATGACTCACCAGACAAGAATAGTTACCCACCAATCTTTTCACGATCAACAAATCATTCTTGGACACGTAAATAAAAAATCTTCACCCACAGTGTCGACTTTTCGTTAGTTTCAGCTGCAACATCATAGGAGCTCCATTCCTGTGTGAGTTGTTGAGCATAAGAACGAGCAAACACGAAACACTGTCCACATCTTCTTTATTGGATCAGGGCTCCAATTTTCAAACTCCTAGGCCACCCCTACCACCGTTTTCAAATCTCTTCAGATACCACTTCCCCATGCCCCTTGGTTTCAGAACGTCGGCAGAGTATATGCCTGGAAGTCATAGGCCAGCCGTCTCCATCGTTACATTGTGACGCCATGTCGCACTCGTGCATGTTCTAACTCCGCGTGCAGAACCCAAGTTGCAGGCCGATATTTAATTTGTGGCCTCCCATTCCCGACCCCCCACATGACAGCCGAATATCAAATACACAGTGTATATCCTCTTTGTCTTGCTCATGTGCAAGGGTGAGATTTGCTGCTAACTTTATCATATTCTCCTCTAATAACGGGCTATGGACTCCCCCTTCTTTTCTTGGACAGCAAATGGTTACGGATTAGGCTTCTGTCAATTCATAAACAGCATCGATACAAGGTTTCGCCACGTTTGTTGGACTCCACCCCTCTACTTCTGACACAAAGTTATGCGGGAGATGAGTACAGCTAAGTACACCGAGACTTTTCCAGGATAGGCCCATCTCAGAATGCATTCTCTAATCTGTGTGTGTACAAATGATAATTTAATGCATGGAATCCGCCTTTTAACATGACAAACAATAACCTAAACATACGTTTAGATCAAGCCTATCTTGTTTCATTTCGGAGCTGGACACTGGACCACCACAGGTTTGATACCTTTCTGTACTTCTGCTTCTCATTGACAAAACATTTTTCTGCAAATCAGAATTCAAGGAAATCGCTTAAACTTCAGATCATCAAACCCCATGAGTCCAAACTAGAGAGTTGGAGACCACGTAGTTAATTTTTTATGAACACAAAGAAAAGCAGATGGCATGTAGTTATATACTCATTTTCGCGTGTGAAAATTTTAATTGCAAGAATGGTTCCCTATCTTATCCCGATGTAGTACGGCCAGAAAGACAGACTTCAATCATTTGGCAATAAACTAGAAGAGATTACCCAAATGGGGGAAACAAGAGAATTTCAAGTTGAGGCTGTTTGGGAGACACATCACTGTTCAATAGTAAATGCCTGCATGGAATTCCAGACAGCTACATGCAGAAGTGGATGATGACCAAATGAAGGTTTAAATTTAAACAATGCAAGTCAACGCAGAGCAACTGTATTTTCACAGAAAGAGAACTCAGCAAGCATTGAATAATCTCAATCATGGCTGAGCCTGACTGGTGTGTATGCTAAGACGACCATCCATTCACTAGCCAGTACCATAATTTTTAAAAAAAAATTATGATCTGTTTTTTTTTATTTGATAAAAAAATTATGAATTAATAGGAAGTGAGAGTAAACTTGAATAAAGTCCAATTTTTCTTGTTTTCTGGAAATTAGAGAATAATCCCTCCATATTTCCATGGACTGGATCATTAAAAACTGAAGAGATTCGCCCAAGTAACGATCGAATCATGAGCATACATGAATCCAATACACATATTATTACATGAATTCTATAAGAATATTGTATAGAATGATGTCGTTCCCAACAAGAAAAAGAAAAAGCGCATTTTGTGGGACTTGGCATGTGATTGGCCATGTGACCCTATTAAAAGTAACACGTGCCAAATGGGCCCCATTTTCCTAGAAAAAGATTGAGGGCTCAGGATTTTTGGATCTCAAAGTTCTTCTCCCCAAACACTTTTTACACCATCCGCATGCAGCAAAATATCTGTACGGACAATTCATTTTCACAAGCACAAGATGTGCAGTACGGTACATGCATCTTGCAAAAAGTAGATGGGGATAACATCAACTATGAATCATGCGCGAAATGATCGGGCAGGGCTGAGGCCAAGTGGCACTACATCCTTAACAAGGCATGCATAAACAGCACATGCAAAAGAATTATTGCTGGTTTACGCATGGACGAAGGGAGACTTAAGTGCAGTTAGCACAAGTCCTAATCCTTGCAGGCATTTACTTCACCAGTCGTTGGTATTTTACCAGAAAATTGAAAAAAAAAATTTGAATTTTGTTCTAACATGGAAATTGTATAGGACTCCCTTGGCCTAGTGGTAATGCTGGAGGATGTGTTCCAAGAAAATCTTTTCTGATAGGTGAAAAGATGAAATGATGGTGTTTTCTTAGTTTTTTAATCTGCCTTACTAAGGGTACACAGTGCATATACTGCATTGGTTTGAACTGTTCTATCTGTTAGAAAAAAAGTGAAGATAGAATGATCCTCAAACATGATTCTTCTTAACCACTTTAGGAGGACATGGGACTTCCTTTGGAATGGTTTAATGCAACTAGTAAAACAGTTACTTGACACAAATGATCTAGTAGCCATAGAGACCGTGCTATGCAGTAGTTCTAAACTTTCTCTGCAGCTGGTAACCTTCTTTTTTTTTTTTTTTTTTTTTTTTAACGTGTTGATCAGATAAACGCTATTGTAAACTTGTTTCTTAGCAAGCAAGCCAAGAGCTCACTAACTCCAGTGGTGAAATAACTGATATGAAAATCTTCTGAAAGAAAAGCGCATGCTATTTTTGCTACTTTGGATTAAGGGAACTTCACAGGGACCATACCAAAAGAGAGGGTTTTTGGGACAGTTCTGGCTGCATGATGCTACTTCTTAGGGATTCTTATGTTTTAATCATTGCGAAAAACAAAGAAAATCTTTTTTCAAAACTTTCAGTCAGACTGAATCCCTATAATGCTGCAGGCTTTTCTGGCAAGGACGATTTTGATGCGAACTAATCACCTGGCTTTGCATTATCTTATAGTTAAGATTTGGTGAGCAGGTTTCCTGCTTTTGGAATTTTCCCTGCATATCTGAACTTCTGATTTATGCTCACCCTCCATGGAACGTCTGTTGTTATGTACATATTTGAACTTAAAGATGCTCGGTCGCCATAAACCTTAGGATTTGTCATCAGTAGTCATGAACTGGGTAAACCGGAAAAAGCTAAGAGGAGGTGAAACTCAAAATTTTAGATGATGTGCATATAAAAAGAGGACACCGTCATGCATTTTCTAAATATAAACTGGGACCAGTTTGCAGTCTCAGTTCTCATTACAGATGGAATTGCAGAATCGGATTACAAGAGCTTTAGATATAACTGAGAAAGAAATGCTATATGTTAAGAAAATATCTGAAGTTTCGCTAGGGTGTTCTAGTTTCCAAGACAGATATCTTCCATTCCTTCTGATGTTATCCTTTGATTTTATTACTGTGTTCTGTCTCTGCTTCTTTGACATCTTTGATCGCAACGTTCATGAGCTCGAGTTCCTGTCTTTCTGAGAAGAGAGAATGGCATCAATTGCTTCCTTCACTTGAGAAATATCAGGAGCTTTCCCACCTTGAGCAGGCCAAAATTCATCTGTTGCCAACACCTAAAACCCAGAAAAACAGACCATAGGCTTTTTACAATTAGAAGTCCGTAGATTTGGAGGAACAAAAAAGCAAAGAAGAACGTTAAAAAGATGCCTAAACTCAAACCTTTACTTGCAGTTGAAGAAACTTTACGTAACTAATGGCTTTCTCTAACATGGTAACCAGATCAACCTGCGCGATGCGATATAAAAAATTAGAGGGAAAACAATGGGATAGACTTACAATATTTCAAGAATCATTTAGGTTGCGGCTTAGGGAAGCAAGAACGCAGAAAACGGTAGTAGTTGTAAGAAGCTCACCTTGGAACCATTAGGTACAAGTTCTTGCAGTATCTTAAGCCGCTCGCTTATCCGCTCTCTCCGATTCTGAAAGACAAACATTCTTTCTCGACTTAGATTTGTCGATCATTGCCTTTGCTTAATTTGTACTCAGACTTTAAAATATCAAGTTAACTTAGGATCAAGGCAAACCTTGGCGGCAATACTTTGAGGGTCCTTTGGTGAGCTTGAATTTGGCTTGGCCTTCTTATTAGCATTGGTGGAATTCTTCTTTATTGCGGGACTGGTTTCTTCCTATAAAATGGTTTTACCAGAGTTAGACCATATACCATGTGGTTACTAATGCTTCGAGAAACAGAACATGTAGAGTTGCCACCAACATCAATACAGGCCTAAGAGTATGCGAAATACACCAGAGATTGCAGTTTGTATTGCGACAAAAAATTGAAGAAAGATTACCTCATGGGCACGCTTATGGAAGAGACTTTGATGGGTTCCAGACCCCTGGTTGCTATCGGCGACCAAAGCAGCATCTGTGTATAACCATCCATATGTGCCATCCCCTTGCCGTGGGCCTTCCTTTGTTGTGGCATTGGTGATGGAGCTGAAATTGCTGGCTGTCTGAAAGCAATTGAACTCCTCCAGGAGGCGTGGGTCGGTGCCGCATTTTTGAGCAACCTGATTTCGCTGGTAATTCTGACTGAAATTACCCCCCACCATTGAGTACTCATCTTTGTGACTATTAGTTTTAGAGAAACTGTTCTGAGAAGCCTGTTCATTTTGCTCGAAGCTAAGTAAAGATTCACAAGAATGCATGACAGCACCATACCCGCTTTTGAAGTCTATGAAGGAGTGGGCTTCTTCAGGCTGATAACCTGGGGTCTTAAGCAAAAATGCATTAGAGTTCATGCTGCTTGGCCCGAAAAGTGGAGATGAATGGCTCATGGGAATATTCTTCACAAGCCCACCTTCTAAACAGGTTTCTTCTCCAAGGATTGCCTTGTTAAATTCATCAACTGCATAAGGTCTTGGTGAGGAAAGATCTGGAACTTGAACCGAGCCAATGCACGAAGCTGGTGGCATTTGGTCGTTGGCAAGTGCCATTTGGGGAGTATGAACTACCTAGAATTGAAGCTTCGCTAGCTCAAGCAGAAGAGCAAATGCAGAATGACCACGACTTGAGGAAAGCCTATTTGTAGAGACTTAAACTACGAGGTATTATAGTAAGGGCGAAAGAATTTATTGGTATTTCGAATTCACAAACAGCAATTAAAAAGCGTGATCAAAGTAGTCAGAAAGTCTTAATGGTCATCGGAACAAGAAAAGCTTATAAAATTCACAGATATCATGAGCTTGCTACTGTTTATATGATTAGTTTTTTGCATTGGGATTGTTAGCTGGCAGAAGTGACTACTTATAAAGAAGAGAGAAGAGAAAAACGAGAGCAAGAGAGCAAAAAGCTCGCCGGATCTTTCTCCATCCCACGTCGTGTCCCAGATTCCTATCTTGCCAATCTCAGTTTCAAGAACCTGGACCAGTTTTTAAGGACCTTCCTACGTTGTTTCCTCCTCGCCACGGCACGTGGACGCGTACTCCATTTACTACCATATCTTACATTCTGTGTCCGCCTCCTGTGTGCCGGTGATGGACATCTTGTTTCACACAGACATCTCATCAGAAGGATGGATTCTCACAAGTTTACTTGGTCATAAGCTTTATTTTCTTTTGGGTTTAATCAAAATCAAGTCTTTTCCTTCAGGCGCACGGTATTCAATCTTAGAGAAGAGAATTGGAACAAGAACCCTCCAACTCAAGGATAAACATTCATAAGAGGAACTTGGTCAATCTAGACCAGTCAGAAACTCGCTACATACGATGTGCCATGATGTTCCGGATTTGTATGACTTGGATGACTGAGCTGGTCGTTTTAATACGTTGTTTTCTGGTACAAACCGACTAGACTCATTCATATTTATGATCTGCAGTGCGAGTCATTGGGTACTTTATTATAAGATTACTAACTTCACTGAGTCCTGCTAACCAGGGTTTACTTGGGATGCACTCAACTTTACCAAACCAGTGTCATCATAGAAGCAAGCTTTTAAAATACTTTGAGGATCAAGACTTGCATCGGCCTACCTGACGACAAACTGCATCTATATTAAACATTGGTTTAACCCAAAAAAATTGCAAAGAAAAAGAAGGGAAGTAAACCATTTACGGCCCTCAAGAAGGTCATCACCCACATGTTTTGTTCCCCAACAAAGGAAATAGAATAGGCTGGCATCGAAGGAAGAGCCGTCCCTAATCTCGCGGAGTTTGTGTTATTCCTAATGATGAACTCGGCAACCGTTGTTAAAACACGGTTTCCAACAGATCTGCTGGATAACCTGAAATGTTGTTTACTAACGCGCTGCCTAGACTGTCTGATGAATCCAACTGGCTTGTTTAAGGCCTAATTATTTTTCATTATAATACAACATTGTCATTAGTTGTGCCAATTCTTAATTAAAGTTGAAAACTAGTTCTGGGTTGTCCCAAAAATTCTCTACTCTCACCCCACACACACAAACGTATGCATGCGTCGGACATACATGTTCTCTTTGTGTGAGCGTAGGAATACTGATATTCCTTGTATGTTTCAGCTGGGATTTGAGATATTCGCTTTTGTTCGTATATTGAAGTTGAATTCCTTTGAGATGATCATAAAGAAGTAATTATGGACATCTTGCTTTGAAAGATAAAAGCAACTTGTAGTGTCATTTAAATGAGAAGAAGGTCAGCCTGACATTGTCATTTTTTATGTACAGAACAATGTTTCCGTTTTCTTTTCCTTCCTTTGGAAGATCAATAAAGATTTTTCCACCTACCAAACGCCAGTCCAGCTTTCTTTCGTCTGGGCAGTTTAAGCTGCTTCAAAAGGTCCTGTGATTTCTGCGCTAGTATTGTTAGAAAGTCTATTTCATTTCTTAAAACAGGTTTTCTAAATTGGGAAACACCTTTACATAAAAAGAATACAACATGTTAGTATATTAACAATATAAAATACTTATAAGATTTCAACATGTCCTTTTAAATTGAAAGTGGCAAAACTCTTCTGATAAGAACTTAGTTAATAAGTGAAGTAGTATTTTACCTGAAACTTCTATTTTAAAATCATATTACAGATCTACTTCCTCCCTTAAAATTGACTTGTAAGATAAAATAATACTTTTATATATATTAGTAATATGAGATTTATACGATTTCAAGTACATTCTATGGTACGTATTTCATATAAGACCTAAATGTTTGGGATTAGTACTTAAACAGTATACATTAGCTAAATTTATGTGGTGCAAGCACAAAATAGACAGGGAGTCCAGAAAAACAACAAATCAACGAGGTGCCTCTCTAGGCATCCCCCCCCACCTCTCCCAAGCCAATTGCAAATTTTCTCTGCGTTCAGCAGGTTAATTGTTTTAAACTTCAAGTGAAATATGTGAAATTATTGCTTCTTTTTTTTTTTTTCCAAGAAGATGTTCCTTTTCTATTATTGGTTTAAAATCGGCTTCCGAGGACACTGCATTATGGAAAATACTGGGCCCTAAAATTTAAACAACTGGGATGGGATTATTGAATCTTGATGACCTTTCATCCGATTACTCAACTAATCTAAGGTTTAGTGCGTCATAGAAAATCTAAAAGCAAATAAATAAGTATTTAATTACAACTAGCATCAATTATTCGCACGCCCCACTTCAACATTTAGAGTCTCGACCGCAACTGTAATCATCATCATCTGGGTCCTCAACTTTTCTTTTGAGAAATGAAAACTAACTAATCCTCGAATAGATCTTGATTAACACACTCTTCTGTTGCAATTAGGACAGATAGGGCTATCTTGTGGGAAGGTAATTCCTCTAGGTTTAGTGTCACATACTTGGACTGGACTGAGTTTCACAAACCTTTGTGAACGGCATGCATAGTTTTGGGCCCAAAGATCTTAGCTCCAGCTCGAACCAAGTGGATGCAGAAGTAATCGAAACTTTGTCTTGATACCCATAGCTGGACCTTGAACCCAATTATAGTTTTTTTAAACTTTTTTTTCTTAGGCATTTATTTAAACTTACAAACCTGAGAAGGTCCCAAACTTTCTCAACTTACCACTGAGCTAATAGCTAGTCGACCAAATTATAGTTATATTAACTCTATTTTACCATCTTTGCACTTCTTAAACCTATGTAAATGGCAGGGGATGGAAGTTCTGATCTATAAACCCTACTGAAATTGCAGTAGTTATAAGCCAGAAATGACAAGAGGCAATTAAGATTTGGGAAAAAAGGACAGGAAATATTGTTCATAAACAAACGTGATGTTTTTATGAGGTATTTAAAGCAAATGTGAGGACAACTATCGTAGAATTCAAAAAAAGGATAGAGGAGGGTGAGGGAAAGTTAAGATTGGACAGAAATGGCTAAAATAGTTACAACAACCTGAAAATGGAGCCAAACGAAGCATCGTCATTCTGTTTTCCACCGTCGCCAACTGATCAAAATGAGATCACCAGCCGTAAGGGCTGCTAACTGTTGAAGATGAATCTGGCGAAGCAAACTAACCCAAAATGGCTTTACATTTGTGTATGTCAAAAATGGCTTTATATAAGGAGTAGAGAGCCAGCTTCTTCGAGGCACACCACACAGAAACCAGGATAATAAGATCTTCTCAAAATGACACCGCTACTCGACTTCTCAGTGCACTTCAGTGAGCCTGAGCTAGTCCGGCCGGAGAAACCAACCCCACAAGAATTCAAGTACTTATCCAACATTGATGATCAGAGTGGCCTGAGAAATCATATACCATTTGTGCACTTCTATCCTCCAAGCGTAGCAGTGGGTGCGCGGGTCCAGGACCCAGTCGTGATTATAAAACAGTCCTTGGCTAAGGTGCTGGAATTCTATTACCCTGTGGCTGGCCGGCTAAGAAATGCTGACAAAGGTAAGCTTGTTGTGGACTGCTGTGGCCAGGGAGTGATATTTCGTGAAGCCAGTGCTGATACTACTCTAGCACAATTGCGCAAGGTTGATGGAGGGTTGAAGCCACCGTTTCCTCGCTGGGACAAGCTACTTGTCGATGACATCTGGGGCAGCCACTTGATAACCGATTCACCATTGCTCCGTGTGCAGGTTTGTTGATGATTTAAGCACTAGTACTTGTTCAGTGAAGCGTTCCCCATTGTGCTAATGGGATGCATAAATAACACTGCTTAAAAGAACTTCGAAACACCTTAAAAATGAAAATGAAAATGAAAATGACTAGCAGCGGTAGTTTTAACTTCCTGTTCTTTGACTGTCCTCTTTTTATGCAGGTGACAAGACTTGCTTGTGGAGGATTCATCTTAGCTTACATATTCAACCATTGTATATGTGATGCCTACGGTGCTTACCAGTTCATGACCGCCGTATCAGAATTCTGCAAACTTCCAAACAGAAGCGGCCCTTCCACCTTACCCACTTGGGCAAGAGAGATGCTAAAACCCCGTTCCCCTCCCATTATCTCCTACCCCCATCATGAGTACAACGAATCAGAAATTCCTGCTTTCTCTTACAGTGCACCAGACTTCAAAAGTCTGTCTCAGACCTCTATTTTCCTCTCTCATGCCGACATACTTGCCCTTAAAACCCAGATTGGCGGCAACAAATGCCCCACTTTTGATGCAGTGGCTTCTTGTCTATGGAGAGCAAGAACTCGAACACTCATCAACCCTGAATCCAGCACGAGATTAATCTTTCCTGTTGACACCCGTTTCCGACACAAACCTCCATTACCTAATGGTTACTATGGAGGGGCTATTGTATTTCCTTGCGTCATTACAAAGGCGGCCAAGCTTGTCGACAACCCGTTACACTACGCCGCAAAGCTGATTCGAGAAGTGAAAAGGGGTGTCACTAGGGATGACTATCGGGCGTCAGTGTTGGACGTCATTGAGGTGAATGGACGGAGGGGGTTCCATAGCGGAGGAGCGTTTGTGGTATCTGACATGAGTCGTTTGAGGTTTGTTGATATAGATTTTGGATGGGGACCCGGAGTATACGGTGGTCCGGCAAGAGCTGGGACTGGAATGGCTCCTGGGATGGTGACTTCAGTCATCGGACACAAGAATGAAGACGGAGTTGAAGGGGTGTTAGCCTTGGTTTCTCTGCCACCAGAGTCGCTGGAGAGGTTCCACAGAGAGGTGAGAAAAGAGATTGATTCTGGTTCTCCTTGCAAACACATTTCTGCACTCTAGTTGAAGCAAGAAGCATCACACCATGAAGTTTTAGAACATAGAGTGCAACGTTCTATCAGCATTATGATTACTTTATAACATAATGATTCCATGTGCTTCCGCCAATCCTTACTAGAATCTGTAACTGATTTCAGGGTTCTAAGACTCGCATCAGAGAAATTGCAACAGTGATTGCATTTTTCTTCTGAATCGGGTGTTAACATGAATGAAACATGAAAACAATGTAAGATCCAAATTAGCATGATCATCACACTGGGACATGACGCAAGAATCATACAGAAATATCAGCTCGATGACTAATACAATAACCTGATGGTACAAGGGCTTTCACCACAATAACGGGCAGAAAACAGGCGGCCCCAAATAAAGTCATTTACCTACAAGGTGTGGAGGAAGGACTTAGTATCTAACAAAGTCCAAAATGAAGAGTAAAGCAAATGAATTTATATACACTAAACGGAGTTGCTTTTTTCATTGGGACACAGAACAGGATGGAGCTCGAGTCATAGGCAAGGCAGCAGCCGGCAACCTGCAAAATGAAAGCTAAGTAATTGAATCATCACGAAAAATAACCAACAATGCAATAATCACAATTTAACGAGAGAACTCATTTGCTAACAAAGAAATGGTATCCTGGCAAACAGAGAAAAGAAAAAAGTATAATGACAACAAACACAGCATGACACAGTTTTCTACATCATTAGCCTGAGCCAAATTTAGAAATGTTTCTCCACACTATTTATAAATTTGTTTCAATGGTCTTAAATTAAAGGTAATCTCACTGACATGTAAGGAAGTGGGTGAAGGCTCATCAATGGATGGAGCAACACATTCTTCAAAGAAACGAAAAATTCATAGCTTGTGGAGCAACAAAGTGGGCATGCTTGACACAAATTTTTTCAGTACAGAAAAGGGTAATATAATGTAAAATTATCGAGCAATATAAGTACATTGAGAAGGCCTTTCTGAAAATACAGAGTATGCTTGACACTAATGATAAGGGCAAATTATCCAGATCTTATTTACGTTCTCAGGGTTATCATATCATACGTAGTCAAGCTGTAAGGATGGGCAACCTCTATAAACATGAAAGAGGGCAAAATTTCACCAACCAGACTTGGCATGTTGAAACCCTGCTATCAGATTTGATGATAATAAGATGATTGTAACTGCGTCCAATCATCCATCAACAGAGATTGCAGAATTAATGGTAGGTCTTCAGAAATCAGTAAATCCAACTATACCACCAACAAAATTATTTTCAAGCATGGGAGTAGAATAAATGAAACCACGTACTGTCCACAAAATGGGACAATTGGGGCCGAAAATGGTTTCTGCGTTAAAAGTTGATTCAAGAGAGTCACAAGAAAAATGCTCTGCCAGACAGTACTGGAAGAGAAAAAGAACAGATAAGACATCAGAAAAGCGTAACCCATGAATTTTGTACAATAGTTACAGATAAATAAGAGAGATTACATAAACACTCAGCATGGGGAACATATTCAAACAAGTGCAACAAGTTAGATTGTTCTACAGCATGCTTCACCAGATAGTTGCATTAGGAATTCAGGCTGCAATCAACAACACTATAACACAGCAACAAACCATCAAACCTGTGCTACGAAGGGTCACAAAATACTGAAAGCAAATATTGTAGTGAAGTGCATGACTCCACGGCATAACAAACAAATAAACCATGCCAAACATGATAAAAGTATAACTGACACTTACTGAGGGTCAGATCGCAGTTTCTTATTAGGCTTTTTCCTATTCTTGCGGCGCTTTTTCGAAGTTGGGTGTTTATCCGGAGGCTGTTGTAGGACAGGAGGCGCAAATCCAATTGGGAGATCCATCGCTTGCGATGAAGGTACTGTAATGGTTGGAATAGAGGATTCTTCTAGTTTTGGAACTTTGAGCTCTTGATTAAATGTAGTAGAGGGTTGTGCTAGTTTTGGTACTTCGAGATCTTGATTAAATGGACTAGAAGGTTCTTCTCGTTTTGGTACTTTTAATTCGAGGTTATATGAAGTCCCTATTGAGGAAGTCCCTGGAGTTGAACCTTCTGACACATTCTTGACACAGACAGCCACTTCAGCTTCTTTAGCTTTATCAAGTACATTGGGAATTTGTCCTGTGCTTACTCTCCCGGGCAAGGCACTAATTTGTACAAAACTTACTCCAGGGCTGACACTACTTTGTACCAAGCTTGCCCCTTGAGGCATGGCAATAGCCTGTCCTACGCTTGCTCCATGGGGAATGACACTAATTTGCCCTACACTAGCTCCATGGGGCCTGGCATTAATTTGTCCTACACTTGCTCCCCGGGATACAGCACTTGTATCGGCAGAGCTTGTGCCCTTCACTTTATGCAAAGCTTCATAGAGTTTGCGTTTAGACTTGATTATCTCAGAAAGAAGTGTTCCAGACCCAGAATTACCTGAATTATATTAGCTACAAATAAGTGTGCATGAGTAAATCAAAAACAAGAAAATCAAATTAATGTACAGAAAATGGATACCCAGCATAGATAGAATAACAGCACGTGCTGCCAATTGTTCAGCTTCTTTCTTGTTTCTACCAGCTTCACTAGTGTATGTTACACCATTGAAAGTCAACGAAGATATGAAAATAGGAAGCAACCCTTCTGGTTGAATGGTGCTATAAGTAGGCTTTTCGAGATCCATCTTGACAGCAAATTCATTAAGTATAGACTTGCAAAATACTGTATCCTGGCAATATCAGAAATATTGAATCAAAGCAATAAGTACAAAACGCTGGAAAATATTTAAACTTAAAAATATATTCTCAATCTAATAAATGCCATTAATCTAATCCTAATTGTATTATCTCAACTTCTACCATTCTTTATAACAAGACATGAAAACTTCAATGCCATGAAACACAGTAATGAGACCACAGAAAACATATAAAAGTGCCAAATAAAGGAAGTTCCAAATGAATAAATCATGACTAGTAACTACAAGAAAATATTTTCCATATTATCTGAACCATTAATAACCCCCACTAGTTCTAGAGAAACAAACTGAAGATGTCACAAATGAACATGAATCAGATGAACAAGCTTGTAGTTCTGGATATTATACAGTTTTGTTTCTTGGAATAAAGGAAATAGACATAAAGTACTATTGTTATACAATAGCTTGGATAATTATGATTTAGACTCAACTGATATTCCAATCAGTCCACTTAGAAAGATACAACCTAAATATTCATATAGTGACCACTTACCAAAACTTTGCATCAAACAGAGAAAAGATATTTTCATACTTAAATGCTATTATCATATCATAGAGTGGATATCCAGCAAAGGTTCCAAATTCAATGAAAACCTAAAAGTAAATTAAGATGACTCCATCCCTGGAATTCCCTGGCTGAATCAAGTTTGTATGATGCACCAATGCAGAGGCAGGTTAAACCGGTTCTAAACCCAATATCACAATGTCTATTTCTCATCATCTGGGGTACTTAGACGGAATAAATTTGAACCATTATATTAAGTCAAATGAACAGACAGGGCAGTTGCCACTTAGGGAAGCATTGAGAAGGGGCTTCATAAAATTTTTTAAAAAACACATACATATACAACATGATTAGGCCATCTGTTTTTGCTGAAAGTGGTGGGAAAAGGACAACCTAAATCAAGTAAAACATAATTAAACACAGGATGCAAAAAACCAATAGGAAGAAGATGTGGATTGGGTTTGACAGTTGACCTCTTCACTCATATGGCCAGTAATGCTAATGCATGCTCAGACCTTGCTTCTACCATGAAAGGGAAGATAATATGTAGGGATTGAACCCAAGAATGTCACAATTTGATAAGTCTAGGTCTAAAGTCAAACTGCAGCAAACCTCACGTATAAGAGGACACCCTTCATCCTTGATCTTCTGTGATATGCCCTCTAGTGCACATTTGGCAACATCCTGTTCTGCTGCTTTTCGATGAGCAAAGGTATTCGGAGAGACATAACTAGATCCATCAACCAATACGGTTGACCTAAATTGTGGTGCATGTTGAGATCCTTCATTGATAGTTTGGTATATTGGCAGTGGAATGCCTGATCTTTGAGTGTACTCCTGCAAGCGGTTCTTGTGCATCAAGCGTTCTGGAAGACCTAGAAAAAAGTGATGGATACATGGAACAGATACACATTGCCTCTTAAAATTCAATTGAAACGTTTGGTAATACCAGGAAAAAAAAAAAACTAAATTGCTAAAGAAAAGACAATGATATATAATATTTCGACATTTTCCAACGTCACATTGCATCAAGTGGAGTAACTTTTGAAATGGCTCAATAAGGAAGCTGGCTTTGAATCAAACATTAGATGCCAACAACAAAAATACTATACTGCACTCTATTAAATAGTGCATTTCAAACTCTGATTATAGACATACCTTTTTTTCATTTCCACTAACAGAGTCGATGAAATTGTAAAGCTTAATAAACATGAACTACTTTCATCGCTACAGGAAATAAAGGAAAACACGAAAAAAAGAAAGAAAAAAGTAGAAAAGGTAACCGCATCTTCGATTAGCTTTGAAAAAATTAGAAAGAGGAAAAATAGGTTCCAAGCAGAACGTTACTATATTCACCAGAAGAAGTGGACGGCGCGGTCGATGGAGCCCCTACCGTCGCCGGAGCCGGAACCGGAGCCGCAGTTGAAGATGAAGCCGAAAGAGAAGGCTGAGGAAAACGGTTGAACCTGGCTTCCTTCATTTCGACGGGTCGGAAAGCGGCCACTGGATGTTCAACCAACGAGACTGACCCTAAGGCCTCCTTTCTTTCGTTTTTATATTTACAAAGGCTTCAGTTTTTTTAAAAGGGCCTAATTATTTAATCTACTTTATTACAACTATTTTAAAAAAATCACTAAAAATAAAAAATAATAATTTTTCTAGTAAAAATTCCAATGACCTAGAAAAATAATTTAACAAAACACTGTATTCCGAAGATATCTGTTTGGGTGTGTAATTAAAATAAATAATAGGTACGTCCTTTATTAAAACATAATGCAAGGAGGCACAAAAACGAGGATGACATTCAGGATGTGGTTAATATCTTCGTATTGATCTAGATTTTATTATGTGAATCAATTTATGAATAGAGTTTAATTATACATAAATAAGTTACTTTATTTATTAGGACAATTAAATTGTGAGAACTAAAAAGACTAGGATCAAATTTACAGTAACAGAAAGCCGGAAATGGAGACTATTCCGGCAAAAACAGTTACAGTAACGGAAAGAAGAAAGGAGAAAGAAAAACACACATAAAAAATGTTAGAATTTAATTTTATTCTCTCCATCTTTCAATATTACATCCGTTTGTATATAAAAGGAAGTTATACAGTTACACTATCAATTGCTAGCCTAGGACTATACCTAAAATATCTTGTAAAAAATTTAGGAAGTTACACACTGTCTAATTTAAACTCAAGATGTGAGTTTAGTTCTGATATCCAATATAACAAACTCAATCATTGAATCAAAAAGTCTAATTGACATAACAGTTCAATTATCCTTAAAGATCACAATATGACACTGTGATAGATGATGAGCAGAATCTAGGAATAGTATATTAAGGTAGGTTGCCCACGTGATTTAGGCGGTCATTAATAGCAACACCGCTTCGTTGGCTCATGACCACATGTGGGGCGCCGTCAAGTGCATGACTTGTTTTCCTTCGCCAAAATGATGATGCCTTCCTTGCCTCCAATATCACGTGGCTCTTCTTGCAGCTTGTAGTATCCTGTTCTGGAAACTTTATTTGTTATTTCCTGTCAAAAGCGTTTCACTATCTGGGTTGCGCAGACATTAGACCAAAGTACATATCAACATAGATTTGGACCAAGAATTCAAGCTACGTATAGATAAGTTCCACCCATAGCAGATATATTCTTCCACGTTCATGAATTGGCTTTCTGGTTGAGTAAACTAGGATTTAGGATGAGCCGGTCGGTATCCAGAATAACCTGCTATAAGAGTCTAGTGTAGAAAATGTCTTCAACATCTTAAAAAAGGTCATCAAGATGTTTTGGAGAACGGAGAGATGGCTTTTGCATTAACTGATATTATAATGTCATGAAATCCTCATGGTGATTGTATAACGTGACTGAAGTATACAAATTTTGTTTTGGACCTCGTTGCTTGTAATAAGGATTGCAAAATCAAAGTAGAAACAATTTGATTAATTTTCTTCTTTGTTTGTCATTAAAAGTTAGAGTCTTTTAATGGGTTTTATAAATTGTAAAAAGAAACATAATCAAAACAAATGCAACAAAAAAAGAAGTATGAAAAAGGAAAACAATGACTAAGGAAAAATGATGATGGCCCTAAATGCTCGTATCTTAGTTTTTTTAAAGTGTGAGATATTCCCATGCATTTTTTTGTGGAATCTACTTCATATCACTTAAGTAAAGAATATCTTCCTTGAATAGATAAAATGATATTAACCTACAAATCACTTATCAAGTTATTAAAAATTTTCACCAATCGCAACATCTATAAATCATTTCATGTAATAATAAGATCACCTTTTATTTGGCATTTGCAAATCCCTTTGAGAGTAAATGAAATCTTCATAAGTTTGGTATCTTAAAAGCGATTCAAATTTGCATTGTATTTGTTGGTCATATGTCATACTATAGAAGTTACTAATTAAGATAAAATCGTAATTCAAAATCTAAGCATGTAACAACCTTCCTATCTAGATAAGAAATTTCAAGCTTTTTGGCATGGACAAAGACTCTAAGAGTTGAAAGCTAAAGTTAATGGTATGTGAAGTGTAAAATTTGCAATAAATTAAAGATCATTGTGAATGTTGTTATTTCTCCTAGTCCATTAGAAATTAGTTTTAGCCTAACTTATTTTCTCCTTATGTCCTTTCCTAGCCATATTGGGCCTCGATCTGTCTAAAGTAGGTTAGACCATTTTAGTAGCTCTCATGGAGCCACTACATATGCCATTCTTAATGAATACAAAACGTACTTTTACATTATGGCCAAAAAGTTCTTGTACAACTGGTAGTATCTACTTTTGCTAACATTTTATAGAGAAGGAAGAGCTACCTACAGTAATACACAATTGGCATTTGTTTACTTTATATTGTAAAATAAACATTAGACTTTTTGTTTCAATTAACTTATTTCTATTTTTTGTTGCAAAACATCTTTGTTTATGGATGGATATAGGGTCATATATTGGAAATAATAAGTTAGTGGCCCATGCATTTTCTCCCCTACCTGGGCCCATGGCCCATTCTTAATTTTATTCTATTCCCTACTGTATTGGTTTGGCGTATATGTATTAAAGTCCTTTAAACGTTTGTATATCATTGATTGGGAAACTGGGAATAGATCGTCCTGAGCCTTTAGGCATCCAAGCCGGTGTCTTGTGTGATCTTCTCGTTGCTATTTTTCCCTTTCACCTCCATTAATTTTCATTATAGTTCATTTGTGTGTTCTCTTTTGTTTTTAAGTTAAGTATTATTCATATGGTGGGGGTTGTTACCCTTTCTAGAAGGAAAATTTAGTGATAGATAAGTGTTAGCTACTAAAGATGTATGAAAACTCTGGACTCTTTGCATTTTCAAGGGATGAAAGAGTTTGTGTTGATTGCCCTCAAGAAATGGGTGAGTATGGATGAGCAAAAAGGTTACTATCTAACCACAACATTGAAATGAGATGGATGACTTTATCCCTAACTTTTAGGTGAATTGGATCAAACAGGATTTGCAAAGCTTTAAAATAAGTCCAGTTGTTGAAAACTTGTTCTACCTTACACTTGTGTTGATTGTAGAGAGCTTTTTTTCTGTTTGAATGTAACATCGTTGTGTTATATTTTAAAGGAAGGGTAGATGAACCATAAAGGCAATATGTGTAGAGTTCCTCCTTGTTTGAAACTAGGCAAAGCATTGTTGACCAAATGGGAGTAGACACCCTATTGTCCTCTGTTATTCCTAGGATTCTTTCTTTTTCCCATGACAAGTAGAGTCGAATTCTTTTATAATCCATAATCCACAAAGTATAAAATTCTTGCATCTAGACTTGCCATCATTATAATTTATTGACTCTAAAGATTATTAGTTTTGTTATTGAAGTTTGCTCAGAGTTTTGAGCCTCCAAAAGAATTCCTTCATTAGAAAGTAGAGAAATGAAATTTTAAAATGTTTCTTCTTGTCAATAAGTATTTAATTCAGTTAAAAATAAATATTATTTATAACTTAATTTAAACTATTATAGAGGGAGAAGTGCCCCTGCCGGCCCGTCGAACGCCTTGCTGATGAAGCCCATTTGGTAACCTTTCGGGCCAGTTATACCTAGTTTAGGCAAAATTCTTGGTGCTGGCTGCATCAATCATCCAAATACCTTTACCCCAGGTCAATTCTCTTAAAAGCTTTGGCTGCTTCCTTACGTGACTGCTTTGATGGTTTGTCTTCAACTTGACCCATGTGTTTGATGTGCTTATCTGCCCCTTGAACTGATAGTGCCGAAAGTTCTGGGTGGTGTGAGGTCACCGATGACAAACGTTGATTTTTTTAATTTTTTTCTTACGTAGATTAATTGAAAACTTGTTAGAAAACTATGATCCCATGAGAAGATGGTACTATTAGGTGAGGTGGGAAACGGTGGGAGTTATAATTATATTGTTTGTATTAAAAAGTTTAAAAAGTTAACTTACAACTTTATTGTGTATTGCTTATTTCATGTACCTAAACTTTCAATTCTATAAATAGATGTTACAAGCTCAATTATAGGTTGAAAAATGATTATACTACTTCTATTTCGGTTCATCCAATTATAAGAGAACATTTACCAACCGCGGTCAATTGTAGCATAAAAAATTGTGGCCTTAGTAGGTACGTATCAGTAATTCAATTCATTCCCCTCTATAGCTTAAACCCAACAAACATGAATTACTTTAGTTTGCTTAAAATTGGGAGTTGATTACCAAAAAGGTAACCGTCAAGTTTTAAGACTGGTGCTGACTGTCAAATCATACAACCGCTGGCCCAATCATCGTCAATTTCCTGACCAGGATTGAAAAGGATAGCATTAAATAGCACATTATTAAGATTTCATCGTCACAGCTGCTAGGCAAATACATCCCATACAAGTCCATCTACTACAAAAAGAAATCCATCCCTTTACGTGCAGAAATGGCTCTTTATCCAACTGCACCCTTTATCCAACTATATCTAAGAGAATTATCACAACTAACTCATCAAAATGGAAAGAGAAATTGAGAGAAATGGGTTTTCTCAAATCTAAAGCAACCCAATTTGGTTTGTATAAATAACCAAAAGTTCCTTATCCAAATAGAAATGAAAATTAGTCTCAACTTTTTTGAATTCTATAGATCTAATGTATATATATATTCTCGAAGATGAAAGTGGGGTATTAGAGGAGTAAGATTAACCTTTCATATGGTAGAGTTTTCATATATTATTGAACTGTCAAGATTCAGATAATAAATCAAATTATTGCATTCCCTAACATGTGTTTATATTGTAAAAGGCCAATTTTGGACATCAAGCCTTTGTTGAGATTAGAACATCAAGATGTTGAAGACCTTATAATGACGTTCTTTTTTTTTTTCAGGAATTATGATAGAACAGCGCAACCCTTTTATAGATGATCATTATCAAACTTTTCTCCGTCATAATCAAATGGGAAACTTCATCTCTCTCTTCCATCTCTCTTTCCCCTAGTCTTTAGTTTTTTCTTTTCGTAGAAGGTTTTTTTTTTTTTTCCCTTTTAGGTGCACCTTACAAACAAAAAAGAACCATTAATTCTTTTGGAGACCTTTCTGCTTACAAGTTACTAAAGAAAGAAATAATCTTCTCCTCTTGAATCCTCCAAACTTATCAATTTAGATTAGACATTATCAAGATAATGATCCTGGAAAGCAACCAGAACGATACGAAATCCTTACGGTACGACTTTTATTCCCAATCCCCTTCTCCAAACTTCTCTATATGCTCTGTCGGTCCTGCTTTATTCTTATCTATATCAATAATTCCCAAGAATAAAGGCCATGGGACCCGTAATAGTTAAATCATCTCACGAGGCATCACATGCTGACCCATCAATGCATTTATGATTCCCACTTTGCATGAACGTAATAGAAGTTAAATATTCCGGTCCATGCGCAAGGTGATGCATCACATCACATACCTAGCACTTTAAAGCCTGTACGTCATGATAGTCTACGAAATTATGCCCATACCCAGAGGTTAAGGATCAAGGCAGTCGTGGACCTAGGACCTCCCTACAACACACACATTCTTTTCTTTGGATATTGTGTGATTGGACCTCAGGGACTTCGGACTCCATTACCATGCTGAAATCCTTTTGGTAAAATCTAAGTACGTTTTCATCCATTGGATGAACAAGTTTGGCCTAACTACTGCAGTTACTTGCACGTTTCAAGTGGAAGGGCTTTTTTTTTTCTCCATATAGTGCATCTTGGTAATTGTCTTCAAGTCATCCGGGATTTGCGAGGGTGATGCTGCATCATTGAATTTTAAGGACAATATTTTGAACTTTTTTACGCCTTTTGGTTTGTTAAAGTCTTCAATTTGACAAGTTTGTAAGAGTGGATTAACCACCCGTAAAATTAACCTTTACGGTGAAACTTGTTCCTAAATGTTTAGCTACTTGTTTAGTCAAGTTGTGGATAACCAAACACTCTTTCCTCATTTCCCATCCTTTTCTTTTGGGTCCTTTTAGATAAAGAGGAAATCGTAGCTTCCAAGATGTCCCATAAATGCACACACGAATTTGTAAGAAATGATCAACTTGATATAGGAGTACACTACACACATCTTTGATTTGTGAAAACTAAGAATTGAATCAATATAATTCCAGACTCCAAGAACTGATTCAATCATTTAAAATTAATTGAGGTTATAGTCCGCATCTTACTCCAGGGGAATTTCAAATTGCTACAATTGTGTGTGACAGCTCCTTTGCTAGAGTTGGATCTTTGAATTTGAACTTACCGGCCTAGAAAAATCAAATCTAGGGAAGGCCAAACTCCTCAGCGTGCACGTAAGGGCTTGCATTTGTCTGTTTTTAGCAATTCAAAGCAAAGGGAATATGATATTCTTAACCAGATTTTGAATTTAAGTCCGAGATGATACAATAATTTTCTTCTCTCAAGCTAGTTTCTTTTGCTGATGTACTTGGGAAATTTTTTTTATTTTTAATACACACACCCACGCATGCACCTTACCCGTAAGAATCATTTGTTGAGGCTTCTTAAGCTGTTTTGAATCTTGGATTCATGCTTTCTAAATCAAATTGGAGAACCAAAAAATTAGGGCTCTAACATGGGTGTGATCCACCGTAAAAGGACTATTGAACCATTAGCACATGATCATGTGCTCGACTGATCAAGATGTTTCGGGAACAATATTATGTTTTGGCTCGAAATTTTTAAACATGAGAGAAGGCAATTAGATTGACCAATATATTTTTCTTGTAGCACATGGTCTACCTCTATAATGTTTCTCTGAAGGAGCACAAGGAATATTGTCACATTTTTAGTGGTAAACGGCATGCACCCGTTCTTGGTATGACATGCTCTTCCGTCTTACTCTATTGTTAACTTAGAAGCTTCACTTGAACAGTTTTTCCAGTCAAGATAAGAAAAGCAGAAGTGCAGTCAACGAAGTCGATGTTTATATAATATCCATACCCGGCATCTTATTGACTTGTCTCAGCATTGTTGCGTAGTTGCCCAAGGGAATCTCCATGGCATGCTGAAGGGTGGCTTTGTTTATTCTGTAATTCATCCCTGAAGCTGTATATTTATTTTCATGCTGATTAATGACGATCTTAGAGATCTTATAGCAAATTGACAACATCCATTGTTTTCCTTTCCTTTATGATTCTTTATTTCTCGGTTAACTGGAGCACAAAACCCTACACAAGTTGACGTCAAGGCTTTTCTAGTAAGGATGACTAGTGCAGGTCATTTGTTTATTGCTATTTGCCAGCATTGGGACAATCAAAGTTGTGGTTCATATTGCTTATAGTAATGTCTTACGATAACTAAACCATACATACAGAAGTTGACTCTCATTTTGTGTGTCAGCAATGTCTCCTTCATGAATCGGGCCATCTATTTCTTAATTCCCAAATCAAAATGGCTCTAATTTGTGACCTTGAGGTCAAGGGTCGCTAGAACTATATGACCTTCTGTCAGGAGCAAAGGTCCTTTCCCAAATACAATGTCCTAGAAACTATGCATGCCATGCTCTTCAAAGCGGAGGTTTCTCATGTAGAATTTACTGGTGTGGACCCTCTTCTCGGGTCCTTCCTGGCCAGTGGACGGCTAAATATTTTACAAGATATGGCAGCTATTATGCTAGCGGCTAAGAGACACCGAATGAATGTTTAGAGTGGGTACGATCATTTGTCCCAGAGCAAATCAGGATAATTGGTCTCTAAACAGTGGTTCTTGACAAATAGTATCTCTGATTGGAAGGTTGACCTCTGGCCTATTATCCTAAATCTACCCTAATTGTTATTTTCAATCACGACAAAGAAAAAGGCATCCTTTTTTGTTGTTGCCGGGACGATTAAGATATTGGGTTTTGTTGGGTTCCTTTTTATTTCCCAAGCGTGATAGGATCTGTTGAAGTCTCATCAATATAAAGTTAGTCTTCCTTTCTTTTTTCCCCTTACTTTTGGTCGAGAAAAATATCAAAAGACAAAAAGAAACCTACAAAGGTAGGAGATGTTAAAGAACAGGCCGAATATCGTGTTGGAATATTTTCAATAATCCTCATTGATGTGGGCTTATATCAATGTGATTGTTTATCTTCAATTGTTTTATTAATTATTTTGTGGTCCATATGTATGAGACATGTTGGATCCATTATTGTTAAATATGACACTGGCTAGTGTGGGCTTGTGTTTGCTATGTAGAACAATGATGAGTTGGACTATATTGGCAGTACACTTTGTATATGGCTAAGATCCCTTTTTTGCATCTCAATATATGCACTATGAGTCTACATTTGTAAAGATCATGTTGGTAGATTAAGAGGTGTTATATTTCTATCTCTATTACTATATCATGTACAGTAACACGTTTTTATAAGCATTGTGTACAGTACTGTGCACAGTAAAAGTATTTTTATATATGTTATGAATTGATAAGAGAATATATATACAGACGGACGAAAAACTAGATAGCTCTCTCTGTTGGTTACGAACGACCTCTCCACGATCTTTAGTAGACCAAGCTTTCTCATCAGCCAGTGAAACTAGAGAGAACAAGGGAGTAAATCTGGCCATTATCTTTGATTAGATGAGTTATCCGACAGCTAGAGCGAGTTGCAGAACAGGTACGTTTGTTCTCTTTGTTAAACTTTGTGTTCTAGATGAGTAGCAAGATCTTGGTTTTGAGCTTGGTTGAGCTCGGTTTTTCTTACAAATCGGACCAAAAAATGTCGGCTAAGACAAGATTACAATAACCGGAGGTTTCGAGGCAGCAATCAGACGAACAGAATCTTCAACTGTGCTGCTGTTAAGGGACCCGTCGCCGCAGGCAACGGGAACTTGAGCACTACGTGGAGAGGACAACAATGGCTCCGGTTGCGCAAGAGTCACAAGGGTATTGAGAAGATGAGAAGATTCATGTGAAAGAATTCTTTAAGAATAAGATTTATGATCATCATTAATCTGGGTCGGACCGCTTGGGCTACCGGCAGCTGGTACACGTGCAAGGTTCATCATCTTCATGATTATGCAATTCTCTTAGATTTCTCAATTAGAAGTGGCCAACCGTATCGGAATCCTAATTATCAGCCAATAGTTTGTCCTCCATCGGTATCAGAGAATAAAAAGTTGGGAACCTAATTCAATATTCTTATCGTCAATAATTATGACTTCCCATTAATTCAAATTAGGAAATAGCTAGCTACCTCAGCGTGGCTTGAGCTCAAGCTCCTAAAATATTTACACAATTGCAAACCCATTTTACATGTCATTATTTCATGAGAGTCGAGTTCTTCTGTAAGGAAGGAAGAATATGGGAAGAAGCCTTCAAGTGAACTAATTAATATTCTGGATTACTATGAATCAACTGTATAATAAATTGAGACTGATTATAGGACCCAATAACGTAATAAAGTTGGTGAATCCTTGACACATCAACATCTTCAAATGGTCCATGAGGTTATTCTTTGGCTGGCTGTCATAAAAGACTGAAGTACATGGCGTGAACCGGTAACAATTGGCATTGTCCTTGTTGTAGTTTGTTTTCCTTGTACTGTTTAGAAAGAAAATCATACTTGTGTGTGCAAGACTTTGTTGAATACCTTATAAGGGAGGATGCCTAATTCCTGAGGCAAATGCTTAGACTTTGCAACTATTAGTCATAGAGTATCTCTGCGACCAAAGTTAAGCTAAAAGTCTAGTCTTCTTCCTTAAATGGCTGCAGGTGAGAGAAAATAAGAACCTGCGGAATTGGTCAAAACATCATGCTATCCCTTCCCTTTAACGTGCAGTTAATATAATAAAAAAAGGCAAAGTATATTTTATTCCCCTTATTGATACTTTTTTTTTAACACTTACTTATATACTGTACTAAACCTAAGACTAAGAGGTCTCAATCAATATCTGTTTCTAACTAAATTATGTTCTTATCTACGTTAGTACTCTACTCTCACTCATCTTTCAAGTTTTTTAAAAATGACCAGAATATGTTCATAAATATTATTATGATAGCTAAAATTTTCTCCAAGTAGAGGAGGTTGTTCAACCACTGTTTAGGATTTTTTGAATTGATTAAATCATTTGATTAAGAACATTAAGATAGTTCACTAACCTTCTATGGTTAAAAGACGATCAACTACTTTTATAAACCAGTCATTCTCTCAGGACTTTTTGTAGGTGACTGAAGAATATTTGTACAAACCTACTTTAAAACCTATGGTGGAGATATTCCAAGAATTTGCAACTCTGAGTTATTCCCATAACTTTTTTTTCCTTATCCATATTAACACTAGAATCACAACCTAATGTGGTTAAGAACAATGGGTTTTGAACAGCAGCTCTAGCGGCGAACATCCAAGCTCAGCAGAACAGGCTTCCCGACAATTCCCGGCTAAGCTGAGGTGTCAAGCAGGGTTGTTGGGCGTTGGATGGTGTCGGCCGGTCACCGAACTCCAAAGGCATCTGAGTTTATTAATGAAGTTTGTTCTCAGAGAATCGGCAAAGCCACAAGCTTCCTCTTTTTCTCTTCCCATCATCATTCCACCCAGCCTTACCGAACCCAAAATACAAAAAGAAATATTGAAAGTCTGGTTCTCACTATCTTTGTCCCCATGGCTTGTGATTTAGGTGATTGCTGGAGGGTACCTACTACATGGTCCAACCAGTGAAACTCCATTAAAAGCTACAAGCCTCTGCTTTCTCTTTACCTCTTTCATTCTCTTTTTCTTCTGCTAACATCCAAATTATGCAGAAAGTCCGCGCTTGCAGTGTCATTTACCTCGACGCTTGTCTTCTTTGTCCTTAACAACGAGAATCTTACTCTTTTACTTTGTGCTTAACATTAAGAGCCCTCTGTTTGTGCCTCTTTCTCTCTCTGTCAGCACTTTTCACGTTCTCCTTCTCCATAAAATAATCGCATAATCCATAAACTAATGCCACATGATATATGACCCATGCTTTGATCTGAAATCTGCTCGGGGAACATTATTGTCCAATCCCTACATTTTCACCAACCTTCCCCTGCTTTAATGTTCCATTGCTGTTGTCTAATTCCACGTTATATAGAAAAGAATCCGGGCCGCATTCCCATCTCTCGTGGTGCCTCTTTTTCTGTTGGCAAATTCTCTCCCACCCTGCAAGCAAAGCAGCTTTCACTTTTTTCGTCCTTGGCTTATTTTTTTTGGGTTCTCTCGCTACTTTTCTTTATCTTTCTCTCTCCTTTGGGTTTCTGGGATTCTGTGCCCTCTCATTGAGATCTGCGTCAAAATGGGTATTCTCCAAGGCACTTGCACTAGCTCTAGGGAGCCGCCTAGCAGCCCAGATGCCTTATACTCTTCCTCTCTAGTTGCAAATCAATACAGTCGCTATGAGGAGCTCAAAGTAAAGTCCATTCTGAGAAAGATGATTTGGGAACTTGGGTTGGCCTGTGTCATACCAGCTCGCCTCAGGCGGAGCTCTAGCAAGAAGCAGAGCCAAGCTGACCAACACAACAACATCAAAGACAGAAATTTGGAACACAACAAGGCATGGTTGCTTGCAGAGTCTGGTGGTTGTGGCGCAGAGTTGACAAGTGCTGACCCGCAATCGGTTCACTCATCTTTCAGGTTCAGTCTTTGCTCTCAGGTTGAGCTTGAGTCTCTCAACATAAATCCTTCCACTGCTGCCACAGTTTTGATGGTAAATTTGGATAGTGGAATGACCGAGTCTCGAGCAAGTGAGCTAAAGTGGCGCAGGATGGAGTCATTGGAAAGAAGCATATCCCCTGTGGCCAATACTCTGGTCAGATTCAGCTATGGTGAAATTCTTTCGGCCACTCGCAATTTCTCTAAAGGTACCTCAATGGGTTTCTCTTTGGGTGAATCAAAGTTAGTAATTTTTTTTTTTATATATATTGTAATTGATTTTGTTGTAATGCTTAGGCAGAGTTTTGGGAAGAGGGGCTTTGAGCTATGTTTTTCGGGGAAGAGTTGGCCTTTTGAGGACGGCCGTGGCGATTAAACGGTTGGATAAGGAAGACAAGGAATCTGCAAAGGCATTCTGTAGAGAATTGATGATTGCTAGTTCTCTTCACAACCAAAATGTTGTTCCTCTGGTCGGCTTTTGTATTGATCCAGAGGAGGGCCTTTTCTTGGTGTACAAGTATGTCTCCGGTGGAAGCTTAGAACGCCATTTGCACGGTATGTCTTTTTAATCTTTCAAAAGGTAATTGGGTATGGATGGTATGAAGTCGAAGTTAATTTTTAAAAAACACATTTACAGGAAAAAAGAAGGGTGTGAAAGGTGGTTCCTCCCTTCCATGGTCTGTTAGATATAAAGTTGCCATAGGAATTGCGGAGGCAGTAGCTTATTTACATAGTGGAACTGAGAGATGTGTTGTTCATAGAGACATCAAGCCCTCCAACATTCTTCTTTCTTCAAAGAAGACACCGAAGGTAGAAAAGTGTTTTCTTTTGAAATTGATTTCGGTTCGCACTCGATCTGTGGTATTTACAGTTATTGTTAATGCTATTTACAGTTATGCGACTTTGGATTAGCCACATGGACTGCTGCACCTTCGGTTCCTTTCCTCTGCAAAACTGTCAAAGGAACATTTGGGTATGATCTCAAAGGAGCTTATTAAGTGAAAAACGAAAAGAAGGGAAATCTTTCCCATTTATTGTTACATAAAAGTCTTGTGTTTCTTATTAACTGAATTTGAAAAGATATGAACAGTTATTTGGCTCCTGAGTACTTCCAGCACGGGAAAGTATCAGACAAAACCGATGTATATGCTTTTGGGGTGGTCCTACTGGAACTCATAACTGGCCGGAAGCCAATCGATGCAAGAAGGCCCCCTGGAGAAGAGAACTTGGTGCTATGGGTAGGTTAAAGAATCACTTCTTTTGAAGTTTCCTTAAATTCCATGGGGTGTACTAGTTGCTCTTACTTGCTACCCTTGTTGGACAAACGAAGTTGTCCAAAAAACTAGTTTTGACAATAACCCAAATCACCAAACATAAATTCCTTCCATCTAGCAAACGACTTTAGTTGTAAACAGCTTGATATACTGTGAAATCTCATCCATTGATCTGTCTTCGTAGCGATATGTTATTTTGATTGTTCCAACAGTTTTTTCTTTAAATGTGGGCGTCTCTGTATGGGGGTTGGAATAAATGGGTGGTATTTATTACTTCGGTGTATAGTTAGCGAATCTGGTATTATTTATTTCTGATTGTAAATTGTTTTTGCCTTTTCCAAAACTAATTGTTGCTGCATATTCGATTTTGAATTTTGCAGAAGAAATAGTTCAGGGTCCCTTTTAAATCCACTAAGAAATTACTAGAGCCATCTTGGATTGAGTTCATGATGTTTGGTCTGTATTTAGAATGCAAGAAATCCCCTTGTTACATGGTTTTAGTGTCGGTGGTGGTTAATTCAGTCAGAAACTCGTCAAGGCTTCTCTTAGACGAGTGCTTTTGTGATTCAGTGGCCTAAAACTGGTTTGATCTGCACTTGATATAGGTCAAAATTATGTGTTTGGCTTGTGAAGCCTCAAAACCCTGTGCTCTCCATGAGTAGTTCCGACAAAGTTTATGACATAAAGTACAATAAAATTTAGTATGTACAAGGAAACTACATCGTTATATGTCAAAGACTTATAAACTTGGAAATTTCAGGGAAGAGGGAAGGGAAAATAGGGGAAACTATAGTGGAAAGCCTTCACTAGTTTTGCAAACTGCAATTCTCACAATGGATGACAGTACCTTCATTTAGTTACGGGATTTTACATTCCATGACATAGGCAGGCTGTATTTGCATTACTGGTTTCAAAATTAAGTGTGCATATCAATTTTAAATGTGATAGAAAACATACTTTATCTTTAGCAGAACAAATGAAGCCTCATCCTTGAGGTTACTAATTGTACCATGGAGGGAATACTTTTATGGATATAATGCTTGAACAGATTATTTGTCAAGCATTCTAAATCCTTATTAATACGTCTGCTTGATATGCTTGTGAAAAGTGAATTTTTAGTAATATGCTTGACATTCTTTTCCAGGCGAAACCCCTCTTGCAAAAAGGGAAAGGAGCCATTGAAGAGCTACTCGATCCTCAGCTGAAATGCAGCTTAAAGAATTCAAACCAAATAGCACGGATGATTGAAGCTGCAGCTTCCTGCATAACCAGCGAAGAATCTCGTAGGCCTGGCATTGGTGAGATTATTTCAATATTGAGAGGTGAAGAGTCACCTATTTTATCTAAAAGGAAGAAGTCTGGTTTTCTTGGAAATGGGTGCGTCATAGATTGTTACCCTCAACTACAGCAAACAAACAGTGAGATGAGGAGTCACTTAGCTTTAGCAATGCTAGGAGTGTCTGAATTTGAGGATGACGATAACTTTTTCTGCCGATGAGGCATTATGGTTTGAACTTTGTGAAATTTTCCCATTATTCAAAAGTTGCTTGCTTGAAGGGAGTGCTAGAACTTAGAACTTGAAGCGTTGAACTTGTAAATAGGAATAGGGGTCTCATGAACGATCGGTGTGTACATTTCTTCCATTTTACCAGTCCCTGTTTTCAGAGGGAAAAGTGTAATAGATCCTTTCAAGTCCGGTCCCTGAGCCTCGTTCAACGGTAGTCCTGCCAAATGGTTTAGCTATTATTGAAACCTTAAAAAAGGTTATCTTTTGTGAATTATTGATCCCAGCTCATTCAACTTGAGAGCAAAACAAGCCGTCCTTCCCATGAACAACGGCCATTGGCCAAAATCAGGTCAACTGTATAAAGAATAGGGGCTTGAACATGTGACCCTGGTGTATTACTTTTATTTTGGTATTGAAAGAACTGAGATTACAACCATCCTATTTGACCAAATCCAATTAGGATGGCATGTTCTGGGCAGTTGGAGGATGGGATTCTTTCTGCTTTTGGTTTGATGTACATGCATGTGTATTCAATAACGAAAGCTTTCCCAGGACGTGGGCCTATTTGAGCGAGAGTGCGTCTCCTTAGGCAAGGAAACACTGGTTACAATATTAGGGTCAAACCCCCATTGATATTGCAACACAAGCGGTGACAGTTCAGCTACCAAAAACAAAGTCTATGATGAGAAAAATCCAAATGGAGATGAGAAAACTTGACAACAAATAGAGACATTAAAATTGTTGAGAAACATAATTACATACTTGAATGTGAATATAAGAATTCCAGTATAAACAAAGTAGTGGAAACAAAAAAGAAAATCCAAAATAAAAAAAGAAACAAAAAAGAAGACAAATCACCATTATCACAGGCCAATTGGTCATGTTACAATATCACATGAGAGCAAAATATATTTTCAAGATAATACGTCATTCTTTGTTACAAAATAGAATTATATCATCTTTTTAGACACAATTTCTAATCAATACAATAAATGATAATAAATGATAATAAAAGTGCTGGTTGTTAAAAATTTTGGAATTATTAATGTATGCATTGGGCAATGGTAGAGAATTTTAGAAGGTGATCTTTTATCATCTACATGCATATAATTTCTTTATTTCTCCTGTTTTATAAATAACTTAGCAACGTCCCTCACTAAGCCAGAATTAGCAAGAGCGAAATTCGTGAACTCCTGCCATGAAATGTGCCCGTCTTTATCAGTGTCAAGCTCCTTCATCATACCTTGCACCTCATCCGCAGTCACCAAGCCAAAATTTTCCAGGGCATCTCCAAGCTCTTGTGCAGAGATACTACCATCATTATTGGCGTCAAGGTGCTTGAAAAGTTTCTCCCGTAATTCTTGGTCCACTTTGGCCTGCTCACGTTCAGCCTTGTCCGCTTGATCGTCACCCATTGCTTCTGCTGTTGTTGTCATTGTGACACTCTTGTCCACTTGATCGTCACCCGTTGCTTCTGCTGTTGTTGTCTTTGTGACACTCTTGTCCACTTGATCGTCACCCATTGCTTCTGCTGTTGTTGTCATTGTGATACTGATCCCTGGTATCGGTTTAGGTTTATATAGGACGAGGGAGTTCTTTCTGAAGAGAATGTTTTGCGTAGTGCGAGGTCGTCCTTCACTCTAGGTGTCTTAGCTGAAGACTCGGATCACCTACCAAATGTAACTCCCAACTTCTTCTTCCTTTTTTTTTTACCCCCTTTTTCTGTTTTTAATAAAAAGGCAAAAGCAGTAAACTTCCTGAAAGTAGTTGAAAAGTTCCATCCACATGGCGCATGAAAAAATTTAGACGAGGCTACTTAGACACTCTCTTGCGTATTCACACTGTGGCTAAGCACGACGTTGAGAAGACAAGAAGATGTAAAAAGTCTAGGAACCACCTCTCTTCAAAAAATTTCATTGAATAGAACTCTTTCACTTTTTATTTTAGGCAAAAGAGTAGGGGATTTTGATGTCTTAAACTTGGGATTGAGATTGGCTTGGTTTCAATTTAACCAAGGCTTTCTTGACCTTTGAGTAGAACATTATTTTTAAGTTTACAAGGTACATTATAATTGTTTTTCTAATATTAGTTATTTGTCTAGTAATACCCCATAGTTTTTTTTGCCTCAATTGATCTATTTATGAGATTAGGTTAGCCTAGGTCTACCTCTTATTAAAAGGCATATTACAAATACTTTTCTTTTTTCTTTTTCAATGTGTGACTGCTTGTTCAATATTTCTCATAGTCTAAGTTTAGTTTTTTTTTTTTTTTTTGAATAACAAAGAACTAGCCTATTTTTGAAATTATATTGGATCACATGAAAAAAGAAGAAGCTAACTTTGATATCATGTAAAAATTATAGGTTTAACTTTGCTCAAAAGGTTTAATTGAGAAAAAATATTTTTTAACTTATAAAGCACATTACAAATGCTCTATTCTCTAATATGAAAATATTTATCTAACAAACAAGTTAAGATTTTGCCTTGAAATGCTACATCAAACCTGGTTTGGAGAACTTCCAAGTGTTTTGTCTCTCCAATGTACAGGATGCAAGAGATGATACTCAACATGAGCTAGTTTGACTAAAGTCTTGAATTTCAATGTTAGTGTAATTGGACAATGGGTAGCCTATTACTTACATATTAGCTTGTACTGGTTATGGACTAAGGTTGATGTTACAATCGGCAACCATTCTGTCGAAATATTTAAACATGTTTTTTTTTTTTTCTAAGTCTAAACTTGTTGATTAATTATGAATTATTTTATTTGAGATCGTTACATTTTCTATCATGCTTTCAAGCTGATTTTCTGATAACTAGCCTACAATGGCCTGTATCCCAAGCGACCCACACGATTCTAGCCCCCTACCTTGTCTATATTTTTCGTAGCCTCATGTTCTCTCATTTTTTACTACTTTTTCGGCGGTCCCACAAACTTGGTCTCATTTGGCAAGACTTCACCTTATATGTTGGCTTAAGTTGGGATTCAAACTAGGGAGGTGGTATTTGGTTTAATGCCATTTATTATAATTTACAACTACTTTATTAAAAGGCTTAAATCTATTGACTAGCACGAACTACTTCATTCGGATTGTTTCTGTCGAAAAGAAAAGGAAGGCCCCTCGTACTGCCATGGGCATACGATAAGATTCACTTCGAAAATGGACCAGAGGGATTGCCAACCCAGTGAAATCTAGGACAAATCCAGGACTCGATTTGATGGTGAAAAGGTAAATCTAACCACTTTGTTGGAGATGATGGCTTTGAACTTGGCATCTTGATGCTGCCATGGACTGTCGAGCTGCAGCCTAGTCAACTGTTGCCCCTGATTTTCAGTGATGGCTGAAAGGCAAAGCATGGCTTCCGAGCCTTTTTACCTGCGGAATTGTCTCCTAGCTCCAAGGGAAGGTCAGATGTTCTGCCCAAGTGAAATCGCCCGCTGCCGCCTAGACATTGTCTTTCCTTAACATGTGGGATCGCAAATTTAGATTGGAAGAATCATTTTACTTACTTCAGTAGTAGTAGTGGAATTATCTTCTGTTTAAATTGGAACACTTTTTAAAATGCTGAGCAATTTGTTTTTATTAAAAATAAATGGTCGATAAGATGCAACTGAAATTCTTCAATTCCTCTATATTGCTAAGATTTTCTTTGAAGATTCTCAAAAGGCCTGTAATGAAGATTTTCAGTCTAGAATTGTAGCCTCCGCCATTAGGGTAATCATTGAAGGAACATGAACGTTAAGTTTCATTCAAGGAAACTAGGAATTACTCAATAAGAAGAGCCCACTCATTATGGTTACTTGGTACTACCCGGTTCATTGTTGTGAACCTCTTGGTAGAGTAACCTAATGTACAACCTGGTTGGTGTACTTCCAGAATGTGAGGGGGATCAAGCTTTAATGATGATTGACTGGGGAACACACCTACCAAAGTGCAACTGCCCCTCGCATTGCTTGGCAAAAGCAGGGGCTAAGGGTTCTGCTATGTTTAAGTCTGATGTTGCTCCACTTCTGCATTAGTTATTTTCAGATGCTAAGATGTCAATATCCACAGAGAAGACCATAGGATCAGTATTTCTAGATTTCAGTTCCCTTTTCCACCCGGAACGACTTCATCTTACCAGGCAGGATTCCTGGAATCTCTCAAAAGTATGTTCCAGGTCATTAAACAACTTGACAAAGTAAAAAAATTCATCAAGTATAAACCAATGAAAACATTCAGGCTTCGATGCAAACCGCAACATAATGTATGCTTCAGACATCAACAAAGGATATACCATAGCACTGGTATTTCTCAGCGTAAATGTTTAGAAAATGCTCTTTAGACAAATGACAAACTCTGCAGGCTTGAAATAACTACTGTTAATAGATGAAGGTTAATAATACAAAAAGGAAATAACTCCTTTCATTCAGAATTATCATCATCGAGTTCCAGCAGATAGCCAGGAAACAGGAATTTACTCACATGAATACAGAGATTGGAATATGGCAATCTATGTTACAGACTGAAATATGGCATTAAGCACAGCATCTCTAGTTGGCAAAGCTGGAATTGCACCTCTCTCCGTCACAGTCAATGCACCACAAGCATTAGCAAACTTGAGAGCATCTCTCAGTAAATCTTCTTTCTACAATTTAGAACCAGATACATCAGAAATTAATTTTTCATAGAGCAACATACACTGTCTGGGATGAGGACCTAGTTAAATTTATCCATAATCAGATTGAGATGCGAGAATCAAGCAGCATGACACTGAGCTCGAAATCAGCTTTAAGATTGAGGACGAATGCATGTGAACTAAGAACACAAATAAGATAAGAACTGAGAAACATGTAAGGCAGCATTGTTGATATCTGAGAAATTTTATTTCTATGTACATAGTTTGGATTTTTACTCTAATAAAGATTAGGCCACAACTGAAATTGTAATCGGGATTTTGGCCTTCTAGAAACTAATGCTGAGGATTTGTTTGATCTCAGGTCAGCTGTACTTGGACCTGAATTGGAAATTTGAGAAAACTGACATTGGGATTTAAGCCTCATTGGAGGTGATGGGCAGAAAATCTGGACTTTACAAGCATACTGATAAAAATGCAGAACATGCTAAAATCTGTTACTTCCAGATTATATTAAAAGTGATGGTCTAACTCTTCCAAGACTAACTAACTTCTGTGCTGATTTGATTGCATATACCTTTGGAAACAGCCACCTTCTTCTCCTAGGGCTAGTCGCTCTTCAATTATGGTTATGCAATGCACCATATGACAGATCCAAATAATTGGGGCAACAATTCATTCGATGATAATGGTCATGGCAAGGATTATAAGATTAATACAAAAAGAGTCTGTAGCCAAATTAGTTTCACCCACACAAATCTCGGATGCCTCCTTAGGATGGGCTTAGCCATAACCTCAAAAATTCAAGCAGAAAGACATAGGAAATACCAGACTATTGACATCTAAAAAGCATTATATTGTGTCTATATCTGAGAAACAGTACCTGAAGCAAGGAGAGATCAACAGCTAATTGCGATAATATTCCAGCAACAAAAGCATCACCAGCACCAGTTGTGTCCACAGCATCCACCTTCAAGCCCTTGACTCTACCACTAAAATCCTGCAGAAAGATAATGCACGACGCAATTGCAAGACATGCCCAAATTTCTTGTCAGAGACGACCCAAGTGCAAGGAAAAGTGCATGAATGCTGAATGACCAAAAATTGAACTCATGAAAACAGATCCTATAAACATGTATGCATAACAAAACTGTTATGATTTTTTGGTTTTATGATGATTTTTCAACTCCTTGAAATAAAAATATGGAAAGATGCTAGGAAGATGACAGCATATGCGAAGTAACCATCATACAATATTAAAATCGTCTCTGCCAGTGGAAACTGCTGTATCGCTTTGTTATGCAGTCTAGAAAATCAGGCTTTATTTATAAGGATAAGAAAAAGAAAATTCATGTCATTTCCGCTTTCTTTTGTGATTCATGCAAAAGTGCTGCAGAATAATATGCCGTTATCTTTTCATCTCTGGAAAGAACTATCTTGCTCAGAAAAGAAGTCTAAATTGACACTTCTAGAGAAGCGAAGGTGAAACACTAACAGGAACATTGATGTTACTTACTAGATTGTTATTCATGCACACAGAAGGGGGCGTCAGAGTGAGACAAAGGTACATGAGTTGGAAGAAAGATTATATTTGGGGAACTTACCTTGGTGTAATACCTGCAACCATCTGGGCCCTCAGTAACAAGGAGTAATTTAAGATTTGGATGAAATAATTTTCGAACAACAGCATCATCATATGGATCCTCCCCTTTAGTTAGAAAGGAAATCTCTTCTTCACTGATCTAGATTCATAAAAATAATAAGAGAAATTAATTTTTTGTCTTTGCTTGTGGAAAAAGGGCAAGAAAAATCAATTTTGAACCCCAAGTACATAATTCACATTTCTAGGAGGGTGACTACCTTGATAATATCTGCAGTGTCCCATATACCCAAAATTCCTTCTCTTGCACTTTCTGCAGAAGGCCACAATGGAAGCCTCAGGTTGGGATCGTACGATAGTAACACACCAGCATCCTTTGCAGCTCTTGCTGCAGCAACGTGTGCTGATTTGCATGGTTCAGTAATAAGACTAATAGAACCATAATGGAATATTTTCGCCTACAACGGATAGGTTTTCAAAAAATGACACATCAGTAATATATATCAAAACTCACAAGTCACATGAAAGTCATTGGTTAACACTTGCGCGAGAATGAGGATAAGAAGGACATGACTATGAAAATGGCTGTCAACTTTGAGAACAGAAAAGAGGTCCCTAATATGGTGATCTCAATTGAAATAAACATTGATCCTAGACGACATAACAAAAAGGATATCTAACATGTATACATGGTGGAACTGATGTAATAAAGTTTGTAGAATTGGAGGTTCATCGTCAAATGCTATCAATTATGGGAAATTAAATTTATAAAGTTCAAGAATAATCAATAGGATGCTTGAATCAATTAGCTTACAACAAGAAATGCATGTTCCATAACTGTTTCCTTTGTAAGACAAATTATGATCTTCTTTCCATATTAAATTTTCAGTTTTACCTTACATAGAAATATACAATAGCAACTTTCACTTACTTTCCTAATTAAATCAAAATCAAGTTCAGATTCTTGAAGCAACATATCAGCACTGGGGTTACGGTAAAACATGAATTCACGCTCCCCATCATTCCTCAAAGTGACAAATGCTAAAGCAGTTCGTGCACCAGGATCAAAACGCATCCCTTCATTGTTCACATTGTTCTCCTTCAATATTTCAGCAAGCATGTAGCCAAATTCATCTTCACCAACCTGTTAACATTAAGAGTAGAATCAAATAAATGAGAGGATATAGATAAAGTCCAAAAAATAGTTTTTCAGGGAACAAAAGAGTTAGATCTTTCAACAGAAGATATAGGAGTATCAAATCTGTGAATAATGGAAAATTGGATAGAGAACAGATGGGTATTGATGGTTGAGTCTCCCACATTTCACTTGGCTGTGGACAAAGACGTTATAATATCAAGACAGACAGCTCCCTAATGTTTTGTTAAATTTTATTAAATAAGTAACCCCTATATCCGGTTTCCAGGAATATCATTCTAATGAAAAGAGAGACGTTCAGCTACTACATTATTGTGGTTGGTCAGAAACATTTGTTCTTTCCAGGTCAAACCATTATGCAATCAAAATAGATACGTCAATAAATTGCAAACTCATGTCTGCTTGAAATCCGATCTCTAGATCTCCCAAAGGTTTGATGCAATTGAGTCATTCAGAAACAGTCACAGGCAGGTTATGAATGATCAGGACAGTATTTTAGGTAGGAATAAGGGTTCAGCCTCAGACAGAGGACACTCTTTAAACGCTGATACACACAAAGACGAACAAAAATAGGGGGCTAAGACAAAACAACCAAAAGTAAGAACAGCTTCACTAAACTCGAGCACTTTTTTGTTATTGACGCACTCTTATGCCTCAGAAATGATGAAATCGAAGAAAACTAGGATAGTATATAAGAAGTGCACCTTTCCTATGAAAGCTGATGAGCCACCAAGCCGAGCTATTCCAACAGCAACATTGGCAGGTGCACCCCCAGGAGCCTTTTTAAATGCAGGTGCATTAGCCAATGAAAGCCCACTAATAGTTGGGACAAAGTCAATCAGCATTTCGCCAAAACAAACAATTAGTGGGGATTCCTTTATTTCAGAAACTCCATCGCCAGAAAATGCTTTTCCTAAAAGACAAAAGTTGACACAGTTCATTTGAAGAAAAAATAAAATTATCATTGAAGTAGCTAGTTGTGGATGTCTCAGGCTATCATATCAGATCACTATGACGAACTGCCTTCAACATGGATGAGGCAGGGCTAACTCACTCCATGTAAATTATGGCCCTAAGCGGCTTTTCCTTGCTAGCATCTACCATACGGTTGCTAATATCAGTAGTATACCATCAGCATAGTTGAAACCTTACAATGACCTTACATTTTATCTGTGTAACTCTTTGGTCTTTTCTTAATTACTGAAGTTATTTTGCAGCATCCCTTTTGGTAACTCCATGTATTTTTATAGTGAAAAAGGTAGCAAGAGGGCTGATCTTGACATGTTAAGTTTTAAGTTCTACACTATAAACAACAATGCAAAGTAGATCAAACGAGCAAGCATTTCCGTCTATAACTCATATGGTAAGGTCAACCATACTCCAACTATGAACTTCTGTGAACTCATAAGTGGTAAGTTACTGTTATAAAATAGGTGGTCAGTCAAAATGTTCCGTAATAGATTATTAACTGTCAAAATTTGATTACCATCCGATTTTCCAGAATTCACAGAAAGCAATCAGCAGATTGCCTCGGTCTTACAGATTGAGTTGGGTAACATAATCTTACACATTGAGTCATGCCTACAACACTTCAGACCATAATGCTTTTAGCTACTTATTCAAAAACATGGACCTAATGGTCACTGGAAACTCATTTTTTTTATCTGTTTCAGAATGTTCTGACACAGATTTTGTTTATCTAATAATGAGTACACAATTTTTTTATTTTTTTTAAAAAAACTTGTTACTGCAGTTACTCGCCAAGCTACTTGTTGGTCAGCTTTCACTTAGATAGCCGCATTTAAAGATTAGATAATTTCACCCGTCAGAGTTAAGCAAACTAAATCCGTTCATTCGTTTTCAGTCCCCACATCTTCTCCTATGTAAGAGCTTTTACTATTTAGGTCTCCTATGTTAAAAGTATTGTCCTTCTCTCCAACAATGTAGTTCTTATACAGACAGTAATATCTCAATATCAAAAGCGCCCACGAATTGCTAGCTTACACAGATTAATATCGATTTGAGCTGAAGCCGTTGACTTGAACAAAGAAGAATTCACACACCCTCTTCCTTCAAGTAAAACAAGTGAACCAAAGTACCCCATCGACTCTCTAAAAAGAAAGAACGTAAAAATACCAAACATTGGACGAGTACCTCGGAGGTTCACCCGATCAATCGAAGCACGCGGCCTGATAGAACAAGCTGACGGTGCGCCAGAACGTTGAATACAAAGTCTCGTTGAATTACGAGGGCCCAAGACGGCACTGCCGAAGCAGATAGCACTTGAATGAAGGGCCATCAAGCAAAAGGAATCTCGATCTCTCAAAAGGAAAGAAAAAATGCTTGCAGCAGAAAGGCACTTGATCGGGACTTCGGTGTGCTTACTAATAGCAAGCTCCGACAAGGCGTTAAAATTGAAGGATAGGGGAGGAAGACTCAAATAGCATTGGATTGACCGTGGAAATGAACGATAAAATGCTTAGTTTCGATCGAGGACAGTGAGGAACGGCAACCAGTAAACTGTGTGCGCCTGCGACGGAGAGAGAGAGAGTGAGCAGCTTAATAGTCTTGTTTGTCACTTCCTTAGACGCCTTTTGGACAGCCTTTGATGCTCTTGCTCGTCTCTTCCTTTCTTGGGTCGCCACGTGGAATTTAGATGTTCCTCAATCTCATCGACAGAATCAATTCCAAGTCCACCTTAGGGAATCCAACCAGCTACAACCACCAATGTAAAGGACGCAGCTAACAGCTACCTTTTTGCTTTTTATTTGTTAATGTTTCTTGTATTAATTTCGTTGTCTACATTTCTTTAAATTTGAAGTATAAAAGTCACGAGTTAACTTAGTAGTAAGTTAGTGAATACGTTGAGTTGGGCTTATACATCTACACTAATGGCATTCAATAAAAACTGTAATCATAACTTGCAACAAAGTGATGTCACTCTTGGGGTTTATTGAGCCCATTGGATTATGTTATGACCCAAGCTCCTATTTGTTGGTATGAATGATATATGCGTTGGACTTTTAGCTTGAGTTAATTTGAATCCACCCATTTCCCAAAGTTTCTTCACATAGTATAACATTATCATGCTTGAAACAAATAAATAAATAAAAACAAAAGAAGAAATGATGAACCGCCCGTGACTTAGGAGCTAATTTGCAAAGATGTTCAAGGGTAATTGGAGAATACAATTCTTATGGAAAAGCCTTTTGCATAGGTATTTATGAATAAATATAATTTTATTGCATATTATTACACATTGAGTTAAAATCAAGTCAATAATGTCTCAATATAAAATACAATATAACCCTTATTTTACTAGTAAAACCTATTAGAAGTTTGAACAGACGTAAAATAAAATAATTATAAGGGATTAGATTGCATATCTTAATTTTTATCAGAATTAATGTACTTTAAAAAGTAATAAAAGATATCACAAACGAAATCTCATTAAAACCCTATAGATATTATAAAATATCTGTAAAAATCTTTCTTTCAACTAATACTCTATATCACAAAATCCTTCATTTGCTGTCATTTTTATTTGATAAGATTTTATGAATTTCAACATTACTTGATAAGTTTTAATTTTATTTTTTATTTTTACATTCATAGACCCATTCACATACTCAAAGCATCGAACGTGAGATCAAGAGATTTCAAGCAACTTTTGTGAGCTACGCGCTTGCCTATTATTTGACAAGATTATCCCGGCTTTCTTCGAAGAGATTATATTTTGCTAGGAGGCTTTTTTGATAATGATCTTCCTAAGATAAGAGTGAAAGCTCGTATAAAATGTTAGAATATCTAGAAGGCTTGACTGACAAACAATCTTTCCGTAAGAAAAATATATTCATTCTATGCTTTCTTGCTAGCTATACCAAAGGGAGTAAGAACAGCTATTATCGCTGATTCATCTAAAGGATTGAGGGTAAGAATAGCTATTAATGAGTTCTACACATTAATATCTAGCTAATATCTCAAAAGATTTGATTTATAACAAAGTTATTAACTTTTTTTTTATGACTAAACTAAATCCCATGCAGAATACGTACTTTAACAATATTCATTCCATTGTTTTAATTGCCTTGTGACTTTTTACCTTCATGACATTCTTTTTCTTAGACGTGTGAGGGAACTTGCACAATCACTTCATAAACAAGGGCGGTGAGTTTGCATGGTTTTCCCTTGACAATAGGAATATAGTCACTTTATTTATTATCACATTGAGATAATAGAGATAATATAGATGAGTTTTTTTTTGTTTCCTTTTCATTATGTTCTTAGAATTTGTAGTAAATTTTGTTCTAAGGATATGACTTTTATACCAAAAGGTTCAATTTTTTACGTGAAAAAGATATTAAGAATTTTATTTTTTCAATTTTTAAAATTAGAAGTTCAAATTTTTATTCCTAAGTGCAGTTAGAAAATTACTCTGCCAATAGAAGCACTGGTTTTGATATTTTTTACATAATCAACATAATTATTATCATTGAGTCCATAATTTACAAATGTTTTTGGATCTAATGGATCTTCAATTTTTCTTTTTTTAAAATAATTTTTTTTCGAACTTGATTGTTTATTCTTGTCTTCACCGAATACTTTTACTTCTTCAAAATCAGAAAATTGGTTATCTTCTTCATCGGATAATAGTAGAGTATTTTCAAACCTAGGCGACCTAATTTACCACTAGACTAATAAGCTAGGCGACCTAATTCATAGTATGGTCCTACTTATGGGTTTCCGTGACAGGAGGGCGAAGGACCCAAGCGTTAGATGCTCAGTTCTTGTCCCGGGACAACTGAAAGCCTGTCCCTACAAGAAGGCGTAAAGCAGGCTCCCGGGAGACTTGACGGGAAAGACTCCTCTTTATCAGATAAAGGGGCAAGAGGTACATACCTCTACCGTTTTCCCAAAATAGTCATGACGCCAACATTGGTAGCATTTACGTTAATTACGGACGCTTTAAAATATTATGTAACTACCGAAATCAATAAGTGCAAATATTTTGGGGCCAGATCAAGAATCACTAATAATTTGAAACTAGTCAGGATTTGAGAAGATCAACGTTATATCCATAATTAAGTTAAAAGGATCCTCATCTTCGTTATTTTTGTATAGTTTAGATTCTTTCTGCTTTTCCACAAGAGACGTTAAATTTTCTGAGATTCATATGCATTAAAATTGGTTGTCAAAATCATCCTATTCAAAGAATTATTTAAATACGATTTGCTTTTGTAAGTAGAAAAATATTTCCGTTATTATCTAAAATATTTTTCTTTATCATCCAAGTATATGTATTGAAAACATGACTTTATATACATAAAACTTCTTATGAAAAGGTCATGTACAAGAATTTTTTTATTAAAATTTTTAAATATTACATGGTAACACTTTGTGACAATAATACATATTCTTTTATAAAGGGAAACTTAAAGGGCTAATTATAGATTTTGTGGCATCATCAATAGCAAGGAGGATGTAAGAAGAGTTCGAATCCCCTCTCCCCTCCCCTTGTATTTTTTATTTTTTTATTTTTTTATTTATTTTTTATTTTTTATACTTTAAATTTTTAAGTTCAATTGTTAACCACATAATAAATGGCATTAAAATCAATTTCACATCACAAATTCGAATTACGAATTTCAAAGTAGGTGATTTGAAGCATAAACGTTATAATGGGGCCAAAAGGACACCAAAGCATCACAATAGAACTATAGTGGGTCATTGAAACGTTGGACATAGAACATGTTGAGCATATAAGTCTTTTAAGTTTGTAATGATATTAAAATAAATTGTATTGATATTAGCTTCAAGTTTAAGTATTTTTAATTTAATAATTCAGTGTTACAATGAACTTAAGTGTCTGGTTTATTTGGAAGTAAGTATTATTTAGAACATCTTGATTTCACGATCGAAATGGAGGTGTATATATAAATTAAATTAAAAAAAATACAACAAGTTAGTCCGTGGGACCCAAAGTCCAACGCGCGACCGGATCTTGGACGTTCACTTTGAGATCCTGTGCTTAAAAGAGTTAACGCGTGAATAGCTTCTAACTCCATTTACAGGTGGGAGTCTCATTTCTTTCCATAGACTCTTTCCTTATAGAAGTAGTATTCAATAATACTTTATACTGCAAACGTGTCAGATCATTACTGAGCTAACCTTTGACCTTTATTTCCCTGACCAACCACGCGTGGCTACATGTGTACCCAGCCGCATGTGATCACCGCCTTCGCGTAGCGTGGAGGGGATTGATATTACTTTCTCCTCATTAATTCACGAAAACGCGTGGACTTTCTTATATAAGTCACCAAACCTACCAACAATGAACAAATTTTTTTTCCGAGAAAAACCGAAAGTTTTTTTTCCCTGTTTTCGACAATGGCTTCCAGAGATTCGAACGGCACTAGTCGGGGCTCTATGGATGAGGTCAAGAAGATCTTCAACAAGTTCGATAAGAACGGCGACGGGAAGATCTCGTGCGAGGAGCTCAAGGACATTCTTCATGCGCTAGGCTCGAGGACTCCGTCGGACGAGATCAAGCGCATAATGTCTGATATCGACAAGGACGGGGACGGATTCATCAGCCTTGAGGAGTTCGCGGAGTTCCACTTGGGGGGATCGTCGTCGGATAATTCAGAGAGTTATAACAAAGAGCTCCGAGATGCTTTCAACTTGTACGACCTCGACAAAAACGGACTGATCTCTGCAAGCGAGCTCCACTCCGTGCTGAAGCGGCTCGGCGAGAAGTGCACGCTTGTCGACTGTTGCAAGATGATCAGCGCAGTCGACGCCGACGGCGATGCACACGTGAATTTCGAGGAGTTCAAGAACATGATGAAACGCGGTTAGTCCCCGAACCAACGGTAGGTCACTCATCCTTGAAACAAGGAATGACTATTGAAAAGAAAAAGAAAAGAATTAATGGTAGGTTAGGAATTTGTTAGATTGACTTAGGTCTAGACTTTAGTGTTGCTCCTGTTTCTACTGCTGTTCTCGCTAATTGGTTAGGGTAGTTACGGAAGCAACGAAAATAGGAGAGGAACTGGAAGTAGGTTTGCTTTTACTTTGCTTTCTTTTCTCTGAATTGTTCATATAATTCTCTCTTTCATGATCATGGATTAGTGGCTTCACGAATGTCTCGTGAATGGTTGGGCGTTATGCGGTTTATTTGTTGTTTTGTTCTATTACTGTTTTTGCTGCTCGACCAACGTCGACCATGGAATTGGGAATATCTTGGCTTTGATTTTCTCCCCATAGTTTGTTTGGATGCACGAAAACCGCGTGAGCTTTCTTTTCTTTTTCGTTTTCAAAGTTATTTGTGGTCCATGCTTCTTTAATTTTCTCTCGAACGTTTTAGGATCTGGTATTGAATTAATTTGATTCTAAGGAGCCTGAGTGATAAAACGGGTGATTGATTGAAATTGTCTTAGTAATTGAATTTATTCTATCAACAGAAAAAAGAATATAAAAAAAATAGATTTTTTTGGAAGGGATTAAAATTCTTCAAATCTAAGTTTTTGAAAAAAGACTGAAATTTCTTTAAAGTAAATACTCACTTAGATTCAAAATAGGCTTATTTACAATAACAAACTACAATAATTTGAATACTCAGCAATCTACTTAGAACTGATCCTATATGTTTCTTTTTCAATATTCCCCTAACAACTCACTATTTGGATTTGCATAACAACCAAAGTAAATCTTAATATATGAAATTCGTATGATCTGCCATGGTTGAGATATTTATAAAAGAAGAAGGTACTTGCTTTTTTTTTTAATTTTAATTTTAATTTTGGGTAAGTAAAAGGGGAGAGGGGTTTATATCTGAGACCTTTTTGATCCCAGAGATAGTATCATATTTAATCTTTTAATGAAAGTTGAGCAAATCATGGAGTAGTAATATCCACGTCCTTTCTTCTAGGCGTCCTTCCACATGCAGCTCCATCATCCCATTACGGTCTGTCAACCCAAACTATATTATAAGAGATAAAAAATACATAAGATGATTGGAGCATCTCAACAGAAGAACCAAAAACAGAATATACATTAAAAAAAAAAAAAAATACTGTATTCGTCACAAATCGCCAAGCAAAGGAGATGTCTGAGATGCCTAGACAAAAGCTATACTGCTATGATAATAGGATGTAGGAGCGAAGACAAATATCTTGCAAGGAAGATACGCTGCAGTTGGCAGTCAATGAATATTATATTTTGAGATGACAATGTAAAAAGGGAAATCATCAATAAGGAGACAGAAGAGAAAGGTGGTCGCATAAGGAGTACAGAATGCCAAAAAAGGCAACAACACGGGGTTCCACACGTTAATGGAGTGGAGGGAATCGGGGGTGGGTGGGCGGGCGTCTAAGCACGCCTCTACTCAATGAAAGTAAGACTTCACTCCAAGGAAAGGATTTGTTTGGGCCTCCATTTAAGCCACAATGTTGTTGACTACAACCTTGTTGAATTTGTGAAAGAAGCAGTAGAATTAGATAGGGGTGGTTTTGATGATTCGATAGTGGTATATGGGCAAAAAGTTGTGGAGGTTTTGGTTTGTAGTCCGTCGTCATTGATGCTCCCACTTTGGAGTCTTTTGATAAGGTTGAGCAAAGATATTTTCTTGGAATTCGTAAGGAGTTGTTGACGGAAGACTTTAATTCTTGACGCGGCATGGTAGGGCTGATGCAATGCTGAGCTCAACGCGTAATCCTTCCCTTCCGTCGATGCCTTTCCTTTCGAGAAAGTAATTTTGAACCCTTGCCCGGCTAAAACACTACGCAATTGTGTTTCGTGCAACTGGTTCTAATCTAGTTCTTTCGGTTGTTTCTTAGTCAAGAGCTACGTCAGTATAGGAAAGGAAAGGTTGAAGGCCTCGACTCCAATAGGTCGAGGCATGTTACTTAATATGGCAAAATGAAAGATGGTCTCTTGTTTTATATTCACATGTTCTTTTCTATATAAAAATAACTATATTGTAAATAGGAAGTTCTAGAAACGTTTAATATCATGTAATGATACTTGGATTATAAGTCCACCACAATTAAAAACAAAAGAAGCAGAAAAAATATCTTAGAGAAAAGAATGGCTACAAAGTCGGACACGCCAATCTTCTTCTTGTTCTTGAACTTTCTGAAGAATTCTTCCCACAATTCAACGGATTTCCAGACATTGTAATGTGAAGCGTTGTTTTTATATTTTGGCGTGCCCAACCTGTATTAGTTGACTAAGAAAGCCACTAGTCTTTATATTTAAGAGTGATTGCTGCGTTGGATGTCTCTTCCCTCTATTTCGCAGTTCTGTCAATGCTCCGCCCAGATGAGGCATTATTCTGCCGAGTTTGTTTTGGAGACTTTCGAACACTTTTTTGAGCAGTGCCTTTGTAAAAATATTAGCCAGCTACAAGCTTGTTGGAATATATTTAAAATCCATCCAACAGTAACATTTTTTTCTTATAAAATGATAATTAATTTTAATATGTTTGAATTTTTTTATGAAAAATTGTTTGGTGGTGAGATGAAGAGTTGACAAATTGTTGCAAAAAGAATTGTTGGGTTACGTTGTGAAATATTAAAATCCTTGAGTAGATGACGTACCCAAGTAACCAAGGACCTGCTGAAGAGTGTGATACAGTAGTCTATCTTTTTGCACATCATGAAGTACAATTAGCTTAAAAAAAAGAAAAAGAGACTATTGTTGAACACCTTGTAGTGGCCATCCTTCCCAATCGCATCACTAAATTTGTACAAATTAAATGAGTTGGCTGATTGAATTTTGAGGCTATAGTCAACTGTTCCATGAAGATATCTCAATGCTCACTTCTAATTATGGAAATCAGCCACTGTTGGATTTTGAATGGACCGACACAATTTGTTAACTGCAAAAGATAAATTAGGCCAGGTCAACGTTCAGTATTGAGGGGCTTCAACAAGGCTTCTAAAAGGTAATGGTTGTTGCAGTAGGTCAGATCCATCTTTCACTTCGATCTTCTTGGTAGGAACAAATCTGACAACAGATTTTTTTCTATCATCCTCACATGGGTTAGAATATCAACTGGATATTCTTATGAGAGACAAGTAGTCTTGTCTTTGATTCTTTTTCACTTCAACTCCCAAAAAATAGTGCAACAATCCTCGTTCCTTCAAGGGGAACTCTTGATCCAATGCTTCCTTAAATAGCTTCAAACGACTCATGGAATTTCTAGTAATTATTAAATTAACTACATATATTAGTAATCAGATAGTTATCTTTCTAGCTGGAAGTATAAACAAAGATAGATTAGATGTGTTGGTACAAATCCTTGGTTGAACAAAAAGGAAGTAAATCTATCATACCATGCTCAACATTTTCTTAAGTCTATATAATGATCTTTGTAACTTGCAAACAAACTTTTGGTGCGTGCTTGTTTTATGAAAATTAGTTTTACTGTAGCTCTATGGAAAAAAACGTAGTTTGTATCAAACTGGAGTAGTAGCCATTTTAGAGTTGTAACAACGGCAATATTAGCCAAATTGTTACATTCCTCACCACTGAAATAAAGGTTTCTAGAAAATTTACTCCCACTTCATGATGAAAGTCTTTTGCCATGAGTCTAATTTTTAGCTTGATAGGTGACCCATTTTGACAGACTTTTTGTTTAAGAACAATGTCATTCAACAATTTATTATTGGTGAGTATTAGACAAGCATCCATGTATTATCTCATTTTAAGTGCATTCATTTTATCTTCTATTGTAGTTCTCCATCTAGATTTTTCAAAGTTGTTGCTAGTGACAAAGGGAGTTGTGGAATTACACATGCAAGATTGAGCGCATACTTTGAACTTTCCGTATATTATGGTACAATGTGCATTTATTACACAAATCTCTTTAGGTTTTAGTTAGAAAGCTCCTTATTAAACATATTGTAGGCTTCACATTTACAGACTTGCCAATCAGGTATATGGGCATTCCATTATTTAAAGATAGGAATTGAATCCATTACTTTGATGAGATAATAAAAACAATAGCTAATATAGTGCAAAATTAGAAGGTTAAATTCTTGTCTCAGGGGGACAAGTTGATATCTTTCATGTTGATTCATATCTTGTCCATTACTAAAGTACCCAAAACAATATTACAAAAGATTAATATAATAATGGCTAATTTCATGTGGAGCAATGGAGCTGGACACAGTAGTCACTAAGTTAAATGCCAAAGCAAATGTATGCCTTTGGAAGAAAAAGGTTTGAGAGTTTGTAATATGGAGAAACAATGCAAGTGCTTTAGACAAAGTTTGCATGGACATTTATACAAGGACAGTCATTATGGGATTCTGTTATGTAATCAAAATATAAGCATCTTATAGAGGCAATAAGAAGAGGAAGGAAGAATACACATTCACATACATGGAAAATATTTCTACCTTAGGTTGATTATGTGGTTAAGCATGGTAGATGAATTATTAGGGAGGATAGATGCTCATTTTGAAAAGATAATCGGCTTGGGTAGCCTCTTTGGTATCCTCTATGCACATAACAAGACATAACAATTAGATAAGCTTTCCATAATTATCACTTTGTAAGGAAACATTTATTTAGCAAGCAACAACATCAAGCCAACCAGATTGCATAGAGTCAAGATCTTGACTGGCTTGTTTGTGATTTAAGTGCTTCTAGTGAATTTTTAGCCTCCTTGGTACACTTGATCAAAGAATAAAGAAAGATTGAGTGGTCTAGGCAAAGTTTTTGTGGAATAAGTTAGTATCTCCCAACATTGGTATATTTATGTGAAAGTTTATTCATTATAGAATCCCAATAGAATGCAACATACAAATGAGCTCGATATAAATAGCTTCTAAGTATTACTATTGTGAGAAGGCCTAAAGTTAGACTGTGGATCATCTATTCATGCACAACATGTTGGCACAACATATTTGGAAGACTTGATTCAATTATGAAATCATGAATAATCCATTTGGCAACATATTTTAGGTACCAGTTTAATTGAATTCTATTTCTGACCTTGTTTCTTCATGGTATTCAACGGCATGACATAATCAGAGGTGATCTATTATCGCTATCTTGGGTAGTATAATTGTGAGAGAGATTTGGTCAGTTAGGAATTCAGAAAAACACAATGGCAAAAGCATGTCCTTATACAAAATTAACAAGAATGTTACCCATTGGATGTTGCAACTATCTACTCTCATCCAAGTCAAGGTCTAGGTAAGTTTTCTTGATCAAGTTTCGTTACATTTGTTAAAAGTTCATGTGACTTACTTCCTTTTAGAATAGGAGTTTGGGTCAAATGAAAACCCCCACCAGTGGGACAATACAAGCTAAATACAAGTGGGTCAAGTATCATGGGGTAGAATGTTAAAGGGATAATACTTAGAAATCATGATAGAACCATTATCATGACTTTCTTACTCAAGTTGGCACCAAGTAGCAGTGTAGATAATGAAGCTTATTCCTTACTAGAAGGCCTTAAGATATGCCGAGAATGAAACCAAGTATCCTATATCATTAAATTAGACTCCTTTTATCTAGTCTAATATCTGCTTAAAAAATAAAAGATTTCTTATAAACTGGAGTATGTCATTTGTTAGTGTATATCCTTGATTTCAACATCTACTAAAGTGCAACATGTATATTGAGAGTGAAATATATTTGTTAGTTGTCTTGTTAATTATGCACATACAATCCAAAATGTGAGACTATTTATATACCCTAGCTTATTGCTTCACCCATGTCGTGTTTTTTTCTTGCAAAATCAATTAGGATTATAGGCCACCATAAGATTAAAAGTATGTGCTACCAATGTATTGCATAATTTTTTTTTTTTAATGTTTTATGCGGCAACTTCATATGTAGGCATTTTGCCTTTTTAAATAATTAGACTTATACCCTACCCTTTATATTTATGTGAGGGTAGTGTCTTTTAATTGTGTATCTAGCCTTTTATCTAATCCAACTTTGTTGTTATTAATAGAATTTGTCAAGGTAAAGATCATTTCATTGTCATTTCTTATTCTAAATGAAAGAAATCCCAAAGGTTATTGTCGAAGGAGACGTTATCCAAACAACTCAGACCATCCTCGTCAAAAGCATCCCAAACTTTTGCTTCTAGTGTTATCTGCTTGTCCTAGATACTTTTGTTGGATTCGTCGTCTAACTCAATTATGGTGCATGTCTTTTTCATCACTTTCCAAGAGATTCAACAATCCTTCCCACCAATCCGTGCTTTTCTCCGGTATCATTGACGTTGAAGCTATGTCATTAACATTATTTTTTGATTGAAAGCTTCCTGCAATTGCAGGTTTCTCAGGTGACGAAGTAAAATTTTGGGATATTGTTAGAGGTCGAGGTCTTATTGCCTTCACTATCACAATATATTGGGTTTTCTCTTTTATGTACTTCGTTTGAGAAATTTCTTTCTTACGAATGTGTGTATTCCAATAATTCTTTACATCGTTAACTGTTCTTCCTGGAAGCCTACTCGCAATTAGAGACCATCTGCATAAACAAAGTTTGAGAAAAATATACGTAGGTGAAAATTTCAAATTAGTTGGTTAGGTATCAAAAATAGATGATCACGTCTTGGGGCGAAAAAAGCAAAAAAGAGAAATTATGATGGGTTGGACTTGTTCTTAGTAGCATTCTTAGACGTAGTTTCATTAGAATCAGCAGCCAAATAGATGGATTTTTTTCAATTCCCCTGTTTATTAATACTAGCTAGACTTCCTGTCCACTCATGTCTATTGTCTTCTGTATTCTTGCATTCCTTTTTGCTAAGAAGTACTGGAAAAATTGGAGTTGAAAAGGACATCATCAGGAGGAACACGGAGGATAACTTACTCTACCTGTAGCTACAGAAAAAGAAAGAATCATTGAGTTATTAATTTTTTCATATTTGCGTGAGGTGGACGAGTGTTTCCCCGTTAACTTATGTTAACTACACTTGCCTGTTACGCAATAGCTTATGCAGCTTGATCATTAGATCAACTTCATCTGCTGAAAAGACTCCTCTTTTGGTGTTTGGCTTTAGGTAGCTCAACCACCGCATTCTACAGCTTTTCCGGCATCTATTTAAGCCTGCAAATTCGAACCGAAAACAGAATTTTGCTTTTCATTTTCTTGGAATATTGTTTAGAAAATTACATGAGAAAAGAACTTGCTTAGCCGAAGAACATTAGTCTCTCTCTCACTCTCTTATCTGTGAAAAATACCTGAACCGGAAGGGACTTCGTTCCACTTTCCTTCCCGTGCTTCTCGATGTACTGCTTCAGAAGGGTATCTTCCTCTTTAGTCCATGCACCTTTTCTCACAGCGACAGAGCCCTCAACGGAGGCCCACGAAGCTCCTCTCAAAGTACAAAGAGGTTCGCTGGTTGACGTGCGTGCTCATTTCAGAAAGCATGGCATCATAAATAGACAGTATAAGAGAGTCCTAGAGCTGACGTGCATCTCCAGCATTTACAGGATGAACATGTGTTTTGGACTTTCACACCAAAGGAATGATCCTAACCCAGCGCCACCTGTATCATTCTAGCGCGGCAGACCACTCTACCCGATGCTCCGAACCCAGCATCCTCTTTGTTTTTTGTCGGTTGCTAGAGGCATTGTTACCACGTGAGAAGGAGTGATTTTGAAATTCTAGTTAGTCTAAGGACATTTTATTAATTTTTAAGTTATATAATAGACAATTTAATACTGTATCACGTGAATTTGAAAGGTCAGTCCACACAGTTAAGCAGCACTACAGTTGGTTTGCAAAGAGAAACATTATGGTTAATGGGTCTATTCAAATGTGAATGATTGTTCTCACATTAACAAGAAATGAATTCAATTTCTTAATTAAATAAAATGAAGAATTGGCCATTCTTAAATCAGCTTCTTTCTTGGATAATAAACTTTTCAATATGTCATCAAGTATAAGTTTCTCGTTCATACTCCTATAAATTAAAAAAGTAAATTCATACAATTAATCGATACTACAATTAACTTTTGAGTTGAATAATAAATTCTTTAATATAATTTTCTTTAAATTTAAAGAAAATTTTCTATTTTCACCCTCTAAAGCATGAAAATCGTGAGCTACATTGCCGGTCACATTTTTTTCTTTTTTTTTTTAAAAAAAATTGTGGATTCACTGAGCCCAAAAGCAGTCACCATGTCGACTCACTCAGACGGGTTGCGCACTCCCGACAATCTGTTACGGGCACAGCCAAGCCAGTCGCCTCCCGCCTCTTAAAGAGCACCCACCCAACAGAATTCCTGGCACGATTTTCTTCACCAATATTTTGCAATTTTACAACTGTACTCAATATTGATTTTGTAATATTTTTCAAATAAGTTAACACTTACTTGGTTATTAATACTACATAAGCTTTGATTCTGTCAACTAAATAAATGACTTAAAGACTCATTTATAAACCTTCTAACTCAGAAATTTATTTTCAAAAACCATATAATTTCTACTTAGCCAACTACTTACTAGTTCAATAATAAGTTAATAGACCTAAATTAAGAAATTATGAATTCAACAGCCCAAATATGTAAATTGAGTGGGTGTATAAAAAGAAAAAAATCCTTTTGTACGCATTGTTGTAAATGATGTTCCTTATTGTTGGTAACTAGACCCATTACTGTTCATATGGGTGCATTATGGCCCATTACTATTCATCTTGGTTCTTTGTATCATTATAATTGTAAAAATTGATTCTTTCATAATGCAAGTGGTTTTCATTGTTTCCTACCCAAATCAATTCTTTTAGCATGGTATAAATGTAGGGATTTCTATTCTTGGCTCATTCTTCTGTTGCTCTTTCTTAATACTACCTTGTTTCATATGTTTTCATTAATGTCTTTTTTCAAACACATGGTGTGCACCACCTACATCTGCAAGTAACCATGTCTCACAACTCAAATTCAGATGGTCCACAACGAGAAGGGTGATGCCAACACCGTTCAAGACACCACTCCTATTGCCGTTCACGACAACACATCTATCACCATAACCACTCTTTAGAGCAGCCACCACCACAACATCCACATTAGCCACCTCTCGTCCAACTAGGAGACCCCCTTTTACTTGCATCCCAATGAGCAAATTGGCCTCTTGATTGTTTATGAGAAGCTCACTAGCGTTATGAATTTTTCCATTTGGAATAAGGACATAAAAATAGCTCTTTTTGGTAAGAACAAATTTGGGATTGTTGATGCTTTAGTGCCTTAATCAAACACCTTTTCTCCCCTCTTTTGCCATTGATGGGGCTGCAACAATGTGATCCTCTCTTGGTCCTCTTCCACTTGAAATCTACAAAGCATTTACCTACTCAAATCATGCTCATGTAGTTTGGGAATACTTACTAGACAAATTTCAACAACTTGGTAATAAGTAAATTAGAAGCATAAGGAGAGAACTAGCCCTCACAATCTAGCATGGTAAGACTATCGACCAATCTGTTTTTTGCTTGGAACACTTGTGGAGTCATCCAGATTGTACATCACCATCTACCACCCATATTTGGTGGCTTTTCCATCATTCTACCTTTACCATGACCTTTCCTTTCACTTCCAAAAGCCATCTCCATGATTCAAGTTAAAGAAAACTCTTTTTTGACCTTTAGCAGAGTCTCATTGTGATTCCATGGCCTACGTAGCACTCTCCAAGCTGTTGGCGCTCTTGCTTGATCCTTCTTTTGTTTTGGGTTGACCATTTGCATATCAGGTCATCTATAACCCTTGAGACCCAACTTGGGGTTCTTTATAACCTACAAGGCTTGCATGATCTGTGTGATTTGCAAGACTTGCCCAGCCTCTACCCATATGCAAATGATAGGTTGTTTGCACCACCTTGCCTATCCTATAGCTAGCAACTTGTCATCCAACTTATGTTTTGAAATGCCTTTTTGCCCTAATGCCTACAAGTAGTGTGGCGAAAAAGGGCCTCAAACTGTAGATTGCCTCATGCTTAATAAATGTGCTCATTGTGGGATTCTTGGTCACACAAAATCCAAACAAGCTACATGATTAACCTTCACCCAAACAAAAAAGCAAAATTGATACCTAAACCTCTGCTTATCAAATTGCTATTGATGACACTTCTAGCTTTAACACTACTTTAACTAAAGAAAAGTATGATTAGTTCATGATGTCTCTCCATACCAAGGAATCTATTGCACGTATGAGTCATAACCTTACTCATGCTAAAGGTACTTTACCTAGACAATGTACTCATTTGCATTGGCTTGTAGGCTTTTAAATTAAGGAAGTAGTGATAATCTCATGAGCAACTTTAATTAATTAATATCACCTTAGTCATACATTAATGAGTATAAGATTGTAAAATTTCTTGATAAGAAGATCTTAGTTACCCATATAAGTTTTTTGTTAATCCAAAATAAATATTATCCTTATGATGCCTTATATGTACCCGATTTTACCACCAAGTTATTATATGCTACCAAATATACTCGGGACAATGATTATGCTATTATATTATTTTCCACCATTTTCCTTTTGTAGGACTTATGGACTAAGATAGTGATGGAGATTGGTAGAGTGAGATATGAGCTCTATTACCTAATGTTTGATTTTGATAATTTGTGTAATTCTTTTTTCAAGCAATCTATAGTGGATGATTTTGTATATCCAAAAATAAATGTTGCTTATTGTAATATTTTACATAAATGTTAGGGACACCCTTTTACTAATGTTATGCGACTTCTTTCTGGTATTGATATAGACTCTTTGTTTGAAATTAAAACATGTAATGTTTGTCCATTGGCTAAGCATTCTCAATCTTCCTTTCCCACACTTCCCACAACCACTCAAACCCATTTTGAGTTAATTCATATTGATATGTGTAGGCTTTATAAGACTTCTTCACACTTAGGAGCTCATTAATATCTTACCTTAGTTGATGATTTCACTTATTGCACTTGAGTGTTTCTTATGAAACACAAAACTAAAACCTTAGACCACATAAGTCTTTTTTGGCCATGGTGCATGTCCAATTTGAAATTTCTATTAAGTGAGTTAAAACTAATAATGTACAAGAATTTTTTAGTTTTGCATGTGCCTTATTCCTTAACTTTCAAGGTATCCTTCATGAGAGCTTTTACCCGTATAACCCCCTCTAGAATAGAGTGAATTTGTTTAATGTTGTTAGAGCATTTAGATTTTAAGCAAATTACCTCACTCATTTTTAAAGTGAATGCTTCCTTGCAATTGTATACTTGATAAACATGATATCTTCTCATATTCTTAAGGGTAAAAACCCATTTGAAAGGCTTTTTGGAAAAATATTGTCCATCAATCATTTTCGTGTCTTTGGATGTTTATGGTATGTAGTCCATCTCACCTAAAAGGAAAAATTTAAGGCTTGTTCTATTCCTTATGTCTTTATGGGATACCCACATGGTTAAAAGAATTATTGCTTACCTAACGAGGAAAATTGTAAATTATTTTTCAGTTGTGAAGTCATCTTTCATAAGAATTTATTTTCTTTTGATTGCATTTCATACATTACTCTTGTGCATCCATCTTCTTTTGCCATATACACTAATCTAGTTCTTGAGTCTAGTATAATTCATATTCTAACCATAATTGTTCATATCATAGAGTCACCTTCTATTGCTTAACATTGTCTAGTAAGAAATTTCAAACCTTTTATTGGACTCATGATTACATCTATTTATATGCTATATCCTCTACTACTCATTTTATATCTAATGTCATGTAATGTCATATCATAGACTTTCATGCCATGATAACAACTTTGTATCTGCCATATCCACCATTGTTGAATCCTTATTAAGAGGTAGTTTCATATCCAAAAAGGTGTGATGCTATGACAGGGGAGATTATGGCTTCAGAGTCAAACAAGACATGTGATTTTATTTTATTTACCTATAGGTCATCAACCATTTGGAAACAAATGAGCTTATATGATCAAGTACAAGGTAAATAAAACCATTGATCGTTATAGGACTTACTTGGTAGCCAAAGGGTGCAGTCAATGAGAGAAAGATGACTATAAAGACACTTTTGCCCTTATTGGGAAACTAGTTACAATGCAAATTGTCATTACCCTTGTAGTAATTCATCACTGGGATATGCATAAAATGAGTATGCACAATACTTTCCTCCAAGGCAATCTTGACATTGAAATATGCATAAAGCTCTACGAAGATATTCACTGCAAGGAGGGATACAAGGCATGTTATTATATGGGTGCAAACAAGCATTCAAACAATGGTATCAAAAACTTACCAAGGTGCTCATTAAGGGTGGTTGTCATTGTTCATAACTTGACTACTCTTTATTTTTTAAATCAACAAGTAAAAGTCTTCTCATCGTTTTTATTTATGTCAATGACATGCTCATTACAAGAAGTGATAATGAGGCTATTTTTGAACTCAAATAGTACCTTTGCTCAAGATTCTATATGAAGGATCATGGTTTTGTGAAATATTTTTTAAGTGTTGAAATCACATAATCATAATTTGGGATTGTCATGAATCAAAGGAAATATGTATTAGAGGTGATATCTGACTATAGACTTTTTGAGTGCAAGCCAACTCATACTCCTATAGAGTAAAATCTCAAATTCACCAATGTAGATTATGATGAATTCTTGTAGAAAGAAAATGACATTCCCTTGATGGATATTGCTAACTACCAATACCTAGTTGGAAGGTTCATATACCTTACAATAACCAAACTTGACATTTGCTTCGCAATGTGGTTGCTCAGCCAGTTTATGCATACTCCAAAATAATCTCACCTTGAGGCATCTCTCAAAGTAATCATGTATATTAAATGCTCACTTGGTCAAGGTCTATTAATGAAATTTGGCAATAAACTTGAATTGCAAGCCTTTTGTAATGCCACCTATAGTTCATGCCCCATAGGTCAATGCTTTACAAGTTTTTGCATCCAACTCGATGATTTCTTAATCTCATAGATAAGCAAAAAACAATCCCAAGTTTCCTGATCTTTTACAAAATTAGAGCATCGAGCAATGATATTAACAACTTGCAAGAACATTTGGTTGCTAGGACTTTTTAGAGACTTCCAAGTACCTTTGGTTTGACTTGTGACCTTTTACCATGATAATGAATCCGCCAAAAGATAGCAACCAAACTTATCTTATATGAGAAGACTAAACATATTGAGTAGATTACCACTTCATTCGAGAGAAAATTACTCCCTAGATCATACACATTGCACATATATCCACATGAGATCAATGTGTTCATCTTTACAAAAGCGTAGGGGATATAGCAACATCATTTTCTTCTTAACAAGTAGCGTGTTTTTGATTTGTATAATCCATTAGATTAAAGGGGTGATGTTGTAAATTATGCTCCTTACTATTTGTTACTAAACCCATTATTATTCATATGGGTACATTATGGTCCATTATTGTTTGTATTCTCTTGTAGCAAGACCTTATATATCATTCTTGCTGTCTAGATTCTTCTTTGTATCATCATATTTGTAACTAATTGTTTAATAATGCAATTGATTTTCACTCTTTCCCACTCAAATCAATTCTTTTAGCGTGCATGGTTTGCATAAAGCATGCACTTTGCATTGAAAAATCAATTTTATCCTCTTCAAAGAAAACAATTGTACAAAAAGCATTAGTCTAACTTGGATTAGTTGGTTAGACCATACTGGATAACATTCTACCTGTTCTTTTGTATTATCTGTAACCTATACGATGCTGTCAATATTGTTCTTTGATACTTTTTCTTTCTTTCTTTGAAGGACTTTACCCCGTAGGGAGCCCTTCCAGACATTCTCAAAGGACTAGGTTGAAAGGCTTTGGAAATAGTTTTCAAACAGCAATGGACACGCCTCGGTTAGAACCTTACTAGCTGTGTAATTGCCACAAGTGTAAAGATTTCTTTGATACGCTTGCTTACGGTTATTGGTAGTTGATATACACAAACTGTAAACACTTTAAGTCTTCAGTTATGTAGATATCCAGCATGGTCTTTACATGCTCTCCAATTCAAAATGTATTATCATCTTAGTATCTAACATTGGCTATGCCTCAATGTTGAACGAAGCTAGAGGAATATTCAAGATCCTTGTTGAATAGGGCTTAAAAAAATGACATGAGGTCTTAACGAAAAATGGACCGGGCCAAACAAGTACCAGACCTTCCCAAGAGAAGCTACCGAACCAACCCACCGAACCCGTTTTCCAATATTTTTGAAAATAAAAAATATGAATTGTTCACCAAAACAGTCCTATATATTTGAAAAACACTTTGATTCCAATGTCCGCTTCGGAGTAGGAATAATGTCTATCTAAGTGCAATCATTTGCTACAAAGATGTGTAGGTTTAAAGTAAGTCGCCGAACGAAGAGAATGTTCAGAGAAATATCTAAGAGAATGGAATGGCTACAAAGTCGGGACATGTCAGTCTTCTTCCTTGTTCTTGAACCTTCTTGCAGAGATGAGCTTCACGCTTACCGTTGTTTGAAGAATTCTTACCACAATTCTACTGATTTTCAGATGCTGCACTGTGAAGTGTTATTTTTATATTTTAGAGTGGCTGACCAATATATATAGACTAAGAAAGCCACCCGTCCTTATATTTAAGACTCCGTGCTAAGTTGGATGTCTCTTCCGTCTCTCTTCCAATTCTGTCAATAGTAATCGTCTCATAAACTTTCAAGTTATTAATAGTTTTGAACTTTATTGCTAGAAGATCGACTTTGGCAAGTCAAGCTCAAGCAAAAGTGTAAGCTTAACTCATTCTTGACATGAATCTGAAAGCTAATATCTTGTTAACCAAGTGAGAGGAATAAAACGATATATTGTTGCAATTCTGGGCTGCTATACTTGTTCCCCATTGTCTTGAAAGTTGTTGTGTTTATTTCTAGTGTCAACATAAATTATTTAGGATTGATTTCTAACTTAATATGCAGCGGAATAAGACAAAACTTGATTCTAACATAAACTAGACAAGACAATGAAAAGATTTGGGCAAAAAACACGAAATTTTATTAAGTAGGGAGAAAGTTACAAGTTTTCAAAGTTGACACAAAAAACTACTTTATTTTTAGTTTATGCAAAAATTGAATTCTCTTTAGGGACTTCTCACTTACATTTTCTAACAAAAACCTCTAATTTATAGAAAAATATTAAACATTAAAGACATAATACTTTATCTTCAAGAGATTTTCAGGCTGTTTTACAATTGTTTCCATATAGATAGGATGATTATAAGATAGTACACAATTTGCTATCAAATTCTGCAGGTTTAAACTTGGTTACTGCCTCTTGCTACTGTTGCATTCGTTTTTGACTTCAAACTCTTATCTTCTTATCTTCTTATCTTCTTATCTTCTTAGTTGTTTGATAAGGATGGACTACCTCACCTATAAACCTTAAATTTGGCTTACAAAACAACTCCTTTTTATCACACATATGGTACCTATAAACCTTAAATTTGACCAGTGTTTGCCCGTTAACTCTCTTGTATTACCAACTTATGTTAACTAGACTTGCCTGTTACCCAAGAGCTCATGCAGCTTGATCATTAGATCAACTTCATCTGCTGCAAAGCCTCCTCTTTTGATGTTTGGGTTTAGGTAGTTCACCCACCGCATTCTACAGCTTTTCCGGCATCTATTTAAGCCTGCAAATTTGAACCAAAAACAGAATTTTGCTTTTCATTTGCTTAATACCGTTGAGAAAATCACATGAGAAAAGAGCTTGCTTAGCCGAAGAACGTTATTCTCTCTCTCACTCTCTTATCACACATATGGTTGCTGTCCACACCTTGCAAGATCACAAGAAAGGCTTTCTAGTACTTTTGCCTATGCTCCTCCAAGGTAGCTCTCCTAACATCTAACATGACTTCCTCAGCCCTCCTTGTTGTAGGTGCTTCATAACCTTTTTCAACAAATTTCAACAAACCATGGGAATCAAGTATGATTCTCATTTGTATACTCCAATCACCATAGTTCGTTTCATTAAGAAGGAGAGTCTTGTAATGGATGGAATCTGACATCTTTGAAGGCTTGGGGTTTAAAAAAAAACGGTTGATTTTAAAGGAAACTTCAATGGAACAGTAAAACAGATTCTGCAGAAATTCTGGATAACAACTTGGCTCCGATGCCACTTTGTAGGATCTATTTATAACTAAATACACAGTGGAATAAGAAGAAACTTGATTCTAACATAAACTAGACAAGACAAGGAAGATATCTGGGCAAGAAACACGAAATTTCATTAAGTAGGGAGAAAGTTACAAGCTTTCAAAGTTGACATAAAAAACTACTCTGTTTTTAGTTTATGCAGAAACTAAATTCTCTCTAAGGACTTCTCACTTATGTTTTCTAACACAAATATCTAATTTATAGAAAAATATTAAACACTAGAGACATAATAATTTATCTTCAAGAGATTTTCAGGCTGTTTTATAGCTGTTTCCATATAGATAGGATGATTATAAGACAATACAGAATTTGCTATCAAATTCTGTAGGTTCAAACTTGGCTGCTGCCTCCTGCTGCTGTTGCATCCATTTTTGACTTCAAACTCTTATCTTTTTGTCTTCTTAGCTGTTTGATAAGGATGGACTACCAACAAATTAGTAGTTAAAATTTCTTCTCAAAACATCTCGGATGGTATTGTATGTCGCCAATCTAAAGCGTTCTCAAATTGTGTTATGACACCGAGAAGGCTTCACCATCTAAACCTTCAGACCCTTTTCGGCTTTTGAACTTTCCTAGATTATCAAATTTGTTCTTATGTTGTCTTGTTAGTGCTGCTACTCTGAATTGGCGTCAGTTTTAGATTGTAAATAATTGAATCTTCAAAAGAATATTGTGTTAAGTTCATGTTAAACTTTGTCTTTCTTGGAATTGGGATATTTATTTAGTGTACGAAAAATTTAGATGAACTTTCAGGGCTGCTATTTTGGTTTTACAAAAATAGGCCTGGTTGAAATCTATATGAACATAGTGGGATGTCGTATACAAGCTGCCACCACAGCCTCTAAGGTGCCTCTTAATGCGAGGCGTAGGCTTAAGGACTGAGGTCTACGTTTACCTCACGATGGATTTGAGTTACAATGCTTGTGAAAGATCGGGTGCCTTTACAATGGGATCAATAGTGGAAGCCCTAGACTTCAAGAACATAAGCTTCTTCGATTCGTGAATTCAACAGCTGAAGGGAGGGTTCTTGTTATTTGGTTTTGCTTCTCATTTTGTCCTCCTTGCCAGGCTTCTCTTGTGGCTCGCCTCCCCTTCTGATTTCCCTATTCTTTCCATCTTTGATTCCCTTTTTCTATAGCTTCTAAACGATCCAGAAAAGAAAGAATGGAAGAGAAATGTCACGTGCCTGTTTTGGGTTTTGTATTATCTTGTAGTTGGTAGTTTTGTGGGACCCCTGTGTAGACTTTGGTGGAAGTGGGATCGGGCTTTTATGGCAAGAGATGTGGTTGGTGGGCATTTAATGTAACGGGGGAAAAACTGTAATGGTAGGTTGGCTATGTAAAAGGTGGCAATGGTGAATGAAGGAGAAGACTAGTTTATGCAAAGCTTTGGCTTGTGTCTCGGTGCTGTCCCTTGATGATGCAGAGGTGTTGTGTCCCTTGTGATACAGTTGTGCAGTGTCCAATATGATGCTGATGTGCTGTTTCCGTCATGATGTGGGTGTGCTGTGTCCACTCTGATGCAGGGAAGATGACTCCTACAAATCCAAACCAACTTGTTCAAACCAAGTTCCGATTGGGATCCCTGAAGACTGCGACAAGAAAGGAGTTTCAACGGTTCATGAAGAGACGAAGGGCAGTATATCAGGTCGTTGTCTCTGAATTCATATCCGTGAATTCTTAAATTAAAAATTTCGGAAACTCCCGTTCATTTCACTAATTAGGCCATGTCGTCAAGAAGCAAGATGCTTTTGCCAAACCTGTATATAAACTTGAGGAGGATGATGGATGAGAAAAATATGCTCTTCCAAAAATTGCAGACGTTAGAGCAAGACCATTGCATGAACATTGGCCGGGGCGTATAGAAGGCAAATATTTTTTAAGAGCATGGAAACTAATAGAATCTATTGAACTTGAGGAGTTCAAGGAAGGGGCCAAAACCCATAAGTTCAAAAAAGCCCAAAATTAAAATTAATTGAGCTAACTTATCGGGTTTGTCCAAACCCACCCAATTTGGGAATCCTAAAATTGAAAGACAAATTAATGTTTAACTTGTAGTAAATGCTCCTTAAATTCATGCCATTGACTTTTAAATCATGAATTGATTTGGAATTTAAATAGACATTAATGTTCAACATGTAGTACCCTCGGTTTACTAATCAAAAAACGAAAAAAAATAAATAAAATGCCAAACCAGAAGCCGGGGTGGATATATCAGATAGCAGATGTGCAGTGGTAATAAAATAGGTAGTGGTGTGCAGAAGTAATACTCAATTTCTTCTTATTTATTCTGTTACGAAAGGCATCATTATAAGTAACCTAAATTCATTTTGATTGCCGCAGTTGCGTAGCCTCAGTTTATGATCTATGCTTGTGTTAGACCGAAGAAATAAAACTTTGGCCTACTTTGAATGCGAAGACGAAGAGTTGTGGCGCAGAGGTGCTATCAAGGAGGAAAGCAGCGTGGGGAAAGATTTGTACTTTCTGGACTAGCGAACAAGATGCAGGACAGAGGGATATTAAGTCGTTGTACCGTATTCTCAGCGTGGTACAGACATGTCAGGAAGGAGAGTTGTCTAGGAGGGAGAGCATGTTAGGTTGATTTCCTGCAAGTTCCCCCCAGGACTAGCGAGTAAGATACACGACAAAAAGATATAAGTTTGTCTGATTGTGGTGGAGACAAGACTTGCCAACTAATAATTAGGATAGGGACATGCCTAGAATTAGGACTAGCGAACAAGATGCCCGACAAAGAGATATTTGGTTGTCTTACGATGGTAGAGATAGGGCTGCCAACTAACTAAAAGAAAAAAGAGATCTTTAGGAGTATAGCATGTTGGGTTGATTTAATACAACTTTCGTTTAATTTTGAGTCTTTAAAGTATACATAGTATATAAAAAATATATATTTCTTTATGTTTAACTTTAAACTAGTATATGCTTAGTATGTAGGAAAGTTATTAGGGATAAAAGTCTTATATTAAAAATATATAATTCTTGAATAATATTTAAATGTTAAAAATGTTCCCATAATTCATTAGGTAGTTTTTGAGTTAAATTTTGAGCTTATTTTTAATATAATAACCTCTCTTCCATCAATTATTCATTGTATATGTTAGTGAGTCAATGCTTATGAAATATAACTTCATTGGATTGGAAAACTATTTTTATTAGGCAAAAGGCTTTTAGCAATTCCTTACTATTACAAAGCTTACATATAATGAATCAATATCCATGAATTCTAGATTTGGGTTTGACTTTTAGTGATCATTCATGTACGTGGGTGTTGAACCTCAAAGCTTATAGTTGAAGTCTCATCATTAAACTTGTTAGCTAAGCAACTTTCTTTATTTTCTTATGCTTTGTTGCCTATAGCTTTTCCAATATGAGGTAAGGGCTTTTGATTTGTAGTTTTTTTTTTTTTCTTTTGTTATGGGTTATTGCTAATTTTCTCGCTAGAGTACCGAAAATTCTTGCATGTTATGATTTAGCCAAGACAAAAGAATAAGAGGGTAAGAAATCAGTTTTGTGAAGTATAGAAAAACTAGGGCTTTTATTCCTTGTCGGCAGACCTAAAAGAGATTGGGTATAGCCAACCAATGAGGTCAAAGAGAAATTATACATACTAACTAGTTTTTACAATGAATTTGTACCCCGTATATGAGTCTACAAGAGAAAACAACTAAGGAAAACAATTATACTGTAATATTCATATATTTACTAATTCTCATTAGTAAGAATATGATACAGGATAGTGCCACGTAGGTGCCACATCAGCCAAGTAGTTTCATGGTTAGAGGTGGTTAGTAACTAATCTATTCTTATCCACTTTCAGTTAGACTTAACAACAGTTTAATAGAATTGGATAGATGGCATAATAACGTGAGAAGGTTTAGGCTAGCACCTATAAATAAGGGTGAGCAATAAAGTCAAAGCATGAAATAATTTGTACTTATAACCTAGGGATTCTTTCCGATTGAATAAAAGTCCAGTTGTACTTTACCTTCAATTCCTGCTTTCTCTCTCTTTATTTTCAAGATTGGGAATGGTCAAAGAAAGCCGAAACAACATTTGCAAGAGGATTTCCCTCTTCTCGGTCCTATAACAAGAGCAGCGGCGCAGAGGTGTATCAAAATATTCATATAATATCAATGAGAATATTTTTAGAATATCTTCACTTCCATTCATTTCTCCAATAAATCTCTATATTGGTTGGGCAGTATCTCAAATAAATCTCCACCTCTTCCTCGGCAATCGAACACGGTAACCCATCCCCAAGATGTATGTTGCAATTGGTGCATTTCACCCTTCATTCCTAACGTCAGCTAGTATCTCAAATCTCTCTCAAATTGGAATGCTACTGAAGCCAACACAGTGTCTATTCACGAATACATCCATCTCACTACATCAATAGTTCTTGTGGCATTTGTTGAAATATCCCCACTAATTCTTTTATCCTGCTTTTCTGTTAGGAGTATCAGTGGCAAAGATATCCTTCCAAGTAAGTTCCATTTTTCTTCTTACTCCTTTAAAAAAAATGAAAAAAATACTCATCAATTTTGTTGTATTCCTTGTCTCATGTTAAACAAAATGGGAAAAAGTATAAAATAAAAATTCGAGAAAATATAAATTTCATGTCCAATAATTTCTTTTTGAAGCCGAAGCAATGATTTTGATCATAAATGTTATTCTAGGGTGAGTTTGCTTATGCCGGAACGTTTTAATAACAAGTCCTTTCTAAATAAAATCAATGTTGAAGATGGGCAAATGTTATGTGCATATTAAGGTGCAGGTACACATTTCTAGTCATACCCAAAAACCAAATAGTAGAATTTACCCCAGATTTCATTGAGGGCGCAATAGAGTATCTAAACAAAAGTAACAAAATTTTTAGAAGGAAAAAGGAAATTGAAAAGCAATTTTTTATTAGTATAGTCTTTTTGATATTACTTGGAAGGGTTCCCGACAGAGTGTCCATTTATACTAATTTCAGCAATGGTTTGCAACACCTGGCTCTGCCGCTGGTCTCGAAGTGGAGTAGCTGATCAATCATCCTAGTAGCTACATTGTTGAATCTATTCGTCAGCAAATAGAAGATCAATGGTAACGAAGTGGAGTAACGATACAAGTGTTGGTAATGGGAGGGAGAAGAAAACAATGTATAGTAGATCAATGGTAACGAATCCAACATTTTTAATCTTCTCTTCCATTCTGTCAGTCCTGTGCTGGTGAAAACCAATGCACATGATTTCTTCATATACAGAAAACAAAAAACACTTAAATAAGACAACTAGGCACTTTTGATTATTAAATAAAAGTGCGATTTCAACTAAATAAGTTGTGAAGGGGAACCAAGCTCTGCAATTAATGACTTGATCTCTTGATTTCCAAAATTATTACTTCGTTATAGAAAAATTATAACAATTTTTCATCTCTTGCTTCATTAAATCTCATTGTTTTTATGGAGTGGAATGCGTAAGCCTTAATGTAAAATTTAAAATTTACAGAAAAGAATCACACGAACAACTAGAATTAACAAAACAAAAGGAACAAGTCTCAGTCTTAGCAAGATAAAAACTGACACTCCAATTACTACATATAATCCTAACAACCAATCCTTGATTGAATTATTTCAGCAAAAATAAAATATATTATGATAGAACAACTAAAGACCATTAAAGAACCACTCCTTATTCCGCATGAAACAAATCCCAAAGGCTGTTGTCCAAGGAGACGTCCTCCACACGACTCGGACCACCCTCATTAAAAGCATTCCAAACTTCTGTTTCTAGTGTCATTTGCTTGTCCCATATAATTTTGTCGGACTCGTTGTCCAACGCATTTATGCAACATACGTCTTTTTCATCACTTTCCGCGAGATTCAACAATCTCTCCCACCAATTCATGCTTTCCTGCGGTATCATTGATGTTGAAGCTATATTATTAACATCTTTTTCTGATCGAAAGTTTCCTGCAACCGTAGATTTCTCAGGTGACCAAGTCAAATTTTTGGAGATATTTACAGGCCGAGGTCTTATCGCCTTCACCATCCCAATGCCTTGTGCTTTCTCTTTCATGTTCTTCATTTGAGAAATTTCTTTCTTGTGCATGTGTGTATTCCAGTAATTCTTTACATCGTTAGCTGTTCTTCCTGGAAGCCTACCGGCAATCAGAGACCATCTGCATAAAATAAAATAAAAAATAGGTATGCGAAATTTTCAATTAAGTTAGTTAGGTATCAAAAATAGATGACCATGTCTGCATGCCTAAATGATCAAGGGGGAAAAAGCAAAAAAGAGAAATAATGAGGGGTTGGACTCCGTTCATTCTTACTAACATTCTTAGACGCAGTTTCATTAGAATCAGCTATCAAAAAGACGGGCTTCTTTCCATTCCCCGTTAATCAGTACTAGCTAGACTTGCCTGTTACCCAAAAGGTTGTGGAGCCTGATCATTAAATCAATTTCATCACCAGTGAAGTTTCCTCTCTTGACACTGGGCTTTAGATAGTTCAACCACCGGAGTCTGCAGCTTTTCCGGCATCTCTTCAAACCTGCATGATGAACCCTTTCAGATCTCCGTTAAAGCTTGCATCATCGAAAACAGAACTTACTTTGATTTTCTTGAACTAATGCTTAAAAAATTAAACACAGAACTGGGCTTCAAGGAAAAATGTTGAACTCTCTCGCTCGCTTCTCTACTACCTGCACCGGCGGCAACTTGGCTCCACTTTCCTTCTCCGCGCTTCTCAACGAAGCGCCTCAGGAGGATATCTTCCTCTTCAGTCCAAGCACCTTTTCGCACATTGTAGGGGCCCTCCATAGAGGCTCACGAAAGCTACTTTTCTCCAACTACGTCGTAAGGAAAGTCTCGGTGGTCCAATTCCCTCGTCCTTTAGGTGACCCAAGTGATCATTGAAAAACTCCTTGTATTCCACCTCCATAGAATACACGAGCTCTCTTATAGACAGTGTTAAGAGTCCAACCCGCTTTCGTGTCCGTTCAATATCCACGAAAACGTGTGTTTCAGACTTCAAAAGAGTGTAATATTCCTGACCACCGCATCCCTCCGCTAACGTTGCACTGTAATAGGGACACAAACCAACCATGTGTCTAATGCGTCATATATCATTAGTTGCTTCTTCATCAGTTTCCTTTTTGCTTTGTCTCAAAATTTTTCATGCAAGTAGCTATGTCGGATCATTAAATCTACCATGTAGGTTGGGGCTAATTACCAAAATAGCTAGAGTACTTACTCTCGCAGCGTTTGATGACGACAACGAGGATGGTATCCTCGTCATTAGCATGCAGATAAATGTTTTGAGATAGAAATATTTCATTTTCCCTGCTATGAGAGTTTATTTCATCATTGAAATTCCTTACATAGTCTCTCATACTTGTATAAATAGTAGGACATATACACGTTTTTCTCAAACCAATAAAATATAATTCTCCTATTCTAATTATCTTTCCCTTTTATCTTGAACATAATTCTGCTATTTCCAATAGCCTCTTCTTGCCCCATAATTGTGACAGAAATCTTACGCTACCAAATAAAGGAGATTGGTTCCCTAAAAGTTGCGCCTGAAATAGTATTTCAAACTGCATCAGACGATGATTCTTTACCTTCCCTTCACAGAAGGTCCGATAACTGATCCTGGCAAAGAGTTAGATCTATTAATTGCCCAACCATACTCCAATTTCCCTAACTACATGTCAAAAGCTTGAGTGTGATGCTACTTTTTGTTTTTCTGAGCTACGCCTGCAAAAGAAGAACCCTAATGGTCCAATAACTGTTCCTGGCAAAGAGTTAGGTCTATTAATTGCCTAATCATATTCCAATTTCCCTAACTACATGTCAATAGCTTGAGTGTGATGATACTTTTGGCTTTTTTTGTGCTACGGCTGCAAAATAAGAACCCTAATGGTCCAGAAGAATCTTGTAAAAATACAATCCTGGATGGTGACATAATTTGTAGTCTTCAGCATTCACGGCCTGAAATTGCACATAGCTTCCCAACTTCCGATATTCTTGCACAAATCTTTGGAAATCGATGACGACTTCCATCTAAGTCAAAGGAGGCCACTACATTGTTTGAATAAAGACAGATAAGAACGTAAGAGAGTATGAAGGAATCAACGACCTCTTTACCTCTGATGTCAAAAGGAAGTAATTAAAGACTAGTGATTGCCCTAGAGGTGAGGACAGATAGTTAAAATGTTAACTTTTTGCTAAGGAAACACGTCTTACAATAAAACATAGAAGACTAAGACAAAAGAGAAGTGGTAGACTTTAAAAGTAGAATTAAACATAAAGGGGCAATATGACCTAGATGATGATGTCAAAGAGGTAAATTGCTAACGCTAGTTGTAGAGGAGATGTGCCTAGCGGAGGAAGTCAATAGAAACCGTGATCAAGTTGTTCGTATAGGAGGATCTTGCCCAGATGATAGTACTTCATAAAAAGGTAATTAAGGTAAAAAACCAAAGATACGAGGTAATTAAGGCCTCACACCATAGACACTTTTTTACTTCCATGTCAATAGCAAAGAAGCCATCAACATATCGGGAGGCTTTAATGAACTAGCATTGGGTTGCCACTATTGAGCATAAGTTACAAGCCCTAGCAGCGAATCATACATGGGATTTAGAACTACTTTCTCCAAGATGCTGGACAATTGGATGTAAGTGGGTCTATAAAATAAAACATAAATTAGATGATACTGTGGAGTGGTATAAAGTTTGTTTGGTGGCAAAATTAGTGATTGTCAAGTGTGTCATCTCCTTAGCAAATATCAAGAATTGGCCTTTTTATCAACTTGATATTCAAAATGCCTTTTTGTATAGAAACTTGATGGAGAAGGTTTATATGGATGTGTAACATAGACTTCAAAAAAAGGAAAATGACCTAGTTTGTAAGCTACATAAATCACTATACAACTTAAAACAAGTATCAAGGCAGTGGAATACAAAATTTACTGAGGCACTTACTATAGTTGGATTCATGCAATCACCCCATGATTATGCTTTATTTGTTAGAAAAATGATGATGCTTTGGTGATTTTAATCATTTATGTTAATGATATATTGGTTACAAGAAACAATACCAAGGAGATAGCTCAACTAAATTGATATCTTAATTTTGTATTCCATATAAAGGGCATGGGAAAGTCAAAATATTTTCTGCATATTGAGATTGCTAGATCTAGCAGTGGGATTGAGATTGTTAGATCTAGCAATGAGATTTATATTAACTAGCACAAATATATGCTGGAATTGATTCCAAAGTAGGTCTTTCAGGAGCTAAACCTACTATTGCTCCCATGAATCCTAATTAAAATTTACATCTTGGCAATATGACAAGGCATTGAAATGCACCAAGGGAATCCATTATTAGCCAATCCTTGTCAATATCGGTGTTTGATGAGAAAGCTACAATATCCTATAGTGACCAAGCCATATATCACATATTTTATGATGCAACTTACTCAATTCATGAATGAACCTAAGAAGTTCCACGTGAAAGCTACTTTAAGAGTACTTAAATATATTAAAACTAGTAACTTGGAGATTGAACGTAGAGAATTGTGGGCCAACCTTACTAGCTTCTCTAATCTTAATGTTAATAATGTTCCTTGGTTAATTATAGGGGATTTCAATGAAATACGGAATACAAGTGAACGCATTAGCCCTAATGTTAGATGGACACAAGGAATGGAAGACTTGAATGAAATGATTAAGACTATAGCATTGATTGAACCTCCTTATTTTGGTCCATCATTCACATGGACAAATAAAGGTTTGGGTACTGGTCTTAGAGTAAGTAAAATTGATAGAGTTTTTACCAATGGAGAATGGATTCTCAAATTTGAAAAATTTGCTATTGAATTTTTACTCCCTAATGTATTAGATCACTCTCTATGTCTTGTTAAGTTTGGTAATGCCACACACAAGAAGACTTCTTCATTCAGGTTCTTTAATTTTTGGGTTGATTGCTCAGATTTCATGGATACAGTTAGTTTAATATGGCAACAAGAAATAGTAGGTTCAAAAATGTTTCAAGTGGTGCAAAAACTAAAAGCTCTAAAACTTCATCTCAAGAAGCTTAATGCAACTCAGTTTGGTGACCTACATCAGAAGATAAAGGATGCTAGAAACAATTTACAACAAGTGCAGTACATATTAGAACTTAACCCTCATTGTCCTGATACCCGTTCTGAGGAAAAGATTCAACTAGAGTTATCACTTACAATGAGTAAACATGAAGAAATTCTACTCAAACAAAAATCCAGAAACCTTTGGTTGAAAGAAAGGGATAATAATAGTAAGATCTTCTTTGCATCATTGATGCGGAGGAAAGCACAAAATAGGATCAGTAAGCTAGTATTGGAAGATAGCTCAGTAATCACAGAAGAAGACAACTTGAGAACTACTATTATTTCATATTATCAGTCTATTCTTGGTCAATCTAGAAATATCTTCACTAACTTTGAGAGGTACGCTTCTCTATTTCATGATGATGTAAGTGCACTTCTTAATACCATAAGTTTTGAGCGTTCAGATGTTATTAAAGCTCTTTAGGGAATTCATGATTTTAAAGCCCCTGGTCCAGATGGATATAATAGCTTATTTTATAAGAGAGCTTGGCCTATTATTGGAAGAGATATAGAGGATGCTGTATTAGAATTTTTCTCATCTAGGAAGCTATTGAGGGCTATAAACTCTACATTGTTATCATTAGTTCCTAAGGTCCCCAATCCTTGTTGCAATAAAGACTACAGACCAATAGCATGTTGTAATGTTCTCTACAAAATTATTTCCAAGATGTTGGTTGAAAAATTGAGTGTTATTCTCCATGTAGTGGTAAGCTAAAACCAAATTGCTTTCATTAAGGGACGTCAGATTTCTGAAAATATTCTACTTTGCCAAGACCTACTTCACAACTATCACAAGGGTGATAAAGGTAAACGTTGGCTGTAAAAATTGATCTCATGAAAGTATATGATATGGTCAAGTGGGAAGCAATATTAGGAGTCTTGAAAGCTATTAATACTCCCCAGTATCTAATTGATCTTGTTGGTGAGTGTATTACTACACCAAGATTTTCAATAAATTTTAATAGAGAGCATGCAGGTTACTTTGAAGGTACCAATGGACTGAGACAAGGGAATCCATTATCCCCATATTTATTTGTATTGGTTATGGAGATACTAAATAGAATTATTATTGCAAAGACCTCCTCATCAACTTTTAAGTTTCATTGGCGATACAAGCTTGGGAAAATCACTCATTTATGTTTTGTTGATGATTTGTTCCTTTTCTCTCATGGTGATATAGTTTCAGTGCTCTGTCTTATATAAGCTTTGAAGGAATTTGCTAAACTCACAGGTTTACATTATTATTTTTTTTGGTTTTTAATGTAAGTTGCATTAATAAAAATTAATATACAAAAGTATAGGGGCATACCCCAGTATTACAATAATTTTCAAAATAAACTAAAAGTAAGAAAAAATAGAGGTTGGAAGCCTCCAGATCTCACTCAAGAAGACATTACCTTGTGAGAGTTTGATATTGTAAAGCAAAGAAGCTCTCCCTCATACAATTTTCCTTACTTTAGCCAACAAGATTGGAATGTCAACTAATGTATTTTGAAATCTTCTTCTATTTCTTTCTGCCCAAATGCAATAAATACAAGCTAGAAATGATATTTTAAGAAGTTTTGCAGCGAGATCTTTACCTTTAGATGCTTTAATCATCCATTGTGAGGGTTTAATCATCCATTGTAACTCACAGGTTTACATTACAACCTTAGTAAATGCCAAATATTTTTCTCAAGGTTATCAAAGCAAAAGCAACTTCTTATTTTAGATCATTCACCTTTCCCTATGGGTACACTCCCTATTCAATATCTTGGAGTTCCTTTGATTACAAAAAGACTTACTTATGCTGATTGTAAGGGTTTGACAGATAAGATATTTGGTAGAATAGATGGTTAGGGAATAAAACATATTAGCTATGCAGGAAGGTTACAATTGCCAAAATCAGTTCTGATTTCCACATGTACATTTTGGATGCAAGTTTTCTTATTGCCAAAGCAAACAATTTATGAGATTGAGAAAAAGATCATGAACTTTCTTTGGGCAGGTAGTGCAAATATACGACGCTCTCACAAAGTAGTATGGCAAATAGTTTGTTCACCCAAGAAGGAAGGAGGATTAAGATTACCAAATCTTAAGCTTTGGAATAAAGTCCTTTTGGGACGTATGCTTTGGAATCTTATAAATCTTCCAGATGCTTCTTTATGGAGTAAATGGATCCACAATACCAAATGTAAACGAACTTCAGTAATGCAGCTTGATATCAAAGGTTCCTTGGCATGGAGTTGGAGAGGTCTTTTTAAATTAAGGTCTGCACTTACCTCAATTCTTAATCAATCTACCTATTGCTGCAAAGAAATTTATCAGCACCTTCGACCAGTAAATGAAAAAGTGGATTGGTATAATTTCATTTGGGCTGGTGGCATCAACAAACATAATTTCATTGGATGGCTAGTGTGTCAAGATTGACTTTCTACAGCAGAAGGAATGGTACGATGGCTCCCTTCAATTAACTTATATTGTGATTTTTGTTAGTCCCATGTTGAAAACAGGAATCATCTTTTTTTTAAATGTCCATGGACAATGAGGGTTTGGAAAACTATCCTTGCTCAAAATGGAATTAGATGTGATATTGGAGGATGGAATGAAAAATTGCAATGGATGATCAGAGCAACTAAACGAAAGGATTTGGTTGCCAAACTTCTTAAGTTATCTTTTTTAGCTTGCATTTATTGTATATGGGCAGAACGTAATAGAAGATGATTTCAAAGCAAAATAGTAGACATTCCAATCATGTTAGCTAAAGTAAAGAAAATTGTACGAGGGAGAGCTTCTTTGTTTAAAAATATTAAATCCTCATAGGGAAATGTTATTTTGAGTGAGATTTGGAGGCTTCCAACCTCTATATTTTTGTAATTCTTGTAATTCTGGGGTATGCTCATATGCTTTTGTACACTACGTCTTATTAATACACACTTACATTTCCACCAAAAAAAAATATATACATTAAAATGGCCCCTAGGCAAAGACTTCTCTTCCCAACAACTTCTCCATTGGAGTTGATGGCTGATTGTGACACCAATTATGAAAGCTGTCCATTGTCTCATAGAGCTATCATAGGCGTTGGTATTATGCTTAGGAAGTTGTAGATTTCTTGGAAGACGAAGATGCAACCTATAGTTTCTCATTCTTTAGCAAAGTCAAATTATCAGGCCATGATTGTCATTACATGTGAGCTCATTTGGATCATTGGTATCTTGCAACATCTAAGTTTTAGGATAAGGTGGCACAACATAGTGTTGAGAATTCAATCTTTCATGAAAAAATAAAGCATGTGGAGATTGATTGTCATTTCATTAAAGAGAAATAATTTGAGGGCTTAATCTTTGTGTGACGTTTGTTCCTTAGAGCAACTATTAGATCTTGTGACTAAGCCTTTGGTGAACTTCCAACACTCTTACTTAATGTCCAAACTTGGTGTTTTGACTTATATAACACTCAAGCTTGAGGGGAAAAGTATTGAGCCTAATGAATAAAAGTAGTTGGGCTTTGTAAATGTTAGTGGCCCAATACTGTTCATAGACATGCGGGCCTTATAATTGTATATATGAGAACTTTTTGTAATTTATTAGGGTGTATGAATAGAAGCACAAAACCGCTACGGGTTTTCTTCTCTTTCGTCCTGTTCCTAGAAGTGTCTTCTTGTTTGCTATTCTCACGGGGTGGCTGCCTTGAGCCTTCCCTTATTTGCTTCATTAGTGTTTTCAGCTCTCCCTTTTGATTTATTACAGGTAAGTTCAAAGGGATGTTGCTCTTGCAAAACATAGTGAATGGAGGTTTCTTTTGATTTGTCCAAATGGCTACGGATGTTTTAAGTGCAGCGAGCTATGTAACAATCTAATTTGAAGTAGCAGTTAGAATCTAACCCAGACAATTTTATCCTGAGAGACCATTCGTCATACTCCGAATTAGGAAAGGAAAACATTGCCAAAAAAAGAAAAAAGAAAATCTATTTGAGACAACAACAAAGGAAGGGTGGGAACCGATCCTTCAAGGATTGGTAGCAACTTACTTGCTCGAAAATATGGAAGGGTGAGGTTTTCCATTCCAAGAAATTACGTCCTTGTAGATGTATGCTAATTCTGGGTGAGGATAGAATCTCATTCTGGCCATTTGAAGACGAGGAGTTCTGAGAAGCCGAACTGACATTGAAGCTGTTCGAGAGATGGGGGTTGATTGGAGGTCATTTTTAAAAAAAAAAAAAATTTAAAGTTCGGGCTTTATACATTTTGTAGCTCGGATATCAAGTTGAACATAGTTAACCAAAGAAATAGTTAAGGATTTGTGGAGCAATCAATAGAGGATTTGAGGAAACTGGAAGCTTAATATGCTAAGATTCAGAAGGTTTTTGACGAACGATTACATGTAATACTATATGTAGGATAAAGTCCATTACAACACAATTTCTTATTCGGCATGCAACAAATCCCAAAAACTTGCGTCAAAAGAGGACTCAGCCATACAATTCAGACCACCCTCATAAAAAGTGTTCCCCACTTCTGTTTCTAGTAGTCTTCTCTCGGCCGATAAAACTTCGTCGGATTCATCGTTTAATGCACCTAGAGTGCATATCAGTCCCTCGTCATCTTCTCTGTGATCTAATGACCTTTCCCACCACATTCCCGACGTTCGGTGCCTTTTCTTTTGGGTCTTTCATGCAAGGAATTTCTTTCTTGCGTAAATAGGTATTCCAGTAGTTCTTCACATCATTAGCCGTCCTTCCTAGAAGCCTACCCGCAATCAATGTCCATCTGCATAAATCAGTAATACAAAATTTATATAAGCAAAGTGTTCAAATAAGTAGGCTAGTAGCCATCTAACCTGTTCACAAAAGATGACCACGTTTGCATGCGAAAGAAATAGGCGGAGAAAAAGAGAATAGAAAGAAGATGAGGAGTCCATTCGTTCTCATTGATTATCCGCAGTGTCACAGGAATGAACAGAAGAAAGGATGGATTTCTGTCGATCCCAAATTTCACTGAGCAACCAAACGAGTTTGAACTCTAGCTCAAGCTGTATTTCGACTACATATAATTTCAACAGTCATTCAACAGTTATAATTTCAACTTCATATTTGTCACAATTGCACGGGAACATTGCATCTCGCAATTCACAACCAAAGAGCAGTTGTAACTAGCAAAGATAGAACCTTCCGTAGCCCCTTGGAAAACTTATCAGCAGCGTTACATCTAAAAGCAAGGGAAGTGCCCCGCCACGGCCGAGAGCTCTAAACTGCTTGCACTTTTTCAGTCCTAAAATTAAGTCTGTCAGTCGAAATAGGCCTCTTTTCCAGTACAGCAAATGCTGACCAGTTTTAAATCAATGAACCTCCAACAAATAAGTTCTAAAAGATTATCCCCCCGCCCCACCTCTACTGACAAATCACAGTGCCACGGCATGGCAACCACCGGCAGCCACGGTGCACAGGGCGGCAGAACATCTGGGCTAAAGAGTAAGAAGTACAATAACGGAAAACACCCAAGTCTTGCAAGATTTTTGGCGCGAAGTAGGCAGGCACTTTCCCGTCAATGGAAGCTAAGATGAGCTAATTCCTTGTATCATGTTGGGCGAAAGCGTGGTATGAATGGGAATAGATTATCATCATTGTTAGCTTTTTTCCCATAATGACCATTAATTGATTAACTATTATTGACAGTCCTTTTTTTCTGAACAAAAGGAAACATATTTACTAGTTAACTAATTCAACTTTCAGGCATTATGATTGTCATCATTGTTAGCTTTTCCCCCATACTGACCATTAATTGATTAGCTATTATTAACAGTCCATAATTCCAATGATCTAGATAAACTGATTTATTAACAAACTAGTAAAAGATAATTTCATCAACATGTGCATACATCGTTGGAATAGCTCAATAATTTATAAGATATGGGTTCACTGCCAAGATGGTTATAAAAGTGTATCTTCTTACAACTATATGTGGAATATTATTGCAACAGTAAATAATAGAAAATTTTATCTTGGATGGGGAAGTAACAATTTTAAGCTTCTTTTCCCAAACATGTTCATATTAGTCCTAAAGCTTCAAACATGTATTTTGTTTTGCTTCAGATGAGCACACTTTGTCAATAAGGGTCTGACTTAGTCGGAGTAGGCACTATCTGACACAAGAGGCAAAAGTAAAAATAAAATATTAGACGACGGTTCGATTTTCAAGTTGGTCTGTCAACTCCCGTCTAATATCTTTTGTATTCGTGCAGTATTGAAAATGAAAAGGACATCAGAAGAAACACCAAAAATAACATGCTATACTGGTAGCAACAGAAGAAAGAAAGAACAGTTGAGTTGTTGATGTTTTCATATTTGCATGAGGTGGACCAGTGTTTGCCCGTTAACTCTCTTGTATTACCAACTTATGTTAACTAGACTTGCCTGTTACCCAAGAGCTCATGCAGCTTGATCATTAGATCAACTTCATCTGCTGCAAAGCCTCCCCTTTTGATGTTTGGGTTTAGGTAGTTCACCCACCGCATTCTACAGCTTTTCCGGCATCTATTTAAGCCTGCAAATTTGAACCAAAAACAGAATTTTGCTTTTCATTTGCTTAATACCGTTGAGAAAATCACATGAGAAAAGAGCTTGCTTAGCCGAAGAACGTTATTCTCTCTCTCACTCTCTTATCTGTAAAAGATACCTGCATTGGAAGGAGCTTGGTTCCGCTTTCCTTCTCCGTGATTCTCGATGTACTGCCCGAGAAGGGTATCTTCCTCTTGAGTCCATGCTCCTTTTTTCACAGCGATAGAGCCCTCCATGGAGGTCCACGAAGCTCCTTTCAAAGGACAAACAGCCGTGAAAAGAAAAAAGAAAACATAGCTGAAAGGAAGCCGGGCTTGGAGCATTGGGTACAGTGGTTTGTGTCGCTATAATGATGCCAGGTGGGGCTAGTTTGGGATCATAACCTTGTGGTGATTTCTGAGACACATGTTCCTTCTGTGGATAATGGAGATGCACGTAATCGTCTAGGACTTCCCGAGACCGTCTATTATTAACTCATGCTTTCTGGAATGAGCACGCACGTGCATCGAGTGCACGACTGTAGACGTGGATGACAGAAAAGCACATCATTAGTAGCCGTGTTTAGGGGCAGATCACCGACTGTTCTCTTCTCGTACTTTTGCCCTTCCAACGTTGGTCAAGCCTACTGGTTTTTTCCAGGAAATTTGTTTCCAGCTTTAATAGTATTTCCTACTATAAAAGCAAATATTTTTGTAAATTTGTTGACACGAAGGTTTAAGTTTTAGGGCTTCATAGGAGAAAAACTGTTGATTTTGTTTGCCAGGACTATATATAGGAAAAGAAAAGCTATATCGAAAAATATAAGTATAGAAGCTAAAGTTTGAGACTAATGCCAATGATATTTTTGCTGAGCCACTGCTGTAAGGTTGGAACCTAAGCGTCCAGAAATCTTGAACAAATACCTAAAACATGGACGCTGACCGCAGTGGTCGTTTTCTGTAAAGGGAGCCCTCAATTGCATTACTGCAACCATCTTTTCGATGATCATGCACGCATACTTATGGAGCCTTGGGGTCCTTCCATTTAAGTCTACCCAGCGGGCTGTTTTCCATTTGAAGACGTCAGAGAAGAGACGCTTAATAATAAGGATCGTTCTTGATATCTAAGAAGATTTTTCACTGATACGCAAAGTCACATATCTACGGACACTGACTCAACAAAATGTCAAATGATAAAGTTGTGGACATATTGATGAACTGTTTTAATTTATTTTATTTTTATAAATTCTCTATTTTGTTTAATGACGACTTACCTTTAAAGAATTATATGCGTCAAAATTTGTCTATTGGATGCTTTTCATCTTTGTGTGCCTCTTCAAAAGAAGATTATGATTTACAATAATTTTTTTTTCTTAAATGAAAAACATCTTTTATTTACTGTCTTTCTTAAGAAATTAATATTTTAATACTAGAGCCAGAAGCCAAGCTAGCTAAATGATTTGTTGGTCAGTTTAATTGGGTTATTAACAACATCAAGTCCCAAAATGAACACAAAAGTAATAAAAATCCTTGAGATAGGAAAGGTATGAATTTAAAAGAAAAAAAAGTTGCTTACTGTTTTTATTCTTACTAATAAGCAGAAAGAATGGCAAGATGAGGATAATTCTTATTGAGAGGAAAAACGTGCTCTTTTTACTGTCTTAGTAATTGCATTAGATCCACAAATTTATTGGCTTGTGGAGTTTACTTCGTATGATTTCAACTTTGTTTTTGAGTATTTATATACGCACAGCTGGCAAGAGTATGAACGTGCCAGCATGCCTTTCTTTTTTGAATCATTAAAACAGTGAGCTAGATTCCGGACCACATTTTTAAAAATTTTATGAATTCACTGAGCTCAAAAGCTGTCACCCTTTCAACTCATTCTGACAGGTTGCAGACTCCTGACAGTCTTTTAGTGGCATGGCCCTCAGGGACAGAACACGACTGGGCAGTGCCAGTTGCCTTCTGTCTCCTCTGGGAGCCACCTAAAACTGTCCCCTCATATCGCCTATAAATTCTATCCTTTCACGGGAAAACGACGGTGCAAAGAGAAGTCGGCCGAACTGGATTAGTTGAGTAGGCCACACTGGATCTCAGCGGTAAACTGCGGCAAGCCCTCACCCTACTTGCGCTACTCCAATGTATTCTCACTATCCAACCAAATTTAAAGATTCAATCAAAAGCACTATAGCATAGAGCCATTGAAAAAAATACTGAATAATTATATTGGCAGTTATTGAAAAAGGATTTACAAGAGTTTTACAGGAATAAAGCGGAAAAAAATACGCAGGTTGGTGAGACAATTCCAACCCGCGCGTGTGGTCCAAATCCAAAAACTGTGGGCTTCACCCAAACAACGATAATAAGACATAAAAACTCAACACAGACTCCACTTGCCATGCCGCGACCCCACACTACCCAATGCACCAAACCGCATGTCTCTACCCAACACAAAACGCCATGATGGTAAGTCAAAAGAATAAATTGCTTCCAACCGCATGTCGGTGGCCATTTTCGTTTAAACCCTAGCATAAAATATTTGAAATGGATACTTGGATATTTTAAAGGAATCCTTAAGGTATGTTTGCTATTTGTAATAATGAACCTTGAGAGTAGTTGCACATACACATATATAATTGATGACCATGATGGGAGGAGATGTACAACAAAATACTTTTGTGAGGGGAATAGTTTCATGGTAATCAAGACTATAGAATTGTATTGCTTTGTCCATAACAAAAGTAGAGTACATTGCAAGTACTAGGGTGATAAAGAAGTCCAATGAATAAAGAATTCTTTATATGAACTTAGTGTGAAGCAAGAGAAGTTTATCCTTAACAACCATAATAAAAAAAAAATCATTTACTTTAGGAAGAATACTTCATCTTATTTAAGATCTAAACATATTGGTATTTAAATATCATTGGATTAAAGATGTATTATCAAATAGTTAAATTTTGAAAAAAATTCACATTGAGTATTAATGAAGTTAGTGACAAGAGACAACTTACGATAGCGAATTGTTTGAATAGACTTCAAGTACAATAAGAGACTAGGGAGAAACTTTCTTTTCTTAAGATGTAAGGATATTATACTAATTTTATTCCAAAAAAGACAAATTGTTAAGTGTTTGGAGTGAAAATTAGTAAGAATAAATATATAAACTAACTATTACAGTCATGTTGGGAAGTAGTTAGTATGTTTTCCTACTAATATTTAATTAGAATTCTCTTCATGGTTAGTATAAAAAATTTGTGGGGACTTAAGAGTTTGAGTTTGCTTCAAAAACTTTAGTCGATTGGTTGTATTTTGGTAATAATAAACCTATATTGATTAGATGCATGGACATAGATATGATTCGTAACTATGATGAGAGATGTACAACAAAGTACTTTTGCAAGAGAAATAGCTTCATGGCAATCAAGACTATAAAGTTTTGTTGCTTTGTTTATAATAGAACCAAAGTATATTGCAAGTACTAAAGTGATAAAGATGTTCTATGAATAAAGAATTGTTTACAAGAAGTTCCATTTTTTTTTTCAATTTTTTTTTTACTTTATTTGGAATAAAAAAAAGATCTTAGTATGAAGTAAGAGAAGTTTATCCTCAACAATGATAATCAAAGCACCATCCAATAAAAATACTTCATCTTATCCAAAGTCTAAACAAATTTATATTAAATATCACAAGATTATGAACGTATTAGAGAATTCAAATAGTTAGATTTTGAAAAAAAAATTGATGATAATGAAGCAAATATTTTTATGAAGCAGATATTTTAATGAAGTTATTGATTGTTGGAATAGACTTGAAGTAGAGTTAAATTTGAAATAGAGTTAGAGACTAGGAAGCAATTTTCTTAGCTTAAGATACGGGGATATTGTACTAATTTTACTCCAAAAAAGACAAATTATTAGGTGTTTGAAGTAAAAATTAGTAATAATAAATATATAAACTGACTACCACAGTCATGTTGTAAGAACTTAGTATGTTTTTTTAATAGTATTTAATTAGGGTTCTCTTCGGTACAAGTATAAAAATTTTGTCGGAACTTGAGTTTGAGTTTACTTTAAAAACTTCAGTCGATCGGCTGGGATTGTTTCTTCTAGGTTCGAGTAACTTCCATTGTTCCGTTGGAGATGGTGATCAACATTTCAAGCTCGACGGGAAGGTTGAGTTAGCATCCTGTAATGTTCTCCAGCATCGGAGGGGCTCACTAGTGCCAGATCAGATAGCTCCGGCAGGAAAGGAGAAGACTGTTGATGACGTGCATTTTATGTAGGCTTAGGCATGACGTCAGGACTAGTGGACCAGGATCATCGCATTGGAGCTATCTTTGAAGGCCTCGCGAGAAAGCCGGGTTGATTGGAGTAGCATTAATGACTCGGATAGCTCAACCGGAATTAGCATCGATTGTAAACTTTTCTGGCTAGGTTCTGAGTATAAACAAAACTTTATTCTTAATAACAGAATAATCATCATTTTATTTGCATAAGACATTCAATAATCTTTGTACTCTCTCTTTACATAAAATATAAACTTCAGCTATGATGAAATCTAATAAAACTCAATCCTAAAAAAAGAGTTAATAATCCTAGTACGACATAAAATCTATCAACCAAAATTCAAGATTAATTTTGCATAGATTAATAAATAGCCTATAACAATATACAATCCTAAAAAATCAACCCTTGATTTATTTATCATGGCATTTACTTGAAATAATTTTTGCTACAAAAGATAAAGACCATTACAAAACAATCTCTTATTCGGCATCCAACAAATCCCAAAGACTTGCGTCAAAATAAGAATCTGCCATAAAATTTAGACCATCCTCATAAAAAGTGTTCCCCACTTCTGTTTCTAGTGGTATTCTGTCGGCCGATAAAACGTCGTTGGATTTATCGTTTAACGCATCTACGGTGCATATGACTTCTTCGTCCACTGCTTTGTGATCTAACAAACTTTCCCACCACTTACTGTTACTTTCCGCTGACATTAAAGTTGGAGGTGTATTGTTAATGTCGTTCTCTTGTTCAAAGTCTCTTGCATTTGCAAATTTTCCGGATAACCAAGTCCAATTTTTCGGGACGGTTCGAGGTTGAGGCTTTATCAAGTTCACTTTCCCAACGTTTGGTGCTTTTGCTTTTGGGTCTTTCATGCGAGGAATTTCTTTCTTGCGCAAATAGGTATTCCAATAGTTCTTTACATCATTAGCCGTCCTTCCTGGAAGCCTACCCGCAATCAATGACCATCTGCATAGACCGATAATATAAAAATATATATAAGCGAAGTGTTCAAATAAGTGGGCTATTAGCCATATAACCTGTTCACAAAAGATGACCAAGTTTGCATGCGAAAGAAATAGGTGAAGAAAAAGAGAAAAGAAAGAAGTAGAGGAGCCCATTCGTTCTCATTGATTACCGCAATGTCACAGGAATCAACAGAGGAAGGGATGGATCTGTGTCGATCCCCAATTTCACTGAGCAACCGAACGAGTTTGAGCTAATTCCCTGTATCATGTTGGTCGACGGCTTGGTATGAATGGGAATAGATTTTTTATGCAAAAATGAATTTTTTTTAATGAAAAAGTAAATTGTATTAATACATATTAAAGTATAAAAACACATAAGCATATTTTAGTATTACAAAAGTTACCATATTTATGAAAAGATAGAAGTTGGAACCTTATAAATTTTACTCAAAATAAGATTACATTGAGAAAATTTTATATTTCTAAGCAAAAAAGTTAGTTTAGAATTAATTCATTTTTCAGGTATTATGATTATCATCATTGTTTTTTTTTTTTCCCCATTGATTGATTAACTATTATTAATAGTTAATAATTGCAATAAGCTAGATAGACTGATTTTATTAACCAACTATAAAAAGTTAGTTTCATCAACATGGTGCACTCATCGCTGGAAGAGCTCTAGTATTTACGAGATATGGGTTCACTGCCAAAATGGCCATAGAGAGCTTCTTCTTACGACTGCATGTGGAATACTATACAGCAATAAATAATTAAAATTTTTATTTTGGATGGGATTGTTTTCCTAATTTTATTAATAGTTGTATTAGGGATGGGACGAGGAAGTAACAAGTTTAAGATTCCTGTCTCGAACATGTTCAAATTAGTCCTAAAGCTTCAACCGTGTATTTTGCTTTGCTTCTAAATGAGCACAACTTTATAGAAAGCAAAAATAAAAATAAAATAGCTGAACGACGGTTCGAATTTTAAGTTGCTTTGTCCACTCCTGTCTAACATCTTTTTGTATTCTTGCATTTTTTACTAAGTACTGAAAAAAATTAGAGTTGAAGAGGACATCAACAGGAGGAACACTGAAGATAACTTACTCTACTTGTAGCGACAAAAAAAAAAAAAAAAGAAAGAATTATTTTAGTTATTGATTTTTTTGGTATTTGCATGAGGTGGAGCAGTGTTTGCCTAACTGTCTTGTATTACCAACTTATGTTAACTAGGCTTGCCTGTTGCCCAAGAGCTCATGCAGCTTGATCATTAGATCAACTTCATCTGCGGCAAAGCCTCCTTTTTTGATGTTTGGCCTCAGGTAGTTCAACCACCGCATTCTACAGCTTTTACGGCATCTATTTAGGCCTGCAAATTCAAACCGAAAACAGAATTTTTCTTTTCATTTTCTTGGAATATTGTTTAGAAAATGACATGAGAAAAGAGCTTGCTTGGCCAAAATGCTAAAGTCTCTCTCTCTCTCTCTCTCTCTCTCTCTCTCTCTCTTCTATGAAAGAGAATACCTGCACCGGAAGGAACTTGGTTCCACTTTCCTTCTCCGTGCTTCTCGACGTGCTGCCTCAGAAGGTTATCTTCCTCTTCAGTCCATGCTCCTTTTCTCACAGCTATACAGCCCTCCATGGAGGCCCACGAAGCTACTTTCAAAGTACAAAGACGCTCGCTGGTTTACGTGCGTGCCGACTGCAGAAAACATGACTTCATAAATAGACAGTCTTGGGAAGGTCCTAGACGCTTACGTGCATCTCCAGTGTCCACACAACGAACATGTGTTTCAGACTAAACCACTGGGCAACGATCCTAACCCAGCGCCACCCGGTAATCATTATAGCGACACCAACCAATGTACTGATGGTCCAAACCCGGCTTCGCTTTGTTTTTTGTCGACTGTTTGAGACGTGTACGACTGTTTGCACGTGAAAAGGAAAGACCTTGAAGTTATTGAATATTATTATTAAATTTTAAGTTAATTTTTTAGGTTAAATAATAGATATTTTAAGATGTTATCGTATTAACTTAAAAGTTAAAGTCCACATACTTGAGTGTTACCATAATGCGCTGAAAAGTGAACCACTATTATTGAAATGTAAATGATTGTTCTCATATTATTAAAAAAAGAATTCTGTTTCTTAATTAGATAAAATGAAGAACAATTAATTTTTAAATTAGATAACATTCATCTCAATATGGTTTTAAAGTGTAAGTTTCTACTTAACACTCTTACGAATTAGAAGGTAAATTTACACAATCAAATTGTACCATAATTGATATAAAAGGTGGACTATTGTGGTAAGAAAACCTATTAAAATGTGGATAATTGTTAAGTAGAAAAATTTTACTAATTTTTAAGCCAATTCTTATGTTGAATAATAAATCTTTTAATATAGACTTTTTTAAATTTAAACAGAATTTGCTACTTTTACCCTCTAATGGTTGTATTTATGCATGTGATCTTAGATGGAAAAACAAAAAAAGAAAGAAAAATCATTCCTTCCATTGAAAGTGTGAATTGATATTTAATGGAAGGAGGAGGACTCGAATTTTCTATTTTTAGCTGCTTCATTTGTAGTGGACATATCTTTTCGAATTGATACGACTGTTTACTTAACCAGATTTGTTGTTACTTGGAGCAAGCAGCGGAGGCTTTGTGATTTCATATTAAAAATTACTTTCCTTTCAGAAGATTAAGTGGATGACAGAAAAGCACATCACAAGTAGACGTGTTCCGTTGTAGATCACAAACTTCCATCTGAGACTTGTCTCGTACCTTTGCCCTTCCGATGTTGTTAAGCCTACTGGTCTGTTCTAGGAAATTTGTTTGGAGAACAAATAGTATTTCCCCCTAGAGAAGCAAATATTTTTGATAATTTGGTGACATTAACGTTCAAGTTTTTAGGGCTTTATAAGAGAAAGAAAAAAAAAACTGTTGATTTGTCTGCCAAAAGTATTTGTGGGAAAAGAGAAGTTATGTATAAAAAATAAAAATAAAAATGAGTATAGAAACTCGAGACTAAAACCAGCTTCGCCCGCAAGGTTGGAACCAAAGGGCCCAGAAATCTCGAACAAACACCCAATCACATGGACGCTGACAACTGTTGTCGTTTTCCGTAAATATGGCCATGAATTGCATTATTGCAACCCTTTTTTTGCTTTTCATGCACGGATATTTATGATGCCTTTTGGGTTCTCCAGAAGGCCGTTTTCCATTTAAGAAGAAAGAGAAACACACAAGTGAATAGTCAGAAAAAAGCGGGTCGCTTAATAATGAGGCTTGTCCTTAATACCTTTTGTTTTTATAATTTAATTTTTATTAATACAACTTACCATTCCATTAAAAAAAGGTGCGGATACCAATGATCTTTTTGCCGAGCTGCGGCTGCATGGTTGGAACCCAAGCGAACAGGAATATTGAACCGTGTTTTGGTTTATCGTGCACGCATCTTCCCGAAACCTTTTGAGTCTACCACGCTGTTTCGATAAAGACCAAAGAGAAGAGAAGTGGAGAAAGAAGAACATAAAAGCAAATAGTCAGGAAGAGTGGGGTCCCTCAATAATAAGGGATTGATCTTGATATCTTACAAGAATCTTCACTAATATACAAAGTGACATCACTCACCAACAATAAGATTTTTCACTAATATGGAAGTTGCAATAACTCACGAACGCTAACTCCACAAAATGTCAAATGAAAAAGTTGTGGATATAACGTTGAACTGTTTTTTTTTTTTTTTTTTATTTTATAAACTCTTTATTTTGTATGATGATGGCCTATTCTTAAAGAATTGTAATTTATCTATCAGATACTTCTCATCTTTTTGCACTCCGTTCAAAAAGGGATTATAATCTACAACGATTTTTTTTTTATTATTATTTTTATCTTAAATGAAACATCTTTTGTTAATCATATTTCTTTCTTAGGAAGTCAATATTTTAAGACGATACTAACTGAACTATTATCGTCTGGTTAAATGATTAGTTGGCTCAGTTTAACTGAACTATTAACAACATCAGATCTCAAAATAAAGACGACAACAATAAAAATCCTTAAAATTGGAAAAGTATGAATTCAATAGAAAAAAAAAAAGGGTTGCTTAGTTTTTTTGTCCGGAGATAAGGTGACAGCCACCTAGGCGCCACGTTGTACACTAAACTGACAGAGTTCTCCTGCAGCACTACACCAGCTTGCTGTTGTTGGCAAGCTGGTGATTACTTTCTGAGGTGCAGCTCAAGCTCAGCACTGCAGGACCCTTCTCCAGCCAAACCTCTGAGACACCGACCAGCTTTTGAGACAAAGTGCAGGATTTCTCCCGTCGTTTTTTGGATGTAGTTCTATAAGTTTAGATACAAGCCACACTCGTAAATTTTCATCTTGGAATTTTAGTTTCTCCGAACAATTGTACTTGGGTTTTCTTGTTTCATCAAAGCAAGTTTTTACCCATTTTATGAGTCCTTCAATTCCCTTGACAGTTTTTGTTCTTAGTAATTGGCAGAAAGAATGGCAAATGAGGATAATTTCTTATTCTGAGGAAAATTGTGCTCTTTTTATTGTCTTAATAATTGCATTAGATTCACAAAATTATACCCCGTGGAGTTTAATTTGTATGATTTCAACTTTGTTTTTGTGTATTTATCTACGCGTGAAATTGGTGAGCTAAATTCCCAGCCACATTTTTTTTTTGAATTTAGTGAATTCAGTGGGCTCAAAGGCTGTCACCGTTTCAACACATTCTGACAGATTGCACACACCTAACAGTCTTTTATTGGCATGGCCCGCACAGACAGGACACGATTGGGCAGGGCCAGTCGCCCTTCTGTCCCTTTTGGGAGCCACCTAGACCTTGCAGTTTAGGGCAACCAGCACCCACCCACCTCGCCTTGACACATCAATTTCTATCCTTTTCCGGGAAAAGGATGGTTGAAAAAGCATTAAGCCGAACTGGGTTACTTGGGTAGGCCGTACAGGATACCAACAATGAACTTCGGCGAGCCCTCATCATCGACGAAAATAGAAAACAATTCTACTAAAAGATGGCATGACTTCGTACTTTTCCTTTGGATTGGTTCGCCTGGTGGCCGAAGGCGGAACATTGATGAAGATTCAGACGTCACGAAATATGTTTAGTCTTTTCTTCTCTTTATGCTTTCTGCAGACCTAGTGAGCAATGAAGGGGAGGGAAATGGCCGTCACTTACGGGTGAAGAAGGGACACCCTCTCCCTGTCCCCTCAGCCTACATGTGCCTGCATGTGCTGCTCCTATGTCATCTCACTATCCAACCAAATTTCACTTGCCATGCCGCGAGCCCACTACTCAATGCACCATACCCCATCTCTCCGCCCAGCACAACCTGCCATGATGATACGTCAAAGGAATAAATTGCTTCCGACCACTCTTCAGACGCCCCTTTACGCCGCCCCAAGTCTCAAGACAAATAAACTGCCAATGAACACTAAGGCCCTACTCTGCAGCATCCAGTTTAGCGATGTTGCGAGGAATAACACTCTTTTAAGTGTTCTTTGTATAGTCTGTAACCTGTGATGTAGCCAATTATTTTGTTCGTTGATTCGTTTGCTCGCGGATATCAATAGTGATGTACATATACTATAAGCACTTAATGTCTTCAGGTAAGTAAATATTTAGCACGGTTTTCACATTTTCTCTTATTCAATTCGTATTATTGTCATAGTTTTTAACATTGGCTACACCTCGATCATAAATATTCTTCTAACTTTGTCCAAGCAAGAGGGTGTTAAACAGGGCCCAGAAAATGATGTGGGGTACTAACAAAAAATGGACCGGGCCGAAAAAATGCCAGACCTTCCAAAGAGAGGCTACTGAACCAACCAACTGAACCTGTCTTCAAATATTTTTTAAAATAAAAACCAGGAAATGTTCTCTAACGCAGTACTATATACTCAAAACAAATCTTGCTTCCAATGTCTACTTCGGAATAGGAACAACGTAGTTAGAGAATGTTGCGGCAGTGATTGACAGTTATGAACAGATAAAGAAAAGGCTTTCCATTGGAGACCTTACAATACAATAACGAAGAGGTTTTCCATTGCAGACCATGTAATACAGAAAACGAAGGGGTGCGGTTAAAGACAGGGTCCCCTTTGTAGCCTATACAATGTTCAATCATTGCTTTGTAGTTACAATAAGCTTGTGCAAAATATTGTTCTTTCCAAGATTCGTGTTTGTATTGAGGAAACAATTTACCCTCATTAATGAAGAAGTCTAGATATTTTGCATCATGTTTTCTTAATTAGAAAATTTTACATGGTATCCAAGGGGAGGTTTAGATCGTGATCTAATCTTATGTTATGGACCCAACCACTGAGCCAAAAGGAAAACTTCTTGTTGGGGAGGCATGCCCAATAACTCTTAACATCGTAACATATTCCCATGATTCCTTTATTCAACGTCCTTGGTGGATGCTAGCTATTGGGATTGCTAGGGCTCTTTCCCCTCATATTCCCTTATACTGCATCTATCGAGATTTGAACTCAGGATGTGAGGTTTGACTCCGATACCAATTGTTATGGACCCAACTACTGAGCTAAAAGAAGAATTTCTTGTTGGGAAGGCAGACTTAATAATTCTTAACACTGTAACATCTTACAATTTCATATGCTTCCACAACCTATAATTCCAATTATCATTGTTGATAGTCTTTTTTTTTTTTTAGGCATTTTACCAAATGACTGGTGTGCAGCTAGTTTCCTGTGCTCTATCATTTCACTAGATTGTCTTAGTTCTTTTGGAACTTGTATGCAATAGCCTCAGGGTATTATCTTTCTACTAGTATTTTCTATTTTCTCGATTGGTTTTGGTAGCATTGCTTAAGAATGTCAGAGAGGTCAGTTTCTCCACTACCGAAGACTCTTTATATCCTACCACATTCATGGAAAGATGGCTCAAAGTCTATCAAGGTGGTGGTTCTTTGGGTCTAAAAACAAAGGTCTACGTTTCCCCCATTCTCACTATCATATATCCAAACAATCCTTTCTATTTGTTGCCTGGAGACACAAATGGGACCTCTCGGATTAGTTTCAAGCTTGTTGGGGTAGATTTACCTATTGTCTCACACAAAGGGTCCCATAAATCCAAATGTGAGCATTGTGGGAAGAAAGGAAACAAGAAGGGAAAGTGTCATAGGCTTAATGGGCTGCAATGAACCCATTTCAAATTGTATGAGCATAAAAGGAAAGAATGCTATAAACTTAATGGGTATCCGTAAAGCCACAAGGATTATTTTGGGAATCCAAGTTCAACTTTAGCAACAATTGGTCTAAGCCTTTTTCATTTTACCCTCGAGCAATCTGAATGTATTTTGAAGTCCGTAAAGGACAATTTTGAAAGGTCTTCACATCTCAATATAGCACCTATGCCTAAATCTCTTGGATAGTATTGGATTATAGATAGTGGGGCTAGCGACTACATTACCTCATATTTTAGTAGTCTAGAATTTCTTGATAAGTGTGTTTCAATTCTAGATCTGTAAAATTGCCAAATGGTGATATCACAAATGTAACATATAGAGACTTCATTAAATTACCACATAACCTAAAATTCAACATTGTTCTTTACTCTTCACATTTCAAATTCAATTTAATTGAAAATCATTGCTTGGTAGTTTTTTATGTTGATCTTTGTGTGTTTCAAGAACTTTCAACAAATGAAGTCCAAGAGATAATAAATATGTGACATGGACTTTATTTCTTTATTGCAAATCCTAAGGCTAGGCATGTTTGAAATTTTTTGTGGTACTACTCTAGTTTTATCTTCTAATTTGGCATGTCATGATTTGAATTTATGATATTTAAATTTTAGACATATGTCTCCTTCTAAATTCAAGTACTTGCATGATTTTAAAAAATTTACTTCTCATGATTTATATTGTCCTATTTGCCTACTTGTTAAGCAAACTCATGAGTCATTTCCTATATGTAATGAGTTTGTACAAGAATTATTTAAATTAGTCAATGTGAATATTTAGGGATCATATAATGTTCCTACCCATAATAGTTCAAGATAACCATTGTGGTTGATTTGTCTAAAAGAATATTGACATTCCTAATGAGAATCAAAATCAAGACTTTGTTGAACTTAGAATGTTCTTTTAACATGGTTAAAAATTGTTGGATATGGATTAACCCAATAAGGGAGGGGAAGGGGGTTGGATTGGGTTTAGTTATTTCCTTTTTAAATATTATGAGTTAAAAAGAAATGAAGAGATAAAGTACACAAGAGAAATTGTTCAAATGGTTCAACCAAATACTCAAGCCTACCTCCACCCGCTCTTACCAATAGTAAGAAAGCCCTATTACTAAAATATAAGAGTCTTCTCTTAATTTTAGTACACCCGAATCCTTTGTTCATAGAATCCTTTGTTCATAGAACACAAGGATTAAAACAATTTACTTCACAGTTCAATTAGCCTAACATGGCTTAACACACTTCACAATCCAACCAATACAAGAATGTTACAACTTAACCTTCATTCACACTAGACCACACATGGTCTATGAATGAATAACAAATATTCAAGTTTACTTCTCTAAAACACTAATCAATGTCCACCACTTGAAGAGAAGTGAAGAAGATGTAGTGGCTTGAACCAATCAGCACACCATCACAATTAAAATGGAACTATCAATTTCCTACATAATGAGTATTTCTTGAGAATCAATCATATAATGTAATCAAGGACACATATGACATTCAAACAAGCACATACTTTAGTATGAGATTCAGCAGTTCATCAATCACTCTTGTATATTTGATTACATATAGCTTAGGGTAACAATGGCATATTTTCAACAAAATGTTACCAAAAGCTTGAGCTAAAAACAATTTCAAATCATAATAGAGTTATTGAAGAATTGAAGTGCATAGAAATCAATAAGCTTTTCTTGCTTTAAAGATAGATTTAGCACATAAGACAAACTTTCTCAAGAGTGATATCTTACACACAGAAAACCCTACCTTTTTTTTTTTAAAAAAATTTAATGAATGTATGGAAAACTTCTGATTTTTCTTTCAAAAAATAAATCCAAGTAAACCTGAAAAAATATCAATAAAGCTCACCATATATTTCTTTCCTCTAATTGATTTTTGCTTTACTATTTCAAATAATCAAAATGAACTAGCTCTAGTGGTTTCTAAGCTTGGAATCTTTTCTTTAAATTCAATAGATGTATGGAAAACTTCTGATTTTTCTTTCAAAAAATAAATCCAGGTAAACTTTAAAAAATCATCAATAAAGATCACCATATATTGCTTTCCTCCAATTGATTTTTGCTTTACTCTTCCAAATAATCAAAATGAACTAGCTCTAGTGGTTTCTAAGCTTGGAATCTTTTCTTTAAATTCAATGAATGTATGGAAAACTTTTTGATTTTTCTTTCAAAAAATAAATCCAGGTAAACCTCAAAAAATCATCCATAAAGGTCACCATATATTATTTTCCTCCAATAGATTTTTTCTTTACTATTTTAAATAATTAAAATGAACTAGCTCTAGTGGTTTCTAAGCTTGGAATCTTGATTCACTAAATGGCAATTGATGAGCCTTCCCAAATTGGCAACCAACACAAATGGAGTTAGTTCTTACCTCCAACCTAGGTATTCCTTTTATCTATAATTGTCTTTAACTTATTATACCCAACATGATCCAAACATGCATGCCATATGTCTGTTGTCTTATTCCCCTGAGTCTTGTCAACATATGCTTCTTCAGCAAATAATACATATACAAACTTCAATCTTCACCCCTCAATTATAGGAGTCCCCTATACCTTTATATGCTTATAAACTTTTACATTATTTGGACCAAACAAGATATAATTTCCTGCATCAACCAATTAAATCATAGATAATAAATTCTTTTTCATACTTGGCACATGGTATACATCATCAAACTTCATTTCTTGTGATTTAACTCGTGACTTGCATTTGGCTTGACCAATATGAGTGATCGAAAGTTCTTCATCATTAGTAGTTACGACAATCTTATTGCCTTTATACACTGACTTGGTCACAAAGAGATCTTCATTTATAGTCATATGATTAATATACTTATAGTCAACAATCCAATCCCTTTTATAGTAGATTAAATCATCATCTAATAGACTTATTAAAGAAAACTCATCTATTGTCCTTCTAGATTCACCACCCTACTTTATTGCATAACATAAAGTTGTCTCTTTTACATTCCAACCTTCTCCACTTTCAAGTTCTTTTCTGTAATTTGATTATGTCACTAAATTACTACTTTGACAACTTGATTCTCCCTAGAGATATTTTTTTGTTTAGAATTAGATGTAGCACAATTTCCTTAAATTGATCTTCCTTTTCTATGCCAACATTGTTTGGCAAAATGGCTTGGTTTACCACAAACATAACATTCTTGACTACGTTGCTCATTTGAGTATTGTTGAGTTTCAACTTCACCTTCCGACACTCCCCTTGAAGATGAACTCTTTTTTTTTCATGAATCTCTATTTGGATTTCGATATGATTATCTTCTTTTTCCTATTCCTTTGAGTAACAAGTACCTCATCGATGTTATTAGTTAAGACATTAGAAAGCTGGTTTTTCAATGCTTCTTGATTTGCAAGAAGGTTTTCTAGTTTAGTCAAGCTTGGTTGTACCTGCCATCCTCTTAAGGCTATAACAATTGAATTAAACTCAAGTCGTATCCTTCAAAAAATAAGCCTTTTTACTCGATCTTCACTACTCGCAGACCAAAGATCAATTTGTCCTATCTTATCACATAAGGCTTTAACTTTAGTAAAATAATGATTAATTGTCATTGACCCTTGATGAATAACTCTAAGTTCATTTTCTAACATTTGCAACCTTACTTCATTTTTACTTGAAAACAAGGTAGCTAAAGTGTTCCACGCTTCATTAGTAGTTTTAGTTAACTAAATACTTTCCAAAAATTCATCATCAATAGAGATCCTCAAATATATAATGCCTTGCCTGCCTTTACTTTCCATTTCTTCAAGGCATTCTCTTGAATTGGTGGTGTTACTTCACTTTTATTTGTTATCTCCCATAATTCATTACCTATTAAGTAGGCTTTAATACATGAACACCACAATTATAGTTGTTTTTATTTAATTTCTTGATACTCAAAAGTGAACTAACCATCTTAGCATTTTTTTTTGTTTACTTCTCCCTTACCTTTGAACTATCTTTTTCCTCTTTATGCCACTGAAATCTTCCTTATCTTTTATCATCGAAACTATCTTTTTTTTTTCCTACCAAGTTTTCCCAAATCTACTTCAATCGGTTATTTTCTCATCGAAACTATTTTTTTCTCTACCAAACAGTTTCTTTCTTCACCAACTAGTCTTAGTTTGTCAATCTTCACCAAAGAAAACAGATCACATTCTTGTCAATTCTCACTAAACAACCACTTTCTGTACTCCCTTTTGTGATTTGGTAATACAACAACACCAAGACAAAACAACTTGGCAATGGATACCAAATGAAACATATTTGTATTCTTAAATATCCATAAATGCAGCATTACAAAATAAAACAAGAAGGAAGTAAGAACGACTAACCTTAAATGCCATTAAAGAAGGAGATTTGTTCATAAATACATAGATTTCTCTCATATAACAACCAACATATATACACACGAACTGAGTTCTTCACATTGATGGCTACACTCACTTACACCACACTACAAACCCTAATACATATCTTAAGTGAGAAAGACTAACTTAATGTGGGCCTAGGCTAACCATACATAAAAGATAACCTTTCAATGGGCTTGGTATTGATGTTAGACCCTTCAACATATTAATGTCTCATGTTAGTTCATTCTTAAGAAAACCCATAATGCTCTAATTGGCATTATACATGTGGGAACCAATAATTAATCAACTGATGTATTAACTAAAGCGTTAGGAACAAACCAACATTACCATTTCCTAAGCAAGCTTGGAGTTATTGATTTTTACAAACCTTCAACTTGAAGGGAGATGATATGGATAATAAAATCAATGAAAACAAATGATGTATGAATATATGTTGTGCAAAGTCATTTCAATTTTAACCTTCCAATTATGATGAATGAAAAACTAGAATGTTTATATGTGTATTTCTTGAGACAAGTTTTTACATGCATTTTGTGTCCACAACCTGGAGTGCAATCACTTGCTTCATCTGAATGGAAAGGAACTTTAAGAAATGATAATGCAAATAAATAATTTGCTTCAAATATCAAAGTCACACGAAGCATGGCTTTTATTTAATTTACACAACTATATAAAGGCTAAAGCTGATAGCTATCATAATGAATTACTTAATATGGATTTTTTTTTTTTGTGAAAGGTCAAGAATTATATATCATCATAAAAAATTACAAGATTGTTCAATTACATCATCATCATTTAAGCTTAAACATTGCGTTTGACAAATTCCAAAGCTCTGGTAAGAATTTATTATAATTTATAGGCTTTACTCCTTTGGTAGATGAAATCTTCCCTCTCACGTCATTCTTGATTTTAGCAATAATGGTTGAACTGTCTAGAATTTTATCATTGAATCTTCTTCTACTTCTTTCCCTCCAAAGGTGATACAATAGGACTTTGAAAGATATACTAAGCATGGTTGCTGCAAAACTCTTACTCTTGACAACCTTAATCATCCAACATATTTTAACTCTCCAATGTTCAATTCTTTGAGTTAATCCATTCATACCTAACAGAGTCTTCCATATGTAATTTGTGAACTTGCATTCAAAAAATAAATATTTTTGTGATTTTTCTCCTTGTTGGCAAATGTTGCATTGTAGGTCCATTAAGCTATTCCATATAGCCGCACGATTTGCTGTTGATAGTTTGACTTTCAAAATGATCCAACATATAAAATTATGCTTTGGTATGCCTTCTTTTCATACAAGTTTTGTCCATTCAGTATCTTCTATGTGCTCTCTTAGTGCTACATAACTTTTGGCAGTAGTGTATTCTGAGCCCATCACTAGTTGTGTGAGTCCACTTCTTACTTGTAAAATCTTCCATAAACTCATAGTGATACCCTTATCCAAGCCAAAAAGATGATACAAAATGATTGATATGCAAATGCCTTTTACATGAGTTAACCTTAGAAAGATGACCAAATCTACAAGCCTTAAGAATTAGGAATGTCAATCCACTATAATTGGAGTTTGACCTCTCACCACACTCCACATTTTGTAGTGTAAGAACCATATTCTTAGTAATTTGTCTATCTTTCCATATTACATGGCTCTCCTTATGTTCTAGGAACTAAGCCCCATAAGGGTTGAGAGTAAGTTTCTTACATCCTTAAAATTAAGTTCTTTGAAGTAAAGTAAACCTAGTATATTTTATTTTGTAATTTAAGCACAACCACTTTGTTCTCTAATATTTTGTATTACTTCTAAGATATATTTTAAATGCTTATTTGGTGATATATTCATCATAAAAAATAGATGATGATGTCTAAATGCCAAAACAATTAAAGGGAAAAATAGATGTTACATGTTTTTTGCTAGTGCTGCTACTTAAAGACATAGAAAGATAAACTAGCAACCTTAGTCTATGATTGCTATGCCTATATTAGGACTTACAAAACAAAAGTAAGGTCTTTGTACCTTTTTCAGATTGCATATTGGACCATGCTTTCCTTATCTTGTTTTGATTCTCTTTACATTACCTTCACAATATCCTCATAAATGAAGATGTTGAAGTTGTCATGTTTTAGACAAAAGACTTTTAAGGCTTGTCCAGTAGTTAGGTCACATGTTCAATACCCTTCCATCCCTTTCCATATGTTATAAAGCTTGATTGGATATCATCTCCACCTTTACCAAAGGTAGACTTCCTTAATGAGGCTTACACTAACAACTAAGGATCAACTTTACAAAGACATGATGATGAAGAAAGCACCATATTTTTCATCATGAGACACCTTGAAGAATGTGCTGAGTTTATAAGTGGATCAGAAACACTTTTTATCATTTTGTTGTTTTTATATTGAAAGGCATCATGATGTTTTCTTTGGTTTGTAATATAATAAGTAAAATGGCTCCTATAAATAGGAGGCATTACCTCCATGCATGTAACCATGAGCTTTTATATCAGTTTTCTATTGTATGAGCATTGCTTTATAAGTTTTGAAACTTTAACTTCACTGTGACGTTATAATATCAACCTAGTAATTGAGTACTTATCTTGCTATCTATTGTAGCATCTCACTTCTTGTTACTTCTACCATAACAAAACCTGAACTTTCTTCTTGGTATCGAAGCAAGTTATGATCCTACTCAATACTATTTCAATGGCTAACATAATGTTTTTCCCTTTTCCTAACTCTATGAATGTTAGCAATTTTCTCACAATTAAATTGCCAAAAGGAAACTATCTTTCTTGGATGACACATATGAAATCACTACTTTCCATACAAAAGCTTATTGTATTCATTACAAGTGTAACAACATGTCCAACTTTTACTATTAATGACAAATAGGAAGCAAACCTTAACTATGATGCCTAGATCTAGAGTGATGCATTGGTGAAATCTTGGACCATTAGCACACTATCTGAAGAAGCAATGGGATACATCTTCAAGCTAAAAGTAGCTGCTCAAGTATGGAATGTCCTTGCCAATCATTTTACCCAGAAAATGGTAACAAGGAAATTTGATCTTCTATCATAACCTATAACCTTTAAAAATATGGTAAAACTCTCTTTGCCTTTTTAATTTTATTTAAAGTCCTTGTGAATCAACTAAGTGAAATAGGTAAACCATTGAGTGATTCTGTAAAAACATTTGGATTGCTTAGAATCTCAGTGAAAATTATGATGCATTTAAAACAACCATGTTCAAACCACCAATCCTAGAATTTAGTAAAGTTATATCTCTACTCCAATCATACAAAGCATAATAAAGCTAAAATTCAAAATTGGTATCAGTTGTTATAAATGAAAATGTGGCATTTATTGCTCAAAGAGAAGGACGAGGATTTCATGGAAGAGGTCATGGAAAAGGTACCTTTTGTACCTCTCAAGGGCAATGTTCATTTTTCTTTTTTCAAGGAAGAGGATTCAACCTTTCTACCTTTAACAACATAATAGAAAGACAATCACAAAATTCAAAATTAGTACCTTTAGAACAACAATCTTAGGAGTCAAACTTAGGTACTCAATATGTGTTCCCTTCTTATAACATTCCTTTTTGCCATATATCTAAAAAAGAGGTGGACACATTGCTTTGGAATGTTGGAAAAGATTTAACCACACTCTCTAGATAACTGGTATAGCCTAGGCTTGGAATATTTTCTAAATTAATGATCAAACCTTGAAGAATGGATTGTAGACTTTGGAGCTTTAACCCACGTTCTAAACTCTGCATATAAACTTATCACTATTGAAAAATATTTTGGACATGATAACATACAAGTTAGAAATGGTGAAATGCTTCTAACCACCTAGATAGGTGATATTAAACATAATGAACATTTAGAACTTAAGTTAGTATTAGTTGTTTCGAAAATTAAACAAAACCTTTCAAACTTATTGATTAACCTTGCTCAGTTATTTTTAACAAAAACATGTTTAAGGACCTAATCACTTAGGAAATCCTACTAAAAGGATTTAGAAAAAGAGATATAGACTTATTTGGCTTACCATTAGCAAATAACTAACAAAATAACACATTTTCCCTTTTATAGGTTTTGACACAAAAAGGAAAAACCATGTAGGTACCAAACATGACATTTAAGATGTTCTAGATCCAAAAAGAGACCTAAGAATGGATGACTCAAGTACCAAAGTTGAGCACTTTATGTGGCCACTGTGGACCTTACATTCAAACAATGATTTTATGAACGCTTCAAGCAACACATCAACAAATAACAGTTCGGAATTTGAACTTCTTGAGATACATAAGAGCCGAGGAGCACAAAATCAAGTTTCAAGCTTTCTCCCCAATTAACAAAACCATCATTTCACTGAATCAGTCCTAAGAAGACATCTATTTGGACATGACACCACAACTAAGCAACTAAATCATGGAATATTAAAGATCGTGACAATTTGAAAGCAAACCGACCTAAGTTCATTGAGCTAATGACATGTCCAAGTGAAGTGCATGCAAGCATAAAAAACCAACCACATTTCCACAACTCAAATGCCACATTTGCTACTCATGCAGCTTCTTGTGACATCTTTATAATGTATGACCGTTCTTCCACTTTTGAGGTATTGGGTGAATCGTCTAACTTATATATACCTGCCACACCATTCAAAACCATCTCACAACCAAGGTCCTCCTCATGTCTCCACATTACCCCAATCTTTCACTATTACCTATCTGAATATAAAACACCATAGCCCAAAAACTTGTCCTTATCATCCAAATTTCTAGCACCATTATATAAAACTTTACCTTCAACTAAAGTATAGTCATATTGTATGACCACTTGAAGTAAGGTTGGAATTGTGAAGCCAAACCCAAAGTATGCAATGTCAACATCCCACACTACTCTTGTTCCTACCCTTATCAACCAAGCTTTGGCACATCCTGGATGGCATAATGCCATGGAAGAAGAAATGCATGCACTACAATAAAATGGAACTTGGAATCTCGTCCTTTACCATCATTGAATGAATATAGTTAGATTTAAATGGGTGTTCAAGCCAAAATTCCATCCAGATGGTATGGTGGAATGTTGGAAAGCTCAATTGGTAGACTTAGCTACCACTAAGAATTTGGTGTTGAGTTCTTTGAAACATATAGTCTAGTTATCCACCTTATTACTATATATGTGGTACTTTCTCTTGTCTATGTCCAATGATGGGAAATGTGGCAATGTGACGTTGACAACACCTTCCTGCATGTTATTCTTATTAAGCCTATGTTCATGGTTCAACCTCCAAGCTTTCGAGATCCAATTAGACCAAATCATGTGTGCCAACTAGATAGACCTATTTACAGTAAGAAACAATTGCTAAGAGCTTGGTATAATCATATCTCCAAAGTTCCCTTGACCTTTGGTTTTTATTGGTCACCTTTTGACCCCTCACTATATGTCTATTGCCATAACGAGATTCACGTATATGTTCTTATTTACATAGATGATGTTATCATCATAAGGAACTCCCCTACATATATTCAAGAATTCATCAATACACTTAGTAAGGAATTCCCTATAAAAGATCTTGGTCCACTACATTTCTTTATTGAAATTCCAATTTTTCGTGATAACAATTGTATTCTACTAACCCAACAACAATACATCTATGATGTTGTACATTTTGCTGATATGACCTACTGTCAGCCTTTGCAAACACCTATGGGAGTTAAATGTTCACTTATTACACATGGAAATGATCCTTATCAAAACCCACCCACTTTTGCAACATTCTTAAAGCCTTGTAGTAACTTAACTTAACCTATCTAGACATTAGAAATGCAGTCAATACAATTTTTCAAAAGAAGGCTAGTTCAAGGATCCAACACTACCATGAGCTAAAGTGCATCTTGCACTACGTACAAGGGATGGCTGATGTTGGGCTTCATTACTATAGTCATAGCCCTATCAATCTTTATGGATTTACCAATGTTGACTGGGTAAGATATGGAAGAGATTGTTATTCAACTCAAGCTTTCTAAGAAACAAAATTCAGTCTCTCTTTCAACCACAGAGGTTGAGTAAAAGGCTTTAGCCATGGGGACTACTAAAATTATCTAGATCCTTAATTGGTTGTGGCATTTGGATTTTAGCGTCTTCACCCTTACTTTTATGCATTTTGATAGTCTTCTGGCACTTCATTTATGAACCAAGCCAACCTTCCACAACCGGTGAAAACATTTTGAGGTGAATCATCATTTCATTCATGAGAAGGTGTCTTAAGGGACCCTTATTACTACCTATGTGTTCCTCCAAGCAACTGGTAGATATTCTCACAAAGCCATTACCTCATGAACATTTTTCAAAACTGCGTGACAAGCTTGGCTTGGTCCCCATGCCAACCTTGTGGGGTGGTCTTCACGAATATGATCTATCCTAAACTCTGTTCCCTTTGTTTGGCTCACACATTTCCTATGTACAACATGCATTTTATGCAAACACTACAACCTCACATACCCATGCACGGCATACTATACTTAAGGCCCCTTGTCACTATTCGATGTGTGAGGAAACATCCTCTTGGGTTAAAGGTAACCTTCCTGACCTTAACTTACCTACCTATAGTTCAGATTACTTCCCTGGTTCGTTGTTTCGTGGTTCTAGAAGTAGTTCAAGTCATGTTTATCATAATGGGATACATGAAAATATCAAAATGGAGCCAATAGCCCCCCATTCTGTATGTCGAAGAGCCCAAGTGAATATCATCTCCACCTTTACCAGAGGTAGACTTCCTTAGTGAGGCTTACACGACAACTCAGGATCAAGCTAGCCGAAACACTGCAGAAGTGCAAAAGCAACAACCACTTTATAGAGACATGATGATGGAGAAACCAACTTGTTCTTCATCATGAGACACCTTGAAGAATGTGTCGAGTTGATAAGTTGATCAAAGGCGCTTTTTATCGTTTTGTTGTTTTGTGTTGAAAGGCCTGATGATGTTTTTTTGGTTTGTAATATAATAAGCAGAATTGCTTCTATAAATAAGATGCGTTGCCTCCATGCATGTAACTATGAACCTTTATATCAGTTTTTGTGTTGTATGAGCATTGCTTTTTAAGTTTTAAAACCTTAACTTAATTGCGACATTATAATATCAGCCTAGTACTTGAGTACTTATCTTGGCTTACCTATCGTCACATCTCACTTCTTGCTACTCCTACTTAAACAAAAACCTCAACTTTCCTCTATTGATACTAGCTAGACTTGCCTGTTACCCAAGGAGGTGTGGAGCTTGATCATTAGATCAATTTCGTCACCTGTGAAGCTTCCTCTCTTGATATTGGGCTTTTAGGTAGTTCAACCACTGGATTCCACAACTTTTCCGGCATCTCTTCATCCTGCATGTTGAACCCTTCCGGATCTCCGTTAAAACTTGCATTATCGAAAACAAAACCACTTTGATTTTCTTGAACTAATGCTTAAAAAGTTCAGAACAGAACCTGGCTTAACAAGAAAATGTTAAACTCTCTCTCTCTCGCTTGTCTACCACCTGCACCGGGGGCAGCTTGGCTCCCCTTTCCTTCCCCGCGCTTCTCAACGGAGTGTCTCACAATGATATCTTCCTCTTCGGTCCAAGCACCTTCTTGCACACTGAAGGGGCGCTTCATAGGGACTCACGAAAGCTACTTTTCTCCAACTGCATCGTCCGGAAGGTCTCGATGGTCCAATATCATCGTCCTTTTGGTGACTCACGGGATCATTTAAAAACTCCCTATATTCCATCTCGGTACACTGCACATCATCGTCCTTTTGGTGACTCACGGGATCATTTAAAGACTCCCTATTTTCCATCTCAGTACACTGCACGACCTCACAGTTTTAGGAAGTCAAACAGCCTTTCGTTGCGTTCCATATCGAAGAATGATTGGACTACACAAATATCGGTTGCACTACTTCGTTCTTAGAAGATTCTATCGGGTAAAACACGGCAACATCATTGATTCATGTGCCAGTCATGTTACGGGACGTTTTCCATGGTAGATCACAACTCCATGGCATTCTTCTTCCACCTGCCCTTTCCAAAGTTAATATTGGGAGTAAAAAACAAATGATTGTGCAGCACATACAAATATGAGAAATATAAGTGTCACGAATTTTCTGATTGTGATGCGCATAGATATATGTAACAAAAACTGATTATAGAGAACATTGAAGATTTTATTTTATTTGCAATAAATTAATCCTTATATTCACAAGATCAAGTTAGAATATGCCATAATCCAGGAGATGTACTCCTTGAAGCAACTGCATTTTTTAAAAGTAATTAATCCTATGGTGCAAGGTAGGGGTATTATACAATGACTTTAGGTGAAAAATTGTTTGTTGTATGGTCAAAATTAGGGGTAAAGACAAATATGTATTTTGTTTTGTTTTTGTTTTGTTTTTTTTTTTTGCAGTAATCTTCCAATAGTTAAAATTGTACTACCTACCTTCATTAGATGATTTATGAGACTGCAACTTTTAATCTAAGTTCCTAACATCCTCGAAATTAACTTCTCTAAAGTTGAGTAAACTTAGTATATTTTCTTCTCTAATTTAAGCACAAGTACTTTGTTCTTGAGTATTTTGTATATACTTCTAGGATATATTTTAATTGCTTATTTGGTGATATAGTTTTTCCTTTTTGCTCGTTTGTTGGAATATTATCTGAACAATCAAATAAAGATATTCTGCAATTAGTTAATGAAATTAAATGTGAGTCTAGCAGAAAGTTACAAAAAACATTGATCCCCAAACTAACAAACTTGTATTTTAGCTCCCAATACGTCAATTTCCGCATCAATTTCCAAATAAAGGCTTCCAATCAAGTCACTCAGAATGAAAAATTGAACCATTATCCATCCAAGAATCCATCATGTAACAGAAGATGATAATGAGAAAACTAATTTTTGGTCCCAACAATGTAATTTCTGAGTCACATTCTTATTCCAAATAAGAATTTCAGTATTATGAAAGATGCAATCTTAGGATTATTGTAATTGATTGTAGTAGTATTGTAAATTGTAATATTATAAAAGGTGAAAACTCCTATTTACCCACATTTGATGATAGCTATATGAATTTTCAAGATTTTCATTATTTGTATTTGTCATGGAGTATCCAAACTATATATAGTAAGATGTACATTGAAGTACTTCTTTGCAACCTCCCTGCCAAGACTTTGAAAATTCGTGCATTAAGCTTTCTTTTTCTTTTTTGGTTGAAATACTATTTGATGAAACCAACCCAATAGTAGATCTCTCATTACTCTATGATTATAAAATTCGGACGCCAACCTTGTACATTTGATAGGTTAAATCGTGGCTGTCCATGGTTAGTCACGTTGTGAAATGTAAGAAAGGTAACATCTCTTACATTCTTAAACAAACAATAAATAAAATTGAAAATAGGATTTTGGCTTTTCCTATAGACAAATACATCTACTTGGAAATGTGTAATAGAAGCAACTTGGAAGAAAACATGTTATCTAAAAGGTTTGAGAAGATTAGGATTGATGGAGACACACTCACTCATAATAAGATAACAATTGATAAACTTCTATGATCTCTTATAACAATCACCTAGATTCTCTATGAGCAAGATGAATGATTTTGGAAAATGTAGGAGAAGAAATGTGTTAAAAGTATAGATGAAATTATTAATAGCTTGGAGCTAGAGAAGTATCTTACATGTTAGAAATAAACTTTCACAACTAGTTATCAAATCAAAATATAGCACTATTAAAAGCTACTCAAAGTTGAAAGACAATGGAAAAAAGGTTGAGCAGGCATGACTTGTATGAAAAGAAGTATACATAAATACAACTTTATCTACTAGTTTACTATGAAAGATAGACTTACAATAGCACATTGAGTAGTTGTATGGGAATAACTTAGTAGACTAATAATGCAACTTATGTCAACAACAACAAGAATCAAATTACGATTCATTAAATGCATGTAAAGGCATGTATTAGCCATGAATGGATTGTTTCAAAGAATTGAACAATAGAGAGAGGAATTGAATTGGATGGTTAAAGCCATAAAAAAAATAGAGTTTTATAACAACAATATGGAGTGTGTCCTTTAAAGCCACATTCTACTATATTTTGAATGAAAGGATTAGAAGAAAATCCAGTGATCATGCCTTTTTGTAAAATTTAAGATGTACAAATAATAATCACATGAAAAACTAGGATTAAAAAAAAAAACAGAGCAATAAGTCTCAGTCTTAGCAAGATAAAAATTGACGCTGCAATTACTACAATAAACAATCATTTCTTATTCCGCATGAAAAAAATCCCAAAGGATATTGTCCATGGATACGGTGTCCACACAACTGGGACCACCCTCATCAAAAGCATCCCAAACTTTTGTTTCTGGTATCATTTGCTTGTCCCACATAATTTTGTTGGACTCGTCATCTAACTGACTTATGGAACAAACATCTTTTTCATCACTTTCCGTGAGATTTGACAATTCTTCCCACCAATTCATGCTTTTCTTCGGTATCATTGATGTTGAAGCAATATTATTAACATTTTTTTCTGATCGAAAGCTTCCTGCAATTGTAGGTTTCTCAGGCAACCAAGCCAATTTTTTGAGATCTTTACAGGTCGTGGTTTTATGGCCCTCACCTTCACAATATCTCGTGTTTTCTCTTTCATGTCTTTCATTTGAAAAATTTCTTTCTTTCGCATGTTCTTACTCCAATAATTCTTTACATCGTTAGCTGTTCTTCCGGGAAGCCTACCCGCAATCAGAGACCATCTGCATAAACAGAGTTTTTAAAAAATATACATGGGCGAAATTTTCAGATAAGTTGGTTAGCTATCAAAAATAGGTGACAAGTCCGCATCCCTAAATGATTACGGGAAAAGAAAGCAAAAAAGAGAAATAAGGATGGGTTGGACTGCATTCTTAGACCTTTTTTTTTTTTTTTTTTTTTTTCAATTCCCCCATTCTATAGTACTAGATAGACTTGCGTGTCCACTCCTGTCTAATATCTTTTGTACTATTGCATTATTTTTACTAAGAAGCACTGGAAAGATTATAGTAAAAAATGACATCAGGAGGAACACTGAGGATAACGCACTCTACTTGTAGCGACCAAAGAAAAAAAAAAAAGAATTATTGAGTTGCTGATGTTTTCATATTTGCATGAGGTAGACCATTGTTTGACCGTTAACTCTCTTGTATTACCAACTTATGTTAACTAGACTTGCCTGTTACCCAAGAGCTCATGCAGCTTGATCATTAGATCAACTTCATCTGCTGCAAAGCCTCCTCTTTTGATGTTTGGCTTTAGGTAGTTCACCAACCGCATTCTACAGCTTTTCCGGCATCTATTCAAGCCTGCAAATTCAAAACGAAAACAGAATTTTGCTTTTCATTTTCTTGGAATATTGTCTGGAAAATGACATGAGAAAAGAGCTTGCCTGGCGGAAGAACGCGAAAGTCTCTCTCTCTCTCTCTTATCTGTGCAAAATACCTGTCCCGGGAGGAATTTGGTTCCACTTTCCTTCTCCGTGCCGCTCGATGTACTGCCTCAGAAGGGTATCTTCCTCTTTAGTCCATGCACCTTTTCTCACAGCGATAGAACCCTCCATGGAAGCCCACAAAACTCCTTTCTAAGAACAAAGAGGCTCGCTGCTTGACGTGCGTGCTTATTACAGAAAGCACGACTTCATAAATAGACAGTCTGAGGAAGTCCTAGACGATTACGTGCACCTCCAGCATTCACAGAATGAAGATGTGTTTCAGGCCTCACAACAGGATGATGACCCCAACCCAGGGCCACCTGGTATCGTTCCAGCGCCACAAGCCACAGTACCCAATGCTCCAAACCCAGTATCCTTTTCGCTTTGTTTTTTGGTCGGCTGCTTGAGACGGGCGGTTGTTACCACGTGAGAGGTTAGTCTAGGAGATTTTATTAATTTTTAAGTTAAATAATAGACATTTCAATATTGTGCCATACGAACTTGAAAGGTGAGTTCATATAGTTGATCAGCATTATAGTTGGTTTGAAAAGAGAATTAATATAGTGGACCGGTCCATTTAAGTGTGGATGATTATTCTCATATTAATGAGAAAATAATTCAAATTTCTAGTTAAATAAAATGAAGAATCACCAATTATTAAATTAGCTTTTGAGTTGAATAATAACTTCTCAATATGGTATAAAGTGTATGTTTCTTCTTAACACTCTTTAGCTAGGAAGTTAAGTTCATGCAATTAAAGAATGCCATGATTGGTTTGAAAGGTGAACCATTATGGTGAAAAAGTATGTTGAATTAAAATGTAAATCACATTACTAAGAAATGAGTTTGAAATATGGTTAAACGAAAAAAATTTCACTAACTTATAAATTCACTTTTGAGTTTAATAATAAGTTTCTTAATATGATTTTATTTAAAAGAGAATTTGCTATTTTCACCCTTTAATGGTTGTTCTGTTGCATAGAACTTAGATAAGTGGAAGAAACCACCCCTTTCATTGAAAGCGTGAATTGATATTTAATGGCAGAATTAATAGTACAACTTCCCATTTCTTTCATTGATCCACTTATAGTAGACCCAACGTTTTAAATTTATAGTGGACATATCTTTTTTTTTTTTTTGTTCCTTGAGGTGAGCAGCGTAGACTTTGTGGTTTCGTGCTAAAAATTTCTTTAGTTTTAGAAGATTAAATGGATGATAGAAAAGTAAATCACTAGTAGACGTGTTTGGTGGTGGATGCTAACTTACAACTGAGACTTCCCGTACCTTTGCCCTTCTGATATTGTCAAGCCTACTGGTTTGTGTTGGAGATACATGATTATATTTCTATATTGATTATTATTCTTACCATTAGTGATGTAATTATTAAGGAATTATTTGTGTAGTTGGTAGGCAATTATTTCTATTTCTTTATTTGTATTTTCCATCTTTGTATATCCTTACTTTATAAAGGGACATCCTATGTACATCTTTTCTCATTCAATAGAATACACGAGAGTTTTCACATTCATGCTCTCTTTCCTCTCTCTTTGTGACATGGTATCAAGAACCAATCCTCTTTTTTTTGCTTCCGCATCTTTTCCTCTATGATTTTTTTTTCACCGCCTCTCTCCTTTGCTTTTGCTATCCTTGTTCCCTGCATCACAGTGTTAGCAACTCCGGCGTGGAAATCAGTATCAATTCAATTTTTTTCAAATAAACCACATACACTCTTACCTTCTCCCTTACCGTTATCTTGCCAAAATCTACCAAATCCACAGCTGCCGACCCAGACGCCCCCCTCATCAAGGACATCACTGATGATCCTCTATCTCCTCCTCCCCAGTAACCGGGCCTCTCTTTTGGGCTGTCTCCCTCCACAAGCCTGGACCCCACTGGTCTAGCTCCCACCACTACACCACCTCTCCCCTGGTCCTACTGGGCCCCTTACCTCTATCCCTTTGGTGTTGGACCCTCCTTGGCCCAGTCCAATACTGGGCCCTCTCTCGACCCTCACCCACCCTCACCCACCTTTACCCACCCAACACCCCCCTCTTGGGCCCGACCCGTCTCTTCCGAGCCCCGTCCTCCCTGGATCGGGTTGGATCCCTCTCGGTTCTTCCGCTCCACCGGGTCACCTGGATGGGTTCGGTGTTCCGGGTTCGGGTCCAAATCCCTACCCGTTTCCCCAGCCCCTATTCGTTCCCTATTTCGCCGCCCTAAACCAGGCGACCCCCTCTACACTGCCGTTTCCGACGGTCCGGATCTCCGTCTCATCACCCACATCCTTATTGGCTCCGATAACTACACCGTTTGGTCCCACGACATCCGACGCACCCTCGTCACGAAGGACAAGGACGGTTTCCTCGACGGCACCGTTCCTCTTCCTTCCGACCCCAAACTCGCCCGGCAGTGGCGAAAATGTTCGCAACTTGTTCGGACTTGGATAAGGAACTCCCTTTCGCCCGATGTCGCCGCCGCTCTCCCTCCCACCGAAGACGCCTAAATTATCTGGGACGGTCTCCGTGAACTCTACGATCGGACCGATCGAGTCCGATTGTTTCAAATCGACCAATCTTTGGCCGATTTGAAACAGGGTAACCTTTCGGTCACCGCGATCTACAATCGCTTCGCTGCTTTATGCAACGAACGCGATCAGGCCGAGGAATCTCTCGAAGGCCCCGATGTGACTTTACGGTAATATCATCAGATCAAAGAATAGAACCACCTAATTCGATTTTTATTGAGTTTGAATGAAACTTACAGTTCTTTTCGGTCTCAGATTCTTGCTATGGAGCCCTCCCCGTCGTTGCAACGCTTCTTCCACTTGGCCGTTCAAGAGGAGAACCAGCAATTGGCGTCGTCGAAATACCTTCGTGTCGGCGATTCGGTGATTCTGGCCGTTCGTGCGACTACAGCTCAACGCGCTTTCGCTTTTCGCGAGAGAAGCAGCTGGACTATGCATGTGGCTCTAGGGTTCTCTGAGCTTGATTCGCGAGACCCCCTATCTCGCGTGGACAGCTTAGATGGAAACCCTAGATCTAACGGTCCTCCTATGCTCGACACCACGCCTCCATCTGACGGCTCTTATCGCGCCCGATCCAACGGCCCTCCTTTGTTTGACTCCGCGCCTCCATCTGACAGTTATCAGTGTGCGACCATTGCACCCGTAGTCAAGCAATCATACGGCGGGCATTTTTCATCCAGTTCGTGCAGATCCGACGGTCCAAACGCACCTCGCGGTCGATCCAACGGTCCAAATAATTTATTTTACGAATTTTGCAAATGTCGCAATCATACGAAGGATCAATGCTGGAAATTACATGGAAAACCTTCTGATCGCGATCAATTTGATCTGAAGGTCATCTCAAATGTTGTGATCTCTTCTGATGGGTCCAATTCCTTACTAAGTGAGGCCCAACTTCAACAAATCATGCAAGCCTTCAACTAGAATGGTACTCTGGATAAAATTGCCAATTTTGCAGGTACCTCATTTTGTTTTTCAAGCTCACTTTCACCTACTACATGGATTATTGATTCAGGTGCCAGTGATCACATCATTTGCAACCAAAAATTTTTCTCCAAAATTCATACCACCCATCCTTCTACTTCTGTTCGTCTCCCTAACGGGAATATTACCTCTGTCACCCATATTGGTGATGTCTTTCTTAGCCTTCATCTCACCCTTAAAAATGTACTTTTTGTTCCCGAATTTCACTTTAATCTCTCGTTTCCAAACTTTGTTGTCATAATGATTGTCGACTTATCCTTGATCCGAATTTTTGTTTTTTTCAGGCCGGTTCGACTGGCAAACTGATGGGCTTGGGTAATGTCAATTAAGTCCTATATTTTTAGGTTCCTTTTCCTGTAAATTTTAGTTTCCCTTCTTGTAGTTCCCTGAAAAATGGCACCTTTTGTAATGTAAATTTAAATAATAATAATTTTCTTCTTCATCAGCGATTGGGTCATAGTGCCTCTTCCCCTTTCCCCACTTGTCCCATTTGCCCCCTTGCCAAACAATCCCGCCTTCCATTTCCCTTTAGCACTTCTCGTGCCACTTCCCTTTTCTCCCTCATTCACCTCGATATTTGGGGCCCCTATCACAGCCCTCATCGTGATGGCTCTCGTTTCTTTCTCACCCTTGTTGATGATTTTTCTCGTGGTACTTGGGTCTTCCTTATGCAATCCAAGTCCCAAGTCTTAACCCATCTCACCCGTTTTTTTACTCTCATCCGCACCCAATTTCACACTTTCGTTCAGCGCATTCGCACTGACAATGCCCGTGATTTCTTTAACCAAACATGTTCTTTCTTCTTCTCTTCCTGTGACATTCTCCATGAGAGCTCCTGTACCTACACCCCCCAACAAAATGGGGTTGTTGAACGCAAACATCGTCATCTCCTTGAGGTTGCTCAAGCCCTCAAATACCAAGCCTCCATTCCTAAACGTTTTTGGGGCGATTGTGTGATCACTGCCGCTTACCTAATCAATCGCATGCCGTCTCGTGTGCTTGATGGCCAAACCCCCTTTGAGCTACTTTTTGATAAGGCCCCCGACACTGCTCATCTTCATGTGTTTGGATGCCTATGCTATTCTACTACTGTTGGCCCTCGGGACAAATTAGGTCCCTGCGCCACACGCTGCATTTTTATGGGTTACCCATCCTTACAGAAAGGGTATCGTGTTTACGATCCTTCTACAGATAGGTTCTTTATTAGTCGTGATGTGGTATTTCACGAAGCTATTTTTCCCTTCCAGTCTTCACCGGTTTCAGATGGCCCCTCCGAGTCTCTTCTCGGACCTTGGCCTTTCTTATTTGAGACTGATGATGCTGCTGCTCCTCCTTTACTGCCTCTCCTTAGGCCTCCTGCTTTGGGTCCCCCACCGATTGTGCCCTCTACAGATCCCCTGATCTCTCCTACTGCTGACCAGTCTCTGGATATGGCCTCTGAGGCTCCTTCTCCTACGGTTCCTGTTGATGACTCCTTGGCCATTGTTCCATATCAGCCGCCTCCTTGTCCTCCAACTTCTCCAGCTGTGGTCCCTCGTCGCTCTGGCCGTCCTACTCGTCCACCTACCTGGACCAAGGACTATCTCTGTTCTTCTACAGCCTCAACTAGCACTCGCTATCCCATTTCTGATTACACTGGTTTTGGTCGTCTTTCACCTGACCATTTTTGTTGCATTAGTCCCCTTTTCGTTGAAGTTGAACCCAACTTTTATCATGAGGTTGCTAAGCATCCCAAGTGGCAGCAGGGCATGGCGGATGAACTTCGTGCTCTTATTGATAATCGCACTTGGGATGTGGTCCCTCGCCCATCTCATCGCCGGCCCATTGGTTGTAAATGGGTCTACAAGATCAAATATCGGGCTAATGGCTCGATCGAGTGGTACAAGGCTCGGCTTGTGGCCAAGGGTTTTACGCAACAAGAAGGTTTTGATTATCAGGATACCTTCTCTCCCGTTGCCAAATAAGGTACTGTGCGCACCTTTCTTTCTATTACTGCCACTCGCGACTGGTCTCTTCATCAGATGGATGTCCACAATGCATTTCTTCATGGTGATTTAACTAAAGAGATTTACATGGACCTTCCACCGGGTTTACGCAGACAAGGGGAGTCTAGGGTTTGTCGTCTTCGTAAATCCTTATATGGTCTTAAGCAAGCTTCTCGGTAATGGTATGCCAAATTCACTTCGGCCCTTACCTCTGCACAGTTCCGTCAATCTCGGCATGATTACGCCTTATTCATTTGGCGCAAAGGTACATCATCTATCTACCTTTTGATTTATGTTGATGACATCTTGATCACCGGCAATGGCATTCTAGCCATTGAACGCTTTAAGAAATTTCTACACTCCACTTTCCGCATTAAGGATTTGGGACCTCCCAAATTTTATTTGGGCATTGAAATTGCCTGCTCTAAGAAGGGCATTTGCTTCAGCCAACGTAAGTTCATCTTGGAGATTATTTCTGAAGCTGGTTTATCTGGATGCAAGCCCGCTGTCATTCCATTTGAGCAGAACTTGAATCTTACAACACCTGAGTATGACGATGGAATATCTTCTCCCGATGCGGATCCGACGAGCTACAAGAGGTTGGTTGAAAAATTCATTTATCTCACTATGACGAGACCTGATATATACTATGCCGTTCAAATCCTTAGCCAATTCATGCACAATCCAAAACAGTCTCACATGAATGCAGCCTTAAAGGTAGTGAAATACCTAAAAGGATGTCCAGGTTTGGGAATTCTTTTATCTCGAGATTGCAACATGGAAATGAAAGCTTACTGTGACACCGACTACGCCACTTGTCCTATGAGCAGGAGATCAACAATCGGATTTTGTATCAAGTTTGGAAATTCTCTGCTATCTTGGAAAACAAAGAAGCAATCAACTGTTTCGCTATCTTCTGCTGAGTCTGAATATCGTGCCATGGCCAAGACCACTTGTGAAGTTATTTGGTTAAGAGGACTACTTTAGGACCTAGGTATTCGGCTCAAAGGCCTTACACTCTTGTTCTGTGACAATGATGCTGCTCTTAAACTTGCGGCAAATTCTATGGTTCATGAACGGACTAAACACATCGAAGTAGATTGCCATTTCACGAGAGATAAAATCCAAGAAGGAGTTATCAAAACACAAGAAATCCGAGCTACGGAACAGCCTGCTGACATCTTCACCAAGGCCCTTTGTCAGAGACAACACATGTATCTATTAAACAAGCTTGGCGTGTTAGACGTTTACAAACCGCCAAAATTGCCAGCTTGAGGGGGAGTGTTGGAGATACGTGATTATATTTCTGTATTGATTGTTATTCTTACCATTGGTGATGTAATTATTAAGGAATTATTTGTGTAGTTGGTAGGCAATTATTTCTATTTATTTATTTGTATTTTCCATCTTTGTATATCCTTACTTTATAAAGGGACATCCTATGTACATCTTTTCTCATTCAATAGAATACACGAGGGTTCTCACATTCATGCTCTCTTTCCTCTCTCTTTGTGACAGTTTGTTCTAGGAAATTTGTTTCTAGATCTAATAGGTAACTTCGTGACATTGAGGTTTAAGTTTAAGTCCTTATAAGAGAAAAATTGTTGATTTTGTCTGCCAAAAGTATATATAGGAAATAAGAAGCTATATAGAAAGAAGAAGAAAAAAAAAAGTGTAAAAGCCATATACAAATCCAAAGCTTGATTTTGTTAGATGTATATCTCCCTTGGATTAACATATATTATAACATTTTCTTTTTAATGTGTATCTTTTAATATGCACGGATATGAAGAATTTGGAGAAGTATTCTTACTTAGAATATAAAATTAGAAAATAGAATAAAAAATAACAATGAATGATCGAAGCAATTAACAAGGGAATTTGATTTTTTTTAAAGATAATATCATTTTAAGTGAGATTTGAAAATTTTTAGCCTCTATTTTTTATAACTATAGTAATTTTTGTACATTGAAATATATTCTTTTTGCTTCTATAATCTAATTTTTATTGATACGCCTTATCGTTCTAAAAAAAAAAATACAAACATAATATTTTTGCTGAGCTGCGAATCTTGAACAAAAATCAGATGGACGCTGACAGCAGCTGTCGTTTTTGGTGGCCGAACTGCATTATTGCGACCGTTTTTTTTTTGTTTTTTAAGTTCTTTCATTTAAGACTACCCGGCTGTTTCGACGAGAGACACCGAAAAAGAGGAACCCATACAGGCAAATAATCAGAAAGAGTGGGGTCGCTGAATAATAAGGATTGATGTTGATATCTTAGAAGAATCTTAACTAATATACAAAGTGGCATCGCTCACAAACAATAAGATTTTTCACTAATATGGAAAGTTGCAATAACTCACGAACGCTAACTCCACAAAATGTCATATGATAAAGATGTAGATATTATTATTTAACTGTTTTTAATAAATTCTTTATTGTGTATGATGATGACTTATCCTTAAAAAATTATATGCAACAAAATTTGTTTATCATATACTTTTTACCTTCTTGCGCCCCTTCAAGATTATAACTATTTTTACCCTAAATGAAAAATATTTTTTATTTACTATCTTTCTAGGGAAATCAACATTTTAAGAAAGAGCCAAAAGCCAGTCCGGTTAAATGATTGATTAATTCAATTTAATTGAACTATTAGCAACATCAAATATCAAAATGAACACGACAATAACAAAAATCCTTAAAATAAGAAAAATATGAATTCAAAAAAAAAAGTAGCGTAGTGTTTTTATTCTTAGTAATTGGCACAAAGAATGGGAAGAGGAGGATAATTTCTTATTCTGAGAAAAAATTGGTCTTATTACTGTCTCAGTAATTGCATTAGAGTCACAAAATTATAACCCGTGGAGTTTAATTTGTATGATTTCAACCTTGTTTTTGTGTATTTATATACGCACGGCTGGCAAGAACATGAACCTGCGGGAATGCCTTTCCTTCCTAAAGCATGAAAATATTAAGCCACATTTTCTTAAAATTTTGTGGATTCACTGAGCAGGAAAGCTGTCACCATTTCACCTCACTCTGACGGATTGCTGACTCCCGACGGTCTGTTATAGGCATGGGCCTCACTGAACGCGACAGGGCAATGCCAGTTGCCTCCCGCCTCTTAAAGAGCCCCCACCACCAAATCCAATTCCTGGCACATACGAATATTCCCCTTCACTAATATTCGCACTTTTACGACTGTATTCAAATACATACTTGGTTACTAATATTATACAAATTTTGATTCTCCCCACTGCCCATTTGTAGAAACTTTACAATTTTCGTAACTTCCGTTTTAGGCATGGCCCGCACAGTACACGACAGGGCAGTGCCGGTCGCCCTCCGCCTTCTAAAGACCACCCCACCCACCTGCGGGAGTAAGCAGCCGAATTGGATTCGTCCGGTTGGCCACCCTAGACAACATTGTACCTGTTCTTTTTGTATTATGTGTAACATGTACGATGTGACCAATTATTTGGTTCTTTGATAGGATACCAATAGTGGATGTACATATACAGTAGACACTCACTTAAGTCTTCTGTTAAGTGAATATTCAGCAGGGTTTTTACATTTTCTCCTATTCGATTCGTATTATCTGACGTTGGCTATATCTCGTTCATAAATATTCCTCTAGCTTTGTCCAAGCAAGACGATATTGAACAGGGCCCCGAAAAAAGACTTGAGGTCCCTAACAAAAAGAGAGGCTACTGAACCAACCCAGTGAACCCGTCTTTAAATATTTTTGAAAATAAAAAATAGGAATTGTGCTCCAACGCAGGACTACATATTCAACACACATTTTGCTTCCAATGTCTACGACGTAGTAGAAAAAACAAAGCTAGACAAGAAAAGGCTAAATTTATACTACGTAGCTTAAAATCATTGACAATAAATTATGTATGAACATATATTGCATGGACATTAATAGAAAGTCTGAAAGCTTAACCTTAAAAATAACTCAAGAGTTAAAATTTTTTTCTTTTATTTAAGCTTTATTATAAGGGGTCGCATATTTAAAATGAGACTTTCTTCTTACATGAATGCTTCACACATTAAGTAATATTAGGCTCAACCTAACTCTAATACTATATCTAAAGTCTAAGTCTAAAAGCCAAACTTAAAAATTAGCTTAAGAGTTAAAGAAATATTTTTTTATTTAAGCATCACCACAAAGACCACATACTCCATGTAAAATTTTTGTCTTGCACATAGATATTTTGATTATCATTTTCTAATTTTTTTGGGTGAAATGTTAAATTGAATTAATATAAAAAATAGATTACAAAAGTAAAAGGACATAATTTAGCATTACAAAAATTTACAATAGTTACAAAAAGGTATAGGATGAAAGCCTTTAAAATTCATTCAAAATGACATTTTTGTAAAGTTTATAATATTTTTAAGTAAAAAAGCTCTCCATTGTACAACTTTCATAACTTTTGCCAACGGAATTGAGTATAAATTGTCCTCCCCCCCTTCCCCCCAAAATCACATTTTATTTGGTTTCACCAATGTATAATAAATGCAAACTAAAAAAGCACCTTAAAAAATTTAGCAATCAAATTCTTACTTTGATCATCTATTATAATTCTTTAATCAATTCTTTAATATTACATCGAATATCATTTTACACAAGAATTTTTCTCCAAATCATCTATGTTGAAGCAAATTCAGAAAAGACATGACTCCTATTTAGGATAATGAAAATGGAGAATGAGGATACTCGTATGTGTACTTCGTGAGAGAACTTCTTGTTACACGCACTATGTGTCCACAACCTAGACTACAATCATTTGCTACATCTGAATGGAAGGAATTTCAAGAGATGATATTGCAACAAATAATTTGCTTCAAATATCCAAGTCAGATGAAATGTGGCTTCGGTCTAATTTACACAGCTATGCAAAGGCTAAAGTTAATAGTCGCTATAAGGAATCAGCCATTGTGGATTCTTATAATTGGAGTAGCCAAATCATCCATGATCTTGGAGAGATATCTTTATCCAATACCAAAAAATGATACAATGAGTTAACTGCAGAAAGAAGGCTCAATCTACAGGCCCCGGGAACCAGGAATGTCATTCCACTACAACTGGAATTCAACCTCACCACACTTCACATTTCGCAGTCTAAGAAATACATTTTAAACAACTTGCCCGTCCTTCCATATTACATGGCTCCCCTCAACTAGAAATTTTTGGCTATCTGGTTGCACTTTCTTAATTATGGTACCACTTGGAGGGCCTTCCAAGCCGAACTTTAATACTTCAACAAACGGACCAATATCAAACTCAACATCCGCCATTTTGTCATCTAGAGAAATGTATCTTTGTCGTACACAATCTGCAACCATAAATGTAAGAAAATAGAAAGAAGAAAAGAGAGAAGGAAAGCAGAGAACTTGGGAAAATTCTCTAATGTATTGCACGGTTTTGAAGACCTATTGTGTATAAGGTCTTATCTATAATACATTAACCTTGTACAACTTAAGGAAAAATATTAAAGAGAATAAATACAAATAACTTCCTATACAGTACAATGTTTTAATTCGCAAAATAGTGAGATTGGCACAATCAATGAAAACACCATTGGGAAGGATTCTCAACCTAACCTAGAAATAATAAAAAAGAAATAACCCCCCGATACTCATAAATATGATGTCTCTCTAATAATAAGGATTTTACAACTTTGAATACCAATGGAATGTTTGATAAGCGTGACATCTAGAGTGTTTTTGCATGCTTCTGTAAAAACATGAGTTGGATATCAATAGATAATTAATATGTTGTAATTTTTTTTCTCTATTGTCATGGACTGATAAATGCAACTTCATTTTCTTTAACCTTACATGTAAAGCACAATAGTACTTGCATTCCAAATGAGATGCCCAACAAACCGGCAGCTTCCGACAAGTCTTCCTGAATTTTTAGAGCAAGATGCGGAACTACAAGAAAGCTTTCTTTATCTTTATGGACAACCAATTCATTTTTAAATATGGTAGGGAGACTTTCCCCAAGAAATGGTAAAAAAAAAAGGAAAGATCGGAACATGGGAATAGATCTGGTACCAATACAAACAACCCATTTCAATTGTTGTGCTTTCTTAAATTTCATACTTATACAAGGGTTCATGTGCAGCCTACTCGTGAGTAGGTCCTGCTAACAGCTCTTTGTCCGATTTTATGCCTATTTCCTGCTCGAAGAGGAAAGCCTAAGGAGCAAATAAAGCGTTAGCTCAATCCACTTGTTGCCCGCTTGCTTTTTTTTTTTTTTTTTTTGGTGAAAGGTCAAATTATATATCACCCGTAAAAAAATTTGCAAGATTGTTCGATTACAAAATATATCATCTAAGCTCAAATATTGCACTTGGCAAATTCCAAAGCTCTTGTAAAAATTTATTACAATTTGTAAGCTTGACTCCTCTGGTAGATGAAATCTTCCCTCTCACATCCTTCTTGATTTTAGCAATAATGGTTGAGTTATCTAGACTTGTATCGCTAAATCTTCTTCTATTCCTTTGGCTCCAAATGTGATACAATACGGCCTTGAAAGATATACTAAGCAAAGTTGCTGCAAAGCTCTTCTTCTTAACACTCTTGATCATCCAACATATTTCAGCTCTCTAGTGTTCAATTCTTCGAGTTAATCCATTCGATCCACTTGTTGCCCGTTTGCTTTTGCACCTCGCTTCCGCATCTACTTAGTTACCATCCCAAATTAGCGTACCCCTACTTCCTTTAAGAGGCTAGTTACACAAGCTACTAAAGCTAGTAAGCTAGTATACACGCATTTGCCCGATTGCTTTCAGAGAAGTTTTACCTTCTAGTTTCCACCTGTCCTGTCCAAAACTATGGAACTCAACTGAAAAGTCGATTTTCTAGATCAATACGTACTCTGAAAATAGAGGTATACAAGTTAACCACCTAAAATTGATCCATGACCGCTAAACTAAAGGAGTCCTTTACCAGCAACCGTCTTTACCCGCCTCAACTGATCTTAGCTTCAGACATGCCAACAGCCAATACTGACTCCTTTCCCTGGGATAGCTAATCAAAACTAGTAAGGCTTTTTTCCCTTATCTTTGAGACTGCCCTTAGGACTCCATAAAGTCACTTAACAGTAGATAGACAGAAGTTATGACAACCCAAGATTTCAGTAAGAGAATTCGCTCATACAATATCAGAGGGAGAGTAATCAATGCTATGGCTACTTTAGGAAAATTCCCGCCTTAGGACCCCTACTGTGACAACAGCTACTACGTATCGTACATCAGAAAATGCTATCGACGAAATAACCTTTATCAAGCATATCACCATGACCTGGTACAGAACCAATCTTAACTTTTTGAAATCCGCAACGGATTAAGAAAAGCATTCTAACAGCAGTTACACAGCCCATGAATGTCTTAGATAGCTGTAAGTGAAAGAAGGGTACTTAGTAGCTGGGGATGTAGCTAGCTCAGCTAGTTTACTTACTTGTTTGTACTCCCATCGGAAATAATACTTGAAAGCCCATATTCAACTCCAAGAAGAAGCAGGCTACCTAGCTCGTCTAACTACTTATACGAATCAATCTCCCACTTCTCCTACGAACTACCATGCTCTAACTCCAGTTTACAGAAAGCTAAGCTTGCTTTCGTTTCAAGAACTATGGCACTTACAAGCTTGATGGAAACACTTGGATCTACAGTAAACAGAGTTAAATCTTCATTCCACACAAGATTGGTGTTCTTCTTCACCACGCGAGTCTTCAATTTCAGCATCAGAAAATGTTACCTATGTTTAATTAGTGGGAATTACTAGAATCTGGAGACAAGCTCCATATTTCACACTGATGTTAAACAGTAACATGCAGTTAAATAACTATCAGCTGCGATAAATAAATTGCTTATTGAGAAAACATCTATGAAGGATTCCACAAATGGCAGGCATTTAAAATTTATAAGAAGTTTCTGGAAGGAGCGTTTGAGCGATACCAAACAAAAATTTGGAACCCACACCTTTCATTGTTGTAGTTGAACTCTGACTATCTAAGCAAACAGTCATTTCCAACAACTTGAATGTTGGGGCCAGGTGCACAGGGCCAAATTATGGATCTTTTGTTGAAGTTGTAATATATAGTGTAATTGGTGAAAGTAGAATATGTTGATGACATGCTTGTTTGTGGAGTAAATATGTAATATGTAGAAGAGTTGGAGAATCAACTTAAAAGCCGTTTTGCTATGAAAAATCTTAGGAGTAGAAAGGCATATTCTTAGTATGAAAATTACTCATAATAAAGAGTAGTATTTTCTAAAGGCATGTTAACAAGATCATATTGAAAATTAATCAAGAAGTTCAACATGAAAGATGTAAAGCCCATTTTCCAACCTCTTGCAAGGCATTTCAAGCTATGAAAGAAAAGATTGTTTGAAGACAACCAATGACTAAAAGTACATGGAAAATGTTCTATATGTGTCCGTACTAGGTAGCTTAATATACACGACGGTTAGCACAAGGCTTGATGTTGCACAAGCGATTGATGTAGTTAGTAGATATATGAGCAGTCTGAAAAGACATATTGGAATGTAATTAAATGGATCCTCAGATATCTATAGGAACTTCTTCGCATTGCCTTCACCTTGGTGGGTCAAAGCACAATCTTCAAGGATTTGTGGACTCAAATTTGCCTAGATGATAACTCTATTTTTATAGAGTTATTTTAACTATTTTTTGGCAATAAATAATACAATGCTTATGAGAAAATATTTGAATTCCTCTTTATTTACTTGAATTTGTCTTTTTTTGTAGCATAAGGAGGCATGGAGAAAAAGGATAAGCATAGAGAAGCTTATGTTTATTATATGGTTAAAATATCAAGATCAAGAAAATCAAGATGGGCTTGGACTTTACATTTTCCATTGTTATTAGGTTTTTTAAGTATTTAGAAAACCTAGTCATGTTAGGAGTTCAAAGCCCAATCAATATAAGAGTTCAAAACCCAATTGTCTTGGGTTTTCAAAAACTCACTTTTATTAGAATAAGAGATAGGTCTAAACCTAAACCCTATTTAAGAGAAGAGAAAAGGCAAAAAAGGGAGAAGAGGAAATTGAGCACAACTTAAGGTTTTCTTGAAGAGAAGACAAAAAGGGTGACAAACTTCTTGTTCTTGGATTCAAGATGCCTTCTTTAATTCCTATTATTTTTCTTCCCTATTATTTCTTTATGTTTTATTTTACTTTTGTTAGAGCTACGATGTAACCTAATTATGATGGTATGAATCTTATGATTATTATATTTTGCAAGATAGTTTGTTTATGTGAAGTTACATATTATTGTGTTTTATGCTTTTAAGTGATTAGCTACCACTTGAATGATCTGATTTGCATGTTTGGGACTGATAGGAGATTATATGCAGTTGTTTCTTGTAATATGTTACCATAAATTAAATATGGATAGACATATACTATATTATTTGTGTGACTTTCGGTGTAAACAGGGAATATTCATAGATCCTAATGCATTTGGTTTGTTTCAATTCATATATAGAGATATAGTGAATTAATGAACTAAGTAGGTTTGCTATACCTAGACATAGGATGATAAATAAATTAAGAGATTTTTCTATCACATAGATATTATCCCTTTTGCAAGTATAAATAATCTACATTAATACTTCATAGTTATGGTAAAATCGAACACTCTAACATGTTTCGCATATTTAGTTTTATTAAATTTAGTTAGTTAATCTATCATCTATCATTGGATTTGTTAGATAAATTCTAGGAGTTATTCACCATTAGTAATTAGTTAGTCTAGTAATCACCAATCTCTGTGGGACGATATCTTTCTTATCATTATATTACTTGTTCGACATGTTCACTTGCATTTAGAATTTCACCGAACACTAGATATCATGATGGTGATAAAAGTACTAATGGCTATATTTTCATAGTTAGTGGAACATGTGTCAATTGGATATCCAAGTTGGAATTAGTGGTAGGATTGCTAAGCATAGAAGCTGAATACATGGCCATTATAGAAGGAAAGAAGGAAGTTATTTGACTATAGAGGCTCTTGGAGGAACTCGATTAGAAGCGAGAAGATGGTGCATTATGGACAAATAGTTAGATTGTCATACATTGTGCCAAGAATGTAGCGTTTTACCCTAAGACAAAGCATATCAATAGATATCGTTTCATCATAGTGGTAAAGGATAGACTTGTGAAGCTAAAGAAGATACATCCTTTTGAAAACTTAGCAAATATGTTGAAAAGGGTGGTGGTGGACTTGTGTTGGGTTCATGAGGCATAGCTCATAATGAGGGCAGTATTTCTTATTAATGTTTTTCATTCTAATGGTGCAAAGATGTTACACTATTCATTCCAAGGAAGAGATTTGGTGGAGAATTAAGGGCAAATAGTGCAATGGTGAAAGTAGTAATAAGGGCATATATGTAATCCTAGTGAGAGAGCCCGAAATTTGAATAGGAGTGGGGAAGACATAGGATTTTATGGAAGAGAGTACAAGTTGTATTTTGTGAAGAAATAAAGAGTGCAAAAAGAGATCTAGGTGAGTACTAGGTGTACCTAGAAACATTCAAACTAAAACAAGGAAAATCAAAATTGCCCATAATGGACGTAGGGTACCTTTTTTGACTTGAACCACTTTAAATCTTTGTGTTTGTGTTCTGCATGGGTGTACATTGGTAATGGTGCGATCTATTTCCTATCATCTTTAACAGAGAAAAAAAATTGAATTTGTGGGTTTAACCTTATATATGTTTAATTTAACTTTGCTTGTCTAGGACAAACGTAAATTGTAACCTTTAAATTTGAAGAAATTAGGAAAGGAAATACAAGTAATTCGAAATTCATATTGCATTTGAAGAATCAATTTGCTAATCAAGGTACCCAAGTTCTTACTAGCATTCTTAGACATAGTTTCATTAGAATTAGCGTAAAAAAGATACTTTTTTTTTTCAATTCCCTTATTCATTAGTAAAAGCTAGACTTGGCTATCCCTTCCTGTCTAATATCTTTCTATATCATTACATTATTTTTTGCTAAGAAGCACTGAAAAATTAGAATTGAAAAGGACATCAGAATGAGGAACATTGACAATAACTTACTCTTTTTTTATGATTTTATAAAGAGAGTAGAATTTAGACAATAAATAGATAATTATATAGTAAAGAACAACTTCTTATCACAAAAAAAAAAAAAAGAATTATTGAGTGATTTATGTTTTCATATTTACATAAGGTGGACCAATGTTTGCCCATTAACTCTCTTGTATTACCAACTTATATTAAACAAACTTGCATGTTACCCAAGAGCTCATGCAACTTGATCATTATATCAACTTCATCTATTACAAAGCCAAACATCAAAGCCCTTTTTTTATGTTTAGCTTTAGGTAATTCAACCACAACATTCTATAGCTCTTCCGACATCCATTAAAGCTTGCAAATTCGAACAAAAAATAGAATTTTGCTTTTCATTTTGTTGGAATATTGTTCAAGAAATTACATGGGAAAATAGGCTCTGTCTTTTTCCCTCACATGCTCTTTAACTCACACACTTTGTTGTTAAATCTGAAACAACAAGGGTTTAGATAGCACCAACTTCTAATTAAATCAAGCACCTGTTAGCTTATGAGAAAAGAGGTTACTCAGAAAAAGGACTTTAAAGTCTCTCTCTCTCTCTCTCCCCCCCATTCTCTTATATGTAAAAAAATACCTACACAAGAATGAACTTGGTGCCATTTTCCTTCTCTTTGCTTCTTGATGTACTACCATAGAAGGGTATCTTCCTCTTCAATCCATGCACCTTTTCTCACAACAATAGAACCCTCCATGGAAGCCCATGAAGCTTTTTTCAAAGTAAAGAGAGGCTCATTGATTGACATCCTTGCTCATTAATGAAAGCATGACCTTATAAATAGACAATCTGAGGGACTTCTAGATGCTTATGCACATCTGTAGCATTCACAAAATGAACATGTGTTTTAGACTTCACCATAGGGTAATGATCCTATAATGGTATTTGGTTAGCAAGCACACATACAAGAAGGAAATCTAATAGTAAGAGAACTCCTCTTACGAGATAAAACAACCTAAAGTAGCCAAATAACAACAATCTAACCTCACCTCTAAAAGGAAGTTATAGAACACACATTGAGCAAAAGGTGGCTTTTTGGCGTTGCCTTCTCCCTTTATTTCCCTGCAACCCTAATGATGGTAGATTACCTTCTTACCCTTACTACAAAATACACCATTATATTTACTACTCATAACAATCCCCACCTCTTTAACAAATCCTTGTCCTCAATGATTAATATTGAAATAAAGGAATTGCCTACAGATGTAATCAATATCCTCCTAATTTGGGTTACCATCTAGTGATTTTATCCATTGAATCAAGAGGTCCATTCTTGGTTTATCTCTTTATTTCACCATGCATCGATCCAACACCTTTACTGGTTCCATTAGTAATTTGCCCTCTCCATCCAACCTAGGCACCTTTAGATACATCTTATAGCTTTTCCCAATAGCTTTCTTCATCTGTGATACATGAAAAACCATGCGAAGGGTGGCATCTTGTGGTAATGCTAGTCTATAGGCAACCTATCCAATGCTCTTGGTGACCATAAAAGGCTTATAACAATGTGCTTTTAATCCCGCTCCCCTAATAGGGAATATTGGTGATAAGGCTAAATTTTCAAGTACACCGAATCACCCTCCATAAACTCACATTCATTTCTCTTTTTATTAACATAAGCCATCATGCAAGCTTGACTCACTTAAAGGTGTGAACAAATCAACTCTATTCTTTGAACACTTTCCTGCAAGAAATCTTTGATTGTCTCATCATCCATGGCACCATAATTATGATAAGGGAGCTAATTTGGCTTGTACCCATATAAGGCTTCAAAAGACATCATCTGAAAGGAAGAATGGTAGTTGGTATTATACTACCACTTAGCCAAGGCAAGCTAAGAATACCATTTCTTGGGTCTTTCTCCACACGAATACCTCAAATATCGTTCTAGACATTAATTAACCCCCTCTGTTTGGCCATTTGTTTAAGGATGGTAGGATGTACTATGGTGTACTATGGTGGATTCACACCTAGAATTTGGAACAACTCTCCCTAAATTTTACTTAAGAACAAAGCATTTCTATCACTAACAATCTATATAGGAAGACCATGCAATTTCCCAACTCTTTCCATAAACAAGGCAACTACTTAGGCAGTGGAATATGGATGACTTAACCCATAAAATGTGCATATTTGGTGAAGTGATCTATTGCCACAAAAATAGTATCTGATAACTCTAGTTTTATAGAGTTATTTAACCTATTTTTAGGCAATAAACAATGCAATGCTTATGAGAAAATATTTGAATTCCTCTTTATTTACCTAAATTTGTCTTGTTTATGTAGCATAAGGAGGCATGGAGAAAAATGATGAACATGGAGAACCTGATGCTTATTGTGTGGCAAAATCGTAATATTAAGATTAAGAAAGTCAAGATGGGCTTGGGCTTTGGATGATTGTTATTGGGTTTTCTAAATAATTAGAAAACCTAATCATATTAGGAGTTCAAAGCCTAATTAAATTAGGAGTTCAAAACCCAATTGTTTTAGGTCTCTAAAACCCCACTTCTACTAAGATAAGAGATAGGTCTAAACCTAAACCCTATTTAAGAGAAGAGAATAGGCAAAAGAAGGAAGATGAGGAAATTGAGCACAACTTAAGAAAAAGGCCAAGAATTCAAGGTTTTCTTGAAGAGAAGACAAAAAGGGTGATAGACTTCTTGTTCTTGGATTCAAGATGCCTTATTTATTTCTTATTACTATTCTTCCTCATTGTTTCTTTATGTTTTAGTTTATTTTTGTTAGAGCTACGATGTAACTTAATTATGACGGTATGAATCTTATGATTATTATGTTTTGCAAGATATTTTGTTTATGTGAAGTTACATATTATTGTGTTTAATGCTTTTAAGTGATTAGCTACCACTTGAATGATCTGATTTGCATGTTTGAAACCGAAAGGAAATGATATGCAATTGCTTCTTGTAATATGTAACCATAAATTAAATATGGATAGACATATACCATATTATTTGTGTGGCTTTCGGTGTAAACCGGGAATATTCACAGATCCTAATGCATTTGGTTTGTCTTAATTCACATATAGAGATATAGTGAATTAATGAACTAAATAGGTTCACTATACCTAGATATAGGATAGTAAATAAATTAAGAGATTCTGCTATCACATAGATATTATCCCTCTTGCAAGCATACATAATCTACATTAATACCTCATAGTTATGGTGAAATCGGACACTCTAACATGTTTCACATATTTAGTTTTATTAAATTAAGTTGATTAATCTATTATCTATCAATTTAGTTTGCTAGATAAATTTTAGGAGTTGTTCACCGCTAGTAATTAGTTGGCTTAGTAATTACCAATCTCTGTGGGACGATATCTTTCTTATCATTATATTACTTGTTTGACATGTTCACTTGCATATATAATTTCACCGAACAGTATCCTTACCTTCACTTTTAGGTAACCTTTCAAGGAAATCCATAGTAACTTTTTGCCAAGCTTGATCAAGAATGGTTAATGGTTGTAGTAAGCCTAAATAAGGCACTCTTTTTTATTTAAACCTTTGACAAATATCACATTGGGATACTCAAGTAGCCATCATTTGTTTCATAGCCAGCCAATGGGAGTGTTACTAAATTCTCTTAAGTGTCCTAGAGATACCCAAATGACCACATATGTCAAAATCATGTAAGTTTTGAATAATAGTTTCTTACAATGTCCCATGGCTACCCATCATGATTCTGCCCTTATACGTTAGCAACCCATTACTCGAACTATAATCCAGATGACTATTAGGATCTATAGTAAGACCCTCGAAATGGGCATTAACTTATCATCCTCTTCATTACTTTGTAGCACCTTTTGGACTCAAAAGGGCTGAAAAGTCAAGGTAGCTTGTAACTCAAAGTTTTCATTTTCTGAAGGAGGGCATATGTTGCATAATTTTTATTACCTTTGCGATATTGAATCTCATAATCAAAACCTAACAGATTAGTGACCCACTTATGTTGAGTTGGTGTCGTAACTCATTGTTCCAACCAATGTTTTATGCTAGAATGATCAATGCAGATAATAAAACAATTGCTTAGAAAATAAGGCCTTCATCTTTAAACTGCCATCACAATCGCAATAATTCTTTCTCATTGTGGAAAGCCCCAAATGCCTATGTGCTAAGGCCTTGATTAAGTAAGTAATAGGATGACCATTTTGCATTAGAACTACTCTTATACCACCATAGCTAACATCAATTTTCCACAACAAGGGGCTTCTCAAAATCTAGCGGTGCAAGCATTGGTGTGGTACTCATAGTTTTCTTAAGCTTCTCAAATGCTCAGTGAGCCTTTTCATTCCATTTAAAACCACCATTTCTTAATAACAAGGTCAAAAAGCGAGTAAGCTACCCATAATTCCACATAAACCCTTTATACTAGCCAATTAAATCGAGGAACCCATGAAGTTCTCTCACAGAAGTAGGTTGTGGCCATATCAACATACTCCCAATTTTCCAAGGATCAGCTTCAATACCCTTCTCTAAAACCATGTGGCCTAAATAATTGATTTGATGTTACACAAAAGCACACTTATTTCTCTTAACAAAGAATTGATGTTCTCATAACTTACTAAAAAACAAACAGAGGTGATGATAATGATTTGCTAGTTTTGAGTTGTAGATCAATATATCATCAAAAAAGAACAAAACAAATTTTCACAAGTGCTGCTAAAAAGTCAAATTCATAAGGGCTTAGAATATAGTCGGGACATTCATTAAGCCAAAAGACATGACTAGAAATTCATAGCGTCCTTGGTGAATTTAGAAGGTTATCTTGTATACATCCTCAAGGTGCATCCTTACTTAGTGACACCCGAATCTTAAGTCAAGTTTAGAAAACTATTTAGTCCCATGTAACTTATCCAATAACTTATCAATAACCATAATGGAAAATTTACCTTTGATGATGAGGTCATTCACGGCTTGATAATCCACACAAAAGTATCATGTTCCATCATTTTTTTTGTGCTAACAAAACTGGAGAAGCAAAAAGACAAGTATTATGGCAAATGATACATGTTCCCAACATCTCCTCCACCATCCTCTCTATCTCTCCCTTTTGGACAAAAGGATAGCAATGAGGTTGTAAATTAACTAATTCACTGCATGGGTGGAAAGGAATGTAATGATCAAACTGTCGTGGAGGGGTAAGCTATCTAGGAGTATTAAAAACATCCAAGAAGTTAGCTAAAAGACTTGTTATCTTAGGAGGAAATGCCTTTTATTGAGGTTCCATAGCTGTTAACTATAAAAGGGAGTTTGATTCTCATTCCGAAGGACTAGAATTACCCATAACAAACAAAGACTCATCTAACCCTTTAAGGGTAAGATTCTTTCCTACCACATGCACTGATAACATATTCCCTGTCACATCTAACTCTAAGGGTTAATTGAATATACCCATTACACCTTCAACATCATATCACAACTACCCAATGGCAATAGTCAAACATCCATCCAAAACTCATGCCCTTGTATGCGCTAAGGAAAGCTATGACAATGTTGATTACGTCTAAAATGAAACCCACCAACTACCTTAATTACAAATGGTAAAACTTCCTCAACTTGACAACCCACTCACTTAACAACTCTAGAATCTAGAAAATTATGTGAAGACCCCATGTCAAACAAGATAGTGATCATAATCTCTGAACTAGCTACTTCCACTCTAAAAGTAGTTGTCGTTCCCCCACTTGAAATGGCAAATGCTAAATGTGCACCTTCTTTCTCTTTCTGAATAGGCTTAGTATGATCATCATTTACTTCAAGATCTACCTCCACCTTATCCTCTACATCTTTAACCCAATACAACTGTTTAGTTTTATAGTGATGTCTAGACATCCATTTCTCATCACAATACTAGCGTAAATCCTTGTATTCCTCTCTTACATCTATGCATCACTAACATGCTTGACTGTCCATCATGAAGAGGCCTATGTGGAGGACTTATTCATTAAAATACGAGAGTCCATACTAGAAGTTAGGGCTAAAACATAAGTCCTAGTGGATTGAGACTTCACTACTACATGGGAACCTTGCTATTGTTTGAACCTACTAGATTTCCTTGCTTGAATCTTCAATTGTTGTTCCTTCAAATCTAATGGCCGTAAGAGAAATAGCTAAGATTGCAATTCAAATTTAAGACCTTGTATAAAATACCCCACAAAGAAACTCTCTAAGATACCCAGGTTTTGAAAACTAATAATTGCCTTTAATTCTTCAAATTTCTTAATATACTCTGCCATTGTACCTAACTATTACACCTAGGAGAAGTTTGCAATTGCAATTTCCTACTCATTAATAGCAAATAACAATAGAGGTCTACTTGAAACTCCTCCTAATTAATGTGCTTGCAACCTCTCCAATAGTATCTATCCATCTAAAGGCTCTACCTTCCATATACATCTAGGCAAATATAATTTTATGATAATCATCTATATCCTCATATTGAAAGAAAATGTCACATTTATCAAGCCATTCCCTAGGATCTTCACCATCAAACCTAGGAAATTTCATTTTAAAAGACCAAAAGTGTAAATTATGCACCTTAGAGCCTCCATTGGCTTCCTTGTAGCTATTTTTGCGATGTTGGTGCCTTCCAAAACATCCCCTATGAAAATTTGAGCCAAAATGGTCCCTGTTCGATGGCAGTCATGATGGTGATGGCGGCAGTCAACCACCTCGTCTGGTGGAAAAACTTCCACGAGCTTTGTGATTTCAGCACCAATCACACCCACTGACCAGATCAACCAAAATCGTCCCCTCAACAGTTAAATCTAAAGAGATAAGGGGGTGTCGAAACCCTTTTTTGTCGCATCGGTGGAGGGCTCATGGTGCCTGGCACAAATATGCACTAGCTCAAAGAGGGTTTAATGACATTGTTTGGGGTGGATGCTCTACCGAACGACTAGCCTTTGTGGCTAGTTGTATGCTGGTGACCCACAACAATGTCGAGGGGTGAGTTAGCCTGCGCATACTCATGTAACACCTCTTCCTCCTCTTTAGCCATAATGTCTTCCAAAGTCACTAATCTTTTAAGTTCTACCGCAACAATTTGAACTTTGCTAGTAGGTTAAGGTTCAAGGGTCAAAACTTAAGACACTGAGCCATTAGATGCTTGAAGCAATGCTAAGGTGGCCAACATTTGCATCATACCACTTTGAAGAGTGGCTTGACCTTTTTCAAGGCATTTCTGAGAAGTGGTAAAAGCTTCAAAACGAGAAACTGTCTCGCAATTGTGAGCCTCTACCTATTCCATTTTGCCTTCCAATATAAACAAATGAGCTTCCAGCTTTGCCATTCTCTACTTTCTTGTTATCATCATGGTGTATCACTCCACAGGCACTAGAATGGTGCTATGATACCACTTGTAATGGTATTTGATTAGCAAGCACACATACAAAAAGGGAATCTAATGGTAGGAGAACTACTCCTACTAGATAAAACAACCTAAAGTAGTCAAATAACAACAATCTAACCACACCTTCGAGAGGAAGATGTAGAACACGCATTAAGTAAAAGGTGGCTTTTTAACACTACCTTCTCCCATTATTTCCTTACAACCAATGATGGTAGATTGCCTTCTTATCTTTACTACAAAATACACTATTATATTTACTGCTCATAACAAATCCCAACCCACTAGACCTTGTATCATTCTAGCACCACAAACCACATTGTACCCAATGTTGCAAACCTAACATCCTTTTGGCTTCTTTTTCTTCTTTTTTTTTGGCTGCTTGAGATGTGTAAAATTGTTTCCACGTGAAAATGAGTGATTTTGAAATTATGGTTAGTTCAAGAAAATTTGCTTAATTTCTATTTAAATAATAGTTTAATATTGGATCATATGAACTTGAATGGTTGATAACTCTATTTTTATAGAGTTATTTTATCTATTTTAGGCAATAAATAACTTTAATAATTATGAGAAAACATTTGAACTCCTCTTTATTTACCTAAATTTATCTTGTTTATGTAGCACAAGGAAGCAAGGAGAAAAGGGATGAACATGGAGAGCCTGATGCTTATTGTGTGGTAAAATCGTAATATCAAGATCAAGAGAGTCAAGATGGGCTTGGGCTTTGAATGATTCTTATTAGATTTTATTGTTATTGGGTTTTCTAAATAATTAGAAAACCTAATCATATTAGGAGTTCAAAGCCTAATTAAATTAGGAGTTCAAAACCTAATTAAATTAAGAGTTCAAAACCCAATTGTTTTAGATCTCTAAAACCCAATTCTACTAGGATAAGAGTAGGTCTAAACCTAAACCCTATTTAAGAGAAGAGAAGAGGCAAAAGGAAGGAGGAGGAGGAAATTGAGCACAACTCAAGAAAGAGGCCAAGAATTCAAGGTTTTCTTGAAGAGAAGACAAAAAGGGTGACAGACTTCTTATTCTTGGATTCAAGATGCCTTCTTTATTTCTTATTACCATTCTTCCTCATTATTTCTTTATGTTTTAGTTTATTTTGGTTAGAGCTACGATGTAACCTAATTATGATGGTATGAATCTTATGATTATTATGTTTTGCAAGATATTTTATTTATGTGAAGTTACATATTACGGAGTTTAATGCTTTTAGGTGATTAGCTACCACTTAGATGACTTGATTTGCATGTTAAAGACCGACAGGAAATAGCATGCAGTTGCTTCTTGTAATATGCAACCATAGATTAAATGTGGATAGACATATACCATGTTATTTGTGTGGCTTTTGGTGATAAGATGATCGAAAGATTTATTGTAAACCAGGAATATTCACAAATCCTAATGCATTTGGTTTGTTTCAATTCACATATAGAGATATAGTGAGTTTATGAACTAAGTAGGTTTGTTATACCTAGACATAGGATAGTAAATAAATTAGGAAATTCCGCCATCACATAGATATTATCCCTCTTGCAAGCATAAATAATTAATATTAGTACCTCATAGTTATGGTGAAATCGGACACTCTAACATATTTTGCGTATTTAGTTTTCTTAGATTTAGTTGGTTAGTTTATCATCTATCAATTTGGTTTGCTAGATAAATTCTAGGAGTTGTTCACCGTTAGTAATTAGTTGGTCTAGTAATCACCAATCTCTGTGGGACGATATCTTTCTCATCATTATATTACTTGTTCGATATGTTCACTTGCATATAAATTTCACCGAACAAGTTTTTGGCGCCGTTGCCGGGGATTGGTTGTTTTACTGCTAATTAATATTAATACCGAATAATTTCTAAGTTTAATCTAGCTTTTATTTTCTTTTAAGAAAAAATCGTTTTTTTTATTCTTGAAAAAAAAAATCGTTTCTTTTAATTCTTGAATTTTTTTTTTTTTTTTTTTTTAGTTGTTGAAAAAAAAAAAGAAAAAAAAAAGTCTTTGTTAAGTTGCTATTATAAAAAGATTAAGCAATAATGATGGAAAGATATGATGGTACACATAGACTTTTACAAGACTATGCTGCACCAACATTTTGGAATGCTACATCAAACATTAGACTTGCAAATCAGGCAAACTACTTTGAGATCAAGCCTGTGCTCATCAAGATGCTTCAAAACTCCGTGCAATATAGTGGGCTACCAAATGAGGATCCAAAAGCTCACATTGAAGCATTCCTTGAATTTTGTGACATGATTGGAGATCATGGAGTTATAGAGGATGTTATCAAGCTAAGGCTATTTCCATTTTCTCTTAAAGATACAACTAAAAATTGGTTCTCTTCTCTTTCTGTAGGATCAATTACTACATGGGATGATTTGGCTCAAAAGTTTCTTAGTAAGTTCTTTCCTTTCGCAAGATCTACAAAAATGCATAACGACATTTTTACTTTTATACAAGTGGACAATGAATCATTGTATGAAGCTTGGGAAAGATTCAAGGAACTTCTAAGGAGATGTCCAGATCATGGACTACCCATATGGTTACAAGTACAAACTTTCTATGATGGGTGTAGTACAAATGTTCGTTTCGTAATTGATACAGCTGCAGGAGGGGACTTACATAGCAGAACACCAGAAGAGACATTTAACTTCCTAGAGGAGATGGCATTCAATAGCTATCAATGGTCTACTGATAGACTACCAATGCATCAAGCAAGTGGAGTCCATGAAGTAGATATCTTCACCATAATGTCTGCACAATTGGAAGTGCTCAATGAGAAGATAGACAACCTAAATACTCCAGTTGTGAGACATCAAAGTAGATCATGTGAATTTTGTGGTGAAGAACATGCGAGCATAGAATGTACAGTAGGTAACCCTTATGCTCAATATAATGAATATGCTAATTTTGTTGGGATTCCTAGCAGGTCGCAAAATGATCTCTACTCCAACATGTACAATCGAGGATGGCACAACCATCAAACTTTTTCATGGAGTAACCCAAGTGAGATGAGACCACAACCAACATTTTGGCAAACAGAAGAGGTGAAACCTAACTACGAGGACATGATTAGTGAGCTGGCCAACACCACACAGAACTTTACAGAGAGGATTAAAGCAAGATTTCAGAATCAAGAAGCGAGTTTTCAGAGACAAGAAGCTTCAATCCGAAAATTAAAGGTGCAAATGAGTCAGCTCATCAGTATGATCTCAGAGAATCAGAAGGGTCCTTTGCCTAGTGATATAGAGAAAAGTCTTAAAGATACCGTAGAGGCAATAACCCCAACATGTGGCAAGCAAGTAGGAGAAGTTGATGTTGACAAGGAGAGTCTCAAAGATAATGATAAAGATGTCAGAATGAAACTTGAAGAGGCACCTAGGAGCAAGCTTGTTCTAGAAAATCCTATTTCCTTTATGCCTCCAGCTCCATCTCCCCAAAGATTCCAGCAACGCGTAAAAGATAAGCAGTTTTTGGAATTCCTTGATATATCTTTAAAACTGCACATTAACATTTCTTTTGCAGATGCTCCAATTCAAATATTTAGTTGTGCAAAATTGTTGAACGAGATACTGGAGAACAAAAGGAAGTTGGAAGTACATGAGACAGTTGTGCTTATTGAAGAATGCTCAACAATCAAACGACATAAGCTGTCTCCTAAACTATTGGAGTTTCATCCTCCTTGAGCAACAACATCCAGGATAGTTTGGCTGAAAACTATAAAGCAAGCGCTTCTTGGGAGGCAACCTAAGTATTCTGTTAGCAGTTTGGTTAGAAGGCTGTCACCATATGCTCATCACAGCTCCATTTTTACAACCTGCAATCAAGGGAGTTTTCTTATTCCTTCTTTATTATTGATTTCTTTTGTTTTTACATTGAGGACAATGCTTCATTCAAGTTTGGGGGTAGGGAAAGAACCTTTGTGCTAAATTTGATTAAAATTTTTTTATGTCATGATTACAGCCCATGTTGTGAATTCTTGGTGATTCTTTGGAAGATATAGATTTTGTTCAAACCTGCAATTGTGGTGTGAATTAAGTGTGATTTTGATTATGTTGATCCACCTATTGAGCACTAAAAGTCCTTCATTTTTGAAATTGTGTGTATTTCTAAAGAACATTCATGTGAAGTATGTGATTTTCTTAAATCTCATCTAGATCTTAGAATTTGTTTGATTTCCTCTTGAAGCGAAATCCTAGGCTGCATCTAATTGAGAAAATGATTTAGGCCATTCTTTGGATCGTTTGAGCCTTTCAAGCCAACCCTATTTATTTATCATCAGTCACCCCGCTGAGCCTTGATTTTTATCCATTTTTTTTATGACACCCACATATATATATACCTTTGAGCCTTTGACAAATTATCTTTTCGTCCCGCACCCTTGAACATATTGATTTTTAGGATATAAGTCTATTTGAGTGAAGAGAAGTTGAGGGGAAGGATGTTGATGGCAATGATTATGTAGCATAATATGTTGCTTTTGTGAATGCAAAAAAAAAAAAAAAAAGAAAAGAAAAGGGAAATGCAACATCTGTCCAAGATTGGAATTCTCTTATTGCTTACTGTCAAATTCAATCCACTCAAGGTTCAGAAACTGACTTTTGCATAGTAGTTGGATATCATCAGCAAGATAAGATTATAATGGTTATATTTCTAGTCCTACTACTTGCTTTATTATTGCAAGCATGATTGTGACTTTTGTGAGTGTCAAAATCCAAGTGAAATAAAGTATTTTTGGGAAGAAAAGAATGAGAGAAGTGGTGATAGAAAGATCATTTGCGAAAAGAAAAAAGTGATGGTAGAAAGAGACAAGAGTTTTTTATGAGATCTTAGAAAGTAATGTGTTCATGGGTGAATTAAGCCTAAATGACTTCCATCTTACCCCTAGCCCAGCCTTTCATTACAAGCTTATAAAAGTCCTATTGATTCTTGGTTAAATGATTGGCCTACATTAGTGGAGAGAGGAATGAAAAGCAAACCTATGAGGTTTGGTTAAAGATTTTAAGAGGTTGCGTATTAATGTGAATTTATTTGGAGTGAATATAGTTGAAAAGATGAGGACTCACACACACACACATGTGGTCAACATAGTTAAGAGTCTATCTTATCTTATGAAACAATTGTGGTGTTTGGATGAAAGCTATATTTTTCTTTGAATTGTTAAGTTGAGCAATTATAGGAGAATATCATGAAGGGGTTTTGTCTAAAACATATATTGTTTATTGCTTTTGCTAGAGGACTAGCAAAATGTTAAGTTTGGGGGTTTTGATAACTCTATTTTTATAGAGTTATTTTATCTATTTTAGGCAATAAATAACTTTAATAATTATGAGAAAACATTTGAACTCCTCTTTATTTACCTAAATTTATCTTGTTTATGTAGCACAAGGAAGCAAGGAGAAAAGGGATGAACATGGAGAGCCTGATGCTTATTGTGTGGTAAAATCGTAATATCAAGATCAAGAGAGTCAAGATGGGCTTGGGCTTTGAATGATTCTTATTAGATTTTATTGTTATTGGGTTTTCTAAATAATTAGAAAACCTAATCATATTAGGAGTTCAAAGCCTAATTAAATTAGGAGTTCAAAACCTAATTAAATTAAGAGTTCAAAACCCAATTGTTTTAGATCTCTAAAACCCAATTCTACTAGGATAAGAGTAGGTCTAAACCTAAACCCTATTTAAGAGAAGAGAAGAGGCAAAAGGAAGGAGGAGGAGGAAATTGAGCACAACTCAAGAAAGAGGCCAAGAATTCAAGGTTTTCTTGAAGAGAAGACAAAAAGGGTGACAGACTTCTTGTTCTTGGATTCAAGATGCCTTCTTTATTTCTTATTACCATTCTTCCTCATTATTTCTTTATGTTTTAGTTTATTTTGGTTAGAGCTACGATGTAACCTAATTATGATGGTATGAATCTTATGATTATTATGTTTTGCAAGATATTTTATTTATGTGAAGTTACATATTACGGAGTTTAATGCTTTTAGGTGATTAGCTACCACTTAGATGACTTGATTTGCATGTTAAAGACCGACAGGAAATAGCATGCAGTTGCTTCTTGTAATATGCAACCATAGATTAAATGTGGATAGACATATACCATGTTATTTGTGTGGCTTTTGGTGATAAGATGATCGAAAGATTTATTGTAAACCAGGAATATTCACAAATCCTAATGCATTTGGTTTGTTTCAATTCACATATAGAGATATAGTGAGTTAATGAACTAAGTAGGTTTGTTATACCTAGACATAGGATAGTAAATAAATTAGGAAATTCCGCCATCACATAGATATTATCCCTCTTGCAAGCATAAATAATTAATATTAGTACCTCATAGTTATGGTGAAATCGGACACTCTAACATATTTTGCGTATTTAGTTTTCTTAGATTTAGTTGGTTAGTTTATCATCTATCAATTTGGTTTGCTAGATAAATTCTAGGAGTTGTTCACCGTTAGTAATTAGTTGGTCTAGTAATCACCAATCTCTGTGGGACGATATCTTTCTCATCATTATATTACTTGTTCGACATGTTCACTTGCATATAAATTTCACCGAACAATGGTGAGTCCATAGAATTGAACGACATTATAGTTGGTTTGAAAAGTGAACAACCATGGTGAATCAGTCCATTCAAATGTGGATGATTATTGTCACATTGATAAGAAAAGAATTCAAATTCCTAGTTAAAGAAAATAAAGAACTATCAATTCTTAAATCAACTTTTGTATAGGATATAAATTTCTTAGTATAGTATCAAGTGTAGGTTTCGCCTTAACATCCCTTTGAACTAGGAAAGTGAATTCACGCAATTAAACCACCTTACACCTAGTCCAAAATTGAACCATTCTAGTGAGAACACATGTTGAAATAAAAATCACATTTTTAAGAAATGAGTTTGAAATCTTGGTTAAATAAAGTCTCTTTTTATTTCATGGAAAGGTAAGTTTCTATTAATAAAAATTAGTATACAAAAACATAAAAAATTAAAATTAAAAGCTTACAAATTTCACTCAATATGATTTTTTTTTTTGTAAAAGATTAAGAATTATATATTACCATAAAAAAATTACAAATTATACAGTTACAACATCATAATTTAGGCTCAAACACTACATTTTGGTAAATTTCAAAGCTCTTGCAAGAACTTATTATAATTTATAGGCTTTACTCTCCTAGTAGATAACATCTTCCTTCTTAGGTCCTTGATTTTAGCACTCATGGTCGAACTGTTTAGACTTTTATCACTAAATCTTCTTCTATTTCTTTCCCTCTAAATATGATACAATACAGCCTTAAAAGATACACTGAAGAGGGTTGTTGCAAAACTCTAACTTTTGACAGCCTTGATCATCCAACATATTTCACCTCTCCAATATTCAATTATTCTAGTTAAGTCATTTATACCTAACAAAACCTTCCATATGTAATTTGTGAACTGTATTTAAAAAATAAATGCTCTTGTGATTCTTTTCCTTATTGGCAAAGGTAGCATTGTAGGTCCATTAAGCTATTTCATATAGCCACACAATCTACTGTGGATAGTTTGTCTTTTAGTGACTCAAAATGACATTTCTTTGCAAGAATTTTATATTTCAAAACAAAGAAGCTCTTGTCCATACATTTTTCTTTTTACTTTTTGCTAATAGGATTGAGATGTCAATTTCTTTTATTATGAAATTCTCTTTTATTGCATTGAGCCCATATGTAGCAAATACAAGGTAAAAAATATATCTTTAAAAGTTTTATAGCCAAATTTCTTTCTTTAGTTAATCTAACCATACATTAGAGTTTTTCATTTGATCCTTTAATATTATGTCATATTCCATTTTGAGTGAAAATACTCTTTCAAAGCATCATTTTCCTTGAACATTCAAAAAAAATGTGCATATCCATGCATGCCATACTATACCTAAGGCCCTACATCACTATTCCTTGTATGCTGAGGAAACATCCTCTCAAGCTAAAGGTAATCTTTTTGAACTTACATGCTTGCAACTCAAATTACATCCTTTACACTTTATATTGTGGCTTTGGAAGTAGTTTAAGCTATATTTATCATAAAAATATACATGAAAATATCAAATTGGAGCCAATGACCAACCCCACCCCTTTTTCCATATTTCGAAGAGCTTGACTGGATATCATCTCCACCTTTACTAGAGGTAGACTTGCTTAGTGAGGTTTACACCAACAACTAAGAATAAAGCTAGTTGAAACACTATAGACACTGAAGAAGTGCAATAGTGACATCCACTTTATAGAGACATGATGGTGAAGAAAGTAACATATTCTTCATCATAAGAAACCCTAAAGAATGTTTTGAGTCGAAAAGTTGACTAGAAACACTTTTTATCATTTTGTTGTTTTTGTGTTGCAAGGTGTGATGATGTTTTCTTTGGTTTGCAATATAATAAGTAAAATTACTCCTATAAATAGAAGTCATTGCTTCCATGCATGTAACCATGAACTTTTATATTAGTTTTTTTTGTAGTATGAGCATTATTCTATAAGTTTTGAGACCTTAACTTCATTATGACATTGTAAGATCAGCCTAGTACTTGAGTACTTATCTCAACTATCTATTCTACCATCTCATTTCTTATTACTCCTACAATAGTAAAACTTTAACTTTCCTCTTGGTATTAGAACAAGTTATGATCCTACTCAACACCATTTTGATGGCTCACAAAATGTTTTTCCTTTTTACTAACTTTGTGAACATTAGCAATTTTGTCACAATTAAATTGCAAAAGGAAAGCTATCTTTCTTAGATGACACATATGAAATCACTACTTTCCACAAAAAAACTTACCAAATTCATCACAGGTGCAATAACATGTCCACCTCCTATTGTTGATGACAAATAAGAACCAAACCTTGACTATGATGTCTAGATCCAAAGCGATGCATTGGTGATATATTGGACCATTATCACACTATCTAAATAAGCAATGGGACACATTTTCAAGCTAAAAATAACTACTCAAGTGTGAAATGCCCTTGCCAATCATTTTGCCTAGAAAATGGTAACAAGGAAATTTGATCTTTTGTCACAACCCTATAACCTTTAAAAAGATGGTAAAACTTTTTCAGCCTTCCTAGTTGAATATAAAGGTCTTGTGAATCAACTAAGTGCAATAAGTAAACCATTAACTGGTTTTGTAAAAACATTTTGACTACTTGAGAATCTTGGTGAAAGTTATGATGCATTCAAAACAACCATGTTTAAACCACCAATCCTAAAATTTAGTAAAGTTATATCTTTATTTCAATCATACAAAGCACAACAAAGCTAATATTCAAAATCAGCATCAATTGTTATAAATGAAAATGTGGCATTTGTTGCTCAAAGAGGAAGACAAGGATCTTGTGGAAGAGGTCATGGAAAAGGTACCTTCTTTACCTTTCAAAAGTAATGTTCATTTTTCTCTTTTCAAGGAAGAGGATTCAACCTTTCTACCTTTAACAACATAACAAAAAGACAATCCTAGAATGCAAAATTAGCACCTTCAGAACAACAATCTTAGGAGTCAAACTTAGGTACTTAATATGTGTTCCCTTCTCATAACATTCCTCTTTGCCATATTTGTAAACAAATGTGGACACATTGCTTTGGAATGTTGGAAAAGATTTGACCACACTCTCCAGAGAACTAGTATACCTTAGACTTTGACTACTTTCTAAATTAATGAACCAAACCCTAAAGAACAGATTGTAGACTCTAGAGCTTTAACCTAGTTCTAAATTCTGCAAGTAAACTCATCACTATTGAAAAATATTTTTGGACACGACATACAAGTTGGAAATGGTGAAATGCTTCTAACCACCCAAATAGGTGATATTAAACTCAGCAAGCATTTATAACCTAAGTTAGTATTAGTTGTTTCAAAAATTAAACAAAACCTTATATTAATATTTAGACTTATTGATTACCCTTGCTTGGTTATTTTTAACAAAAATACTTTTATGGTTAAGGACATGATCACTTAGGAAATCATGCTAAAGGGATTTAGAAAATGATATATCTATATGCTTCCTAATAAGAAGATTTAGACTTATTTGGCTTGCCATCAACAAATAACTAATGAAATAACATGGCATTGGTGTTTAGGGCACTTTAACCTCCATCTTTTGAAGCTTTTGCAATCACATGGAGCAATTAGAATAAAAAGTGAATACCATAGTCTTGTTCAACATGTATGGTTAGCAAGAGTCACCATTTGCCTTTTCACTCATCAAACCATCATGCAAATGCACCTTCTAAAATAGTGCATAATGACCTATAGGGATCATCCTTTGTACCTTCATGTTAGAATTTTTTGTATTATGTTGTTATGATAGATGAATTTACTCATTTTACTTGGATTTTTGTGCTAAAAACTAAATCTAAATTTATGAAGTATTTATGAATTTTACCAATATGATCAAACATCAATTTGACACAAAAATAAAAATATTAAGACCACATAATGGAGGTGAATACATAGTAAGTAATTTGGTTGAATTTTCGAAAACTAAAGAAATTATTCACTAGTTCTCATGTCCATACACACCACAACAAAATAGGAATTCAAAAAAAAAAAAACATTGCAGGACATTCCATGTTACTTTAAGCTGAAATATCGTAGGAATATTGAGTATAAGCCTCTATAACAGCAATTTATATCATAAATTGACTACCCAAAATGTATCACTAAAAGACAAGTCTCCCTTTAAGCTACTACACCATTGCATACAAGATTACAACACATTTAGAGTTTCTAAAAGTCAAAATTACCCATGTCTCTAGGCAACCATGACCGATAAGCTATTAGCCAAATCCTTGGCATGTATCTTTGTAGGATACAACAACAAACGTAAAGGATACATATGTCTTCATTTCACTACATGAAAGATCTGTATTTCATATCACGTTTTATTTGAAGAACACATTTTCCCTTTCATAGGTTCTAACATAAAAAAGACAAACCATATGGGTACCAAACATGATGGTCAAGATGTTCTAGATCTAAAAAGAGACCCAAGAATGGGTGACTTAAGTACCAAAGTCAAGCACTATATACGGCCATTATGGGGCTTACATTTAAACAATGTTTTTCTAAATTCTTCTAGTAACAAATCAACAAACAACAATCTAGAATCCGAACTTCTTGAGATACATAAGACTTAAAGAGCACAAAATCAAGTTTCAAGCATTTTCCTTAGTTGGCAAAACCATCAATTCATTCAATCAGCCTTGAGAAGACATTTGTTTTAGACGTGACACCATAACTAAGTAACTCAATCATGGAATACTAAAGACCGTGAGAATTTAATAGCAAATCGGCCTAAGTTCATTAAGCTGATGACATGTCCAAGTGAAGTGCATGCAAGCATCAAGAGCTAACCACATTCCTATAACTCAAATGCCACGTTAGCTACTCATGTAGCTCCTTGTGACATCCTCACAACACACGACCCTTTTTCCACTTTTAAAGTATTGGGTGAAGCATCTAACTTATATATACCTTATACCACACCACTCAAAACCATCTCACAACCAAGGTCCTCCTTATGTCTCCACACAACCCCGACCTTTCACTTCGACCCATTTGGACAACAAACACCATATCCAAAAAACTTGTCCTTATTATCTGAATTTCTAGCACCACCATATGAAACTTTACCTTCAACTAAAGTATACTCACATTGTATGACCACACAAAGTAAGGTCGGAATTCTAAAGCCAAACCCAAAGTATGCAATGTCAAAATCCCACGTTACTCCTCTTGTTCCTACCTTTGTCAACTAAGCTATGGCATATCCTAGATGACATAATGCCATGGAAGAAGAAATGCAAGCACTATAATAAAATGGAACCTGGAATCTTATCCATTACCATCACTTTATAATTGGATTTAAATGGGTGTTCAAGCCAAAATTTCATCCAAATGGTATGGTGGAAAGTTTGAAAACTCAATTGGTAGCTAAAGACTACCACCAAGAATTTGGTGTTGACTTCTTTGAAACATATAGTCTTGTTATCCATCCTATTACTATATGTGTGGTACTCTTTCTTATCTGTGCCCAAGGATGGGAATTGTTGTAGTGTGACATTTACAAAGCCTTCCTACATGGTATTCTTATTGAGCTTATGTTCATGGCTCAACCTCTAAGTTTCCAAGATCCAATTAGACTTAATCATGTTTTCCAACTAGATAGACCTATCTACAACTAGAAATAATTGCTAAGAGCTTGGTACAATCATATCTCCGAAGTTCCCCTGACCTTTGGTTTTTATTGTTTGCCTTTTGACCCCTCGTTATATGTCTATCACCATAACAAGATCACATATGTGTTATTATTTACATGGATAATGTTATCATCACAAAGAACTCTCTTTCATATATTTAGAAATTCATCAATACACTCAATAAGGAATTCCCTATAAAAGATCTTGGTCTTCTACATTTCTTTCTTGGAATTCTAATTTTTTATGATAACAATGGTATTTTGCTAACTTAACAATAATACATTTATGATGTTTTACATTAAGCTAATATAACCTATTGTTAGCCTATGTTAACACCCATGGGAGTTAAATGTTCACTTATTGCACATGGAAATGATCCCCTATCAAAACCCCACTCACTTTCACAATACTCTTAAAGCCTTGTGGTATCTTAACTTAACATGTCTAGACATTAGCTATGCAGTCAATACAACTTTTAAAAAGAAGGCTAGTTCGAAAATCCAACATTACCATGAGCTAAAGTGCATCTTGCGCTACATATAAGAGGGCTATTGATGTCAAGCTTCATTACTATAGCCATAACCCCATCAATCTTTATGGATTTACCAATGTTGATTGGGTAGGATATGGAAGAGACCATTATTCAACTCAAGTTTTCTAAGAAACAAAATTCAATCTCTCTTTCATCCAAAGAGGTTGAGTACAAGGCTTTAGCTATGGGCACTACCGAAATTATCTAGATCCTTAATCTCTTGCGGCATTTAGATTTTGGCATCTTCAACCTTACTATCATGCATTTTGATAGCCTTCTAGCACTTCATTTGTCAACCAAGCCAACCCTCCACAATGGGTCAAATCATTTGAGGTGGATTATCATTTCATTCATGAGAAGGTGGCTCAAGGGACCCTTATCATTACCTATATGTGCTCCTCCAAGCAACTTGGAAATATTCACGAAGGCATTACCTCATGAACATTTTTCAAAATTGTGTGACAAGCTTGGCTTGGTCCCCATGCCAACCTTGTGGGAGGGTGTTGACAAGCATGATCTATCCAAAACTCTTTTCCCTTTGTTCGGCTCTCACATTTCCTATGTATAGCATGCATTGCATGCAAACATTGCAACCTCACATACCCATGCATGACATACTATACTTAAGGCCCCTTCTCACTATTCCGTGTGTGTTAAGGAAACATCCTCTCGGGTTAAAGGTAATCTTTCTAAACTTAACTTACCCATCAATAGTTCATATTACATTCCTCGTAGCTTGTTACTTACCCATCAATAGTTCATATTACATTCCTCGTAGGTTGTTTTATGGCTCTAGAAGTAGTTAAGTCATGTTTATCATAATGGAATGCATGAAAATATCAAAATGGAGCCAATGGCCCTCGTTCTATATGTCAAACAACCTGACTAGATATCATTTCCACCTTTACCAAAGGTAAACTTCCTTAGTGAGGCTTACACCAACAACTTAGGATCAAGCCGGCTGAAACACTACAGGCATTAAAGAAGTGTAAGAGCAACAACCACTTTATAGAGACACGATGATGGAGAAACCAACATGTTCTGCATCATGAGACACCTTGAAGAATGTGTTAAGTTGATAAGATGATCAAAGACACTTTTTTATCATTTTGTTGTTTTGTGTTGAAAGGCGTGATGATTTTTTCTTTGGTTTGTAATATTATAAGTAGAATTGCTCCTATAAATAAGTGGCATTGCCTCCATCCATGTAACCGTGAACCTTTATATCAATTTTTGTGTTGTATGAGCATTGCTTTGTAAGTTTTGAAACATTAACTTTATTACGACATTATAATATCAACCTAGTACTTGAGTACTTATCTCAGCTACCTATTGTCACATCTCACTTCTTGCTACTCCTACTAAAACAAAAACCTCAACTTTCCTCTATTGATACTAGCTAGACTTGCCTATTACCTAAGGGGTTGTGGAGCTTGATCATTACATCAATTTCATCACCTGTGAAGCTTCCTCTCTTGATATTGGGCTTTTAGGTAGCTCAACCACCGGATTCTACAACTTTTCCGGCATCTCTTCAAGCTGCATGTTGAAACCTTCCGGATCTCCGTTAAAACTTGCATTATCGAAAACAAAACCACTTTGATTTTCTTGAACTAATGCTTAAAAAGTTCAGAACAGAACCTTTTTTTTTTTTTTTTGGTTTTTAATGTAAGAAGTTCAGAACAGAACCTGGCTTAACAATAAAATGTTAAACTCTCTCTCTCTCGCTTCTCTACCACCTGCACCGGGGGCAGCTTGGCTCCCCTTTCCTTCCCCGCGCTTCTCAACGGAGTGTCTCAGAATGATATCTTCCTCTTCCGTCCAAGCACCTTCTTGCACACTGAAGGGGCACTTCATAGGGACTCACGAAAGCTACTTTTCTCCAACTGCATCGTCCGGAAGGTCTCGATGGTCCAATATCATCGTCCTTTTGGTGACTCACGGGATCATTTAAAAACTCCCTATATTCCATCTCAGTACACTGCACATCATCGTCCTTTTGGTGACTCACGGGATCATCTAAAGACTCCCCATTTTCCATCTCAGTACACAGCACGACCTCACAGTTTTAGGAAGTCAAACAGCCTTTCGTTGCGTTCCATATCGAAGAATGATTGGACTACACAAATATCTGTTGCACTACTTCGTTCTTAGAAGATTCTATCGGGTAAAACACGGCAACATCATTGATTCATGTGCCAGTCATGCTACGGGACGTTTTCCATGGTAGATCACAACTTCATGGCATTCTTCTTCCACCTGCCCTTTCCAAAGTTAATATTGGGAGTAAAAAAAAAATGATTGTGAACATACAAATATGAGAAATATAAGCGTCACGAATTTTCTGATTGTGCTGCGCATAGATATACGTAACAAAAACTGATTGTAGAGAACATTGAAGATTTTATTTTATTCGCAATAAATTAATCCTTATATTCACAAGATCAAGTGAGAATATGCCATAATCCAGGAGATGTACTCCTTGAAGCAACTGCGTTTTTTAAAAGTAATTAATCCTATGGTGCAAGGTAGGGATATTATACAATGACTTTAGGTGAAAAATTGTTAGTATGGTCAAAATTAGGGGTAAAGACAAATATATATTTTTTTTTCAGTAATCTTCCAATAGTTAAAATTGTACTACGCTACCTTCAATAGATGATTTATGACCCTGCAACTTTTAATCTAAGTTCCTAACATCCTCGAAATTAACTTCTCTAAAGTTGGGTAAACTTAGTATATTTTTTTCTCTAATTTAAGCACAAGTACTTTCTTCTTTATTATTTTGTATTACTTCTAGGATATATTTTAATTGCTTATTTGGTGATATAGTTTTTCCTTTTTGCTCGTTTGTTGGAATATTATCTGAACTAATCAAATTAAGATATTCTGCTATTAGTTAATGAAATTAAATGTGAGTCTAGAAGAAAGTTACAAAAATATTGATCCCCAAACTAACAAACTTGTATTTTAGCTCCCAATACATCAATGTCCAAATCAATTTCCAAGTAAAGGCTTCCAATCAAGTCACTCAGAATGAAAAATTGAACCATTATCCATCCAAGAATCCATCATGCAACAGAAGATGATAATGAGAAAACTAATTTTTGGTCCCAACAATGTAATTTCTAAGCCACATTCTTATTCCAAATAAGAATTTCAGTGTTATGAAAGATGCAATCTTAGGATTATTGTAATTGATTGTAGTATTATTGTATATAGTAATATTATAAAAGGTGAAAACTCCTATTTACCCATATTTGTTGATAGCTATATGAATCTTCAAGATTTTCATTATTTGCATTTGTCATGGAGTATCCAAACTATATATAGTAAGATGTACATTGAAGTACTTCTTTGCGTCCTCCCTACCAAGATTTTGAAAATTTGTGCATTAAACTTTCTTTTTCTTTTTTGGTTTAAATACTACTTGATTAAACCAACCAAATAGTAGATCTTTCATTAGTCTATAATTATGAAATTCGGACGCCGACCCTGTACATTTGATAGGTAAGTTCGTGGCTGTCCATGGTTAGTCACGTTGTAAAAGAGTGAAGTAAAGGAGATGTGACATGTAAGAAAGGTAACATCTCTTACATTCTTAAACAAACAATAAATAAAATTGAAAATAAGATTCGACTTTTCCTATAGACAAATACATCTACTTGGAAATGTGTAACAAAAGCAACCTGGAAGAAAACATGTTATCTAAAAAATATGAGAAGATTACGATCAATGGAGACACATGCACTCAGAATAAGATAACAGTTGGTAAATTTCTATAGTCTCTTATAACAATCACCCAAATTCTCTATGGGCAAGATGAATGAATTTGGAAAATGTAGGAGAAGAAATGTGTTAAAAGTGAATGAAATTATTGCTAGCTTGGAGCTAGAGAACTATCTTACATGTTAGAAATAACTTTCACAACTAGTTATCAAACCAAAATATAGCATCACTAAGATCTACTCAAAGTTCAAAGACAATGGAAAAAAGGTTTAGTGGGCATGACTTGTATGAAAAGAAGTATACATAAATACAACTTTATCTACTAGATTACTATGAAAGATAGACTTACAACAACACATTGAGTAGTTGTATGGGAGTAACTTAGTAGACTAATAATGCAACTTTTGTCAACAACAACAAGAATCAGATTACCATTCATTAAACGCATGTAAAGGCATGTATTGGACATAAATGGATTATTTCAAAGAATTGAACAATAGAGAGAGGAATTGAGTTGGATGGTTAAAGCCATAAAAAATAAAGTTTTATAACAACCATGTTGAGTGAGTCCTTTAAAGTTACAATCTACTATATTTTGAATGAAAGGGAGAGAAAAAAATCCACTGATCAAGCCTCATCATAAAATTTAAGATGTACAATTAATAATAACATGAAAAACTAGGATTAAAAAAAAAAAACAGAAGAATAAGTCTCAGTCTTAGCAAGATAAAAATTGACGCTGCAATTACTACCATAAACAATCATTTCTTATTCCGCATGAAAAAAATCCCAAAGGATATTGTCCATGGAGACGCTGTCTACACAACTGGGACCACCCTCATCAAAAGCATCCCAAACTTTTGTTTCTGGTATCATTTGCTTGTCCCATATAATTTTGTTGGACTCGCCGTCTAACTGACTTATGGAACAAACATCTTTTTCATCACTTTCCACGAGATCTGACAATTCTTCCCACCAATTCATGCTTTTCTCCGGTATCATTGATGTTGAAGCTATATTATTAACATTTGTTTCTGATCGAAAGTTTCCTGCAACTGTAGGTTTCTCTGGTAAGCAAGTCAATTTTTTGGAGATCTTTACAGGTTGTGGTTTTATCGCCCTCACCTTCACAATATCTTGTGTTTTCTCTTCCATGTTTTTCATTTGAGAAATTTCTTTCTTTCGCATGTTCGTACTCCAATAATTCTTTACATCGTTAGCTGTTCTTCCGGGAAGCCTACCCGCAATCAGAGACCATCTGTATAGACAGAGTTTTTAAAAAATATACATGGGCGAAATTTTCAGATAAGTTGGTTAGCTAACAAAAATAGATGACCAACTCCGCATGCCTAAATGATTACGGGAAAAGAAGGCAAAAAAGAGAAATAACGATGGGTTGGACTCCATTCTTTCCTACAAGCATTCTTAGACCCTTTTTTTTTTTTTTTGGCAATTCCCCCATTCTTTAGTACTAGATAGACTTGCCTGTTCACTCCTGTCTAATATCTTTGTACTATTGCATATTTTTACTAATAAGCACTGCAAAAATTAGAGTCGAGAATGACATCAGCAGGAACACTGAGGAGAATTTACTCTACTTGTAGCGACCCAAAAAAAAAGGAATTATTGAGTTGCTGATGTTTTCATATTTGTATGAGGTGGACCATTGTTTGCCCGTTAACTCTCTTGTATTACCAGCTTATGTTAACTAGACTTGCCTGTTACCCAAGAGCCCATGCAGCTTGATCATTAGATCAACTTCATCTGCTGCAAATCCTCCTCTTTTGATGTTTGGCTTTAGGTAGTTCAACCACCGCATTCTACAGCTTTTCCGGCATCTATTTAAGCCTGCAAATTCAAACCGAAAACAGAATTTCGCTTTTCATTTTCTTGGAATATTGTCTAGAAAATGACATGAGAAAAGAGCTTGCCTGGCGGAAGAACGCGAAAGTCTCTCTCTCTCTCTCTCTCTCTCTCTCTCTCTCTTATCTGTGAAAAAAATACCTGTCCCGGGGGGAACTTGGTTCCACTTTCCTTCTCCGTGCTTCTCGATGTACTGCCTCAGAAGGGTATCTTCCTCTTTAGTCCATGCACCTTTTCTCACAGCGATAGAACCCTCCATGGAAGCCCACGGAGCTCCTTTCTAAGTACAAAGAGGCTCGCTGCTTGACATGCATGCTTATACAGAAAGCATGACTTCATAAATAGACAGTCTGAGGAAGTCCTAGCGCTTACGTGCACCTCCAGCATTCACAGAATGAAGATGTGCTTCAGACCTCACCACAGGATGATGACCCCAACCCAGTGCTCCAAACCCAGTATCCTTTTCGCTTTGTTTTTTGGTCGGCTGCTTGAGACGGGCGATTTTTAAAATTCAGGTTAGTCTAGGAAATTTTATTAATTTTTAAATTAAATAATAGACATCTTAATATTGTGCCACACAAGCTTGAAAGGTGAGTCCATATAGTTGATCGGCACTATAGGTGGTTTGAAAAGAGAATTAATATGGTGGATGGGTACATTCAAATGTGGGTGAAACTTATACAATTAAAGAATGCCATGCTTGGTCTGAAAAGTGAACCATTATGGTGAAAAAGTATGTTGAATTAAAATGTGAATCACATTACTAAGAAATTCATGCAATTAAACAAAAAATTTCACTAATTAATAAAACAACTTTTGAGTTTAATAATAAGTTTCTTAATATGATTTTCTTTTAAAGAGAATTTGCTGTTTTCACCCTCTAATGGTTGTGCTGTTGCATAGAACTTAGATTAGCGGAAGAAACCACCCCTTTCATTGAAAGCGTGAATTGATATTTAAGGGCAGAACTAATACTACAACTTCCTATTTCTTTGATCGATCCATTTATAGTGGACACAACGTTTTAAAGTTATAGTTTTGGTATTTGTAGTGGACATATCTTTTTTCTTTTTTCTTTTTTGTTCCTTGAAGCGAGCAGCGTAGACTTTTTGTTTTCGTGCTAAAAATTACTTAGTTTTAGAAGATTCAGTGGTTAATAGAAAAGAACATCACTAGTAGACGTGTTTGGTGGCGGGTGCTAACTTACAATTGAGACTTCTCGTACCTTTGCCCTTCATATTGTCAAGTCTATTGGTTTGTTCTAGGAAATTTGCTTCTAGATCTAATAGGAAACTTGGTGACATTGAAGTTTAAGTCTTTATAAGAGAAAAATTGTTGATTTTGTCTGCCAAAAGTATATATAGGAAATAAGAAGTTATATAGAAAGGGAAAAAAAAAAGTGTGAAAGCTATATACAAATCAAAAGCTTGATTTTGTTGGATGTTGTTCAATATCTCCCTTTGGTTCACACATACAATAACTTTTATCAATCTTATGTAAAAATAAGAGTCATCTCTCTTTTTAATGTGTATTTTTTAATGTGCATGAATATGAATAATTTGATTAGCATTATTACTTAGAATGTAAACTTGGAGGATAAAATAAAGAATTGTAATAAATGATTAAAGTAATTTTAAAAAATTAAATATATATATATTTTAAGATAATATTATTACAAATAAAATTTGAAAACTTTTAACATTTATTTTTTCGTAACTATAGTAATTTTTATACATTAAATTTATCCTTTTTGCTTCTATAATATAATTTTTATTAATACACCTCATCATTCCCTAAAAAAAAAAAATACAAACCTTGATATTGATACCAATAACATTTTTGCCGAGCTGCGAATCTTGAACAAAAATCAAATGGACGCTGACAGCAGCTGTCGTTTTCGGTAGAAGTGGCCGAATTGCATTTTGCGACCGTCTTTTTGGTTTCTCATGCATGCGTCTTCATGAGACCTTTGAGTTCTTCCATTTAAGCCTACCCGGCTGTTTCGATGAAGACGAAAGAGACACGGAAAAAGAGGAACTTACAGGCAAATAGTCAGAAAGAGTGGGGTCGCTGAATAAAAAGGATTGATGTTGATATTGTGGAAGAATCTTTACTAATTTACAAAGTGGCATCAGTCACAAACAATTAGATTTTTCACTTATATGGAAAGTTGCAATAACTCACGAACGCTAACTCCACAAAATATCATATGATAAAGACGTAGATATTATTATTTAACTGTTTTTTAATAAATTCTTAATTGTGTATGGTAATGACTTATCCTTAAAGAATTATATGCGTCAAAATTTGTTTCTCATATACTTTTTACCTTCTTGCACCCCTTCAAGATTATAACTATATTGACCTTAAATGAAAAACATCTTTTATTTACTATCTTTCTTGGGAAATCAACATTTTACGACAGAGCCAGAAGCCAATCTGATTAAATGATTGATTAGTTCAATTTAATTGAATTATTAACAACATCATATCTCAAAATGAATACGACAATAACAAAAATCCTTAAAATAAGAAAAATATGAATTCAAAAAAAGAAAAAAGAAAAGAAAAGTAGCGTAGTGTTTTTATTCTTAATAATCCGCGGAAAGAATGGGAAGACGAGGATAATTTCTTATTCTGGAAAAAAAAAATTGCTATTTTTACTGTCTTAGGAATTGCATTAGAGTCACAAAATTATACCCCGTGGAGTTTAATTTGTATGATTTCAACTTTGTTTTTGTGTATTTATATACGCACTGCGGGCACGCCTTTCCTTCTTAGAGCATGAACTTGCGGGCGCGCCTTTCCTTCTTAGAGCATGAAAATATTAAGCCAAATTCCCAGCCACATTTTCTTAAAATTTTGTGGATTCTCTGAACTCAAAAGCTGTCACCATTTCACCTCACTCAGACGGGTTGCAGACTCCTGACGGTCTATTAAAGGCATGGACCTCACTGAACACGACAGGGCAGAGCCAGTCGCCTCCCGCCTCTTAAAGAGCCCCCACCCAATCCAATTCCTGGCACATGCGAATATTCCCCTCCACTAATATTCTCACTTTTACGACTGTATTCAAATACATACTTGGTTATTAATATTTTAAAAAAAGGCTCATTTATGTAAACTTTACAATTTTCGTAACTGCCGTTTTAGGCATGGCCCGCACAGCACACGACAGGGCAGTGCCGGTCGCCCTCCGCCCTTTAAATACCACCCACCCACCCACCTGTGCTCGACACATCAATTCCATCTTCCTCCGGGAAAAGAGCAAGCGGCCTAATTGGATTCGTTGGGTAGGCCACACTGCACTGGATAACATTCTACCTGTTTTTGTGTTATGTGTAACCTGTACGATGTGGCCAATTCTTTGGTTCTTTGATGCGTTTGCTCACAGGATACCCATATACAGTAGACACTCACTCAGGTTTTTTACATTTTCTTCTATTCGATTCGTATTATCTGACGTTAGCTATATGTCGTTCATAAATATTCCTCCGGCTTTGTTCAAGCAAGACGGTGTTGAACAGGGCCCCTAAAAAGACATGAGCTCCTAACAAAAAAGGAACCGGGTCTAAAAAGTGCCGGACCTTCCCAAGAGAGGCTACTGAACCAACCCGGTAAACCCCTTTAAATATTTTTGAAAATAAAAAACAGGAATTGTGCTCCAACGCAGGACTACATATTCCACACACGTTTTGCTTCCAATGTCTACGACGTAGTACGAGAAACAAAGTTAGACAAGAAAAAGCTAAAGTTATACTGCGCAGCTTAAAATCATTGAAAATAAATGATGTTTGAACATATATTGCATGGAAATTGATAGAAAGTTTAAATGCTTAACCTTAGAGTTAATTTAAGAGTTTAAAAAATTTTCTTTTATTTAAGCTTCATTACAAGGAATGGCATATTTAATATGAGACTTTATTATTACATGCATGTCCTACACACTAAGTAATATTAGGCTCAACCTAAACTCTGATATTGTATCTAAAATCTAAAGCCCAACTTAAAAACTAGCTTAAGAGTCGAAAAAATATTTTTTTTTTATTTAAGCGTCACCACAAAGGCCACACACTTGATGTGAAAATTTTGTCTTGCACATAGATATTTTGGTTATCATTTTCTAATTTTGTTAGGTGAAATGGTAAATTGAATTTATAAAAAAATAGATTACAAAAGTAAAATGACATAACTCAGCATTACAAAATTTACTATAGTTATGAAAATGTATAAGTTGAAAGTCTCTAAATTTCATCAAATAAACCAATATAAAACTTAGAAAGCCTCTAAATTTCTACAGGCCCCGAGAACCAAGAATGTCAATCCATTGCAACTGGAGTTCAACCTCACCACACTCCACATTTCACAGTCTAAGAAACATATTTTGAACAACTTGCCCGTCCTTCCATATTACGTGGCTCTCCTTAGCAAGATAGTTTTGCCTATATGGTTGCACTTTCTTGATTATGGTACCATCTAGAAGGCCTTCAAAGCGGAACTTTAATGCTTCAACAAACGGACCAATCTCAAACTGAGCATCCCCCATTTTGTCATCTAGAGAAACGTACCTTTGTCATACACAATCTACAATAATAAATGTAAGATAATAGGAAGGAAGAAAGGGGAGAAGGAAAGCACATAACTGGGGAAAATTCTATAATGTATTACACTATTCTAAGGACCTATTGCATATAAGGTCCTATCTATAATACATTAACTTTGAACAACTTATGGAAAAATATTAAAGAGAATAAATACAAATAACTTCTTGTACTACACAATATTCAAATTCCCAAAATAGTGAAATTCACACAATCAATGAAAACACCAGTGGGAGCAATTCTCAAACTAACCCAAAAATAATAAAAAAGAGATAACCCCCTAATACCCATAAATATGATGTGTTTCCAATAATAAGGAATTTACAACTCTATATACAAATAGAATGTTTGATGAGCATGACATCTACAATGTTTTTTAGATCTCTTCATGAATAAATATCCACTATTGTTAAATTATAACTTCCCGAGGACTTTCATCTCTAACTTGCAATGTTTGGTGAAGTTTTAGTTTGAAATATTAAACCACATTACGCTTGGTCCAAAAGTGAACCATTTTGGTGAGAACACATGTTGAAATATAAATCACATTTTTAAGAAATGAGTTTGAAATTTTGGTTAAATAAACTTTTTTTTAATAGAAAGATAAGTTTCCACTAATAAAAATTAACATATAGAAGCATAAATAGGCCACAATACCAGACAACTATCAAGAAACAATGGTTGTGATCATAGCAATACTAATGCACCAGATCCCATCAAAACTCCGCAATTAAGCATGCTTGGGTGAAAGTAGTACTAAAATGGGTGACCTCTTGGGAAGTCCTCGCAGACTGTTGACTTCCATATCTCTTTCACTTTCAACAAAGGTGTGGTTGAGTTCACAATGGTATGATCAAGAGGGAGCAAATTTGTGTAGCATACATTGATAATTAAATAATGATATAAGAACAATCCATTGCTATGATACACATGGAATGCAATCACAATTTACCTAGAATTGCCTCAATAGAGTAGTAACACTCATAAAAATAAGGACATTCCTTCATAGCAATATATGGAAAGAGGATAGGCCATTTGGAAAAGGAACATTTGAATGCTTATTTTCTTGGAAGATACCTTTCTTGACCTACCATTTTGAATGGCAAAACATCACCTTAAAACATCTTGATGAAGGCCAAAGTTCAAATATGATTAGACTTTGATGTACTTGCACTACTTAATTGAAAATACAAACTACTATGACAAAACCATATACATATGCATTTCCTTTTCTGATGAGTAATTAATTCATTAAAAAATAGAGTGATCTCAAATATACAGGAGATACACAATAGTAACACTCATTTGAAAAAGAAACAAAAAAAAAAAGAAAAGAAAAGGAAAAGAAGCAGATGAAATAATGTTCAAAAGGATCATCTGAAAACACACACATCACCTTCTTCCAAGCATTCAAATTTAAGAGATATGGTTCAAGTTCAAACTGTTAGATTTGTTTGGTAGGCAAATTAAAACTCAATCAAAACAAAAATCAAAATGGACCCAGCTTTAACTAGTCCTCAGACTTCTACTACTCTCAACATCTTGTGCCCATTAGTTTTTCTTTTCTCATGGCAAATAATGACTCCTTAGAGCTCAAATCACAAAGCCTCAACCCGTCTTGGTTGGTTTTTCCCATTCAAGGCCCTTGTATGAGAAGACCATCCACTTTTTGAATCCAAAACTATAACTTAGGACCGAGTTAAAGCAATGTCAAATTAAACAATAACACGTTCATCACCTTAACACCTTCAATGAATCCAGGAAAAGCATAATCAAAAAATGAAACTCGTTCAAATCCTAAATGAATTACGATAAAATTTATATAGTAATCGAGAATCCTATTCAACTCAAGACTAGCACAAAAACGCAAGGGGATTATTACAAGAGTTATAAAAGTTTAAAAAAATGAAAATTAGAAGCTTCCAAATCTCATTTAAAATAATATTTCCTTGCAAGAATTTTATATTTCAAAACAAAGAAGCTCTCATCCATGCAATTTTTTTTCTTTTTGCTAATAGGATTGAGGTGTCAATTTTTTTTTTATTCTAAAATTCTCTTTTATTGTGTTTAACCCATTTGTAGTAAATGCAAGGTAAAAAAGATATCTTAAAAAATTTTATAGCCAAATTTGTTTCTTTAGTTGCTCTAATCATCTATTATAGTTCTTCATTTCATCCTCTAATATGACATCCGATTTTATTTTAAGTGAAAATAGTCTTCCAAATCATCATTATCCATGAACATTCAAAAAAAAAGGATGACCTCTATTTTTTACTCAAAATTAACAAAAATTATAATATAAATTTATTGAAGAAAGTCATCATACAATGTCTTCTACCGTAGAAAGTCAATTTTCACTAATATTTAAATCAACTTTTGAGTTGAGTAATAAAGCTGATAGTTGTCATAATGAATTACTTGATATGGATTTTTATAATTAGAGATGAATTACTTGATATGGATTTTTACTTGATACCAAAAGTAGACTTCCTTGGTGAGGCTTACACTGACAACTAAGGATCAAGCTAGCCGAAACACTGCAAAAGTGCAAAAGCAACAACCACTTTACAGAGACATGATGATGGAGAAACCAACATGTTCTTCATCATGAGACACCTTGAAGAATGTGTGGAGTTGATAAGTTGATCAAAAATAGTTTTTATCGTTTTGTTGTTTTGCGTTGAAAGGCCTGATGATGGTTTTTTTTTTGGTTTGTAATATAATAAGTATAATTGCTTCTATAATTAAGAGGCGTTGCCTACATGCGTGTAACTATGAACCTTTATATCAGTTTTTGTGTTGTACGAGCATTACTTTGTAAGTTTTAAAACCTTAACTTAATTGTGACATTATAATATCAGCCTAGTACTTGAGTACGTATCTTGGCTTACCTATCGTCACATCTCACTTCTTGCTACTCCTACTAAAACAAAAACCTCAACTTTCCTCTATTGATACTAGCTAGACTTGCATGTTACCCAAGGAGGTGTGGAGCTTGATCATTAGATCAATTTCGTCACCTCTGATGCTTCCTTGCTTGATATTGGGCTTTTAGGTAGTTCAACCACCTGTTTCTACTTTTCCGGCATCTCTTCAAGCCTGCATGTTGAACCCTTCCGGATCTCCGTTGAGACTTGCATTTTCTTGAACTAATGCTTAAAAAGTTCAGAACAGAACCTGGCTTGACGATAAAATGTTAAAAGTTTCTCTCTCTCTCGCTTCTCTACCACCTGCACCGGGGGCAGCTTGGCTTCCCTTTCCTTCCCCACGCTTCTCAACGGTGTGTCTCAGAATGATATCTTCCTCTTCGGTCCAAGCACCTTCTTGCACACTGGGGGCACTTCATAGGGACTCACGAAAGCTACTTTTCTCCAACTGCATCGTCCGGAAGGTCTCGATGGTCCAATATCATCGTCCTTTTGGTGACTCACGGGATCATTTAAAAGCTCCCTATATTCCATCTCAGTACACTGCACATCATCGTCCTTTTGGTGACTCACGGGATCATTTAAAGACTCCCTATTTTCCATCTCAGTACACTGCGCGACCTCACAGTTTTAGTAAGTCAAATAGCCTTTCGTTGCGTTCCATATCGAAGAATTATTGGAGCACACAAATATCGGTTGCACTACTTCGTTCTTAGAAGATTCTATCGGGTAAAACACGGCAACATCATTGATTCATGTGCCAGTCATGTTACGGGACGTTTTCCATGGTAGATCACAACTCCATGGCATTCTTCTTCCACCTGCCCTTTCCAAAGTTAATATTGGGAGTAAAAAAAAAAAAAATGATTGTGCAACACATACAAATACGAGAAATATAAGTGTCACGAATTTTCTGATTGTGCTGCGCATAGATATATGTAACAAAAACTGATTGTAGAGAACATTGAAGATTTTATTTTATTTGCAATTAATTAATCCTTATATTCACAAGATCAGGTGAGAATATGCTATAATCCAGGAGATATACTCCTTGAAGCAACTGCGTTTTTTAAAAATAGTTAATCTTATGGTGCAAGGTAGGGGTAATATACAATGACTTTAGGTGAAAAGTTGTTAGTTGTATGGTCAAAATTAGGGGTAAAGACAAATATGTATTTTGTTTTTTACTTTTTACTTTTTTCTTTTTTTGGCAGTAATCTTCCAATAGTTAAAATTGTACTACGCTACCTTCATTAGATGGTTTATGAGAGTACAACTTTTAATCTAAGTTCCTAACATCCTCAAAATTAACTTCTCTAAAGTTAAGTAAACCTAATATATTTTCTTCTCTAATTTAAGCACAAGTACTTTGTTCTTCAGTATTTTGTATTACTTCTAGGATATATTTTAATTGCTTATTTGGTGATATAGTTTTTCCTTTTTGCTCGTTTGTTGGAATATTATCTGAACTAATCAAATCATAGAGTAATGAGAGATCTACTATTGGGTTGGGTTGAAATACTATTCGATGAAACCAATCCAATAGTAGATCTCTCATTACTCTATGATTATGAAATTCGGACGCCAACCTTGTACATTTGATAGGTTAAATCGTGGCTGTCCATGGTTAGTCACATTGTGAAATGTAAGAAAGGTAACATCTCTTACATTCTTAAACAAACAATAAATAAAATCGAAAATAGGATTTGACTTTTCCTATAGACAAATACATCTACTTGGAAATGTGTAACAAAAGCAACTTGCAAGAAAACATGTTATCTAAAAAATTTGAGGAGATTAGGATTAATGGAGACACACTCACTCATAATAAGATAATAATTGATAAACTTCTATGGTCTCTTATAACAATCACCCAGATTCCCTATGAGCAAGAAGAATGATTTTGGAAAATGTAGGGGAAGAAATGTTTTGAAGTTTAAATGAAATTATTACTAGCTTGGAGCTAGAGAAGTATCTTACATGTTAGAAATAAACTTTCACAACTAGTTATCAAATCAAAGTATAGCATTGCTAAAAGCTACTCAAAGTTGAAAGACAATGGAAAAAAGGTTGAGCATGCATGACTTGTATGAAAGGAAGTATACATAAATACAACTTTATCTACTAGTTTACTATGAAGGATAGACTTACAATAGCACATTGAGTAGTTGTATGAGAATAACTTAGTAGACTAATAATGCAACTTATGTCAACAACAACAAGAATCAAATTACCATTCATTAAATGCATGTAAAGGCATGTATTGGCCATGAATGGATTGTTTCAAAGAATTGAACAATAGAGAGAGGAATTGAGTTGGATGGTTAAAGCCATAAAAAAAAAATAAAGTTTTATAACAACAATGTTGAGTGTGTCCTTTAAAGCTACAATTTACTATATTTTGAATGAAAGGGATAGAAAAAAATCCAGTGATCAAACTTTATTATAAAATTTAAGATGTACAAATAATAATCACATGAAAAACTAGGATTAAAAAAAAACAGAAGAATAAGTCTCAGTCTTAGCAAGATAAAAATTGACGCTGCAATTACTACAATGAACAATCATTTCTTATTCCGCATGAAACAAATCCCAAAGGATATTGTCCATGGAGACGCTGTCTACACAACTGGGACCACCCTCATCAAAAGCATCCCAAACTTTTGTTTCTGGTATCATTTACTTGTTCCATAAAATTTTATTGGTCTCGCCGTCTAACTGACTTATGGAACAAACATCTTTTTCATCACTTTCCCCGAGATCTGACAATTCTTCCCACCAATTCATGCTTTTCTCCGGTATCATTGATGTTGAAGCTATATTATTAACATTTGTTTCTGATCGAAAGTTTCCTGCAACTGTAGGTTTCTCTGGTAAGCAAGTCAATTTTTTGGAGATCTTTACAGGTCGTGGTTTTATCGCCCTCACCTTCACAATATCTTGTGTTTTTTCTTTCATGTCTTTCATTTGAGAAATTTCTTTCTTTCGCATGTTCGTACTCCAATAATTCTTTACATCGTTAATTGTTCTTCCGGGAAGCCTACCCGCAATCAGAGACCATCTACATAAACAAAGTCTTTAAAAAATATACATGGGCGAAATTTGCAGATAAGTTGGATAGCTATCAAAAATAGGTGACCAAGTCCGCATGCCTAAATGATTACGGGAAAAGAAGGCAAAAAAGAGAAATAAGGATGGGTTGGACTCCATTCTTTCAAACTAGCATTCTTAGACGGTTCTTTTCTTCTTTTTTTCTTTTTTTCAATGCCCCCATTCTTTAGTACTAGATAGACTTGCCTGTTCACTCCTGTCTAATATATTTTGTACTATTGCATTATTTTTACTAAGAAGCACTGGAAAGATTATAGTCGAAATGACATCAGGAGGAACATTGAGGATAACTCACTCTACTTGTAGCGACCAAAAAATAAATAAATAATTATTGGGTTGCTGATGTTTTCATATTTGCATGAGGTAGACCATTGTTTGCCCGTTAACTCTCTTGTATTACCAACTTATGTTAACTAGACTTGACTGTTACCCAAGAGCTCATGCAGCTTGATCATTAGATCAACTTCATCTGCTGCAAAGCCTCCTCTTTTGATGTTTGGCTTTAGGTAGTTCACCCACCGCATTCTACAGCTTTTCCGGCATCTATTTAAGCCTGCAAATTCAAAACGACAACAGAATTTTGCTTTTCATTTTCATGGAATATTGTCTAGAAAATGACATGAGAAAAGAGCTTGCCTGGCGGAAGAACGCGAAAGTCACTCTCTCTCTCTCTCTTATCTGTTAAAAAAATACCTGTCCCGGGAGGAACTTGGTTCCACTTTCCTTCTCCGTGCTTCTCGATGTACTGCCTCAGAAGGGTATCTTCCTCTTTAGTCCATGCACCTTTTCTCACAGCGATAGAACCCTCCATGGAAGCCCACGAAACTCCTTTCTAAGTACAAAGAGGCTCGCTGCTTGACGTGCGTGCTTATTACAGAAAGCACGACTTCATAAATAGACAGTCTGAGGAAGTCCTAGACGATTACGTGCACCTCCAGCATTCACAGAATGAAGATGTGTTTCAGGCCTCACAACAGGATGATGACCCCAACCCAGGGCCACCTGGTATCATTCCAGCGCCACAAGCCACAGTACCCAATGCTCCAAACCCAGTATCCTTTTCGCTTTGTTTTTTGGTCGGCTGCTTGAGACGGGCGGTTGTTACCACGTGAGAGGTTAGTCTAGGAGATTTTATTAATTTTTAAGTTAAATAATAGACATTTCAATATTGTGCCATACGAACTTGAAAGGTGAGTCCATATAGTTGATCGGCATTATAGTTGGTTTGAAAAGAGAATCAATATAGTGGACGGGTCCATTTAAGTGTGGATGATTATTCTCATATTAATGAGAAAATAATTCAAATTTCTAGTTAAATAAAATGAAGAATTACCAATTATTAAATTAGCTTTTGAGTTGAATAATAAACTTCTCAATATGGTATTAAGTGTATGTTTCTTCTTAACACTCTTTAGCTAGGAAGTTAAATTCATGCAATTAAAGAATGCCATGATTGGTTTGAAAAGTGAACCATTATGGTGGAAAAGTATGTTGAATTAAAATGTAAATCACATTACTAGGAAATGTGTTTGAAATATGTTTAAACAAAAAAGTTTTCACTAACTTATAAATGTACTTTTGAGTTTAATAATAAGTTTCTTAATATGATTTTCTTTTAAAGAGAATTTGCTATTTTCACCCTTTAATGGTTGTACTATTGCATAGAACTTAGATAAGTGTAAGAAACCACCCTTTTCATTAAAAGCATGAATTGATATTTAATGGCAGAATTAATAATACAACTTCCTATTTCTTTCATTGATCCACTTACAGTGGTCACAACCTTTTAAATTTATAGTGGACATATCTTCTTTTTTTTTTCATTCCTTGAAGCGAGCAGCGTATACTTTGTGGTTTTGTGCTAAAAATTTCTTTAGTTTTAGAAGATTAAGTGGATGACAAAAAAGTACATTGTTCGGTGAAATTTAAATGCAAGTGAACATGTTAAACAAGTAATATAATGATAAGAAAGATATCGTCCCACAGAGATTGGTGATTACTAGACCAATTAATTACTAATGTTGAATAACTCATATAATTTATCTAACAAATCCAATGATAGATGGTAGATTAATTAACTAAATATAAGAAAACTTAATAAAAGAAATATGTTAGAGCATATGATTTCACCATAATTACTAGGTATTAATATTGATTATTTATGCTTGCAAGAGAGATAATATCTATGTGATGGCGGAACTTCCTAATTTATTTACTACATATGTCTAGGTATAGCAAACCTACTTAGTTCATTAATGCACTATATCTCTATATGTGAATTGAAACAAACCAAATGCATTAGGATCTATGAACATTCCCAGTTTACACCGAAAGCCACACAAACAATATGGTATATGTCTATCCATATTTAATTTATGGTTACACATTATAAGAAGCAACTGCATATCATCTCCTATCGGTCTCAAACATGCAAATCATATCATTCAAGTGGTAGCTAATCACTTAAAAGCATTAAACACAATAATATGCAACTTCACATAAATAAAATATCTTACAAAACATAACAATTATAAGATTCATACCATCATAATTAGGTTACATCGTAACTCTAACAAAAGTAAATTAAAAAATAAAGAAATAATGAGGAAGAACAATAATAGGAAACAAAGAAGGCATCTTGAATCCAAGAACAAGAAGTATGTTTCCCTTTTTGTCTTCTCTTCAAAAAAACCTTGAATTATTGGCCTCTCTCTTGAGTTGTGCTCAATTTCCTCCTCCCCCTGAGTTTTGCCTCTTCGTTTCCCTTAAATAGGGTTTAGGTTTAAATCTATCTCCTATCCTAGTAGAACTGAGTTTTGGAGACCTAAAACAATTGAGTTTTGAACTCTTAAATTAATTGGGATTTGAATTCCTAACATGATTAGGTTTTCTAAATAAATAGAAAACCCAACAACAACAGAAAATCTAATAACAATTATTCAAAGCCCAAGCCCATCTTGACTCTCTTGATCTTGATACTACGATTTTGTCACACAATAAACATCAAGTTCTCTATGTTCATTCCTTTTCTCCTTGCCTCCTTGTGCTACATAAACAAGATAAATTTGGGTAAATAAAAAGGAGTTCAAATATTTTCTCACAATTATTAAAGTTATTTATTGCCTAAAATAGGTAAAATAACTCCATAAAAATAGAGTTATCATACATCACTAGTAGACGTGTTTGGTGGGGGATGCTAACTTACAACTGAGGCTTCTCAAACCTTTGCCCTGATATTGTCAAGCCTACTGGTTTGTTTTAGGAATTTTGTTTCTAGATCTAATAGGTAACTTGGTGACATTGAGGTTTAAGTTTAAGTCATTACAAGAGAAAAACTGTTGATTTTGTCTGCCAAAAGTATATATAGGAAATAAGAAGCTATATCGAAAGAACAAAAAAAAAAAAAAAAGAGTGAGAGTATAAAGGTCATATACAAATCCCAAGCTTGATTTTGTTAGATGTTATTCGATATCTCCCTTGGATTAACATTTGTCTAATGTAAAAAATATGAGTCATTTTCCTTTTTAATGTATATTTTTTAATATGCATAAATATGAATAATTTGGATAAGTATTCTTACTTAAAATATAAAATTAAAAAATAAAATAAAGAATTATAATGAATGATCAAAGTAATTAAAAGATAAATTAATTTTTTTAAAGATAATAAAGTAAGATTTGAAAATTTTTAACCTATTGCTCACTTTAATGATCAAACTTTTAGTAGAAAGTAGAGCTCCGAGAAAGGTGACAGCGTATGACCTCAGTCAGTTGGACTGATGTGATAGGCAAAAGGCATCCGTGTAATGGACTTGTTATTTTTAATAATATGAGATTGGACAATAAGATGCCAAGCAGCGAGAAATCCTAAGCCCCTACTAACTTATTATTAAGCTAATAAGTAATTAACAAATTACTTTGTAGTATCACTCTCATTTTATGAATTCCTAACTTAATTATATTCATAAGAGTGTTAAGGATATATCTATATTGATAAATAAATAAATAACTAATTTTTTTATTAAAAAAATCAGATAATTTCAGAATATTCTAAAAGATTTTGTTTAGAAAATCGATCAGAAAAGGATAGCTTTCAAAATATTTAAAATCTCAAACGAATTGAAACGGCCTTGGATGAAACAGAATATGTAAAAGGGAGACATTTTCGTCAGAATCGGTAAATCAAACTCACAGATTCATTCACTTTATATATATATATTATTCCTAGATTTGTTTTAATTCATCCTCCTCTCTCTCTCTCTCTCACATCTTAGAGGTGGGCATATTACACGTCCCAAAAGCAGCCCCGTTCTACTTTCCAAGTGTGCGTCGGCACCCATTTTTTATAATTTCCAACACTCTTCTACTATCAATAGGTAAGATAAACTAGAGAGAGAGCGACAAAGCAGCAAAATAAAAGCAGGGAAGAAAATTAAGGGAAGGAACGATATGGTGTTTGACTCAATCAACATTAACAAACACTACAGGGGACATCTACAAACGCAAAACATGTGAACTAGCCGGAGTGAAGAAGACGTTGGTGGACAGGTTCTGACCACGTCAATGGTGGAATGAATGGATAATTTCCTCCGAAACAGACCGCATCCTGCCGTCAGCTAATTACGCAAGCGTGTCAAACACTTATTCTTTTGTCTTTCCACGAAAAAACAACGTAAAAACAGTCACTTCTTCGTTGGAAGCAACAAGAGGATTGGCACAAAGAATGGGAAGACATGGATAATTTCTTATTCTGAGGAAAAAAGAGCTCTTTTTACTGTCTTAGTAATTGCATTAGAGTCACAAAATGATACCCCGTGGAGTTTAATTTGTATGATTTCAACTTTATTTTTGTGTATTTATATACGCACGGCTGGCAAGAGCATGAACCCGCGGGAATGCCTTTCCTTCCTAAAGCATGAAAATATTAAGCCACATTTTCTTAAAATTTTGTGGATTCACTGAGCTCGAAAGCTGCCACCATTTCACCTCACTCTGACGGGTTGCAGACTCCCGACGGTCTATTATAGGCATGGGCCCCACTGAACGCGACAGGGCAGTGCCAGTTGCCTCCCGCCTCTAAAAGAGCCCCCACCACCTAATCCAATTCCTGGCACATACGAATATTCGCACGTTTACAGTCGTATTCAAATACATACTTGGTTACTAATATTATACAAATTTTTGATTCTGCCGACTAAAAGGCCCATTTGTAGAAACTTTACAATTTTCGTAACTTCCGTTTTGGGCATGGCCCGCACAGTACACGACAGGGCAGTGCCGGTCGCCCTACGCCTTCTAAAGACCACCCCACCCACCTGCGCTCGACACATCAATTCCATTGTCCCTCCGCGAAGAGAGCAAGCGGCCGAATTGGATCCGTCGGGTAGGCCACGCTAGACAGCATTGTACCTGTTCCTTTGTATTATGTGTAACCTGTACGATGTGACCAATTATTTGGTTCTTTGATACGTTTGCTCACAGGATACCAACAGTTGATGTACATATACAGTAGACACTCACTCGAGTCTTCTGCTAAGTGAATATTCAGCACGGTTGGCTATATCTCGTTCGTAAATATTCCTCTAGCTTTGTCCAAGCAAGACGGTATTGAACAGGACCCCCAAAAAAGACTTGAGGTCCCTAACAAAAATGAACCGGGTCAAAAAAGTGCCACAACCTTCCCAAGAGAGGCTACTGAACCAACCCAGTGAACCCGTCTTTAAAAATTTTTGAAAATAAAAAACAGGAATTGTGCTCCAGCGCAGGACTACATATTCAACACACATTTTGCTTCCAATGTCTACGACGTAGTAGAAAAAACAAAGTTAGACAAGAAAAAGCTAAACTTATACTACGTAGCTAAAAATCATTGAAAATAAATTATGTATGAACATATATTGCATGGACATTGATAAAAAGTTTGAAAGCTTAACCTTAAAGTTAATTTAAGAATTAAAAAGATTTTATTTTATTTAAGCTTCATTACAAGGGATCACATATTTAATATAAGACTTTCTTCTTACATGCATGCCCCACACATTTAAGTAACACTAAACTCAACTTGAACTCTAATATTGTATCTAAAGTAAGTCTAAAAGCCAAACTTAAAAACTAACTTAAGAATTAAAAAAATATTTTTTTTATTTAAGCATCACCACAAAAACCACATACTCAATGTGAAATGTGAAATGTTAAATTGAATTAATAAAAAAAATAGATTACAAAAGTAAAAGGCCATAACTTAGCATTACAAAAATTTACTATAGTTATGAAAAATATGGGTTGATCCACCAATATATAATAAATGCAAAGTAAAAAAAACACCATAAAAAATTTAACAATCAAATCCTTACTTTGATTATCTATTATATTTTTTCATTCAATTATTTAATATTACATCGAATATCATTTTACACAAATTTTTTTCTCCAAATCATCTATGTTTAAGCACATTCAAAAAAGACATAACTCCTATTTAGGATAAATGAAAATGGAGAACGAGGATACTCGTATGTGCATTTCATGAGAGAACTTCTTGTTACGTGCACTATGTGTCCACAAACTAGATTGCAATCATATGGTACATATGAATGGAAGGAATTCCAAGAGATGATAATGCAAACAACAATTTGCTTCAAATATCGAAGTCACATGAAATGTGGCTTTTGTCTAATTTATGCAGCTATGCAAGGGCTAAAGCTAATAGCCACTATAAGGAATCGGCCGTTATGGGTTCTTATGATTAGAGTAGCCAATGTAAAAATTTAATTGACCTCTAATGAGATCGAAAAGCCAGGATCTGCGTAGTCAGATCTAAAACACCACAATGAATAAGAAATAAGAAAAACATACCGTATTTCAATCTCTTAGGAAGATTCACAAATGCAAAATCAATCTTCAGGTTAAGTTCATATCCTCTATTCTCATTCCGTAGACATTGGCTTGATGAGAGAAGCTCAAGGGTTGCGGCTTGAAGAATGAAGCCTCTTCACACCCTAATGCCTGAATAATGTGCTTAAATAGTATGAGCTAGAGGATAGGACCTAGCCCTAGCCTTATGTGCCACCAAATAGGCCCACTCATCATGGCCTTATTTGGTTAGCCATGGCCCACACAAGCCAGCCTATATTCATTAACTGGATCCTTAAGTCTCACTTTATTAGACCAACATTAATATAAGCCCACTTTATGTAAAACTCAAAAATATGGTAACATTATAAAAATATGCTAACATTCTCCCACTTGGGCTATATTAATATTAATAAAATAATAATAATTAATAATTAGTATTTCAAAATAATTATTTATGCATGCCTTTATGTTGATCTAGAGATTGGTTTTCAACAATATTCCCATGATACAAGATTTCAACTTTTGAATCATAACAGTAGTTATACCGCTTAATTGACATAATACTTATCATGGTCACAAAAGCTTCAACCTCATTGATAAGGATGAATATGGTAGTGTGGCAACCTTATAACACTTTTCACTTCATGTGTTATTTATGTTGTCAGTCCATTTCTCTCTCCTTCGATGAAACAATATCATCATAGAATATACTTTATGGTTCCAATGAACCTATATGTCTTGTACTTGATAACTCGAGTTTAACTTTATGTGTCACAAGACATGCTTTATGGCTACCTTAGCCAATACTTAAGGTTTACACCTCCCTTAAGACTTCACTCTATATATATATTATATATATATGCAAATTTAATCTGTCAACATATAAAGCACCCACGTGCTAAATACAGCTAGCAAAACTAATGACAGGTTATACATATTTCAACAATTTACCCAATGGTAAATCAATTTAGTAGTAAACTTTATATTACAGTGCTCCCACTAAGCAATAGCATCCTATGCTCTTATGTTCATAATGATGACATATCTTTAAAAGCACAAGTCTTTAGTATGTGGGTGTGAAAACATAGCATCTGTAATGATATTGTAAACTATAATGTCACCTTTCTTAAGTTTGTCCTTTATAACTTAATGTTTGATTTCTTTGTGTTTAGACCATGTGATACCTTTACAGTTTTATAACAACTTTATTATCACAAAATAGCTTGATAGGTCTAACAAAGAAATTAAACACTGTCAACTCATCAATGAGTACTTTAGACAAATTACCTGAATAACTACCTTATAGCAAGCTACAAAATTTTGCCTATATAATTGAAGAAGTCAAATGTTTATGTTTTGCACTTTTCATGATACTGTCCAAATCACTATAACGACATCCTGATGTAGATTTCAAAACATTATTGCAGCTTATAGGGTCTAAATTTATACATCCCACTAGCTACAAGTTATCTACATATGTATATGTCAACAAATAAAACTTTGTTTTTATTTAAGTACTTGAGAAACTTCTTGTAACAATCAAATAAACTTAATCAAAGTCTAATTGACTTTTATCCAAAACTTGTTGAAAATAATGTGAGGCCTAGTGCAAACTTAAACATACATGGTGCTTCTTAATGCACTAGAATATGTTGCAAATAATGTGAGGCCTACTTCTTGTTTATTTCTTTACTTTTTAAGCATTGCTATAGTTTTAGTCAATTACCTTTAAGAATAAGAATTATTCTAAGTATGCAAATCTCAATATGGAACCTTTATGAAGCACTATTAACTTATGTCTTTTAAGAAAGACTCAATAATCATCATTAATAATACTTATGAACTACTAAATAATTGTATTATACCATAAAATAACTTTTGATCATTGCTCACAAGCAAGACAACATCCGTATTGGTATACTCCCACTAAACTAAGTATATGTTCATGTATAGTCTATTCTATTCAATGTAGTACTATAATTGGAAAAACATGCTTGAGTCCATAAATAAGCATAAATTCATCTATATTATATACTCTAAGATTCAATCACACATAGACCTCCTTATTCAAAAATGATCTTCATGTCCGTATGGTGTAATCACAAAATCACAAAATATCATTATGACTCATCAACTACATTTCATTGCTCACTATATTTAATCACAATTTCAATTAAGGCATCCTCATGAGCAAAATGATCCATCATGATATCCATGTCATAGTCATCTAAAAGACCCAATAATATAAATGAACAATCAGTCTTCTTTACCTATAGAACCGCCAAGATAAATACCATAATTAGATTATATACTTGTGATACCTCATTTAGAACTTTATCAGTAACTAGTTCAATTACCTTGGTAGGTCTCCATTTTAATCCTTTAAGCTCGACATATATCTTACTTTCCCATATTGAGCTTTAGAAACTTTACAACTTTATAACTTTATACTTTTAGAGCCTTTTATTGAAGAAATTAATATCCCTTCAAATGATCCAAGTACTTTATACTAGAATAACTTTAGTCCTTTATTCCTACTTATAAAGTGTTAAGTTGAATACTTTTATTTTGTAAAACATCTTACACTTTATGATGTTTAAGAATTAGTACACTCCTTGTGCACAACTTAAAAGGAATTCATAAAATAACTTTAGCAAGCTTATATCTAAAGATATAAAGTGGTATTCTTAAAACATTTCCCACAAGAAACTATGTAACTCAATCCTACAAACCATAGTCCTTGTCATACTTATAAGAATATAATTACACCTTTTTGGCTACACCACTTTGTTCTGGATTCCCAAGAATCCAAATTGGCTAATGCTCTTAGAATCCTTTCGGTAAACAAGCTTTTAAACAAATTAGCATATCATATCTACCATAATTCTAATCTCTCAACTAGATTTGAGCATTTTAATACTCTTTCACAACTATTTCCCAACCACCGATCCAAGGACTTTGAATTTCTTTAAGAGATTCAAACTCTTTTAATGAATACATTACCATTGTGGGAAAAAACTTAACTTATGAACTTGTAAAAATGAAAATTTCTATATAGTGTTACTATATAGGGGTCTAAAATACTAATATATATGACCTCCAATAGGCCAAAAGAATGGACTGCAAATTAATTCTTTATATTGGTCAATATGCCTTTATCATAGTCTACACAAATCTCTAGATGACTTTCAAGAGTAGATTGAATGTTATACTATATCAATATTTCTACTCTTTACAAGATATGTGACTAAAACTTTTATGTCACAAAGTGTAAACTAGCTTTTTCAGCAAAGGCCTTTTACAAATATCTTATTTTAATATTTAAAAGAGAGATATATAAAAGAGATAAACACTATAATAATAATCCATGAGACTAAATGTAGTAACCAACTTTATTTAAATTGACAACCAAGTATAGAAATCTTTATTTTAAAATGGTTACCACACTTGTCCAAAACTAAAGTTGGTAAAACCAATTCTTTCAGAAAAATGTTTTATAAATGTTAGTTCATCTTTACCTAGCTTCCTCTGTTTATGAATCCTTAAATGGTGAAAGCAACTTGATTAATTGCACCAGTATTTAGCCACTAGGAACTAGATGGGGCTTTAGATAAATTAGATTCATAAACTAATGCCAAAGATTGCAGTTTATCATCATATAACCCTTCTTAGCTTTACACTTTATTGACCAAGACTTATATAATTGCAGTCTATCTATTCTCATGTGACCCTTCTTCTTATATAAGAAGTAATGATCACCATCCTCCTAAAAGGATTTATCACTTAACCCCTTAACACTATGTTAAATAATTCAAAATCCTTAATGGTATTGTGAATAACTTTATGAGTATTAAACCTTGATCCTTACCTTTACTGGTACTAGAACTTGATTTGATAATCTATCAACCCCCTTATTTAGTTTTTAGTACTTCTATTACCATCAAGCTTTAGAACAAACACTTTAACGGGAGTATTTAATAAGGCAAAATACCTTAATGTCACTTAATGCATAAATTCCTTAATAGTGCAATTAATCACCCTATGGTGATTCTAAATAGACCCCTTCATGGACAGTATACAAAACAACTTTAATCAATATGATCTAATGATTTATCCATATAGACAAAATCCTACATATGTCATATATATTAAAAACTTCATGTCTTCCTTCCATTTCAAAAGTGAAGACTGCATATAAACCTTAATTAGCTTGTTGACAAACAAGGTGATTAAAATAAAACCAACATAAGGTCAGTAATGTGAATCATGTCGGATCTTAATTTCATGAATACTGAGAGATTCACAAACTCTATCATGGAAACACCTTTGGGCAGAATACAAGATTGTAAAATCTCTACAGTAGTGGCCATGAGAATTTTCTAATTTTCATCATCTACCACCTTTGGATGTATAAATAAATCCAATTAGTCCATACTCATGCATTTCAACTATGCAGCTCTCTATGTTCTAATATATAATCACCTCCTTTGGGAGTATAATTATATACTAAAACTAAAAACATCCCTATCCACATGAGAAAATATCTTTTGAACACAATTAAGTTGTGCCGCTTTGGCAGTCACAACCTAATTGGATCATTCTCATATTGCGGGACATGCTTTATGTACTCATTAAAATATGAATAAACACTTTAACACACTCAACTAAATGCATGCTACATTTACATGTACCATAATAGCATACAAAGTATGTATATGAACAAGCTTAAGCATGATAAAAAGAAAACAAGGTGTCAACATACATGCTCCAAGCTTTAAAACATCAAAAGAGACTGAAAAGACATATAAAACATAATAAAATAACATATCAAAATGTTCGTTATTAAAAAATACACACACTGGTTCAAACCGTACTCAACTTGGACCATCCACGCACTCTCACGCGCCAGTCAAAGTTTTTGGACAAATGTTGACTTTTGACCCGTTGATCGTTGACTGTTGACCGTTTGACCTGTTGACCTATTGATTGGGTCAGGTTGACTGGGTTGGGTTGACTCGTTGACTGTGTCGGGTTGACCTGTTGACTAGATCGGGTTGACTCGTTGACCGGGTCAGGTTTATTGGGTCGAGCCCATGGACCCGAATGGGTCGGACCGGGTTGACACTAATGGGCCAAACCCGGATGGGCCTTATCAGGTTGACCCGAATGGGCCAAACCCGGATGGGCTGGATTGGGTTGACCCTAATGGGCCAAACCCATGAACTCGAGTGGGCCGGACCGATGACTCGAATGGGCTGGATCGGGTTGACCCAAATGGGCCAAACCCAGGTGGGCATGATCGGGCCAACCCCTATGGGCTGGACCAAGCCAATCTAGATGGGCCAGGCCGGCCCAACCCAAATGGGTCGTACCATCCTGACCCGGGTCCAGCCCGGTTGGGTCTGGATCTGGGTGACCCGCAAAGCGGGCCGAACTCAGCTTATTCGGGTCAAAATCGACCCAAACGAACCGCAAACGATTTCGTTCGCGATTCGATTGTTCGTGCAAATTTGGCACAAAACAATCAACGATTCCGGCACAGATTTTCCAGAAATCGGTAAAAAACCATGCCCTTCAGCCGATTAGGCCACATAAAACACCAAAATTTGAACCCAAAATTTAGGTTTTCAAACAAAATACAAAACCACATTGAAAATGCGATTTTTGTGCAGAAAATTCGTGTAGATCAGTAGATCTACGTGCATAGAAGTCGATTGTAGGGAGAAATATCTCAATCGGATCAAAATTTCATCAAATTTTGCCCGATTAAGAGATTTGGGATTTTTACAATTTGAAATTTTCAAAAAACATGTTTATAACCCAAATAATCCGAAAATTGTTTTCACCAAATCACAAAAACACCCAAATGTTCAGCAAATCACATTTTGAACCAAACAAAAAACAAAAAATGAATTTGTAATCCAAATAAAAAACAAAACCGGATTTTAGACCTTATTTACGTTTGCTCCGATACCACATGTAAAAATTTAATCGACCTCTAATGAGATCGAAAAGCCAGGATCTGCGTAGTCAGATCTAAAACACCACAATGAATAAGAAATAAGAAAAACATACCGTATTTCAATCTCTTAGGAAGATTCATAAATGCAAAATCAATCTTCAAGTTAAGTTCATATCCTCTATTCTCATTCCGTAGACACTGGCTTGATGAGAGAAGCTCAAGGGTTGCGGCTTGAAGAATGAGTCTCTTCACACCCTAATGCCTGAATAATGTGGTTAAATAGTATGAGCTCGAGGATAGGACCTTCCTAGCCTTATGTGCCACCAAATAGGCCCACTCATCACGGCCCACACAAGCCAGCCCATATTCATTAACTGGATCCTTAAGTCTCACTTTATTAGACCAACATTAATATAAGCCCACTTTATGTAAAACTCAAAAATATGGTAACATTATAAAAATATGCTAACAGCCAAATCATCCATGATCCCGAAGAGATGTTCGTATCCAATACAAAAAAGATGATACAATGAGTTAACCGTAGAAGGAAGGCTCGATCTACAGGCCCCAAGAACCAGGAATGTCATTCCACTACAACTGGAATTCAACCTCACCACACTCCACATTTCGCAGTCTAAGAAACATATTTTGAACAACTTACCCGTCCTTCCATATTACATGGCTCTCCTCAACTAGAAAGTTTTGCCTATCTGGTTGCACTTTCTTAATTATGGTACCATATGTAGGGTCTTCCAAGCAAAACTTCAATACTTCAACAAACAGACCAATATCAAACTCAGCATCCCCCATTTTGTCATCTAGAGAAATGTATCTTTGTCATACACAATCTGCAACCATAAGTGCAAGAAAATAGGAAGGAAAGCAGAGAACTTGGGAAAATTCTCTAATGTATTGCATGGTTCTAAGGACCTATTGTGTATAAGGTCCTATCTATAATACATTAGCTTTGTACAAATTATGGAAAAATATTAAAGAGAATAAATACAAATAACTTCCTATACTATACAATGTTCTCATTCCCAAAATAGTGAGATTGACACAATCAATGAAAACACCAATGGGAAGGATTCTCAACCTAACCCGAAAATAATAAAAAAGAAATAATCACTCAATACTCATAAATATGAGGTGTTTCCAATAATAAGGAATTTACAACTCTGAATATAAATGGAATGTTTGATGAGTGTGACTCTATAGTGGTTTTTAGAACTCTTCATGCATAAATATCCATTATTGTTAAATTATAACTTCCCTAAGACTTTCATCCCCAACTTGCAATTTTTGGTGAAGTTTCAGTTTAAAATATGCACTTAGAAGATTATACCTACATTCTTTTGCATGTTTCTGTAAAAACATGAGCTGGATATCATTAGATAATTAATATGTTGTAATTTTTTTTTCTCTATTGTCATGGACTGATAAATGCAACTTCATTTTCTTTAACCTTACATGTAAATGAGATGCCCAACAAATCCCATGCCTTTCTTGGTTTGACCAACCCAACCGGCGGTTTCCGACAAGTCTTTCTGAATTTTTAGAGCAAGAAGCGGAACTACAAGAAAGCTTTCTTTATCTTTATGGATAACCAATTCATTTTCAAATATAGTTGGGAGACTTTCCCCAAGAAATGGGTAAAAAAAAATGGAAAGATCGGAACATGGGAATAGATCGGAACATGGGAATAGATCTAGTACCAATACGGACTACCCATTTCAATTGTTGTGCTTTCTTAAATTGCATACCTATACAAGGGTTCATGTGCAGCCTACTCGTGAGCAGGTCCTGTTAACAGCTCTTTGTCCGATTCTATGCCTATTTCCTGCTCGAAGAGGAAAGCCTAAGGAGCAAATAAAGCGTTAGCCCGATCAACTTGTCGCTTCCGCACCTCGCTTCCGCATCTACTTAGTTACCATCCCAAATCAGCCTACCCCTGCTTCCTTTAAGAGGCTAGTTACACAAGCTACTAAAGCTAGTAACCTAGTATACACGCATTTGCCCGATTGCTTTCAGAGAAGTTTTACCTCCTAGTTTCCACCTGTCCTGTCCAAAACTATGGAACTCAGCTGAAAAGTCGATTTTCTAGATCAGAACGTGAACTCTGAAAATAGGGGTATACAAGTTAACCACCGAGAATCGATTCATGACCGCTAAACAAGGAGTCCTTTACCAGCAACCGTCTTTACCCGCCTCAACCGATCTTAGCTCGGACATGCCAACAGCCAATACTGACTCCTTTCCCTGGGACAGCTAATCAAAACTAATAGGGCTTTTTTCCCTTATCTTTGAAACTGCCCTTAGGACTCTATAAAGTCATTTAACAACAGATAGACATAAGTTATGACAACCCAAGATTTCACTAAGAGAATTCGCTCATACAATATCAGAGGGAGAGCAATCAACGCTATGGCTACTTCAGGAAAATTCCCGCCTTCGGAACCCTACTGTGACAACAGCTACTACATATCCTACATCAGAAAATGCTATCGACGAAACAAACCTTTATAAAGCATATCACCATGACCTGGTACAGAACCAACCTTCACTTTTTGACATCCGTAATGAATTAAGAAAAGTGTTCTAACAGCAGTTACACAGCCCATGAATGTCTTAGATAGCTGCAAGTGAAAGAAAGGTACTCAGTAGCTGAGAATGTGGCTAGCTCAGCTAGTTTACTTACTTGTTTGTACTCCCATCCGAAATAATACTTGATGGAAGTCCATATTCAACTCAAAGAAGAAGCAAGCTACCTACCTCGTTTACCCTAACTACTTATACGAATCAATCTCCCACTTCTCCTACGAACTACAACGCTCTAACTTCAGTTTACAGAAAGCTAAGCTTGCTTTTATTTCAAGAACTATGGCACTTACAAGCTTGATGGAAACACTTGGATCTACAGTAGACAGAGTTAAATCTTTTTTTTTTTGTGAAAGGTTAAATTATATATCACTCGTAAAAAAATTTTACAAGATTGTTCGATTACAAAATATTATCATCTAAGCTCAAATATTACACTTGGCAAATTCCAAAGCTATTGTAAAAATTTATTACAATTTGTAAGCTTGACTCCTCTAGTAAATAAAATCTTCCATCTCATATTCTTCTTGATTTTAGCAATAATGGTTGAGTTATTTAGACTTGTATCGCTGAATCTTCTTCTATTCATTTCTCTCCAAAAGTGATACAATATGGCCTTGAAAGATATACTAAGCAAAGTTGCTGCAAAGTTCTTCTTCTTAAAATTTATGTTTAGGTTTGGGTTTGGGGAAAGAAACCAATAGGGAGGGATGAAATCTAGGACGTTAGGGATGGATTTGGGATGGGGTCGAACTGGATCGGGATGGGGATTTAAGGTTAGGGATGATGGGACGAACGAGATGGGAATTTGAGGTCAGGGATGAGTTTGAGGATGGGGAAGGAGGTGGGTCTGGGACGATGCCAAACCGGGTTGACGGGGGGGTGGGTCTGGGAAGATGGGGAGGGACGAGGATGAAGGGGGATCTAGGTCGACGAGGAGGAGGGTCTGGGACAATGGCAAGGAATGGGGATCTGGGTCGATAGGGAGGTGGGTCTGATGGAGTTAAATCTTCATTCCACACAAGATTGGTGTTCTTCTTCACCACACAAGTCTTCAATTTCAGCATTAAAAAAAGTTACCTAGGTTTAATCAGTGGGAATTACTAGAATCTGGAGACAAGCTCCATAGTTCACACTGAGGTTAAACAGTAACATGCAGTTAAATAACTATCAGCTGCGTAAATAAACATTTTATTAAGAAAACATCTATGAAGGATTCCACAAATGACGGGCATTCAAAATTTATAAGAAGTTTCTAGAAGGAGCATTTGAGCGATACCAAGCAAAAATTCGGAACCCACACCTTTCATTATTGTAGTCGAACTTTGACTATCTAAGCAAACAATCATTTCCAACAACTCGAACTTTAGGGCTACGTGCACAGAGCGCAATTATGGATCTTTTGTTGAAGTTGTAATATATAGTGTAATTGGTGAAAGTAGAATATGTTGATGACATGCTTGTTTCTGGAGCAAATATGTAATATGTAGAAGAGTTGGAGAATCAACTTAAACGTCGCTTTGCTATGAAAAATCTTAGAGTAGAAAGGCATATTCTTAGTATGAAAATTACTCATAATAAAGAGTAGTATTTTCTAAAGGCATGTTAATAGGATTATATTGAAAATTAATCAAAAAGTTCAACATGAAAGATGTAAAGCCCGTTTTCCAACCTCTTGTAAGGCATTTCAAGCTATGAAAGAAAAGATTGTTTGAAGACAACCAATGACCAAAAGTACATGGAAAATGTTCTATATGTGTCTGTAGTAGGTAGCTTAATATACACGATGGTTAGCACAAGGCTTGATGTTGCACAGGTGATTGATGTAGTTAGTAGATATATGAGCAATCTGAAAAGAGAGATTGGAATGTAATTAAATGGATCCTCAGATATCTATGGGGACTTCTTCACATTGCCTTCACCTTGGTGGATCAAAGCTCAATCTTCAAGGATACGGGGACTCAAATTTGCCTAGAGATCATGATGGTGATAAGAGTACTACTAGTTATATTTTCATAGTTGTTGGAACATGTGTCAGTTGGATGTCCAAGTTGGAATTAGTGGTAGGATTGTTAAGCATAGAAGCTGAATAAATGGCCATTATAGAAGGAGCGAAGTCATTTGACTATAGAGGCTCTTGGAGGAACTTGATTAAAAGCTAGAAGATGGTGCATTATGGACAAATAGTTAGACTGTCATACATTGTGCCAAGAATGTAGTGTTTTACCCTAAAACAAAGCATATCAACAGATATCTCTTCATCATAGTAGTAAAGGATAGATTTGTGAAGCTAAAGAAGATACATCTTTTTGAAAACTTAGCAAATATGTTGACAAGGGTGGTGGTGGACTTGTGTTGGGTTTCATGAGGCATAGCTCATAATGAGGGCAGTATTTCTTATTAATGTTTTTCATTCCGATGATGCAGAGATGCTATACTGTTCATTCCAAGGAATAGATTTGGTGGAGAATTAAGGGCAAATAGTGCAACGGCAAAAGTAGTATTAAGGGTATATATGTAATCCTACATGCTATAAGTGAGAGAGCCCAAAATTTGAATAGGAGTGGGGAAGACATAGGATTTTATGGAGGAAAGAACAACTTGTATTTTGTGAAGAAATAGAGAGTGCAGAAAGAGATCTAGGTGAGTATTAGGTGTACCTAGAAACATCCAAACTAAAACAAGGAAAACAAAAACTGCCCATAGTGGACATAGGATACCTTTTTTGGCTTGAACCACTTTAAATCTCCGTTTGTGTTCTGCATGGGTGTGCGTTGGCAGTGGTGCAATCTATTTCCTATCGTCTTTAGCAGAGAAAAAAAATTTAATTTGTGGGTTTAACCTTATATATGTTTAATTTAACTTTGCTTGTCTAGGACGAACGTAAATTGCAGCCTTTAAATTTGAAGAAATTAGGAAAGGAAATACAAGTAATTCGAAATTCATATTGCATCTGAAGAATCAATTTGCTGATCATGGTAACCAAAACCAGTTGGTAGGTCCCAAACAAAATGCTCAAACATGAATGAGAAAGTCTGCTAAAATGAATGAGGTTCAAGGGAAAGCACACGCAGTAAGGAGGTGTAAAAGATTAAAGGCAAAATTTAGAACCCGAAGAACCCAAGAAGAGAGCAAATAAGACCAATATAGCAGTTTGCTTTTCTCATTCAAAAAATAGTCTTTGATCTAACAGTTACAGACAGATGCTTTGAATTTCAACTCCAAATGCGACATGAACCAGGTATAAAATCTGATAAACGTTTTGCCCTCACAAAAGAGCGAAGTCCCCCGGGTCTGTGACACAAAACAAGCATCTCCCATGTGCCAAACACCAAACAAGCAACATATGCAAAATCCCAAGACCATCGAAACCCAGAAACCCAGAAGCCCAGAAGTCAGAACCAAGAAACGCAGAGTAAACGCAAATAAAGAAGCGAAAACTATCAAAGCAGTTTAAAGCTGTTTACCTGTTTTCCCATTTTGATGATAACATGAGGGTCAAAAGGGGTGTGGAGCCTGATTATTAGATCAATTTCATCACCTGTGAAGCATCCTCTCTTGATACTGGTCTTTAGGTAGTTCAACCACCGGAGTCAACAGATTTTCCAGCATCTCTTCAAGCCTGCATGATGAACCCTTCCAGATCTCCATCAAAACTTGCATTATTAAAAACAGAACTTACTTTGATTTTCTTGAACTAATGTTTAAAAAATTCAGAACAGAACTTGGCTTAACGAGAAAATATTTAAACTCTCTCTCTCTCTCTCGCTTCTCTACTACCTGCACCGGGGGCAATTTGGCTCCACTTTCCTTCTCCGCGCTTCTCAACGGAGTGCCTCAGACGGATACCTTCCTCTTCAGCCCAAGCACCTTTTCGCACATTGAAGGGGCACTTCATGGCGGCTCACGAAAGCAACTTTTCTCCAGCTACGTCGTACGGAAGGGCTCGATGGTCCAATTTCCTCGTCCTTTGGTGATTCAAGGGATTATTTAAAAACTCCCTATATTCCAACTCAGGACACTGCACGAAGGCCAACTGACTTTCGTTACGTTCCATATCGAAGAATCAGCGTGTGTTTCGGATTTACAACAGCGGAGTGTTCCTGACAACCGCATCCATCGGTCAACATTGGATTATGATAGCGACACAAGCCAACCATGTATCTGATGCGTTATAGATCATTAGTGATTTCTTCCTTGGTTTCTTTTTTGCTTCGGCTCAACATTTTTCGGGCAAGTTGCTATTTCGGATGAAAAAGTCTACGATGTCTGTAAGGCCAAATAACAAAATAGCCGGAATAGTTATTCTCGCAGATCGTCATGATGACGAGGAGGATGGTATCCTTGTCATTATCATGTACATAAATGTTCTCAGGTAGAAAGATTTCATTTTTCTGATTCTATGCTCTCGTGTTCAGTCGAGTAATATCTTTGCCTATTCTCCGTGATTTACAGTTATGTTGCGGCTTCTTCTATCTCCATAACAATGATTATTTTGACTCTTGTTACTGTTAGAAAATCAAGAATGCAAGAAAATATATGCAAAAGGGTGTCTACTTAATGAACGAATATGTGAAATATGATTCCATTTCATTAAAGAGAGAAAAATAACTAATCATCATGAAATGACCATTATACTCCTACATAAGCCTGAGGGGAGACTTAGTCAATATAACTTATAACATGTTGAACCAAACAGTCTTGATTTATCATAATCCCATAAGGTGCATTAAGGCCCACACTAGCTAGTACCATATTTGCAATCAAGGTCAAAATCTCTCTTATATAACTAGACTAAAATTATTTACATCAATACAACTTTATAAGAGAATTAATTTATGCTCATTGATATAAGCTCATATTACATGAGCCTATAAAATAAGCTAATGGTTACATGTGAGGAATTTCTTGTTTGGCATGTCTTGCATTCATTTGATTTTGTCTTACACGGAGAAGGACATGATTTTGTCTCACATGTGTAGCCAATCATGCTACGAGACATTTGCCATGGTAGATCATAACTTCATAACATTCTTTTTCACATGTGTAGAGGCCCAAAGGCCCAACCTAAAAACTAGCTCAAGAGTTAGAAGATCCTATTTCAATTTATACTTAACCTTAAAAATCTTAATTTTTAATGTAGGACTCTCTTCTTCTACACATGCCTCCACACATTGAGCAACATTGAGGTCAAAGTTGTACGGGGTGAAATAAACTCAACCTAGGCTCTGATACCAAGTTAAACAACCTAAAAGCCCAACCTAAAAGCTAGCTCAAGAGTTAGAGAATTCTAATTTGACTTATACTTAACTTGAGAAATCTTAATTTTTAATGTGGGACTCTCGTCTTCCACACAGATATAATAAAAATTGATTGTAAAGAACATTACAAATGAATCCTTACATTCACAAGGTAAAGTGACAATATGCCGTAATCAAAGAGATGCTCTCCTTGATGCAATGAGTTTTTACAAGTGAGTTATCTTATGGAGCAAGGTAGGGGTATTATACCAAGGACTTAGGTGAAAATTTGTTAGTTATATGGTCAAACTAAAGGGTATAGACAAAAATGTTATTTTTTGCAATAATCTTTCAAAAGTTAAAAAAGTACTACATTACTTTCATTAGATAGTTTTGGTGAAAAGATAAAATATTAATAAAATTTAGTTTTACAAAAGCATAAGAACATATCATAACATTATAAAAGTTATGAAAGTAATTAACATAAAAAGTTTGAAAGTATCCAAATCTCACTCAAAATAACATTTTCTTAAGAAAATTTTATATTTTGAAAATATAAGTCATCTCTTTTTTGAATGTGCATGGACAAGGATGATTTGGAAAAGTATTATCGTCTAAAATGGAATCCGATGTGACATTGGAAGACAGAATGAAGAGCTACAATGGATGATCAAAGCAGTTAAAGGAAAAGATTTAACTGCTAAATTTCTTAAGTTATCTTTCTTAGCTTGCATTTATTGTATATAGGTTGAACAAAATATAAGACATTTTTATGGGAAAGCAATTGATATCCCTATTTTCTTAGCCAAAGTAAAGAAGGTAGTACATGAGAGAACTTCTTTGTTTAAAAATATAAAATCATCCCAAAGAACTGTTGTTTTGAGTGAAATTTAGAGGCTTTCAACTTTTATCTTTTCATAGATATGGTAAGTTCTGTAATACTAGGGTATGCCCCTATGCATCTATATTTTAAAACTTATTAATACAATTTACATTTCCACCAAAAAAAAAAAAATACATCTACTTGGAAATGTGTAACAAAAGCAACTTGGAAGAAAACATGTTTTCTAAAAAATATGAGAAGATTAGGATTAATGGCGACACATGTACTTAGAATAAGATAACAGTTGGTAAATTTCTATAGTCTCTTACAACAATCACCCAAATTCTCTATGGGCAAGATAAATGATTTTGGAAAATGTAGGAGAAAACATATGTCAAAAGTGGATGAAATTATTACTAGCTTGGAGCTAGAGAAGTATCTTACATGTTAGAAATAAACTTTCACAGCTAGAGAAGTATCTTACTTATTAGAAATAAACTTTCACAACTAGTTATCAAATCAAAATATAACATCACTAAAAGCTACTCAAAGTTGAAAGACAATGGGAAAAAAGGTTGAGCGGGCATGACTTGTATGAAAAGAAGTGTACATAAATACAACTTTATCTACTAGATTACTATGAAAGATAGACTTACAATAGCACATTGAGTAGTTGTATGGGAGTAACTTATTAGGCTAATAATGCAACTAATGTCGACAATAACAAGAATCATATTACCATTCATTAAATGCATGTAAATGCATGTATTGGCCATAAATGGATTATTTCAAAGAATTGAACAATAGAGAAAGGAATTGAGTTGGATGGTTAAAGCCATAAACAATAAAGTTTTATAACAACCATGTTGAGTGTGTCCTTTAAAGCTACAATCTACTATATTTTGAATGAAAGGGTTAGAAAAAAAAATCCAGTGATCAAGCCTTATTATAAAATTTAAGATATACAAATAATAATCACATGAAAAACTAGGATTGAAAAAAAAAAAACAGAAGAATAAGTCTCAGTCTTAGCAAGATAAAAATTGACGCTGCAATTACTACAACAAACAATCATTTCCTATTCCGCATGAAACAAATCCCAAAGGATATTGTCCATGGAGACGCTGTCTGGACAACTGGGACCACCCTCATCAAAAGCATCCCAAACTTTTGTTTCTGGTATCATTTGCTTGTCCCATATAATTTTGTTGGACTCGTCGTCTAACTGACTTATGGAACAAACATCTTTTTCATCACTTTCCGCGAGATTTGACAATTCTTCCCACCAATTCATGCTTTTCTCCGGTATCATTGATGTTGAAGCTATATTATTAACATTTTTTTCTGATCGAAAGCTTCCTGCAATTGTAGGTTTCTCAGGCAACCAAGTCAATTTTTTGGAAATCTTTACAGGTCGTGGTTTTATCGCCCTCACCTTCACAATATCTCGTGTTTTTTCTTTCATGTCTTTCATTTGAGAAATTTCTTTCTTTCGCATGTTCGTACTCCAATAATTCTTTACATCGTTAGCTGTTCTTCCGGGAAGCCTACCCGCAATCAAAGACCATCTGCATAAACAAAGTTTTTAAAAAATATACATGGGCGAAATTTTCAGATAAGTTGGATAGCTATCAAAAATAGGTGACCAAGTCCGCATGCCTAAATGATTACGGGAAAAGAAGGCAAAAAAAGAGAAATAAGGATGGGTTGGACTCCATTCTTTCCTACTAGCATTCTTAGACGTTTCTTTTCTTCTTCCTTTTTTTTTTTTTTTTTTCAATTCCCCCATTCTTTAGTACTAGATAGACTTGCCTGTTCACTCCTGTCTAATATCTTTTGTACTATTGCATTATTTTTACTAAGAAGCACTGGAAAGATTATAGTCGAAAATGACATCAGGAGGAACACTGAGGATAACTCACTCTACTTGTAGCGACCGAAAAAAAAAAAGAATTATTGAGTTGCTGATGTTTTCAAATTTGCATGAGGTAGACCATTGTTTTCATATTATATAAGTTTTTTTCTTTTTCACCAAAAAAAAAAAAAACTTATGTTAACTAGGCTTGCCTGTTACCCAAGAGCTCATGCAGCTTGATCATTAGATCAACTTCATCTGCTGCAAAGCCTCCTCTTTTGATGTTTGGCTTTAGGTAGTTCACCCACCGGATTCTACAGCTTTTCCGGCATCTATTTAAGCCTGCAAATTCAAGACGAAAACAGAATTTTGCTTTTCATTTTCTTGAAATATTATCTAGAAAATGACATGAGAAAAGAGCTTGCCAGGCGGAAGAACACGAAACTCTCTCTGTCTCTCTGTCTCTCTCTTATCTGTGAAAAAAATACCTGTCCCGGGAGGAACTTGGTTCCACTTTCCTTCTCCGTGCCGCTCGATGTACTGCCTCAGAAGGGTATCTTCCTCTTTAGTCCATACACCTTTTCTCACAGCGATAGAACCCTCCATGGAAGCCCACGAAGCTCCTTTCTAAGTACAAAGAGGCTCGCTGCTTGACGTGCGTGCTTATTACAGAAAGCACGACTTCACAAATAGACAGTCTGAGGAAGTCCTAGACGATTACGTGCACCTCCATCATTCACAGAATGAAGATGTGTTTCAGGCCTCACAACAGGATGATGACCCCAACCCAGGGCCACCTGGTGTCATTCTAGCGCCACAAGCCACAGTACCCAATGCTCCATACCCAGTATCCTTTTCGCTTTGTTTTTTGGTCTGCTGCTTGAGACGGGCGGTTGTTACCACTTGAGAGGTTAGTCTAGGAGATTTTATTAATTTTTAAGTTAAATAATAGACATTTCAATATTGTGCCATACGAACTTGAAAGGTGAGTCCATATAGTTGATCGGCATTATAGTTGGTTTGAAAAGAGAATCAATATAGTGGACGGGTCCATTTAAGTGTGGATGATTATTCTCATATTAATGGAAAACAACTCAAATTTCTAGTTAAATAAAATGAAGAATCACCAATTGTTAAATTAGCTTTTGAGTTGAATAATAAACTTCTCAATATGGTATAAAGTGTATGTTTCTTCTTAACACTCTTTAGCTAGGAAGTTAAATTCATGCAATTAAAGAATGCCATGATTGGTTTGAAAAGTGAACCATTATGGTGAAAAAGTATGTTGAATTAAAATGTAAATCTCATTACTAAGAAATGTGTTTGAAATATGGTTAAACAAAAAAAATTTCACTAACTTATAAATGTACTTTTGAGTTTAATAATAATTTTCTTAATATGATTTTCTTTAAAAGAGAATTTGCTATTTTCACCATTTAATGGTTCTACTATTGCATAGAACTTAGATAAGTGGAAGAAACCACCCCTTTCATTGAAAGCGTGAATTGATATTTAATGGCAGAATTGATAGTACAACTTCCTATTTATTTAATTGATCCACTTATAGTGGACACAACGTTTTAAATTTACAGTGGACATATCTTTTCTTTTTTTTTTTTGGTTCCTTGAAGTGAACAGCGTAGACTTTGTGGTTTTGTGCTAAAAATTCCTTTAGTGTTAGAAGATTAAGTGGATGACAGAAAAGTACATCACTAGTAGACGTGTTTGTGGCGGATGCTAACTTACAACTGAGACTTCTCCTACCTTTGCCCTTCTGATATTGTCAAGCCTACTAGTTTGTTCTAGGAAATTTGTTTCTAGATCTAATAGGTAACTTGGTGACATTGAAGTTTAAGTTTAAGTCCTTATAAGAGAAAAATTGTTGATTTTTCTGCCAAAAGTATATATAGGAAATAAGAAGCTATATAGAAATAAAGAAAAAAGAGAGTGCAAAAGCCATATACAAATCCAAAGCTTGATTTTGTTAGATGTATATCTGCCTTGGATTAACATATATTATAACATTCTCTTTTTAACGTATTTTTTAATATGCATGGATATGAATAATTTAGAGAAGTATTCTTACTTAGAATATAAAATTAGAAGATAAAATAAAAAATTACAATGAATTATCAAAGCAATTAACAAAGAAATTTAATTTTTTTTAAAGATAATATCATTTTAAGTGAGATTTGAAAATTTTAAAGACAATAGTAATTTTTATACATTAAAATTTAAGCTTTTTGCTTCTATGATATAATTTTTATTAATACATCTTATCATTCCTAAAAAAAAAAAAAAAACCTTGATATTGATACCAATAACATTTTTGGCGAGCTGCGAATCTTGAACAAAAATCACATGGACGCTGACAGCAGCTGTCGTTTTCGGTAGAAGTGGCCGAATTGCATTTTGCGACCGTCTTTTTGGTTTCTCATGCATGCGTCTTCATGAGACCTTTGAGTTCTTTCATTTAAGCCTCTACCCGGCTGTTTCGATGAAGACGAAAGAGACACGGAAAAAGAGGAACTTACAGGCAAATAGTCAGAAAGAGTGGGGTCGCTGAATAAAAAGGACTGATGTTGACATTTCAGTCACGCCTTTCTTCTTTGAGCATGAAAATATTAAGCCAAATTCCCAGCCACATTTTCTTAAAATTTTGTGGATTCTCTGAACTCAAAAGCTGTCACCATTTCACCTCACTCAGACGGGTTGCAGACTCCTGACGGTCTATTAAAGGCATGGACCTCACTGAACACGACAGGGCAGAGCCAGTCGCCTCCCGCCTCCCGCCTCCCGCCTCCCGCCTCCCGCCTCCCGCCTCCCGCCTTCCGCCTCCTTAAGAGCCCCCACCCAATCCAATTCCTAGCACATACGTATATTCAAGTACATACGTGGTTATTAATATTATATAAATTTTGATTCTCCCCACTAAAATAGACAATTTAAAGGTTAATTTATAAGGGTTCGAGTGAGTTTTTTTTTTTTTAAAAAAAAAAAGGCCATTTATGTAAACTTTACAATTTTCGTAACTTCCGTTTTAGGCATGGCCCGCACAGTACACGACCGGGCAGTGCCGGTCGCTTTCTGCCTTTAAATACCACCCACCCACCGTGCTCGACACATAAATTCCATCTTCCTCCGGGAAAGACCAAGCGGCCTAATTGGATTGGTTGGGTAGGCCACACTGGACTGGATAACATTCTACCTGTTTTTGTATTATGTGTAACCTGTACGATGTGGCCAATTCTTTGTTCTTTGATACGTTTGCTCACAGGATACCAATAATTGATGTCCATATACAGTAGACACTCACTCAGGTCTTTTGTCACGGTTTTTATATTTTCTTCTATTCGATTCGTATTATCTAACGTTAGCTAAATCTCGTTCATAAATATTCCTCCGGCTTTGTTCAAGCAAGACGGTGTTGTACAGGCCCCTAAAAAAGACATGAGCTCCTAACAAAAAAGGAACCGGGTCTAAAAAGTGCCGGACCTTCCCAAGAGAGGCTACTGAACCAACCCAGTGAACCCCTCTTTAAATATTTTTGAAAATTACAAAACAGGAATTGTGCTCCAACGCAGGACTACATATTCAACACACATTTTGCTTCCAATGTCTACGACGTAGTAGGAGAAACAAAGTTAGGCAAGAAAAAGCTAAAGTTATACTACGTATGTTAGAGATCAGTGGTTAATGTCCTAATTATTTTCTACCTAATTCATTGTTACATAATAGGAAATTAGGTATTGTACAAATAAAAATTATTTTGTTTTCTTTCTTACGTACAAATGCTTGTATTATAAATAGACCTACATTGTTTTAGGTCAATGTACACTTTTCACCGAATACAGAAACCCTTTTCCATGTTTTCTTCTCTTTGCTATTCACATCGTGTCATGGTATCAAAAGCCATCGTTTTCTTTCCTTTGGCCTAAGCTTTCGCAATATTTTCCGGCACCTTTTCCTCATATACGCCTTTCACGTTCACCTTTTTCTCTTTCTGTTCACTTTTCTCTTCCGCCACTTTTTTTCTCTTCTCCCACTTTTCCGATTAACCGTTTTTCTCTTTCTTGCTTTTGTACGGTTTGCTCATTTTTTCTCTTTCCGTTCACCTTTTCTCTTCCCATTGACCTTTTTCTCTTCCGCCGCTTTTTCAATTAACCTTTTTTTTTCTTTCTTGCTTTTGTACGGTTTGCTCATAAACCTGCAAAAGAAAGTTAGATAACCGGCGTGAGAATCAACTTTCCATTTTCTCTCTTAACCAAATACAAAAGCCTCGTAACCGTACCTTTTCCCCCTTACCTTACCATGTCCAACGTTGTTCCCGATTCCGACGCTCCTATTGTTGAAGATTGGAAGGATGATTCAAACCATTCTTCCCCCACCCTGCCCACTTTGCCTATGTCTGGGCCTCACGCGTCCCACCCCAGTTTGCCCAACCCTGGGCTCATCCCTCCTCTCTTTGCCCCTTTGCCTGGGCTACCTGTCATGGGTTCGGCCTCCCCCAGAGTTAGGTCGTCTACTGGAGCTCCTACAGGTTTTATCCCGGGTTGGACTTACTCGGGCTCCAACTCAAATCCGGGTTTTGCCTCATCAGGTTTCGGGGTTCAAATCCCTACTCACATGGCAACCCGCTCGGGTTACGTTATCTTGGCGTTCCCACTGGCCGATCGGAGCCTTGTGACCCCCTCTTTACTAGCGCTGCCGATGGACCCGAACTTCGGCTCATTGCTCAGCCACTTTCCGATCAATCAAATTATTCATCCTGGGCAAGAGATTTTGGTCGAGCCTTGGTAACTAAAGACAAAGACTCCTTTATTGATGGCACCTTCCCATGCCCGACGGATGATCGTTTGGCTCGTTATTGGCGCCGTTGCAATCAACTAGTTCGGACTTGGATCGGCAACTGCCTCACGAAGGAAGTTTCAGCCGGTCTACCCTATACTGACGATGCTAAACGGCTTTGAGATTATCTTGCAGAGATGTATGGGAAATTTGATCGTGTTAAACGATTTTCCTTTCTCAAGGCCGAGAGCGAACTAAAGCAAGGCGACCTTTCTGTCACCGCTTGCTTCAATCGTCTCTCTGCGATCTGGAATGAGATTGATGCTGCTGAAGAGCCCTTAATCGGCCCCGACTCAACCATTCAACAGTACCAAAGAATCAAGGAGAGCGCTAGGATTACTCGTTTTCTCCTAATTTTAAATGATTCTTACTTACTTTTGCGTTTGCAAATCCTCGCAATGGACCCTGAGCCTTCTCTTCGCCGAATTTTTTTTTTAGCTGTCCAAGAGGAGAATCAACGGCTTGCTAGCTCAAAATACCTTCGGGTTGGTGACTCTGTTGTGCTTGCATCAAGCGCAACACCCACACAACGCCACATTGCTACTACACAAGCCCTAGGCGGCGGCTCTCTCCTTTCTCACTTAGGGTTTTCGACCCCTAATGAGACTGAGGCTACTCTTTACGGATCTCACGGTCCAAATGCACCTGCTATAGCTAGCTCACCGACTGCCACGTCAGCCCTAGTTTTTAAGTCATCCAACAGCCAACAAGGTGCCACGTCAGCAAATCGGTCTCATGGTTCTTGCGGTAATTATAATGGGAAATTTTGCGATCATTGTAAGCGCAAATATCATACCCGCGAGACCTGCTGGAAACTTCATGGCAAGCCTGCTGACAAAGACTCTAAGGACCGAGATGCTTCCAGTAATCAAGTTCAGTCCATGACCGTAGCTACCCCTCATCCGACACTTTCTAATGCTCAATTTAACAAGATCATGTCTGCCATCAACCAGCTTGGTGTTCCAGATAAATCTGCGAGCTTTGCAGGTACTTCGTTTTGCTTCATGAATACTCTTTCAACTAACAGTTGGATCATTGATTCAGGTGCCAGTGACCACATCATTTGTGATGATCATTTCTTTACCACTACCCTTCCACCACCTAACCCTCCCATCTCAGTCCGCTTACCTAATGGCACTGTCACTCCTGTTACCAAACTTGGAACCGTTTCCCTTAGTCCCTCTCTTACCCTCCACAATGTCCTTTTCGTTCCTATTTTCCAATTTAACTTAATTTCTGTATCCAAAGCTTGCCTTGATAATCATTGTCAGGTTACCTTTGATTCTGACATTTGTCTTTTTCAGGCCAGTTCGACTGGAACACTGATGGGCTTGGGTAACGTTCACAACGGACTTTATTTTTGGACTTCACTTCCTCAACTTTTTAATTTTAAATCTTGTATTTCCTTTTCTCAGAATGGTTTTTGTAATGCCAATTTCAATAATAAAAATTTTATTTCTCATCAACGATTGGGTCATAGTGCATCTTTTCCTTATCCCAAATGCCCTATTTGTCCTTTGGCTAAACAATCCTGTGTCCCATTCCCTTCCAGTATATCTCGCACCACCTCTTCTTTTTCTCTCCTTCATCTTGATGTTTGGGGACCCTATCACACTCCTCATCGTGATGGTTCTCAATTTTTCCTCACCATTGTTGATGATTTTTCTCATAGCACTTGGGTTTTCTTAATGGCCTCCAAAACTTAGATTTTGCATATTCTCACTCGCTTCCATCGCTTGGTCCAAAATCAATTCCACACCTCTATCCAACGCATTCGTTTTGATAATGCCCGAGATTTTTTCAATCACGAATGTTCATCTTTTCTCTCTTCTCATGGCATCCTTCATGAGAGCTCTTGCCCCTACACACCTCAACAAAATGGGGTGGTTGAGTGTAAACATCGTCACCTCCTCGAGGTTGCCCGTGCCCTTAAATACCAAGCCTCTATTCCCGAATGTTTTTGGGGTGATTGTGTGGTCACTGCTGCGTGCTTGATCAATCGAATGCCAACTCGCCTCCTTGGTGGTCAGACTCCCTTTGTGCTTCTTTTTGCCAAGTCTCCAGATATTCGTCATCTCCGTGTCTTTGGCTTCTTATGTTATGCTACAATTGTCGGCCCTCCGAGCAAGTTTAGCCCTTGGGCCACTCGTTGTGTTTTCATGGGATATCCTTCCCTTTAGAAGGGTTATCGGGTCTTGGATCCCTCTACTGGGCGGTTCTTTATTAGCCGCGATGTCACCTTTCATGAGGATACTTTTCTTTTTGCTTCTCAGCTTACACCGACTTCTCCGGCTCCGCCTTCCCCTGAGCGCCCCTTTTTGGCTGATGACGATGTTGCTCCCTTGGCTCCTATTATTTCTCTTGAGCCTCTTGGTGTTTCTTTGGTTCCACCATCTCTCAACTCGGCTCCTCAATTTGATTCGGCGATTCCTCAACCTAATGTTAAGGCCTCTGAACCTGCCTCTTTGGATTCCTCTTCTTCAGCTCCTGCCTCCTTGGTTCCTCCTACTACAACTTCTGAGGCTTCTTCTGATGACTCCTTGGCTATTGTTCCCCCTCTGACTTCGGCAGCACCTCCTCGTCGTTCTGGGCGTGCCACACGGCCTCCCACTTGGACTAAGGACTATATATGTTCCAGCTCTACTTCTGGTACTCATTATCCTATTGTTGCTTATGTTAGTTTTGATCACTTGTCTCCGGCTCATTTTTGTTGCATCAGCCGTATTTTTGAGGATCATGAATCGTTCTCTTACTCAGAAGCTGCTCAGAATCCCCGTTGGTAGCAGGCTATGGAGGCTGAGCTTCATGCCCTTACTGAGAATCATACTTTGGAGCTTGTCCCACAACCTCCTCATTGTAAGCCCATTGGCTGCAAATGGGTTTACAAGATCAAGTATCGAGCTAAACGTTACAAAGCCCGCCTTATGGTTAAGGGCTTCACTCAGCGTCCTGGTTTTGATTTTGTCGACACCTTTTCTCCCGTTGCTGAGTATGTCATTGTTCGTTCATTTCTTGCCATTGCTGCCATTCATGACTGGTCTATTCATCAAATGGATGTCAACAACGCATTTCTCCATAGTGACTTAGACGAGGAAATTTACATGGATCTTCCACATGGATTACGCAGCCAGGGGGAGGATCGAGTATGTCACCTTTGTAAATCCCTGTATGGTCTTAAACAAGCTTCTCGTCAGTGGTATGCCAAATTCACTCAAGCTCTCCTCACTACTCACTTTCGCCACTCTAGATATGATTATTCTCTCTTCATCTGAACACGAGGTAATTCATTCATCTATCTGTTGATTTATGTGGACGATATCTTGATTATGGGCAACAATGAGATCGCTATCCAAGATTTCAAGTCCTATTTGCATGCAACTTTTCATATTAAGGACTTGGGCACTCCCAAATATTTCCTTGGCATTGAAATAGCTCGTTCTGAGAAAGGCATATGCTTGAGCCAACGCAAGTTCGTTTTGGAGATTATCTCTGAAGCAGGGTTATCAGGATGCAAACCAGCAGTCATTCCAATCGAACAAAACTCAAAGTTGACAACAATTGAGTATGATGAGGGAGTATCACCATTGGATGAAGACCCTCTGCTTAAGGATCCCTCGAGTTATCAATGACTTGTGGGAAAACTCATTTATCTCACGATGCCTAGACCCGATATTAGCTATGCTGTGCAGATTTTAAGTCAATTCATGACAAATCCAAAACAATCCCACATGGAGGTTGCCCTTAAAGTAGTAAAGTATTTGAAATGATGTCCAGGACTAGGGATACTTTTATCTCGACAATGTGATCTGGATATGCAAGCTTATTGTGATTCTGACTATGCAAATTGCCCGATGACCAGAAGATGCATTACTGGTTACTGTGTAAAACTGGGTGATTCTCTATTGTCCTGGAAGACAAAGAAACAGTCAACCGTATCCTTGTCCTCGGCTGAGGCTGAGTATCGAGCAATGGCCAAGACTGTTTGTGAGGTAGTTTGGATGCGAGGTTTACTTCAAGATCTTGGATTAAAGATAAAAGGTCCAACTACATTGTTTTGTGATAATGATGCAGTACTTAAATTAACAGCTAATCTAATGGTACACGAGAGAACGAAACACATTGAGATTGACTGCCACTTCACCCGAGACAAGATTCAAGAAGGAATTATCAAGACTAAAGGGATAAGGACGACAGAACAACCTACGGATATTTTCACCAAACCATTATGTCAGAGGCAACACATGTATCTATTAAGCAAGCTTGGTGCCCTAGACATTTATAGGCCACCAGCTTGAGGGGGAGTGTTAGAGATCCGTGGTTAATGTCCTAATTATTTTCTACCTAATTCATTGTTACATAATAGGAAATTAGGTATTGTACAAATAGGAATTATTTTGTTTCCTTTCTTACGTACAAATGCTTGTATTATAAATAGACCTACGTTGTTTTAGGTCAAGGTACACTTTTCACCGAATACAGAAACCCTTTTTTATGTTTTCTTCTCTCTGCTATTCACATTGTGTCAACGTAGCTTAAAATCATTGAAACTAAATGATGTATGAACATATATTGCATGGACATTGATAGAAAGTTTAAAGGCTTAACCTTAAAGTTAATTCAAGAGTTTAAAAAAATTTCTTTTACTTTAGCTTCATTACAAGGAATGACATATTTAATATGAGACTTTATTCTTACATGCATGTCTCACACACTAAGTAATATTAGGCTCAACCTAAACTCTAATATTATGTCTAAAATCTAAAGCCTAACTTAAAAACTAGCTTAAGAGTTGAAAAAATATTTTATTATTATTTAAGCATCACCACAAAGGCCACACACTCAATGTGAAAATTTTGTCTTGCACATAGATATTTTGGTTATCATTTTCTAATTTTGTTGGGTGAAATGGTAAATGGAATTTATAAAAAGATAGATTACAAAAGTAAAATGACATAACTCAGCATTACAAAATTTACTACAGTTATGAAAATGTATAAGTTGAAAGCCTCTAAATTTCATCAAACAAACCAATATCAAACTTAGCATCCCTTATTTTGTCATCTAGAGAAACGTACTTTGTCATACACAATTTGCAATCATAAATGTAAGATAATAAGAAGGAAGAAAAGGGAGAATGAAAGCACATAACTTGGGAAAATTCTCTAATGTATTACACTATTCTGAGGACCTATTGTATATATGGTCCTATCTATAATACATTAGCTTTGGACAACTTATGGAAAAATATTAAAGAGAATAAATACAAATAACTTCCTGTACTACACAATATTCAAATTCCTAAAACAGTGAAATTCACACAATCAATGAAAACACCAGTGGGAGGAATTTTCAAACTAACCCAGAAATAATAAAAAATAAATAACGCCCTAATACCCATAAATATGATGTGTTTCCAATAATAAAGAATTTACATCTCTAAATACAAATGGAAGGTTTGATGAGCATGACATCTACAGTGTTCTTTAGATCTATTCATGAATAAATATCCATTATTGTTAAATTATAACTTCCCAAGGCCTTTCATCTCTAACTTGCAATGTTTGGTGAAGTTTTAGTTTAAAATATTAAACCACATTACGCTTGGTCCAAAAGTGAACCATTTTGGTGAGAACACATGTTGAAATATAAATCACATTTTTAAGAAATGACTTTGAAATCTTGGTTAAATAAAGTTTTTTTTTTTTAATAGAAAGATAAGTTTCCACTAATAAAAATTAGCACATAAAAGCATAAATAGGCCACAATACCAGACAACGATCAAGGAATAATGGTTGTGATCATAGCAACACTAATGCATTAGATCCCATCAAAACTCTGCAGTTAAGCATACTTGGGTGAAAGTAGTACTAAAATGGGTGACCTCTTAGGAAGTCCTCACAGACTATTGACTGCCATATCTCTTTCACTTTCAGCAAAGGTGTGGTCAAGTTCACAATGGTAAGATCAAGAGGGATCAAATTTGTGTAGCACACATTGATAATCAAACAATGATATAAGAACAATCCATTGCTATGATACACATGGAATGCAATCACAATTCACGTAGAATTGCCTCAATAGAGTAGTAACACTCATAAAAATAAGGACATTCCTTCATAACAATATATGGAAATAGGATAGGTCATTTGGAAAAGGAAAATTTGAATGCTTATTTTCTTGGAAGATACCTTTCTTGACCTACCATTTTGAATGGCAAAACATCACCTTAAAACATCTTGATGAAGGCCAAAGTTCAAATATGATCAGACTTTGATGTACTTGCACTACTTAATTGAAAATACAAACTACTATGACAAAACCATATACAGATGCATTTCCTTTTCTGATGAGTAATTAATGAACTCATTAAAAAATAGAGTGCTTTCAAATATACCGGAGATACGCAACAGTAACACTTATTTGGAAAAGAAACAAAAAAAAAAAAAGGAAAAGAGGGAGATAAAATATTGTTCAAAACGATCATCTGAAAACACACACATCACCTTCTTCCAAGCATTCAAATTTAAGAGATATGGTTCAAGTTCAAATTGTTAGATCTGTTTGGTAGGCAAATTAAAACTCAGTCAAAACAAAAATCAAAATGGACCCAACTTTAACTAGTCCTCAAACTTCCACTACTCTTAGCATCTTGTGCCCATTGGTTTTTCTTTTCTCATGGCAAATAATGACTCCTTAAAGCTCAAATCACAAAGCCTGAACCTGTCTTGGGTTGGTTTTACCCATTCAAGGCCCTTGTATGAGAAGACCATCCACTTTTTGAATCCAAAACTATAACTTAGGACCGAGTTAAAGCAAAGTCAAATTAAACAATAACATGTTCATCACCTTAACACCTTCAATGAAGCCAGGAAAAGCATAATCAAAAAATGAAACTCATTCAAATCCTAAATGAATTACGACAAAATTTATATAGTAATCAAGAATCCTAGTTAACTCAAGACTAGCACAAAAACACAAAGGGATTATTACAAGAGTTATAAAAGTTCAAAAAAAATGAAAATTAGAAGCTTCCAAATCTCATTCAAAATAATATTTCTTTGCAAGAATTTTATATTTCAAAAAAAAGAAGCTCTCATCCATGCAATTTTTTTTTCTTTTTGCTAATAGGATTGAGGTGTCAATTTTTTTTTATTCTAAAATTCTCTTTTATTGTGTTTAGCCCATTTGTAGCAAATGCAAGGTAAAAAAGATATATTAAAAAAATTTATAGCCAAATTTGTTTCCTTAGTTGCTTTGATCATCTATTATAGTTCTTCATTTCATTATTCAATATGACATTAGATTTTATTTTAAGTGAAAATAGTCTTCCAAATCATCATTATCCATGAACATTCAAAAAAGAGATACCTCTATTTTTTACTCAAAATTAACAAAAATTACAATATAAATTAATTGAAGAAAGCCATCATACAATGTCTTCTATTGTAGAAAGTCAATTTTCACTAATATTTAAATCAACTTTTGAGTTGAGTAATAAATGTCTTCAACTAATTTTTTTTAATATCTAAAAAGGATATGCTATTTTCACCCTTAAATGATTGTGTTCATACATACGATCTTAGATCAGGGGAAGAAAACACTTTTTTCATTGAAAGCGTGAAATTGATATTTAGTGGAAGAATGAGTACTCCAATTTCTTGTTTCTTCGATTGATTAATTTAAGTGGACATATCTTTTTGTATTAAAAAAGAGTGTTAACCATATTTGTTATCACCCAGCGAGCAGCGACCTTGCCGTTTCATCCTAAAAATTACTTTCCTTTCAGAAGATTTAAGTGGATGACAGAAAAGCACATCATTAGTAGACCACGGTGGCAGATGAGGAACTTCCATCTGAGACTCTTCTTGTACCTTTGCCCTTCCGATGTTCTCAAGCCTACTGGTTTGTTCTAAGAAATTTGTTTCGAGATCCAATAGGAATTTTGGTGACACTAAGGTTTAAGTTTTAGGTCTTTATAAGAGAAAAATTGTTGACTTTGTCTGCCAAAGGTATATATAGGAAAAGAGAAGCTATATCGAAAACAATGAGTATAGAAGCTATATACAAATTCAAAGCTTGAGATTGATCCGAATGATATTTCTGCTGAGCTGCGGCTGGAAGGGTCGAACCTAAGCATCCAGAGACCTTGAACAAAAGTCACATGTACGCTGACAGCAGTTGTCGTTTTGGTAAAAGTGGCCTGATTGCATTATTGCAACCGCTTTTGGTTTATCATGCATGCATACACATGAAGCCTTTGAGTTCTTCCATTTAACTCCCCGCTGTTTTGAGAAAGACGTAAGAGAGGAGACGCGGAGAAAGAGAAACAGACAAGCAAATAGTCAGAAAGAGTGGGTCGCTCAATAATGGGGTTGATCTTGATATCTTGGAAGAACCTTCACTAACATACAAAGTGGCATCACTCATGAACAATGGCATTTTTCACTAATATGCAAAGTCGCATAACTCACGAGCGCTAAAATAACAAAATGTCAAATGATAAAGTTGTAGATATTATTGTTGAACTGTTTTTTCTTAATATAAATTCTTTATTTTGCATGATGATGACTTATCCTTAAAGAATTATATGTGTCAAAATTTGTTTATCAGATACTTTTCACCTTCTTGCTCCCCTTCAAGATTATAATCTACAGCAATTTTTTGCATTCAAATGAAAAACATCTTTTATATACTATCTTTCTTAGGAAATGAGCGTCTTAAGACTGAGCCAGAAGCCAGTCTGGTTAAATGGTTCTTTGGTTCAGTTTAACTGAACTATTAACAACATCAAATCTCAAATTGAACACGATAATAATAAAAATCCTTGAAATAAGAAAAGTATGAATTCAAGAGGAGAAAAAAAAAGGTTACTTTCTATTTTTACTCTTAGTAATAGGCGGAAAGAATGACAAATGAGGATACTTTCTTATTACGAAGAAAAACGTGCTCTTTTTACTGTCTTAGTAATTGCATTAGATCCACATAATTATACCCTGTGGAGTTTAATTTGTATGATTTCCAATTTGTTTTTGCGCATTTATAAACGCACAGCTGGCAAGAGCATGAACGTGCGGGTATGCCTTTCCTTCCTAAAGCATGAAAATATCGAGCTACATTCCCGGCCACATTTTTTCAAAATTTTGTGGATTCACTGAGCTCAAAAGCTGTCACCATTTCAACTCACTCAATGCGTTGCACTCTCCCGACAGTCTATTATAGTCATGGGCCTCGCAGAACACGACTGGACAGAGCCAGTCGCCTCCAGCCTCTTAAAGAGCACTCAGCTAACACAATTACGGCCACACACGAATATTCTCTTCACTAACACATACTTGAATATTAAGATTACAGAAGTTTTGATTCCGCCGACTAAAATGGACAACTCAAAAGTCTATCTCTCAGCCTTTCAACTCCGGTAACTTTTTTTCCTAAACCCTAAACCATGTACTTCCCCTTTATAGGCATGGCCGGCACAAAACACCACTGGGCAGAGCAAGTCGCCCTCTGCCTGTTAAGGAGCACCCACCCACCTCGGCTCGACACATCAATTCCATCCTCTTCTACGAAGAGAATGGTGCAAATAGCATTATACAACATCATTTTCCTACATTTAAAAAACAAGTGGAATGATTTGTCTATATAAAAAAGTTTGGCTACTGCTCTTATTAAGGTTGAATTTTTTGGAATGAAATTCAAATACGTGATGAGTGTAAATAGAAATTAACTACAACCTAACTTGATGGGCTTATGACTATCTCTAGTGTATAATAGGTAGTGGGCTCACCCAATGACAACTGTTATCCTTTAATATGGGGTGAGCAGTAAGTGACCCCTAGTGTAGGCTAAGTAAGAGGCCCCACCCACATCAAGGGTGACCTAAAATTAGGTTAGGAAAAATATAATAAACCCCATTTCTTATATCGAAAAGACAAACAAGGCAATACAATAAGTGGAACCCCAAGACGATGCAATGGGTGGATCCCTCGTGTAAGCTAGGTAGGAGGCCCCACCCACATCATGGGCAACATAGATTTAGGTAGGAGACCATATAAGAGAACTTGGTTATTCCTCCCATCATACTAGATAACATTATACCTATTCTTTTGAACTATGTGTAACATGTACGATGTAGCCAATTCCAATTATTTTGTTCTTTGATTAGTTTGCTCACGGATATCAATACTTGATGGACATACACTGTAAACACTCGAGTCTTCAATTACGTAAATACTCTGCACGGTTTTTACATTTTCTTCTATTCAATTCGTATTATTGTCTTAGTGTCTAATATTGGCTACGCCTCTATCATAAATAGTCCTTTAGCTTTGTCCAAGCAAGACGGAGTTGAACAAGTCCTAGAGTGCAATCATTTGCTTCATTGGAATGGAAAGGAACATTCAAAAAAAAATGTGACTCCTATCTAGGATAAATGAAATGGAGAAAAAGGATACTCACACGTGTATTTCGTGAGAGAACTTCTTGTTACATGCACTACGTGTCCATAACCTAGAGTGCAATCATTTGCTACATCTGAATGGAAGGAATTTCAGGAGACGATAATGCAAACAAATAATTTGCTTCAAATATCGAAGTCACATGAAATGTGGCTTTTGTCTGATTTACGCAGCTATGCAAAGGCTAAAGTTGATGGCCACTATAAGGAATCAGCCGCTATGGATTCTTATAATTAGAGTAGCCAAATCATCCATCATCTCAAAGCAATATCCTTATCTAATACAAAAAAGATGATACAATGAATTCACCAAGGAAGGAAGGCTCGATCTACAGGCCCCGGGAACCAGGAATGTCAATCCACTGCAACTGGAGTTCAACCTCACCACACTCCACATTTCACAGTCTAAGAAACATATTTTGAACAACTTGCCCGTCCTTCAATATTACGTGGCTCTCCTTAGCTAGATAGTTTTGCCTATCCAGTTGCACTTTCTTGATTATGGTACCATCTAGAAGGCCATCTAAGCGGAACTTTAAAGCTTCAACAAACGGACCAATCTCAAACTCAGCATCCCCCATTTTGTCATCTAGCGAAATGTATCTTTGTCATACACAGTCTGCAATCATAAGTGTAAGAAGATAGGAAGGAAGAAAAGGGAGAAGGAAAGCAAAGAACTTGGGAAAATTCTAAAATGTATTGCATAGTTCTAAAGACCTATTGTGTAAGGTCTTATCTATAATACATTAGCTTTGTACAACTTAAGGAAAAATATTAAAGAGAATAAATACAAATAACTTCCTATACTATACAATGTTCTCATTCCCAAAATAGTGAGATTGAAACAATCAATGAAAACACCAATGGGAAGGATTCTCAACCTAACTTAGAAATAATAAAAAAGAAAAAAGAAATAACCTCCCAATACTCATAAATATGATGTATCTCCAATAATAAGGATTTTACAACTCTGAATACCAATGGAATGTTTGATGAGCATGACATCTACAATGTTTTTTAGATCTCTTCATGAATAAATATCCGTCATTGTTAAATTATAACTTTCCATTTACAGGACTTTCATCCTCAACATGCAATGTTTGGTGAAGTTTCAATTAATGATATCCAGCTCATATTTTTACATAAGCACACAAAAGAATGCAGATATAATATGTTGTAATTTTTTTTTTCCCTCTATTATCATGGAGTGATAAATGTAACTTCATTTCCTTTAACCGTACATGTAAAGCATAATAGTACTAGCTATTTTTATTTAAGCTAAGTCTCTAGCGTTTCAAGAACTATGGCACTTACAAGCTTGATGGAAACACTTGGCTCTGTGATAGACAGTGTTAAATCTTCATATCACACTAGATTGATGTTCTTCTTCACCACGCGAGTCTTTAGTTTCTACATCAGAAAATGCTATCTATGGTTAATTAGTGGGAATTACTAGAATCAGGAGACAAGCTCCATATTTTCACACTGAGGCTAAACAATAACATGCAATTAAGTAAATATTAGCTGCAACACATAGATTGCTTATCGAGAAAACATCTATGGAGGATTCCACAGATAGCGGGTGTTCAAAATATAGAAGAAGTTTCTAGGAGGAGCGTTTGAGCAATAACAAAAAAAAAAAAAATCCACACCTTTCATTATTGTAGGCCAACTTTGACCATCTTAGCAAACAGTCGTTTCCAGCAACTCAAACTTTGGGGATCTTTTGTTGGAATTGCAATATATGGTGCAACTGGTGAAAGTAAAATATGTTGATGATATGTTTGTTTGTGGAGCAAAAATGTAAGATTTAGATGAGTTGGAGTATCAACTCCAGAGTTGCTTTGTTATGAAAGATCTTAGAACAGCAAAATAGATTCTTGGTATGAAAATTACTCATAATAGAAAGCAGCATATTTTGAAGCCCTCTTAACATAACTATATAGAGAAATTGATCAAGGAACTCAACATGAAAGATGTAAAGCCTATTTCCCAATCTCTTGCAAGGCATTTCAAGCTATCAAAGAAAAATTATCCAAAGACAATCGAGGAACAAAAGTACATGGAAGATCTTGGAGCAACAAAGTAGAGTCTTAGTATGAAAATTACTCATAATAGAGAGTAGCATGTTTTGAAGCTCTCTCAACATGACTATGTTGAGAAATTGATCAAGAAGTTCAACATGAAAAATTTAAAGCCCATTTCCCAACCTTTTGCAAGGCATTTCAAGCTATCAAAGAAAGATTGTCCGAAGACAATTAAGGAACAAAAAGTATATGAAGAATTTTCTATATGTGCCAGTAGTGGATAGCTTGATATACATGATGGTTAGTACAACGCCTAATATTGCACAAGCGGTTGGTGTAGTTAGTAGATATATGAGTAATATGGGGAAGACACATTGGAATGCAATTAAATGGATCCTTAGATATCTACAGGGACTTCTTTGCATTTCCTTCAATTTGGTTGATCAAAGCTTAGTCTTTAGGGATTTGTGGACTCAAATGTTTCTAGAGATCATGATGGTGGTAAGAGTACTACTAGTTATATTTTCATAGTTAGTGGAACATGTGTCAGTTGGATGTCCAAGTTGAAATCAATGGTAGCACTATTAAGCATGGAAGTTGAATATGGTCATTACAAAAGGAGTGAAGGAATTTATTTGGTTGCAAAGGCTCTTGGAAGAACTTGATCAAAAGCTAGAAGATGGTGCATTGTGGATAGATGGTTAGACTACCATGCGTTTTGCCAAGAATGCAACATTTCATCCCAAGACAAAACATATCTATAGATATCACTTCATCATAGAGGCAATAGAGGATGGACTTATGAAACTGAAGAAAAAACATACTTTTGAAAACTTAAAAGATATGTTGACAAAGGTAGCAGATAAAGACAAGTTAAGCTTTCGCTCAACTAGTGTTGAGCTCACAAGGTATAGCTCATAACATGGGCAGTATTTCTTGTTAATGTTTTTCATTCCTTTGATGTAAGGATGTTGCATTGTTTATTCCAAGGAAAAGATTTGTTGAAAAATTAAGGGCATATAGTGCAACAAGTGAAAGTAGAATTAAGAGCATATATGTAATCCCATATGCTATAAGTGAGAGAGCCCAAATTTGAATAAAAGTGGGGGAGACATAGGGTATTATGGAGGAGACCACAACTTGTATTCTGTGAAAAAACAGAGTGCAAAGAGAGATTTGGGTGAGTGCCAAGTGTACCCAAAAACATCCAAATTGAAACAAGGAAAAGAAAAACTATCCCCAAAAGTGGACATAGGGCACTTTTTTTGGCCTAAATCACTTTAAATCCTTGTATTTACGTGTGTGCATTTTGCATTGGTGTGCCTTTTGCGTATGTTTAATTTACCTTTGCTTGTCTAGGACGAATGTAAATTGCAGACTTTAAATTTGAAGAAATTAGGAAAAGAAGTACAAGTAATTCGAAATTCATATGCATCTGAAGAAGAATCAGTTTGCTGATCATGGAAACCAAAGCCAGTTGGTAGGTCCCAGACGAAATCCTCCAATATCAATGAGAAAGTCTGCTAAATATGAATGAGATTGAATGGAAAGCACACGCAGAAAGGAGATGTTAAATTTAGAAGCTGAAGAACCCCAAGAAGAGAGCAAATAAAACCAATAAAGCGGTTTGTTCTCATTCAAAAATCTAAGTCTTCGATCTAACAGTTACAGATGCTTTGAATTTCAACTCCAAATGCGTTATGAACCAGGTATAAAATCTGATAAACGTTTTGCTCTCACTAAAGAGCGAAGTCCCCCGAGGCTGTGATACAAAACAAGCATCTCCCATGTGCGAAACACCAAACAAGCAACATATGTAAAAGCCCAAGACCATCGAAACCCAGGAACCCAGAAACCCAGAAACCCAGAAGCCCAGAAGCCAGAACCAAGAAACGCAGACTAAACGCAAATAAAGAAGCGAAAACTATCAAAGCAGCTTAAAGCTTTTTACCTGCTTTCCCCATTTTGATGATAACACGAGGGTCAAAAGGTTGTGGCGTCTGATCATTAGATCAATTTCATCACCTGTAAAGCCTCGTCTCTTGATACTAGGCTTTAGGTAGTTCAACCACCAGAGTCTACCGCTTTTCCGACATCTCTTCAAGCCTGCACGATGAACCCTTCCAGATCTCCATTAAAACTTGCATTATCGAAAACAGAACGAAGTTTGATTTTCTTGAACTAATGCTTAAAAAATTCATAACAGAACTTGGCTTAATCAAAAACTGTTGAACTCTCTCGCTTCTCTACTACCTGCACCCGGGGCAACTTGGCTCCACTTTCCATCTTCGCGCTTCTCAAAGGAGTGCCTCAGGCGGATATCTTCCTCTTCAGTCCAAGCACTTTTTCGCACACTCAAGGGGCCCTTCGTGGGGGCTCACCAAAGCTACTTTTCTCCAACTACGTCGCACGGAAGGGCTTGATGATTCAACTTCCTCATCCTTTTGGTGACTCACGCGATCATTTAAAAAGCTCCCAATATTCTATCTCAGTACACCGCACAAAGTCCAACCGGCTTACGTTATGTTCTGTTGGGAGAATTCAACAAAGTCGCATCAACCACAAAGAGATCGAACACACAAATATAAGAACGCACACACCCAAACACGACAGATTTAAGAGGTTCGGAACATCATAATGTCCTACGTCCCCTGTAGTCTCTTCTCATTAGATTTTCTCATACATTCCCTCTCTTCAACTAGAATCCATGAGAGGGGCCCTCTTCAACAATTAGCCCCCCATGGGGACTCCCTCAACTCGCCCACTAGGTTTCTCTATACTTCTCCTATTTATAGAGAAACCCTAAAGGAATCCTAATTGAATACTACTAGGAAAACCTACTTCCACATAAGGATAAGAATCCTAATCCAACACTACTAGGAATAAGGATAAGAATCCTAATCCAACACTACTAGGAAATCCACTACATCTAGAAGATATTTCCTAGTTCCACAATTACATAAAGACCCCTGATTGTAATGACAACCATACCCTTTAACTTAATTGTTCCACCAATCCTAACAATCTCCCCCTTGGAACAATTTAGTGCAACATCCCTGCACCATAGGAAATTATAGAAAATCTCTTCAAATATATCAACTACACAACCACAATCTTTGGAAAGAGAAAGATTGGAGAAACTCTCTTCAACTTCCACAGCTATAGTCTTTGGACAGATAAAGACTAAGGAAACTCTCTTCAACCACAATCTTTTGAAAGAGAAGATTGCAAAAACTCTCTTCAACTTCTACAACCACAATCTTTTTGATAGAGAAAGATTGAATAAAACTCTCTTCAAAACAAGCCCGCATCAACTGTGCCATCTTGCCTTTTCTTTAAACCCCGCCTTTCTTAGGTCATACCTCCTTAGGCACTTCCACTGCAGCCTCTTCTAGGTTACACCTCTCCTAGGCTGTGTTTCTCTCCAAGCATTTGCACATCATCATGGGCTTCTTCCATCTAAATATGTCCTCCACCATGAAGCCTTCAATAAAAGTAAAAATCATGGGACTTCCACAACAATTGAGATCACTCTTCGAAATCCCCAACGAAGAGTACATCTCCCATCCAAAATTATTGGTGCTTCCCCGGAATCAACCATCAGAGTCTCAATACACCTCATCTGGATATCGACAAACTTGACAAAACCCAAATTTTTACTTCATCAATCACATCAACATAAGAGCATCACGACAACATAGGAGCACAACAAGCTCCCCCTCAATCAACAATTCATCAACAACATCAACAAAGTGCTCCCCCTTAAACATCAATATCTCCACCATTCTCTGTCATCTAATGTCACAACTTGAGCCAAATGCTCAAGTATAGACAGAGAGACATAGATCTGCACTTTGCAAACCTCAATCCACAACTCCAACAATATATTCCGGTTGATATACATCAATATCATCCAAAATCAAACCGGATTTAGGGAAAGAGAAAATCTCACCTCAAAATACATCAATCTGCTTCTTCAATTACGTTCACCACGTTCGATTCATCATCTATGGTCCCAATCTTCCACAGTCCACGCTCACCGCATCACTTGTTAGAAACCAAGCTTGTCTTCCATACCACTTGTTGGGATCCAAACCTGGCTCTGATACCACTTGTTGGGAGAATTCAACAAAGTCGCATCAACCACAAAGAGATCGAACACACAAATATAAGAACGCACACACCCAAACACAACAGATTTAAGAGGTTCGGAACATCATAATGTCCTACGTCCCCTGTAGTCTCTTCTCATTAGATTTTCTCATACATTCCCTCTCTTCAAATAGGTATCTCATGGATTCTCTCATCAACTAGAATCCATGAGAGGGGCCCTCTTCAACAATTAGCCCCCCATGGGGACTCCCTCAACTCGCCCACTAGGTTTCTCTATACTTCTCCTATTTATAGAGAAACCCTAAAGGAATCCTAATTGAATACTACTAGGAAAACCTACTTCCACATAAAGATAAGAATCCTAATCCAACACTACTAGGAATAAGGATAAGAATCCTAATCCAACACTACTAGGAAATCCACTACATCTAGAAGATATTTCCTAGTTCCACAATTACATAAAGACCCCTGATTGTAATGACAACCATACCCTTTAACTTAATTGTTCCACCAATCCTAACATGTTCCATATCGATAAAACGACGTTTCAGACTTACAACAGTGAAATGTTCCTGACCACAGCATCTCTCCGCCAACATTGGATTATGATGGTGACACAAACCAACCATGTGTCAGATGCGTATTACATCATTAGTGACTTGTTTCTTGGTTTCTCTTTTGCTTCGGCTCAACATTTTTCGTGCAAGTAGCTATGTCGGATCATTAAGTCTACAATGTCTGTAAAGCCAAATACCAAAATAGCCGGAATAGTTATTCTCTCAGCTCTTTACGATGACAACGAGGATGTTATCCTTGTCAATTAGCACGTACATAAATGTTCTCAGGTAGAAAGATTTCATTTTTCCAGTTCTATGCTCTCGTGTTCAGTCAAGTAATATATTTTCCTATTCTCCTTGATTTACAGTTATGTTGCGACTTCTTCTGTCTCCTGAACAATGATTATTTCGACTCTTGTTACATATGAGGAATTTCTTGTTGAGCATGTCTTGCGTTCATTTGTTTCTGTCTCACACGGATAAGGACTTGATTCTGTCTCACATGTGAAGCCAGTCATGCTACGAGACGTTTTCCATGGTAGAGCACAACTTCATGACATTCTTCTTCTAACTGCCCTTTCAAAGCTAATGTTGGGAGTAAAAAAAATGATTGTGCTTCACATACAAGTGTCATTAATTTTCTGTTTGTGCTGCACGTACATATATATAACAAAAACTAATTGTAGATAACATTGAAGATTTTACTTTATTTCCAATAAATAAATCCTTGAAAGATAGACTTACCACAACAAATTGAGTAGATATATAGAAATAACTTAATAGGTCAATGATGCAACTTATATCAACAACAACAAAAAAAAAAAAAAAATCAAAGGAATGTTTATTCTTTAACTGTTGGTTCACTAAATACTTCCAAAGATAGAATTGGCTATGAATAGACTATTTTAAAGAGTTAAAAAATGAAGAGAGGAAATGAGTTGATTAATTAAAGTCATATAAAAAAAATTGTAACAATCTTGCTAAGCATATCCTTTAAAGCTACAATCTATTATAATTTGAATGAAAGGAATAGAAAAAGATTCAATGATCTAGTTTTAATGTAAAATTTAAGATTTGTAAATAATAATCACTTGAAAAACAAGAATTCACAAAACAAAAGGAATAAGTCTTAATCTTAGCAAGATAACAAATAATACTCCTATTACTACACCTCCAAACAACCAATCCTTGCTTGAATTATTTCAGCATAAAATAAAACATATTCTGATAGGACAACTAAAGAACCATTAAAAAATCATTTCTTATTCCGCATGTCCAAGGTGACGTTATCCACACAACTCAGACCAACCTCATCAAAAGCATCCCAAACTTTTGCTTCTAATGTTATTTGCTCATCCCAGATAATTTTGTTGGACTCCTCGTCTAGCTCACTTATGGTGCATATGTCTTTTTCATTACCTTCTGCGAGATTCAACAACCCTTCCCACCAATTCATGCTTTCCTCCGGTATCATTGATGTTGAAGCTATATTATTAACATTTTTTTCTGATTGAAAGCTTCCTGCAATTGTCGGTTTCTCAGGTAACCAAGTCAAATTTTGGGAGATCTTTACAGGTCGAGGTCTTATCGCCTTTACCATCTCAATATCTTGTGTTTTCCCTTTCATGTCTTTCATTTTAGAAATTTCTTTCTTGCGCATGTTCGTACTCCAATAATTCTTTACATCGTTAGCTGTTCTTCCTGGAAGCCTACCTGCAATCAGAGACCACCTGCATAAACAGAGTTTTTTGAAGAAATACATATGGGCAAAATTTTCAAATAAGTTGGTTCGCTATCAAAAATAGATGACCAAGTCCGCATGCCTAAATGATTATGGGAAAAAAAAAAAAAAAAGAGAAATAATGATGGGTTGGACTCCATTCGTTCTTACTAGCATTCTTAGACATAGTTTCATTAGAATCAGCTGTCAAAAAGACGGGCTTTTTTCAATTCCCCTCTTCATTAGTACTTGCTAGACTTGCCTGTCCTCTCCTGTCAAGTATCTTTTTGTATTCTTGCATTATTTATTGCTAAGAAGTACTGGAAAAATTAGAGTTGAAAAGGACATCAGAAGGAGGAACACTGACAATAACTTACTCTTCTTGTAGCGACCAAAAAAGGAAAGAATTATTGAGTTATTGATGTTTTCATATTTGCATGAGGTGGCCCAGTGTTTGCCCGTTAACTCTCTTGTATGACCAACTTATGTTAACTAAACTTGCCTGTTACCCAAGAGCTCATGCAGCTTGATCATTAGATCAACTTCATCTGCTGCAAAGCCTCCTCTTTTGATGTTTGGCTTTAGGTAGTTCAACCACCGCATTCTACAGCTCTTCCGGCATCTATTTAAGCCTGCAAACTCGAACAGAAAACAGAATTTTGCTTTTCGTTTTGTTGGAATATTGTTCAGAAAATTGCATGAGAAAAGAGTTTTTTTTTTAAAACATGCTCCTAAACTCACACACTTTGGTGTTGAACTTGAAACCAAGATGTTTTAGCCAGCACCTATTCCTAATTGAGAAAAGAGCTTGTTCACTTATGAGAAAAGAGCTTGCTCAGCAAAAGTACGTTTAAGTCTCTCTCTCTCTCTCTCATTCTCTTATCTGTTAAAAAATACCTGCACCGAAAGGAACTTGGTTCCACTTTCCTTCCCCGTGCTTCTCGATGTACTGCCTCAGAAGGGTATCTTCCTCTTCAGTCCATGCACCTTTTCTCACAGCGATAGAACCCTCCATGGAAGCCCACGAAGCTTCTTTCAAAGTACAGAGAGACTCGCTGATTGACGTGGGTGCTCATTAGAGAAAGCATGACTTCATAAATAGACAGTCTGAGGAAGTCCTAGACGCTTACGTGCATCTCCAGCATTCACAGAATGAACATGTGTTCCAGACTTCGCCACAGGGTAATGATCCCAACCCAGCGCCACCTTGTCTCATTCTTAGCACCACAAACCACTGTACCCAATGCTATAAACCCAGCATCCATTTCGTTTTGTTTTTTCATCGGGTGCTAGAGACGTATACGATTGTTTCCACGTGAAAACGAGTGATTTTGAAATTCTGGTTAGTCCAAAGAAATTTTCTTAATTTCTAGTTAAATAATAGACATTTTAATATTAGATCATACGAACTTGAATGTTGGTCCACAGAATTGAACGGCACTATATTTGGTTAGAAAGTGAACCATCATGGTGAATGGGTTCCCTCGGATGTGGATGGTTGTTTTCACACTGATAAGAGAAGAATTCAGATCCCTAGTGATGCAAAATAAACAATTATCAATTCTTAAATCAGCTTTTGAGTAGGATAATAAACTTTTTAATATAGTATCAAGTGTAAATTTTCCTTAACATTCCTTTGAACTAGGAAAGTTTGGACCAATTCTGGTAAAAACGCATTTTGAAAAGTAAATTACGTTTTAGGAAATGAGTTTGAAATCTTGGTTAAATAAAGTTTTTTGTTTAATGGAAAGGTAAATTTGCACTAATAAAAATTAAAATATACAAAAGTATAAGAATATATCTCAACATTATAATGGTTACAAAAGTTATGAAAAAATGGATATTGAAGCCTCCAAATCTCACTTAAAATGATATTTTCTTGCGAGAATTTCATATTTCAAAACAAAAAAAACTCTTTTTTATATAGTTTTCCTTACATTTTGCCAATAAGATTGAGATGTCAATTTTTTTATTTTAAAATTGTCTTCTATTGTGTTTAGTCCAGATATGGTAAATACAAGTTACAAAATATATCTTAACTTATAATTTCTTTTTATTATAAAAAGTCAATTTTCACTAACATTTAAATTAATTTTTGAGTTGAGTAATAAGTTTCTTCATATAATTGTCTTTATATTTAAAGAGAATATGCTATTTTCACCCTTAAATTATTGTATCCACACAAACAATCATAGATCAGGGGAAGAAACCGCTTTTTTCATTTAAAGCGTGGATTGATATTTAGTGGAAGAATGAGTACTTAAATTTCTTATTTCTTTGATTGATTTATTTACAGTGGACATATCTTATTGTATTGAAAAGACTGTTAACCATATTTGTTGTTACCCAGCGACCAACGAACTTGCCGTTTCATCCTAAAAATTACTTTCCTTTCAGAAGATTTAAGTGGATGACAGAAAAGCACATCATTAGTAGACCACGGTGGCAGATGATTAACTTCCATCTGAGACTCTTCTCGTACCTTTGCCCTTCCGATGTTGTCGAGCCTACTGGTTTGTTCTAAGAGATTTGTTTCGAGATCTAATAGGAAATTAAGGTTTAAGTTTTAGGTCTTCATAAGAGAAAAATTGTTGATTTTGTCTGCCAAAGGTATATATAGGAAAAGAGAAGCTATATGAAAACAATGAGTATGGAAGCTATATACAAATCCAAAACTTGAGATTGATCCGAATGGTATTTTTGCTGAGCTGCGGCTGGAAGGATGGAACCTAAGCATCCAGAAACCTTGAACAAAAGTCACATGTACGCTGACAGCAGTTGTCGTTTTCGGTAAAAGTGGCCGGATTGCATTATTGCAACCGTTTTTGGTTTATCATGCATGCATACTCACGAAACCTTTGAGTTCTTCTATTTAACCCCCCGCTGCTTCGATGAAGACGTAAGAGAAGAGATGCGGAGAAAGAGAAACAGACAAGCAAATAGTCAGAAAGAGTGGGTCGCCCAATAATGGGGTTGATCTCGATATCTTGGAAGAACCTTCTCTAACATACAAAGTGGCATCACTCACGAACAAGGACATTTTCCACTAAAGTTGTGGACATTATTGTTGAACCTGACTTATCCTTAAAGAATTATATACGTCAAATTTTGTTTATCAGATACTTTTCACCTTCTTGCGTCCCTTCAAGAGTATAATCTACAGAAATTTTTTATCTTAAATGAAAAACATCTTTTATATACTCTCTTTCTTAGGAAATGAAGGTTTTAAGACTAAGCCAGAAGCCAGTCTGGTTAAATGATTCGTAGGTTCAGTTTAACTGAACTATTGGCAACATCATATGTCAAGATGAACACAACAAGAAAAAAAATCCTTGAAAAAAGAAAAGTATGAATTCAAAAGAAAGAAAAAAAGTTACCTTGTATTTTTACTCCAAGTAAGAGAGGGAAAGAACTGCAAGATGAGGATAATTTCTTATTATAAGGAAAAATTGCTCTTTTTACTGTCTTAGTAATTGCATTAGATCCACAAAATTGTACCCTGTGGAGTTTAATTTGTATGATTTCAACTTTCTTATTGCGCATTAGGTACACACGGCTGGCAAGAGCATGAGTGTGCGGGTATGCCTTTCCTTCCTAAAGCGTGACAATAGTGAGCTATATTCCCGGCCACATTTTTTTCAAAATTTTGTGGATTCACTGAACTCCAAAGCTGCCACCATTTCAACTCACTCAGATGTGTTGCACTCTTCCGACAGTCTATAATAGTCATGCATCGCAGAACACAACTGGGCAGAACCAGTGGCCTCCGGCCTCTTAAAGAGCACTCAGACAACACAATTCCGGCCACACACGATATTCTCTTCACTAATATTTCACATCTTTGCGCCTGTACTCAACGGTATCCGAATACATACTGGGTTATTAATATTACACAAGTTTTGATTCTGCCGACTAAAATGGACAATTCAAAAGTCTATTTATAAGCCTTTTGTTAAAGTAAACAGGCTTAAGGGAGCGTTGATGACATCAAGAAACTTTTTCCACAAGCAAAAGGTGCCACATCAATCAACATCATAAGGCCTTTCCCATTCCCACAAGCAAACGTTACCATTGTAGTGAACAACAAGACTCTTCCCACAAGCAAACTCAAACAACGTCTTGTCTAAATATGGGACAAAGATTGTAGTGAAAAACACTTTGTAGAATAGTCTTTGTAGTGTTGCAGCAGGGCCTATTGTTCAGGACTAGCAGTACGGGCCGAGGTACCCGGACGACCAAGGATGTTGCTCATCTATTCTTTGGTCCAAGTGGCTTGGGATGCGGCCTAACCGTGGTACAAACCGGACGGCTAAGCATCCAGCCCTTGTGGTTTCCCTGTAATTGGGTCATCCACTTAGGTGGTGCCTTGTTTTGTAGCTATTATGTAAATATTATGTACTTTACTTTATTATGTATTTCCGCTGCGATGTAAACCGAATCGACCCGTGTATAGAATGTAACCCTGTTGGTTGTGGGGAGTCTTGTCTAGTTGCTTGTAGTTTGTTTGCATAGTCTACTTGTAACTTGGATGATTCTCTGGTTCAATAAATATGTATATTCAAACTTGTGTTTGTGTGTGCGCTTTGTTTCATGACCAACCTTCCTACAAACTTGTCTTAGGACTAACTAAATAATCCCATTGCAGCTTTCAAGTAGTATATTGAAAACTTAGAAGGCTAACCCAAATCTCTGCTGAGACCTAGGTGCCGCACGGATCTACCAAGACCGTGACACTATGGCCCTGCAATTATGGTTTCACTAAACTACTTTTGTTATTTTTATTTTAGTTTAATGTAAACCTTGTTTGTTAGTACTTATGTCTATGTTAATATATGTATTGCCTTCAGTCGTGTATGGTTTCTTCCTTTTATATCTTTTCTTCACCTTTCAACTCCAGTAACTTATATTCCTAAACCCTAAACCATGTAATTCTATTCATAGGCATGGCCTGCATAGATTGGGCAATGCCGGTCGCCCTCTGCCTCTTAAAGAGCAGCCACCCACCTCGGCTTGACACATCAATTCCACCTTCTTTTGTGAAGAGAATGGTGCAAACAACATTTACAACAAACTTCATTTTCCTACATCTAAACGACAAGTGAGATTATTTGTTTATATAAAGGAGTTAGGCTATACCTCCCGTTAACACTAACATTTTTGGAATAAAACTCAAATTCATGACAAGTGGTATATGTGACTTGACCTGATGGGCTTGTAACTATTATCCCCTAGTGTATGGTAAACGGTGAGCCTACCTAGTGGCACTTATGACTACTATCCCCTAATGTGAGGTGAGTAGTGGGTGGATCCGTAGTGTGGGGTAGGCAAGAAGTCCACCCCCTTGTAAGGGTGACACAATTTTAGGTATGAGAAAATATAATAAACTTTGTTTCTTAGTGAGCCTACCTAGTGGCACTTGTGACTATTATCCCTTAATGTGAGGTGGGTAGTGGGTGGATCCCTAGTATAGGCTAGGCAAGAGATCCTCAAGGGTGACGTGATTTTAGGTAGGATAAAATATAATAAATTTTGTTCCTTAGTGAGCCTACCTAGTGGCACTTGTGGCTACTATCCCCTAATGTGAGGTAGGCAGTGGGTGGATCCATAATGTAGGCTAGGCAGGAAGTTCACCCATATCAAGGGTGACATGATTTTAGGGAGGAGAAAATATAATAAACCTTGTTCTCTACATCAAAAAGACAAATGAAATGATTTGATCATATAAGACAACTTTGTTGTTCCTCCCATCATAATGGATACCGTTATACGTGTTCTTTTGTATTATGTGTACAGTAATCTGTACGATGTAGCCAATTATTTTGTTCTTTGATTAGTTTGCTCACAAAGTTAATACTTGATGGACATACACTGTAAAAACTCCAAGTCTTTAGTTACGTAAATATTTTGCACGGTTTTTACATTTTTTTCTATTCAATTTGTATTATCGTCTTAATGTCTAACATTGGCTACACCTCGATCATAAATAGCCCTCTACTTTGTCCAAGCAAGACGGAGTTGAACAAGACCCAGAGTGCAATCATTGCTTCATCGGAATGGAAAGGAACTTCAATAGACGATGATACAAACAAATAACTTGCTTCAAATATCGAAGTCACAAGAAGTGTGGCTTTATCTAATTTGCGGAGATATACAAAGCATAAAGATGATAGCCTCTATAATGAATCGCCCGTTATGGATTCTTATAATTGGAGTAGCAAAATCACCCATCATCTTGGCGCGATATCCTTATCCAATACAAAAAAGATGATACAATGAGTTAACCCCGGAAACAAGGCTGGATCTACAAGCCCCGAGAACCAGGAATGTTAATCCACTGCAACTGGAGTTCAACCTCTCCACACTCCACATTTCGTAGTCTAAGAACCATATTCTGAACAACTTGCCCGTCCTTCCAGATTATGTGGCTCTCCTCAGATAGACAGTTTTGCCTGTCTGGTAGCACTTTCTTGATTATGGTACCATCTGGAAGGCCTTCCAAGCCGAACTTTAATGCTTCAACAAACGGACCAATCTCAAACTCAGCATCCCCCATTTTGTCATCCAGGGAGAATGTATCTTTGTCGTACACAAACTGCAATCATCATAAGGAATTCACAACTCTGAATAACAATGGAATGTTTGATGAGTGTGACATCTACACAATGTTTTCAGATCGCTTCATGAATAAATATCCATTATTATCAAGTTATAACGTCCATTTACAGGACTTTCATCCCCAATTTTGCAATGTTTAGTGAAGTTCCAGTTTAAAATAGGCACTTAAAAGATTATACCCGCATTCTGTAAAAACATGAGCTGGAAATCATTACATAATTAGAATATTTTAATTTTTTTTACTCTATTATCATGGACGGATAAGTGCAACTTCTTGTCCTTTAACCTTACATGTAAAGCATAATAGTACAAGAACTATGGCACTTACAAGCTTGATGGGTATACTTGGATCTGCAATAGAGAGAGTTAAATCTTCATTCCACTCCGGATTGATGTTCTTCTTCACCACGCGAGTCTTCAATTTCTGCATCAGAGAATGTTATCTATGGTTAATCAGTGGGAATTTCTAGAATCAGGAGCCAAGCTCCATCTTTTCACGCCGAGGCTAAACAGTAACATGCAATTAAAGTAAAATAAATGGCTTATTGAGAAAACATCTATTAAGGATTCCTAGGATGGCGGGCGTTCAAAACACGGAAGGAGTGTTTAAGATCGACTTCTTTTCCTTGAGCGATACCAAACAAAATTTCGGTACCTAGACCACTGGAGTCCAAATTTGACCATCTAAGCTAACAGTCGTTTCCAATAACTTGAACTCTGGGCCAGACGAACAGGGAGCAATTACGGATCTTTAACCGGGGGGGGGGGGTGGGAATTGGATTTGGGTTTAACATTATATATGTTTAATTTATCTTTGCTTGACTAGGACCAATGTGAATTGCAGCCCTTAAATTTGAAGAAATTAGGAAGGAAAGGACAAGTAATTCGAAATTCATATGCATCTGAAGACTCAGTTTGCTGATCATAGTAATCAAAACCAGCTGGTAGGTCACAGACGAAATCCTCAAATACGAATGAGAAAGTCAGCTAAATATGAATGAGATTCAATGGAAAACACATGCAGAAAGGAGGTGTAAAAGATTAAAGGCAAAATTTAGAATCTGAAGAACCCAAGAACAGAGCAAATAAGACCAAAAAAGCGGTTTGCTTTTCTCATTTAGATGCTTTGAATTTCAACTCCAAAAGCGATACGAATCAGGTATAAAATCTGATAAACCTTTTGCATTCACAAAAGAGCGAACCCACTGGGGCTGCTACACAAAACAAGCATCTCCCATTTGCCAAACACCAAGCATGCAACATATGAAAAACCCGGAGACCATAGAAACCCAGAAGCCCAGAAGCCTGGAAGCCAGAGCCAAGAAACGCAGAGTAAAAGCAAATAAAGAAGTGAAAACTATAAAAGCAGCTTAAAGCTATTTACCTGTTTTCCCATTTTGATGATAACGTAAGGATCACTGCTTCTCACGTCCCTTACTGCAAGGTTCACCCCTTTCTGGACGTGAATTCTAAGCAAACCCATCAGGTCCTCCATCTCGGGCAAATACTAGCAGTCACAAGACGAAGTAGCCTGCGTAAGACGGCAAGATTTGAGTTTCCTTCTGGTTTGGGGAGCTCTTCTTCTTGATCAGACTCCTGACGCGGTTGACTAAGCTCGATGACACCAAAGCCTAGCCCACCCGACGATATTTATATCTCCCGAGGACCAACGGCCAAATTCGCATCTAACCAGTTGCAATATTTTATTATTTTATACTGAGGATATTTGCTTTTTGGTCCAAGCTATAAAACAATAAATCGGCAAAATTACACCCACAAATATTAATCCAATCAATTTAATAAGTTCATGCGTATCCAATCAAAACTCTTGAAATTTATCCTTAATATTTTTATTATACTTGTGGGACACATTTGACTAGGAAGTTGAATTTGGGACATACCTTGACTTCGCCCTTATCTCCGAGTCTTCTTCCTCGCTTCCTCTTTTGATTTATCCTTTCTTCAGACTGTTTCTCTTTTCTTAATTGTGAAGGATCCATGAGATGGGTTTACTCTTGATCTTCCGATTAAAAAACCAGATCTTTGCTTTTTTAGAATTGACACTTGTTATGAATGGAAAGAACTTGTTCACAGGATGCTGTTTTTTTTCCCTATAGAAGGCAGAATCGAACTTGATCTTATGATTAAAAAACCAGATCCTTACTTTTTTTAGAATTGACACTCGTTATGAATCGAAAGAACTTGTTCACATGATGCTGTTTCTTTTTCTCTTTCCCTTTTTAAACGTCTAGATTAGACGTGTTTCGATTTTTTTTTCTTTCCAAATTTTAGCATCAAAAAATATTCGTTTCATTAGAACTTAAAGATATAGTTAAAATTTTAATGTAAAAAATTGTTAAAATAAGTAGAACAATTAGGTTAAAAATTGTTTCAACGAAGAGTCTCCTTATCCTTATGAGCTAGCTTGTTATTTGAAAGAATCTTCTTGTGGATTTTATATGATGAGAAAATTTTATAAAATATTGGCTATTTGTTGAAATGAAAGATGAAAGAAAATTTGTAAAGAGATATTATGAGGAATGTAGAAAGTTAGTTTTAATTCAAATTCTTTTAAATTTATTGTATTTGAATATGTAAATTCTTTGTTGAAAAGCATAGTTACATACTTGTGTAAGAATTCCCATATAAATAGAGTTGAGAAAAAAGAGAAGAGAAAAGTAAAATGAATTACTATTATCACAGGGCCAGTTGGCCCTGTTATAATATCACATGAGAGCAAATGATATTATGAAAATAAAATTTTATTCTTTGTTACAAAACAGAATTATATTATCATTTTATACATCATTTTAGCCAAAACAATAAATGATAACAAATGTGGCAATGGTAGAAGATTTTGAAAATCTATTTTTAATTAGTTACAGAGAATCTTCAACAATAATCTCTTGTCATTTATTTAAATATAATTTCCTTATTTTTCTCTAACTCTAGTATTTTGTTAGATTTGATTTGATGAACTTCCGCAACAAAAATAATACATGTTAGATGTCGTGTTAGCTTCCCCGTCGACTCTTTCACACTCTTGTGTCCAGGAAAATGAACTTGATTTCTTTTGAACCCCACAAAAATAAAGCTGCAGACGCGGAGTTGACAAGCACGTAGAAAAGCCGTTATGTCCTTCCTGTTTGAAACATTAATCGTAAGACATAAGGAAATGTATTCATTACGAACCGAAAATCACGCCGAAGCAATTCCAGAGAACTGACGGAAAGGAATTTTTCTTTCGAGGTGTCCTTAGCGCTGACAAGACTTGATGTTCCTCTAGAAGTGTTCCACTAAAACCGAGGAAAACGTTACACGGAAGACAGCGTCCAAGATCTAGATTTAATTTGGCCTGGCACGTAAAGCGCGTGGCTAAATGATGAAAAGACTAAAACAGCGAAGAAATGAGGCGGTCAGATGCTTTGGGGTCCGGGCCGGCACTGATGGAGTCATGGCTTCTAGATCTGCCTTCCCCAGACTCCTCAGTCAACGAATGAGCTTTCACTTACGTGTTCGACCGTTAACTTCAGGATAACCCTTGGTATTACGTGTCTAGCCAAATTGCAAATATATATAACTCGACAAGTTTGATAAATCAATGATAGTTTTAAATCATTAAACATAAAAATTAAACTTTATCTCCAACAAAATCAAACGGATTAAGTTTTATGATAAAAGAAAATCATGAAAAACATAAATAAAAAATAAAAAAACCAAGTCCTAGGTAATCGAAGACTGGAATTAGGCAGCTAGTTAATGGGATTCTTCAATATCACCTGGGGGAGGCAGTGTAGCCGGCAGCAATTACTTCAAAAAAAAGGTTGAAACCATGGAGCCGCCACAGCCGGAGAAATGGCCACTTCACATGGTCACATCGTCCGGTCATATCAAATCAATATTTATGTTGACAAAAAAGCCGAACCCAGTCACCAATCATGACAGCTCCTGTAACTTATTTACACGATGTAGATTAGGACAGGCCACCAATCATGATAGCTACAGTAACTTTATTTACGCGTTGTGGTTTAGAACAGGCTGGGCCTAGCTTCAGCTGGTTTCAGCCAGGCCCAATGGGTTTAGGCGCAGCCCATCCGCTCCACAGTTTTTTTACCACGTGCTCTCCTAAAACTCATCCTCTGCCAGTGCGCCGCGTTGCGGAAGTCCTCAATACACGTGTTATCTATTGGGATCAGCACCTCCCGTTTCCACTCATAAATCGTCGCTCAAGACAGTGCAGTCCAGTGTTCTGTGCCACAAGCTTCTGAGGAGTCTTCCCCAAAATCTACACTCTGTAAGTTTCTAGAGATGTTTCGTGAATGTATGTATGCTTCGTATTGAATATATAGTCTGGTTTTCGTGAATGTTCCGTCGGATGTGATAGAATGTGAACTGTTTCGTTGTCGTATCTCGGATTAATGTATGACGCCATTTCTGGTTATTCCTTCTTGTAAGTAATGCGTGAATCCTATCGATGATCAAAACTTAGGCGTAAGTTCAACTAATATTCTTTGTCATGGTTCTTGTTGCATTTTTTGGGAGAGAAACCATCATATGCGCCTCTTACTGGAAAGATAGCGAAGGGGAGATAGAGACGGGATAGTCAAAATGCTTTTGTTGGGGGGAGATGTATCCAGAATTCATGGAGATTCTGTCTTAAGAGTGTGTTTTCTTCTTCCTCTGTAAATTTATTTTTGGGAGTGAAAAATGGGTGTCTGGAGATCAGATTTAGCCTTTTGCGATGCAGTAGTTGGTCGAGATCATTCAACTGGTCCATTATGTAAGCAAATTGGATCGGGAAGTAAGGAAAGAATGTTATGTTGTAACATATTATTCCTAACTTAAGCTGTCTAAGCTGGGTGACTGTTCATACTATTGTCATGAACTGGATCCCAGACTATGTATGATTGTCATCTTGACCTAAGTAAACAATTACACTTGTGTTAAAGACTCGACTTGTCTTTACCGATCCTCTTTATTTAAGCATCATGGGGAGGTCGTGGAGGATGTTAAAAATAAATTGTGAATGTGATCATCTTTAACATGGCTGGGTAATTTTGGGGCTTCATGTCTTAATGGATCTCAAATTTGGTGTTTCAAGTTTTGGGGAATCTAGCCATGTTTGAGAATTACTCTGTCTTTAGAAATTTGGACCAAACTAGTCTTTGGTCCAAATAATCAAACCCCTTTAAACTATTTCATGTCTTAATGGATCTCAAATTTGGTGTTTCAAGTTTTGGGGAATCTAGCCATGTTTGAGAATTACTCTGTCTTAAGAAGTTTGGACCAAACTAGTCTTTGGTACAAATAATTGAACCCCTTTAAACTGTTTCATGTCTTAATGGATCTCAAATTTGGTGTTTCAAGTTTTGGGGAATCTAGCCATGTTTGAGAATTACCCTGTCTTAAGAAGTTTGGACCAAACTAGTCTTTGGTACAAATAATCGAACCCCTTTAAACTGTTTGATCTATGTCCATGCCAATTGACTTGGAAGATAAGTGTTCTTGTTATGTGTATTGCATTAGTAAAGACTTATTGCTGACTTCGTGCTACTTCAGGTAGTTCTCAAGCACTTTAATAGTATAATCTCTTGTATTATGAATGGAAATCATACATAACATTGCCTCACCTTTGGCATTGGTAGCATAGGATAGATTTCAAATCTCTAGTCTTAGAGGTGTGCCCTGTATGGGAGAAACGGGGTTTTTTAATACTGGGCATTATATTCTTGTAAGTTACCATTCTTTGTATTTAGTATACTTGCCACAATGAATGAGGGTCCTGGTCATCACCTTCTTTTTGCATTTACTTTCAGGAGGAACTCTTCAACATGGAAATAGGCACTACAAGGTTAGCATGCTTGGCACTGCTTTTAGTCGTGAGACCAGTTATATCTTCTAAAAGGGGTACTTCTGTAGAGTTTAGCCAATGTGTTACTGATTTCAATTCTAGACTGATACTTGTTTGACAATATAGTTTGTTATGCAGTTCTCCTACCCTTTTATTTTAATTTTATTGTCTATTATCCAAGTGTTAATTGTGTAATATGATATGTATCTTCGATTCAATCATTGCTCCACGCTGGGCACTTCATAATTTAACCTTCTTTGTTTTGTGATCTGGAAAGGTGTTGCCTTGACAAACATCTATCATGGTTCTTAAGAAATTCAAGATCACGAGGTTGGGAATATATTAACAAACTTCCGTATAATGTGGGTGCTTGGAATATGAGTATAAGCTACCAAAGGTTGACTTATTCACATCAATCTTCTAGTGGAAAGAATCTCATGACCCATATGTCCTGGAGAATGTATTCAATACCTGTTAGTTTGGAGCAATCTTCATCACTAAGTTCGGAAGAATATTCTGATAATGATGGTATGACTAAGTCGCCAGAGGAGGTCCTTGCTCAGCCACTAAGAAGTGAGGAGGTAAAATCAATTTTCATTTGTGATGTATTTTATGAATGGCGAGGAATTAGAAATCCTATCCTCCTTACAGTTCCTCATGCATGCCAAACCAAGGAATCGCTCCACGGTTTTATGACATACCCTATCACTCAGTTATTAATGGGAAATGCTAGAAGCCTCTTTTCTTTCTCTAGTATCTTTTTCCTTTTCTTTTGCTGTTATCCAGACATAGGTGGGACTGTATGAGTTTGGCATTGAAATGGCTGAATCTACTGTTTGCCTCTAGTAGGCAGTCGGGTTCTTCTCTCAAATAAATCAAAAAACTACTTGGAAACATTAGAAGTTGTTTATCTCCAGGAAATTTTAACTACAAACTGCGGATCCTTTGTATCATCCCTCTTTCCCTATTAATGATGTGTCATAAAGAGTGAGCAGTAGCCTGATTTTAGCTTCTTGAGCTAGAAATTATGAGACTGCCTGCTGGGATTTTCATCACAGCTCCAATGAGCCATAGTTTGGAAAACTCAAATTCTTTGGCTCTGAAATCAGGATTTAAATGCATGAGCTAAAAACTATTGCACAGGCATGACCCAATTTTCTTAAGTCAACGATTATTGTTGTTGATATTGGTTTTCTCACTAGTATATAAACTACCGTCCTGGATTTAAGAGCTAATGTTTGAGGTTTAATTGCTTCTTTCTAGTTTAGAACTAATGTTTGAGGTAATTATTTACCAGCTGAAGTCGTTGCTGGCTGATAATGAGAGAGCAAGGCTCATTAAGAAACTGAGTGAAGCAAATCAACAGAACCGCTTCCTAAAACGACAGGTATGTTTGTGCTTATATGATATGTCCCATGTAACTATTCCTAAATTCAGAGTTGATGCATTTCAAAAACCATAAATAGTTTCAGAAGGTTCATTACATATTGTTTTCAGCTTTTTGAATTAACGTTGGATCACATTCTCTTGTAAAAGGAGTTGCATGATGATGCTTTTATGTTATTGGTAGTAACTAAAAGAAGGATAATTGACAAATAAGTTTTTTTCTTTTAATTATTCAGTAGGTCTCTTTCTTTTTCTGACTGGTGAGAAAATGTTACAGCGATGCCGTGGGTATTTGAATAACAGAAGGAAACAATTGAATGAACAATTAATATGATGTCAGAAATCATGTGAAGCAACCTATGTGGTATGGCTTTTAGCCTTTATGGATGTGCGGGGGTGCATGGCAAACGAATGGAGGAATGTCTGTATCAGATGGATCTGTTAATAACCCTAACCCCATGCCCAACCCTATATAAGTAGAATACCTCTGGCATGACAGTTCAATTTAAAGAGCTCCGCCATACTCTCCCAGAATACGTACATATTTGAGATTAAACTGGCTTTGATCCTATATCTCTGATTAACTCTTCTTTCACAAAACTATTAAAGTTGCACGAGAGCAACACTCCCCCACCTCCCCAGTGGTCGAATAAGAACAGACCATTAATAGTGGGGCATGTTTAATGTGTCAGCTTGAAACAGCAATGATGATTCCATACATCTTCCAAAATGAGAAAATATAAGATTCTACTTTGTTACTCCATTGCTCTTGGCTGGTGCTTCAACAAATGGCAATGGGCAAATAAATCAGTGGAACTAGTTTCTTCATGTTTGGTGCTGTAGTAAAGTTAACATATATATTTATCTGATAGTTCAAAATGAATTAATCATGCACTTGCCTCCTCTCTGTTGTCTCATTCATGCTTAATACTTAGCCCTTTTTAGTTCTGATCCATACAACCCTCCTACCAAATCCGTAAAAGGTATAATTGTGCTTGATTATTTTTTAAAAAAAAAAACTGAGGAACATTGGTCAAATGCAGAATGGTATACCTTCATTATCTTCAATTTGGAAGTCTGCAGTTGTTAGCTTCAGAAATCAAAACAAATGTCAAAATCTGCAGAAATTTTAATCATATTATTGGAAGTTAAAAAGCCCTGGGGCTCACATTTTTTCAAATCTCTGATCTCTGCAGTTGCACGTGAAGGAAGCTGCATTGGTTAATTTCAAAAGCGAACTTGCTGTCTTGGAACTTGAAATTCAGGTTATGCTACTTAGAACTATTTTTAGTCTATGATGTCTTTCAGGAGCATTTGTCTATCTACCCAAATCAATTGGTTGTATTCTTTGTAATATGGATGTACTTAAATTAGAATTCGGACAACTGGAGGCTCCTTGTTTTGATGTTTACTTATACGCCCGAAAGTAATACTCATGTCCATGCATTGGTATGAAAGTGTGCGTGCCCAATTACAACAGTGTTTCTTGCTCAGATTTTAGTAAAGTAGTCATATTCTTTTTGACAAGAATGGAGTGTTGATTTTCAGAAATGGTGATTTGATTGAGTGAGAGCATGACTTGCAGTTTGGTATTCATAAGCCTCTCCATGCAAGATATTAAGCTTTTAAATTTTAAGCACTAACATGGTATCAGAGAACAGTCATCATATGTTATTGGAGCCCTGGTTCTTTGCCTATTAGCTTATTATTCATTTATTTGACTGTTTATGCTCATCTGTTGTTTTTGGACTAGTTGTATTTCCATTAGTCTTCTATGTAGAGAAGTCTCCACTGGGGTTAGGTGTAAGATATAGTATTTTTAGCTTATATTCTGTGACACTCGAAACCATGTAAGTTGGGGATCCACTTGTGTCAAAGGTTTAACCTCCAGTTCTACCAACCCTACCCAAGATGTGGAGATGGCCACCAACTTTGATGCTTAACCTTTACCATCACCACTGGAGATGTTGCAGCTGCTGCTCTGATTGGGTCAATGCTACCAGAAGCTCCCTCTTTTGTTACCACCTCAAAATATCATGGCGGTTCTTGTGCCTAGTAAAGTTTTTCCACTCACCGAGGCCCTTAATGGGCTAGAATTATTTATAGTTGTAAGTTACAGGCTTTTACCTATTGCATTGGGTGTCACAACTGATATCTGAAGTGGTCTAGGGAATAAGTACACCAGAGCATACTAAGCTATATCAAACTTAGTTCTTCTGGTAGAGTTCTGGTCAGAAATGCCCCTTGCCTAGAATTTACTGGTAGATTACTTCAGCTTAGATTTTTCTAGACCTGCCATCTGGGGAAGAGAAGGGGCAGGTGACCATTGGAGTTGGCCATGATACCAGGGCATACTAAGGTATATCAGCTTACAGGCATACTGGTGTCAGAGGTCTGCTGAGGATATTGAGGGCAATAATAAACCAATGAACACTTCAAACCAACGAGTTGGTAAGTCCTCTTGAACAGTGCCGAAGTACAATCAATGAAATTTATGTATTATGGTTTGGCAACTGAAAAGACTATTCTACGAGCAGTTATACATTTAACTACTACTAAATTGGATTTGTTATTTCCTCAAGGGAGGCTATTCTATCATAAGAGAATTTAGTTCCATCAGTGCTTGACACGAGGTTGGTTACATGGTAACCAGACTGACTAGGTGATAGGTGACATGATCTCAAAGATGATCACAAAGAATTTTTAGCACCGCTGACTTTTAGATGTTAGCATCATATACCTGTTCTTGAAATTTTGTAGTTTTGCAGTTGGCGTGAAACAAGAATAGCAGGTTATCCCGTAAAGCATAATAAAAAAGTTGAATAATATCAAGCATCTGAAGCCAAAAAAGATAATCTGCTGAAGTGGTGCTAGGTCAGGCACCTTTGGCTGAGTAGTGTGGTCTGACCCATATTCTCTGGTGCTGCTTCAGACGTGACCAAAATAATGAGTAGCAGACTATTTGAGTATTGACGATATTCAGTCTCAGGCACCATAAGTGTTTAAAACATTTTTCTGCAAATGAAACCTGCTTCTGGGTCGTTTAGCATATTGAAAAACTAGACCTAATCTGTTTCAATAAATTTTCTGAACTTTTAAACCTTCAATTGTAGACCTTAGCATGTAGAAGTTGCACTGATGAGCTTTAACTGATCTTGACGTGGCAAAAGCGTACTTTTAGTCTTGACGTCATTTTAATAATATAATTTGAGTTTGAAGGTGAAGTTACAAAAATTAATATTCATCCTCTGCTTTGTTCTGCATGAAGAATTCTAGTCAGCATAATGCTTGGTGCTTTTCTTTTCATGCACCCCATGAAAGATTAATCCAATATTTTGGGCAATTATTCAATAATTTGTTTGTTTTGCAAGGACAGGCTTTGGTCAGAATTGCAGAAGAAATAGCCAAATCTGCCATCCCAGAAGGTTCAAGAAAGATTAATGGGAGATACATTCAATCTCATCTTCTCTCACGATTGGAGGGTATGAGCATGTTCCTGTCCTTCCTCGAGATTTACAATTTTAAACAAATTCAGTTAATTGTACTCCATGCTTCCTTATGGGATGGGTGTAAAATGTGTGTTTTGCAAGGTTTGCAGTGTGAATCCTCTCTATTGTAGGGAACTAGAGAAACATTTTCAATCATTTGATTACCTAGGGAGGGAAATCATAGATTTATGAAGCAATAAATTTGTTTGCCTATTTATTCAAGAAACTTTTCAGATGTAAATATGAGGTCTTGTTTCTATGAAGTTTTTACATGTTCTCAGATAGATTCTTCTGACTTTGTGTCTATGCGTAAAGCCGTACATGAAAAGGTGAAAGAACAGATAAAGGATGTGAATACTGCACAGTCCAAGGAGGTTCCCTTATTCTGGTGTGGCATGGCTTCGGTAAGCCTTCTGTTCATATACATTGCATTTTGCTTTGCTCATGAAAATGGAGTTTTATTTATATCGTGCAACGTGGATCCTATTGGTGTATGATTGTGTGGACCAGTTCAATTGGGTCGTAAATCCTTACAGGGCCTCTCCTTCCCTTTCCCCCCACCTTTTGTTTCATATTATGTGGCATGCCCCGGTCTTAAAAAGTTCTATGGGCGGATGGCATTTCTCCACCTAAGATTACATGTTCCAAAGTGTGTCTAAGGTTTGAAATGAGCAACCAATCCCTGAATGATAGGGTAAGTCGCAGTTTTCCTGCTGTAGAAGTTTCCTCAATTTATGTTATACTTGAGCGTAATTTTTATTGTTTACCATGTTAGTACGTTATGATATGCCTAATTTTTTTCTTTGATCATGTTGTGAGCATCTTCAAGGTTAGTGATGATGAGAATTGTGGAAATTGTGATAGTGGGGAGGCTATCATTGCTCTTTATACTGTTAAATGTCGATTGCTTAAAATTTGAAGACATCAACAGGACTTATGGCATGGGTATCCTCGTCCACAGCTAATTGCTAATTGTTGGGGGGGGGAAGATTTTTCCTTCTGTCTCACCATCTTATTTGGTTGGGTATAGATTACTGGAAAGTAGATCTAAAAACAGTGCATAAGTCTTGTTTTGGATGAGGAAAAATTGTTCTTATTTTTCTTTATTTATTTTGATCAGAGCGTGCAAGTGATGGGAACATTTGATGGATGGAGTCAAGGGGAGGACCTATCGCCAGAATACGATGGCTCTTTCACGAAGTTCTCAACAACATTAATGCTTAGGCCTGGAAGGTGCCATCCTACTCACTTAACTTTCTCTTTTTTCACCATCTTCTTCTTAACCAAATTTTTATGTTGTGAAGGTACGAAATCAAGTTCTTGGTGGATGGAGAGTGGCAGCTATCCCCAGAATACCCTACCGTTGGCGAGGGACCGCTAAAGAATAACTTGTTAATTGTGGAATAATTGAGGTGGTTAATTTGTTTAACATTTACTTAACTTTTTCATGTGGAACCGAAAAATAGAATTTCAGTTGGACTTCCGAAAAAGCTAAGGAGAGAGAGAGAGAGAGGGAGTGTCAAAGTATAGCTGACAAGTTTAACCCCATTATCTTTCTTACACGTTTCTTTTTCCTGTTTCAAACGCCCCAGCCAATATTGTATTTTTTCCAAAACTATAGATAAAAGTGTGATCTATGGACACCAACACCTGTTCTCCAGGAGCAAAACTCATTCATCGCGACGACTCTACGAGGGACATAGCGCGGCGGATCTACCCTTCTTTTTCCTCGTCCATCTTTTAAAGGCTGGACATAAGCAAGAGGGAATACCAACCTTATTGTCTTGGTGAATGAAGGGCACTTTTAATTGGGTCTTTTCTCTTGCTGCCTTCTCTCCCTCTCAATCTTTTATGTGATCTAGCTTTTCTCCCTTCCGCCCATTTTTCTTCTCTCTCCTTTTATTGTACTTGTGCATTTATATTTAGATGGTTATAGCTTAAAGTTTAGCAAGTGGGACAAGATATGACCAATTAAATAACAAGCATCGCGAAAAAGAAGTCTCACGATAAGATGCTGCTAGTGAAGATTTTCTCTATTAATTGTTTTCCCCCCCCCCCCTAATTTTAAGCTTCATGAACTTTGACTACGTGCTGGAGACACCAACCATTAGAATATGTTTCTCCTCTACTCGTATCAGGGGAAGTATTTTTCTGATATCTTTTATTTTTTGTCTGGCCGGTGGAGAATCAAGGTTCTATGAGGTACCATAGCCACATGTTTTAGCTTCTTAGTATTCAAGGTTCAGACAAATAAATCCGTATTTTCTATCTGTCAAACTGATGATAGTGTTGTTTAAACAGATTAATAGGACAAAGTCTGTGATATTCTCCGAGACTGAAAAAGAATTGGGGGTGTTTCTTGGAGATAGATTATTTTTTTGTTGTTAGTGGTGTGAGCATAGGACTTGTAACCGTTTCGTGCATGGCATCTGCCAAAATCCTTCGAAATTCCGACTTCCAGAGTTATTTTATTAAAGTGTTGTCATATCTTGTCCAATAAAGAAATGTAAATTTATTATCTACGCCTTCAATAATATGAAGTTAGAGTTGAGTGATTCTCTACATCTGTTACGTTTCTTATTTAATAGTGGCTTATGTTATGATTATTTATGTAAAACGTTGAAAAGTTTTTTTTTTTTCTCTCTTCTTTATTTAATGCTCAAATATTAATTTATCACAACAGCACCAGTTAATTTTACATAACATTACTACAACTATGGCTTATTTATTTTCTATATTATCCTTTTTGTTCGGTATTACCTTCCCTCGACAAAGTAGTAGAAGGTACATGATTGAGGTATTAAAAACATTAGAGATGTGCATTTACGTAGCCACGCACACGTAAATACGAAAGGGTCTAAAACATCCGGCAAAAGTGTGCATATAAGTACTGCCCAGAAAAGGCCTTCTCCCACAGAAGCGTTGTAATCCAGGGTGGGTGAATCCTTGCTGCCTATATTCGTCGTCTCCTTTACAGCAGAAGTGTTGCAACCCAGGGTGGGTAAATCCTTTCTGCCTATATTCGTCTCCTTTACAGAAGCCCTAACTCCCTTTCCATCTTGCTCCACTTACTCTTGATTCTTGAATGGTGGAAACATCTTCCTCTTTCATGCACTTCCTCCCTCCTTTCTCTCATCGGACAGCTGCACGTGCGGCACGCGCGTTGTCGTCTTCCTCCTCCAGCTTTGGCTCCCACAAACAAGCCTGGTACTATCGTTGCCTTGGCCTTGACCCGTAAACGTCCAACCCTTTGGTCGCAATCTCTCTTCCCTTTCGAAACTCAACGTATGTAGTTTGGTTCCGTTAGCGTCTTTGAAAACAAGAGGAGGTTAGGATATAAACCGAAAGCCGAGAAAAGAAAAAGAGGGATGAAGAACGTGCCTGAGAAAATGGGGATGCAGAAGCAGAAGAAATATAGCGACAGTCAAAACGTGAAGGGCGTGAAAAATAATAGATTCTTGATCACAGTCAACATTCTGGGAAGTGCAGGACCACTGAGGTTTGTGGTGGGTGAGAAAGATCCTGTTGTTACTGTCATCGATACTGCGCTCAAATCCTATGCCCGTGAAGGCCGCCTTCCGGTTCTTAGTTCCGATGTCAATGATTTCGTTCTCTACTGTGCAGATGCGGGATTCAGTGGTATAACTACTGCATTCTTTATGTTCAAATTTGTTTTTTTCTTTTCTTTTCTTTTCTTTTCATTTTTATGGGTTGGTCTTTTCTGGTTGATGCTGTGAACAGTGAGCAACATCTGTAACTTCTATGGTTGAACAACTTCTTTTTTTCTAATTTTCTGTTCTTCAGTGGCTCTTAAAAGTAGTTTCTTGTTATTGGGAACTTCTTGTAGCACCTAGACCGGGGGAATCAATAGGTTCCCTCGGGGGGAGGAACTTTGTCCTGTGCAAGAACCAGAAGCAGCCGCAGATGACAGAAGGGAGGCCGGAGAAAACACCTCCAAAGAGAAGTAATGGCTGGAAAGCATGGGTTAAAAGGTCCTTAAGCAGAAAGATATCGTCTCATTGAGCTGTCTTGGTCATTGAAAGATCTTCTTTCATCTAAGGTTAGTTGTTCCATCATAAATGTGTCCACACGCTATATTATTCTGGCTGCGTGTATCATCATGTATGAAAAAGTCTGACCATGAGAGGATATGTCCTCTTTGAGGAAATTCCAGAATTATGCCCCAAGTAGTAGGACTTTATTGTTTGGCATATAAACCTTTGAATTATGTACTTCATCTTTTCCTTTAGTTCCATTTTTCCTCGTACTTTTGGCAAAGGAAAGCTTTGATGATCGGTCCAGTGACTGCTCCCTATCATAAGTTCCATCAGGTGGTCCACTAAATAAGTGAAAGGACTTGTGAGAATAGAGGCTCTTGTTCAAAGGTTCTGGGGTCTTTGCCACTGGATTTTATAGGTTGTAAAAGCCAAAAGGCACATGCTTTAATGTCTGATGGGAGGAGCTGATATTCAAAAGACGAATTGGTGCCGTGATTATCTCTCCAAAGAGCGTCATGCACTGAGAAGAAGCATCTAGGTTAACTGTGCCGAGTGAAATTAATAAAGCACAGTAGTACTAAGGTAAGTTAGATTTCAAATTAGAAAATAGTATTAAGATAAATTAACATGTTAACTTAGAAAACAGTCAAATTACATGAGGTAGTATTGGTGCCGCGATTATCTCTCCAAAGAGCGCCATACCCTGACAAAAAGCATCTAGGTCAACCGACCCGGGCAAAATTAATATAGTAGTACGTGGATTAGTTAGATTTCACATTGGAAAATAATTTCTGTAGAGGTCAGTGCATTAGGTATGCGAGTTTGGTTGGTTGACTTTATCTTTCTTCTAAGCAACCAAATTTATTTCTCCGTGGCCTGTAAAGACTCATGTACATACCACGAAAGAGTTCCCTGCGTGGGAAAGAACTGAGAAAATGGTAAACTGCATTCACGAATGCCCCAATGCTTTTCGAAAATAAATTTCAAACAATTAAATCAAAGCCTTGATAAAACCCATTTGAACCGTTATCCTCTTTCCCAGGTTAGGTGATGTGAATGGTGTTGCACTTCTCTGAAGGAATACTCTCAATGCTAGTCCGTACCAGGAAATAGTTGTGAATTAAGCCCTAGTTCCCAAATTTGACGTTTGTTGATTTGGGATCAGAAACATGTTCAGGTATGAAATAAAGTTGTGTGGAGTGAAACAAAAGATGCTTATTTTTATTAGAAAATATGGCTTCCTTTTCTTGTTGTTCTTGTAAAAGTGACCTCTGTTGTATCATGCTAGGATATTGTGTTATGGAACTTTAAATTTGTTGAGTTTGAAGCCTTGATGCTAGGACATTGTGGCACGATGGAACACTAGATGAGACTGGCTATAGCTGCTTGAATTCCTTTCGCTTTTGTTTTTCTATTTTTTGGTTGGCAGGGTATAACTTTGCTTCGATCTAAGAGACAAATATAACATGGGATCAAAATACCATGGTCTATTGTGATAGGCCAAAGGGGCCACATCAAAAGTTTTCCTGCAGATTATGAAGGCCCCCAAAACTCACAAAAATTCCCCCAAAGAGTCTTCCAAGAATCTTCCTGTTGCCCTAACTCCGTACTGCCTAGAATCAAAGAGATCCCAACTTTGACACACAACCTATTGCTAAAGTATTTAAAAAAGATTCTTAACTCCACAAAAAGATGAAGCCATATCTTCATCTGTTGGCATACCTATCAACTACCACAACTCAAAATTTAATACATGTTGGCTCTACCATACTATCAACAAAATAATCACTAATAAACATTTTAAGAATATTATAGAACATGTGACTCTCAAGTATCTTCATTATTCTTTCCGGTCTTAATCTTTTTGGCCATCAATCTTAATTCTCTCACAATATCGTGGATAGAAGGGGACTACTTCCATTGCGCCAAACCGTTGAACAAAAAAATCATCACCATAAAACAAAAAATTTATATTGAAACAATCAATCTAATGAAAAAGAATATTGAACATCACTTAGTTAATTAAATTAGTAATAAGTTAGTAAGAACTCTAATAGTAAGATTTGAAATTTGACATTTGTATGCATGAATTGGATGGGTGTGTTATAATATTAAAAAAAATTAAAACAAAGAGAATTTAATAGCAGTAAAATAGCAATCTTAAATTAAAAAGTCAGTAAACTATTCATATATCTTTTTTGGTCTTAACAAGGGACATGTGCAGTACAATAGCTCCTTCGGTTTTTACTTGTGACCCTTCAACCCTAAGAAGTCCGAACCGCCCTTGTCTGACCTTGTCTAGTTTCCCTGGTAAAGGAATTTGAGCCCTACCCATCACGGCTACACCGGAAGAGGTACCTGGGTCGGACTTTGAAAAAATCTTAACGACCTCCAAGTTCAAGAATTTACGATACTTCCCAGGTGTGCCTAGTTTAATGCAGCTTTTCGCATCCCAAGCAGGAAGCGGCGAGCCCGCCGTGGTAGGTGTCAAAAACATGCAGTCCGGATCAACCCAGTATACAACCCGATAAAGCCCTTGAGAGGCAGAGTAATAGCTGTTCTGGCAGTTGTCGTCCTGAACACTGTGAATACGGAGACGTAATTCATCTTCGTAGTCTTCTTCATTGATTATCCTCACCTTGGTTATTTTCTGCTTTTGAGACCTCTTTCTGCTCATTGTTGAGGAATTTCTTTTCATCGAGCGACTCTGTGTGAAGAACGTAAAACTGGTGTGAAGGCCAAACAGGGGAGAGAAGGAAAACGAATATCTTAATGCATTGAATAGCATTATGCAACATCTACAGAATAGACCTTTATATAGATTTTAAAATGTGCCAAAAATCTCGAGCTGAACACGACTCTATCTTTGATTCTTAAATTTAATGACTATTTTTAATATTATAAATTAAACTGGACTTTATTAATAATTATAAATTGAGTAGAACTCTATTTAACGACTATTCTTGATAATTATAAATTAAACAAGACTTTATCTTAATAATTACAAATTGAGTAGAACTCTATTTACCTCATATATATGATATGTCAAAAAAAAATTAATATTACAATGAACACACAATATACTAGGATGTCAAACTTCAAACTTCTAGTTAAAGTCTCTATTAATTTATTACTACTAAACTACTAGTACCTTATAAAAGATGGAATTAATTAGCCTTAAATATGATATTAAATTAAAATATCAAAAGAAACCAACAAGTTACCTTTTATTGAAAAGCTAGAAAGCAATTTAGAATAAGAATAAAAAGAACCAAAATTCTATTACTTTTACTTTTCTAATCAAATTGAGCTTTCAATATCATAGTTTGTTATAATAAATTTGTCTCTACATTTATATTTTGACCATGTTTTTAGTTGTCACATGTACACAATTCAAACTTATTAACAAACTTAGATGATCACTCCTACCAATTTTCATCCAACCTTAAAAATGATTACTTTTCTTAAATTTTGTCCAAAATAATTCTTTTACTATGTATCTTCATCCCGTTTTATCAAGTTTGCAATTTTATACATCAATTTATTCAGAAGTTTTTGTATATCCCTTTCTAATAAAATTTATTTGAAACCTATCTACAATTCTAAAAAGAATAAATCTAGAACAAATTTTAAAAAAAGAAAATTAAGAGGTTGAAGGCATGGTTATGCGCATATCAAATTAACTGGATCTTGAAAATTTTTAGGGTCTTTTTAGAACTTCCAATTGATTCTGCCAGCCGGAATCATAGTTGTCACAAATTATGGGAGAATTTAGTGTATTGCTTTCTTTAGAAGAAATATACAATGTCCATCCTTTTGCAGGGCAAGGATTACCTGTACTTGGAAACTATAAAAGTAATAAAGAAGAGAATATTTACCTATTAAATACAAATACTTTCCCAAATAGGACTATGCTACATGGCAAAGGTATCAACTCATACATGGAAGGAATAATCAAATATATCATCATGTCTCCAATAATAATCTTTATATTATTTTGTTGATCATATCAACCTTGTAACAATTTCCTTTTACTTTAGGCCTACAGGCATAGCGTCATAATATATTCTACAATCGCCTTATGTTTTTAGTCATTTTTTTAATCAACATAGGACTATTATATAGTCAGGTAAACATCGGGAAGTCTTTTCTTTATAATCATTACTCCTAAAGACGGTTCCTTCCCAGAAATATTCCGGCACAAAAATACCTTTGGACTTGAGTTACAACAATTCTCTGTATTACGTTTGACAGAAAGGAAGAGGGCAAAACTTTTTTCTATTTTCTTCTTTTTACCAATAACACCTGGTAACTCAAGATTGAACGTGGGCCACGGGTTTGGTAGTGAAATTGAATTGTAAGAACTTACAAACACTATGAGATCTTCATTACAGCAATGTTGCCCAATTCTGGTATGAAACTCTAATGGATCGAGAATGAACTTCCCCTCCCTGTAAATCCTTTGCTCTTAAGGACAGCGTGTTGGGCTCTTATGTTCCTTGTCCCGGTGACAAATCCTTTGCCCCAATAAATAAAATGATCACTACATCAAAGCTTGAAAAGTTGGCCTCTCAGGAGGATGTCACTTACAAAGGCACTCAAGGACCTTCAAGTGGCCTGCAAATCATGGCCTCTCAGTCCATTATGTTTTGTGCTAGTTTTGAGCCGAACAGGGATAGTAAATGAGCTACGTCCTTTCTCCTTGGGCCCGTATACTTTCTTTCAGCCAGTAGACTAAGCCCAAAGCTGGTTTCTTATTCCCAATTAGATGGCAGTCAAAAAAACCAGATATTTATTCCCTAGACTCCTTTTTTTCTTTTTGTGGGTAAACAGCATTCATTGAAAACCAGAAGGCCATAGAAGGAGGGGGGGTGCCCCCCCTACTACCCAACCTCAGGTCAGACAGGATCGAGGAAAGTGGGATTTGCGGGATTTTGATTTCCAGCAGAGGCTACAAAAGGACCCATTTATGGGGCAGCAGGATTTGCAGCTGTGGATTTTGCTTTACAACTCAGCTGAGCAAATTAGCCAAGCGAGATTTGATGTCTGCATTGTGTACCCGCATGTTGCAGTTGGAAGCGTCTTGCCATTTTTACTTTCAGAGGATGAACTGTGTCTAGGTTACCACCTGTCAAATGGCAGTCAAACCATTCATAATTTTCTATCATGAATTTTGATTTTGGTCCATACCCACCAAGCTCTTCCCGTTGATTGGCTGAAGAGTGATAATTGAGGAGTACCATACTATACAGATCTCCAAGCTTACATGAAAGCTGACTATTAAGCTAATTGAGATGGAAAATGACCAATTGGAATCATTTCAACAAGGTTCGCTAGTCAAAAGAACGTGGCGAAAAAGATGCCTTATCAATCGATTGTAGGACGACAAAATCTTGCAAGAATTCAAAGTGGATCAGCCTAATTAATGGTCAATTTTTGAGTCAATTAACATTCATTCCTCACGAATTAGGAAGGGTTTGCCGACAAATAAACTCCCTCGGAAATGACAACACCACAGCACTGCACTGTCAATATGCACCTCTAATGAACATCTCATTATGTACGGAAAGTCTTCTAGAATTTGCAAACTGCCCTAACAATTCCTTTTCCCAAAAGGACGTTTGTAAACAAGCAAAAATAAGTAAATATCTACAAGGTGGGTCTACCTTGGTTTGAATTTTTCCTTCTTCTTTTTTTTTTCCCTTTTTTTTTTTTTTTTTTTAAGTGGGGACTGGCTGTAATGATAGCAACCTTTCCAATAGAATGGTAGTTTAGAGCCTCAATTGGGTCATCAAGCTAAAGGAATCTTTTAATCTAAAGAGTTCCTTTGACAATAGTGGAGGATTAGAGAAAGTAATCCTCACAATCGTGGAAAAGGGGGACTCTAAGAGCAGTTGAAAAGCCCCTGCACTTGGAAGTGGGGAGTGTACATGTCCCTTTCTTGCTTTTAGAGGGCCCTTATGTTGGCTCTGAGAGGAAAGGTGGTGCTTGTTGGTGGAATTGGTTAAGATACATGGAGCCCCAAGTCACTCTCAAGGCCCCAGCACCATAAAAATAAACACTCACAGGTCAATTGGAGGCCCTGTAGAAACAGATTATACAAAAGGGACTGGTCAGAAGCCGTAATGCTACCTAACACCTGTCCATTGCCATCGCAGGTTCAACTCGAGGCTCTAATCATAATTTCCTTGAATGGCCTCCCATCATTGGCAAGATAAATCAACTTACGTTGAAAATTTTACTCAAAATTGAGTGGTCTCTTTCTCTCCTTCCCAATACCAACCATGGGGTAGAAAATGAGCTTGATTAAGATCGACTAACCGCCCATCTTAATAGTGTCCATGAAATTAGTTTTTCCTTTCTACTTTGTGTAAACTAATCTTAGTCAAAAAGAACAAACATAATTACGACACCACGGTGAAATTTAACCTATTATGTGAAAGTTGGAGAGGAGATTTTGCCGCATCTTTTGCATTTGGACAACTAGTTTGGCCTACAATTTCCCCCCTCAACGTGCTGTATAGCAGAAGGTTTTTCTCAACGAAATGGCTATTTGTGACAAGACATCTCTTTCGGTGTAGTAGTGATCTTAAGCATCGAACTTCCCTCCTTAACCATCCATCTCCATGAAAGTTTTGCTTTATCACCCACTTTTCCTCCCATCAAACTAATTGGGGCAAATTATTTTATAAACACCACTTCTATGGCTGTGTACTCCTTTTCAGAAAGTTAGATGTTGATCGTTCAGGATTTTCGGACAAATTGAGAAATAATCTTTTTATATATCATTTACTTTTACGTGGAGTTGGTCGATATTAAAAATATAGCAAATGGATATTATGATCAAGAAATAAACGTGTGATCAAATTTATTTTTGGCTGTTTAATTATGCCTCATTGTTTAAAAGGTCGAGCATGTAGAAGGCCGAGCTTAATATTATTATCCTAAAGCAATAAGAAACTGTGGCTTTTCGACTTGGTCTTTGGTCAATGTTGGCGATCAAGATTGAACTACGTTAATCCTCTTGTATCTCTTTCATCATGTGTAAATTTTCCATCTTCCTGTTTGCTTGTTAAGAAAAGAAATTAATAGTATCAGGTTCTTACCATTCGAATGATTCAGATTTGTCTACTACGATAAGAATATCATCTAGGGATCATACCAACGAAATTAATTGAATCTTGCCATTGGGGAAGTGGAATGAGTTGAAACCAACAGTCAATGCACTTTAAGTAATATGCAAGTGACATGATTATCATCATATTCTACAATATAAGGACGGACTTTTCGGTGTCATTAACCTGCTAAAAAGGATTTGCTCTCTTAGGGGTCGGCCATAGGTATAGCAGTAACTCATTGGCTCGGGTTCACTTTCTCTAAAGAATGCTGTACTGGAAAATACCTCTTCCCTGCCATTAAAGCTCCGGGAGAAGCGCGCCTGGTTTTTTGGCTTTGTAGGTACGACGAAAGCTTCTGAGGTTTAGCTGATCCCATATTGCTGATTCTCAAGTACAGCAAAGAGTTGGGACAGTAGCCTGCTAACTTTTGAAACTGGTACTTGGACTCCTAGCATGGAACACCAAAAGTAGTTTAGCAGGCGATATTCACTATGTTAACGGTTCTTGATGGTGGTATAAATTGTTGAGAGAGGTTAGAAGAATCTTCTCTTCCTGCAACTTGTCTGCTTTAAATCAAGAACAAACTTGAACAATTGTTGTTGTTAATGGTATACCTAAGCTGTTATTTGTTGTGCATTCTAATACAGACGAGTTGGTCTGCAATAGCATAAAATACTATCCTATCACCAAAAACCCGGAGACCGATCGTGTATTCTGTCGATAAATAGGCCACAGCTAGCAGCGGATGGCCAAGTTTACCACCACTTTCTTAGTTATTGAATAAATGTTTAAGAAGCTCACTTTGACCTGAATTTCATAACCCTCAGAAGTCACAAGGATGGCTAAACACGCTAAATCACCTAAGATTCAGGGTTTTCGCATTGACTTCAACTAGTTTGTGCCTTAAAGATAACAGGCGACAAAATGGTGCTCACAGAATATATACGGAAGCATGGGAGATCAATGGAGGAGGAAGATGCCTTCCAGAACAAATCTCCTTTCCCCTACCCCACGTAGATCGGCTTCATATTCCAAGTCTTAAAAAGTGCACCAATTATTTCCTGGCCCCAACTCTCGGCCAATCGAGTTCATTGTTCAAGCAACGTGATTCTAGGTAGCTGGCAATAGGGCAAGTGCCGCCCCCCCCCCCCTCCCCCCCGGACCGACGGTGGCAGCAGGCTCACATGTCTACGGACCTTACACTTTCCAACCTATCTTCACCATTGGACAAACCGCCTGCTGAGAAGCTCAGCTTTTCACTGCGCGTGGTCATAAATGAATGATAGAAAACCTTAACACAAGCCTAAGCCTAGGCCATGCTCCTCCTATCCTAGCAGTTGGGTTGAAGATTGATCTTCCCTACTCATCTACCCTCCCAGGCATGTTGAGCATGGGTTCTGAATATTTGCTTCAGTACATGAGCTGGCGTACGATCTTATTCCACCCAACTTTGCAATGTATATACCACGAAATTGTTACAGCGCTGTAGCATGGATTGGGCACGGCTACAATCTGTCAGGAGAATGTAGGTACATTCAAGAACATGGTTGAAGGTAACACGGTTGAAGGTACCATTGTGATAGGCGTAATAAATCACTCGTTCCCCAACTTGTGGAGAAGATTTATCGAGCTTGCGAGGGTACATGCCCCACACTCTCACGGAGTCTAGGTCTGTGTAATAGGGGAAACCCACAAGTACTGGGGAAAGAGCAAGATCTCCCAACAATAGGGAGGGAAGGTTTTGGAGAGGGGGAGGTAAATCCACGACGTATTTCTCAACCAGGATCATAAAACCATCCCCCACGTTCCCATGAAACCCTGTATCTGAAAGTCATCAGATTTGAACACTGATAGATGCACGAACGACCCACGAATTGAAACTTGGATGAAATGTACGTCACAAGAAATAATGAGTGATAAGGTTGACAATTGAGAAGAGACCACAAAAGTGGTGGACAAAAAGAATTTCCCAGGGTAATTACTCACTCTTTGTTGTTAGCCAGCGTGAATGTTAGGTTGTCTACAGAGCATCCAGTTCATGTTTAATTGCTGGATAATTATGGCCTCCATTTTGATGGCATGCTTTGACTAATTCAATTAACATCATGTTTTAACCCAGAAGGTAAAATTAAAAAAAATAGCAACAATCTTTTTTCGTGATTAAAGCAATTATTCCCGATGTTCAAGCTACAGTCCTTTTTCAGGGGCCTAAAAAACAATAAAACAGAATAGTAGTCTTTCCATGGCGGCAAGAAGCTTCTGGAAGCAGTGCGAGTCGTGGGGCATAAGGTGCCGGCCATGTGGAAGATGCTCGTCGCCGTGGCAGTGCCAGAATTTGGTTAGCTGGGATGGTAAGAGCGGTGGGTCGGACCGAGATGCTCGTCAGAGAATACTTCACAAACCAGAACAACAAAAGAAGAAATTCAGACAAAGAAAGGGATATTTGAGAAGCAAAGGCCGGCAGCCAAAGTTCATAAACCAAATGCAAAGACAAACAAAGAGAAGCGTCTCTGGTTCAGAATCATGCTCACGATTTATTACAAGTTAAAACATAGATACACAGTCTCGGTGATCCAACCAAAAACGAAAAACTCTTAACAAATTACAAGGACATGGTCTTCCACCTTTCCCCTAAACTAAAAATCATATTATTCAAAGTAAACCCAAAAAAAAAAAAAAAAAAAGAGAAGAGAGAAGCCTAGGAGGGGTGGAAAGAGGGAATTACCACTGGGATGTTCTTTCCTTTTTTTTTCTTTTTTCTTTTTTTTGGGGGTTCTATTTTTGGATCCTCCATCTTAGTCCCTTATCAAACTCAGCTAAGCACTCCCACTCTCTCTTTTCGAATGGGCACCTTCACCTTCACCTACACTCACTGGATTAAGTTGACTCATCAGGAATCTGTGGCGGCGATTTGCCAAGCCGAGGTGGCAATAAGCGGCCGGGTGTGCCAGCCAAGCATGAGACACCCACTATTCTCCTCCACTCTGTAACCATCCCCGCCTGCAAACAAGGCCAACAACATGCTGGCCTGCTTGAACGCGTTCGACCCGAGATGGACTGGCTCGAACCCAGCCCCACCCATCCGCGCCCGCCACTGGGTCAGCGTCTCGTGCCGCTCCACTCGGTCTGGCCCTTCGGAGGCAACCACGTTACAAATCTGCCTCCCGAGATACATCTCGGACATCAGCAGGTCCTGACTGGGCGGCACCAACCCGGAACCCTCCAGCGAGTCGAACAGGCTGGAGTAGTAATGCAACGACTCGGTGAAACGGTCCAGGAACACCGGCCCGTTGTGGTTCGCTTCCTGCTCCACCACGGTCACGATCTTGGGCCTCATGGCCTTGATCGAGGACAACACCCTGTCGATCGCGCCGGGTCGAGCCAACAGGCGGTGGAGCTCGAACACGGAGTTCACCGCCACGGCCTCCTCTTCCGTGTTACCGAGATCAAGCATGGATGGCTCGATATCCGCCAGGCTGTTCGCAACGAAGCCCCGGAAATGGAATTCCACGCCAATGGCGTCGGCCAATTGCGTCAATTTCCAACCTACTTGCTGCAAAGTGTCAGTATTATCCGGTTGGGGCGGTCCGATTCCGGTTAACCGAAAAGTCGGTGGCCCGCCCGGCCTCAATGCGAGCGCTTGTATGAGTGCTGGCCATTGCATCCCTTCCTTTAACCCGAAATCAATGACGTGAACACTGGTGGCAGTGCCAAACGCTTCTAGTATCGCCTGGTTGGCGGTGAAATGCGCGAACTTGAGGTAAGGGGAGGTCTCGTAGAAGTACCTCTGCAGGAGATCGGAGTAGCAGGAGTTGAGGGAATCTTGTGTGTAAACTCCGTAAATCCGGCGCGCTAAAGCTTCGGCAAAGTAGGTGGCGACCTTTCCCATGGCGCCGACCTGCGACGCCGCCAGCAAGCGGATGTGTTTGACCAGAGCCTCCGCGAGCTTCAGGTTGTTCTGTTGGACCGCTTCCGCGCAAGCCATGAGGGTGTGGACGAGTCGAACACCAGTCTCCTGCGAATCAACCAGAACCACAGGCCGAGTCGGCTCGGCGACGGTTCCAATTGACTGCGAAGAAGAAGACGGCAGTACCGGGGGCGGTAGCGCAGAATTAGTTGACCCACTCGAGGAGGATTTCAATCGCTTTCGGCTAGTATCCGTCTCTTGGGACTGCGGGTACGCAGCAGAACCGGGAATAGCTCTGAGGTCATACTCAGAGTCGTCGTTGTAGACCCTAGAGGACTGGGTGCCCTCAATCTTAGGCTGCTGGGAATTGGAAAAACAGACAGTGCTGACGGAGGAGGATTCACCCGTAGCCAGAAGAGGATCGTCGATTGGGTGGTTCCGAAGAACTGGGTCTAAAATATCAATATCGGCGACCGGAGTATTGAGCTCGGAAAGCATACTCTGGACCCACCCAGAAAGATCGGAGGGATTGTAATGGATAGTATCACTCGAAAGATGCGGAGCTGCACCCATGACCATTTCCAGCTGCTCCAGCTTCTCCGCTACGTCAGCCATCTCCGACGACTTCACCTTGTATCCCAACACCTCGAGTAGCTCATCCATCCCCCCCGCGTCCTTCTGCTCGTCCCAAACCTTGGCGTTATCGCTGGACATTGACGAACATTCCCGACCCCTGCCTACGCCGCTGTAGGCAGCGCCACTAGAGCTCTCCCGGTGGCTCCTCTTGTTCATCTTTCTCCGATGATTCTCAGAAACAAGAAAGATCCCAAAGCAAAGCAACTTACAATTCGCTCATGATTGAGGAATTGGGTTCTCGTTTCAGCTCAGTTCGTCGCGATTCCTTTTCCCTTTTTCTCTCCTCTCTCCTAAAAATGGGTTGAGATGGGTGGGAGGTCCAATGAGTGCATAGGAGGCGCTAGGGCTGGAGGAGATAAGGAAGAAGCAGAGGCCATAATAATGGGGATTTCTTTTTCGGTTTCTCAAATTCCCATTATTTATTTATTTTTATTTTTTTTTCTCTTTTTGGGATTTTGTTTTCTTGCTGCAGGGCTGATTGGGCGTTAAAATTTAAAAATTGGCGACGGAGGAGTGCTTCAAAGCATCCAAGAGCCGTGGCAGCACCGCAATGCCAAAAAAGACGCTAATCATGGTGTGCAGCTTGTATACGGAGAGACGACCGCACACTAGAAAATCAGGTGGTCGTACGCTTCATCTATTCAGGGTTTGGGGGACCGAGGATGAGACGCGGGGTCCACCTCCGAAGCGGGTATTTCCCTACGACCAAGGGGGCGCGTACCCCCACGCCGCTTAGTTTCTCCATTTTTGTCAAAACCGCGTTTCGCTTTCCTCCTCCTTTTGCACCCCATCATAAGGATTTGCAATTAGGGATGAATTGACTCGTTCCAGGTGCACTCAAAATCTTAATTTTGCCTTTCCTCTTATCTTCTTTGGTCAATATCGTAGAAGTAAATCATGCGTGCACGCATGGAGTCAAACATCTAACAACTACAGGAATGGCTTCTTTTTAGCCTCAGGACTTGAGTAAAAAATTAGCATCTCCGGGTTGATGAGTTCATGTCATCTCCTAATCAGATTTAATTGACCCTTCCTCCAAAATAAAAGCAAAGGAAATATTATTATGAATGTCTTTTAATTTCTCTACAATTAGTTAACAAGTTCAAATCATACTAAAATATATTATTATTTAAGTTTTGTGGGTCTATATTTTTTTTTAAAAGTTAACTTAATGAGATGTTTTTATCCACAATACTTATAAATTTAAGGATTCATCATCCTATTACTGATTAGCTAGTTAATAAAGTGAAGCTCCATCTTTTCATTATGTTAATAATAAATAAATAAATAAAAACTTTATTATATATAAATAGTAAGGTTTATACTCACGTAACTAAAATAAAATATACATCTTTATGATCATTCATTTTTAATGAATTCATCATTCAACTTTTCATATCTTGTTTAACATGTGTCTTTCCTTTCTTTCATTATTCCTTATCGTTTGATAATTTCCTATTGGTATCATTTATTTACTCGATTGCATATGGTAGGGAGTCTAATTAGCGAAGAAGGAAAGCAAAAATCTAAGGTGTAAAACAGGTCAGTTGATAAAATCAAACACTGCCATCATGAAGGTTGGTGGGGGGATATGAATGGCAACCTAAAAATGATCACAGTTATTTTTTTTTTTCCATATCTAAGAAAATTAGGCGTTCTTCAAAATAAAATAATAAAATCCGGCATGAATTGCACGGCAGCACGTGTTGACCACCCGCGGAACGCCGAGTGAACTACTTTTTCACAAATTCACGATCCCATGAGCAGAGAGTTTAGAGGTCAACTTTTGATTTCAACGCATATGATAGCGAGTAAGACGTTTCGCCAGTAAGAGGAAGCTTAGCGTCCCTCGCACCGCCACGTGGCACGCCCTCGCCGCCTACTGCAGCACACGCGCAACCTACGATTGCCGAACCAACTCTGAGTAGTGTATAATGAATTTCTGGTGGGGCCCGGCAAGGAGAGAGAATGGGGGGAGCTCAAGGGAGGATTCAGCCGTCGACATCGGATTTAGGAGCATCACACCCACCGGGACCCACCTCCAAAATAATATAATATAATATATATATCTATTTCCACTGAAAAAAAAGGGGACAGCACGTAAAAAGCTAACGGCGTCAATGTAAACGGCCCTCTCTCTCTCTCTCTCTCTCACACTTGTCTACAGAGAAAAGGTTGGTTTGCCTGTTGGGTAAGAGGGCGTCTCCATCTAGACGTGACGTTAGGGACGATTTGGGCATCCCATTTATAATTGTTTTTTCGAATTATTAATATTATTTTGGTTTCCCCGCTGAGACCAGGCTAGGCCGCACTGACACCTCGTCCCTGATTTGGGCCTTGCCCATGTGATTCTGCCACGTTCCAGATTCCTTTAGTTAAGGTGGTCCCCCTGCGATTCTCTAGCCTTGTAGTCTGCTCCGCCTATTTATCCTTAAATTCTTTTTTTTTTTCTTAAGGAATCGTATTCGACAACATGCTATACAGATAGAGTCTACGGTCTACGGATTCACCTTCTTTGTTTGGTAGAATAACTCGAAACTCAGGAGTAGTGGGCACCCGAAAGCTTGAATATTTTGTCTTGTAATTATAAATAGCCTACGGAATATGGACACTTTGTGTGACCGGATGAAATGTTCTTGTATTTGGCAAAACGACACATTCAGCTGGTTGGCATCTGCCTCCTGCAATTTCTCCTTGAAATGAGAAGGGATTCCCGGTTTTCAAGCTCACTTTTGACGATGGCGAGAGGGAAAGAGAAAAGGCACGTAAAAATTCTTGCTTTCAAGGGAAAAGGGTCTGGGGAGGATTACTTGGTCTGGATTTTGAAGCTAAGGTTGCTGTAACACCCTTGAGCTGATTTTCTTTGTCCGTCTGCATCATTGCTTCCCAGATATAGACGAAACAAGCAGGCACTCGGTGCTGTTGTCACGAATAAAATATGATCCAAATGCCACATGCTTTTATCTTTTTCACCAAAAGGAAAGCTTTATCTACTTTTGACAAATGTTACGTGCTTTTATATGGCCGAAAAGGTTAAGTTTCTCGGATGTTATCAATGGCGTACGACTCTTTCTTCGTTTGAATTTCTGCAAAGGTGAAACCAAGGGTTGAAAATGTGAAGAAACTCCGAGCTATTTCTGTAAATACATGCAGTCTGAAGTTCTCTGTCCGAGTCCCAGGGTTCCCTTATTATCGGCCCCGTCCCTACACTTAAAAAAAGACCGTGGTAGATTAGCGGGTCTCTGGCAAAAAACACGTCCTATTTAACGCAGGGACCTACACTAGGGAATCCCATAGGGTTGTGCCGACAGAGTTTTGAGCTATTTTTCTCAATCATGCCCATCTTTTCCAACACTGCTGAGACAGAGGACTCTTAAATTCGTCGGAGCTTCGTCCTTCTGTTTGCGCCAAGCACCCGTCAATTCTAGTTCGGCATTGATTGCTTCATCTGATCTGTTCTTGAAGCTCCGCCACGGAGACCATCCTGCATGTTTTGGACGTTCTGGGGACAAGTTTTTTAATGAGTGGAACAAACCCATCTGTGCGGCAATTATTTGATTCATGGAGACCATCATGCGCACGTAAAACCCTGACACTCGAAACTCAGCAGCACAATCATGAACCGCACGTTCCCTTATTGTGACAAGTTACTGAGAACGTAATTGGTGGGTGTGATTAAGGAAGGTTGAATCTCCACCGATTTGGTTAGTTGATAATGTCAAGAACTTCAAATGCTGATGATAATTATTTTTCATTTCGAACAAGGGAATAAAGAAAGCTTGCCAGTTTCATTAAAAAAATCCCATGAGAAAACATAATAAATTCTTCAAATTGCATGTTGAATTTGATAATACAAAACCTTGGGATGCTGATTCTTTGTACTCTTTCCCTTGACCTGCCGATGGCTTGAGAGAAATGGGAATCCAACCAAATAACAAGCTCCAAGCAGGAAAGATGCCATGTAATTTCAAGCAGGACATGAGCATTTAGCACAAATCCATGTCAGAATCAAACGCTATGTCATTGTGAATAATCAGTGGCCTCTTGATGGGTCCCGGACAACTACCGAAAAGCCTTGACCTCATGAATTATTTTGAAGAATTACTTCCCATTTGCAAGAAGACAAATATTGATCATTATGTAATGTAATTTCTCGAACAGAGAAGCACCCCTTCGAGCAACTTGGCGGTTGCTTTAAACTAGGCCGCTTGGTAAACAGATACGCTTAGATACTAAGCATTTTTCTGATCAGAGACAGGTAGGACCGAAAGCATTGTTATACTTATCACATGTCATGTTCAACTGTGTCAGATTCTAGCTCAGCTAGTCCACGTCCTCTCTCCTTGTACTCGGATCGAGTTCCTCGTTCAAATGGAAGTCAAAGAGATTCCTAAAATATAAAAATTAACGATACCATCATATGGGTACGTTGCTGTCTCGTTATGCAATAACCAAACAATTAATTCCCAATCTCGGAGCACATCGCGATTATTATAAGTTGTAATGGATATAAAACTCTAAAGCTTTTGTTAATTACTATTAAATAACTCTTCAAACGAGATTAATATTCTTGTGCCGGCCCTAAGCCCTACAAACCAAGTACATGCGACCAAGTGAATAAGAGTTAAATAATCACACATCTTAATCTCCTTCTTTATGATAATCCCCACTTGTTCTTGGTATCTGAATGAGTTGTTGATATTGTTGGCATAATGTTCCAAGGTTAATGAGATCACCTGGAAACAAAGCATTGAAAAAATGCCCCTTGAAGAGTTGATTATAAGACCACAATGGGTCACTGCTACAGGGTCCTGCCTTTTGTACAATCCCTAGCATTTCATAAACTATAAAGCTGCTCAAAGTGTTGAATATCTAAATAGTCCTCTGCAGCATAGGGAAAAGGAAAAGGCTTAAATAAGATGGCAAGATTCAGAACTCACAAAGTACACGCAGTTGACTGGTATAGTCTAACAAGCTTCATTTGGCAGATATTAATGGTCCTCTTCTCCCACCACGGTGACAACTTGGATGGCAACCCCAATTCAACATACAGAGCAAGCTGAATATAACCGAGATGCTCCATTCAAATAACCATGATCTTGTTGGCAGTAAAAAACTAAAATTGAAAGGAAAATAATATCCTGAAAAGCACTTTGACTCCTTCATTCAATTTTGTTAAGGATGATTGGGTTTCGTCCTACATCGAAAGGAAATGATATAAACTTGAGCTTTATAAGTGGTGATTGAAAAAAAATGATATAAACTTGAGCTTTATAAAAGTGGTGACTATTCTTTTTTCTCCTTAGACATCTTTTGAGAATGATTATGGGACCGCCTAATATTCTGCACTCATATCATTTGAATATTCATGCACTTTTGGACTTCCTCTTTCCGTTTCAACTTTACATACGATGCACATTGGAAATTATGTCTAGTCTTTCCCCACAGATGGACCAGAGCACAAGTGCTTTCTTTTCGGTTGTAGATTGCTAGGAGTAGTAGAGCCGGGGTATAGTGGTGGATAAAAGGATGACAGAGCGGGGTCGAATCAGAAGTGCTCCATCTCTAAAATTGGGACATTTTTTTTTTTTTTTTTCTCTATGGAGTTGAAAGATAGGGGACGCTACGGGTGGTCCTGACCCCGAACACACCACCGTCCTACCCTACATACAACATCAACTTCCCATCATGAGAAGGCCAACATGTGATCTGAGACCCTGCGTGTGCGCCCGCGGTAGATTTGGTAATGCTTTGGTAGGTGTCCATCATATGGGTCGGGGATGAGTGGAACGGCATTAAGTTTTTTTGTAGAAGTGGGTCTGCCATAGGAACACCAGTGGGATCCTATGCGTCCCGGGAAGATCTCGCTACAAAAAAGCAATTGGCAAAAGGTTTTACGTGTGGTCTGCCTTTGCGAGAGAACGAAGGAACCAGAGTATACGATTCAGGGTGGTACTTTTTGTTGGTCGTCTCCTTTCATTTTCGATACAACTGAAGAGGAAAAGTACAGGGGCTGAGAATGATTTTACCTGCGGTATAAGATAATGGATGGGGTGACAACCTTTTGGGTGTAATGAAAAAAAAAACAAGACAGATGTAACCCAAGATTCAAACATTAACAAGATGAATAGAGGATTATGAACTGAGAAACCTCATGGAACATACTCTGCCCACCTTAGGTCACTGTCTTCCCCTGGTAGGACCATAGTATGATTCGCAAAATCTCTCTCACGTGCACCATGTTACTGGAGACCTTATTCTCGGGACAAATATTTAAGTAGAATCCGGCCCCTACCCGATTCCTTTCTTTTTTCTTTAACCATACCAGCCTTTCCGTATACTGACAATCCAGCTGTATGTGTAGTATTGGGTCACAAATCGAAGTTCATCGACTTGCTGTGCCACTGTTTTGAGACAGCCATGGCCTTGGAAAGGGCTTCCGTGAAGAGTAACTGTTGCTTGCAGCAAGAACCTTCCACGTGTTTTTGATTGTGATTTCGAGCAATAGTGTTAATTGGGAGGTCCAGCCCAATTGCCATTAAGATAGTGAGGATATTTGTCTCTCCCTGGATAATAATGGGTAGATTTTGATGTTTATAAAAAATTTGGCAACTCTACTTAATAGTATCAAAGCAAAATTACCTCAAATAAACCTGATTAAAGGAAAGATAAATTTAGATTGAAAAGAATATCACGAACTTAATGGGATTGAGATATCCAATCCAGTTACTAATGACATTTTTCCCACATTAAATAGAAGTGAAATATTTTTGAGATTTATAAGTAACTTCACCTAAAATTTAAGTGTTTGTAGAAGATTCATGAGACCCCTTCGAATAAAGTTTCAAAGGGAAAAGGCATCTGTTTAGAATGGAGGCAACTTGGGCCAATAAAATCAAATCTAAATCTAAACTTTTGCTTAATGGGCTCTCTACTTCCTAGAGAGGCAACACCATTATTTTAAGGAAGGAAAGAGGAAGAAAGGCATTCTTAACAAGGAATTTCAAAATGATTTTGGTATGTGGATGGGGTCAGAAGCCCGTGACTAGAGGAGGCCTAAAGGGAGCAGCCTTTTGGGTTTGGAACAGGCTTTTTGGGACTGTATCGTGTCACTTCACTTTCCAGCTGCAAACGGCAGCCAAGATTTACTCAGGTCCCAGCGGGGCCGGGTGTTCCTTCTGTGATCTTGCGTGATCAGAAAGGTCACGTCCAGAATATATAACTTTATCGACTCAACTGTGATCCCTTCGGAGTTGGATTTGTCATGGCAGCTTTCCCTTTATCCAAAGAGACGAATCAGCAGGGAAGAAGTTCGAATATGTCTAGTTCGTTGAGGTTCTGTGTGCATGTGGAGGAAAAAGAGAGAAGGAGAATCCGAAAGAGGAGCAAAGTTTGGCCAATATGCGATTCTTCCAGCTAAAACTTAAATAAAGAAAATATTATTTAAATTATAAATTACTTATATTAATTACTGAGGATGGCATTAAATAGAACTTTAGTGGCAAAGCAAGATGATAAATTGCTGAGGAGCTTATGGATGTCTAGGACAATAGGAAAAATACTCAATGTGTTTAGCCTTTTCATATAGGAAAGACTTATTTTTTCAGTTCCTAAGACTTTTAATGTTAATGAATATCTAACTGCCAATATTCTTCCATTATAAAAATTAGCATATTCTTTGTATATTCTATGTAATATTTTCTTGTAATATTTGTGATTATTATAGTTTCATATTTAGTTTGTAACTTAAGTTTATAAGCACAAACTTTACTTGTATTATAGAATTATCTCAATATACAATATTCACATCCACAATCTTTCTGGCCTTTAACAAAATTAGTTACAAGTTGGAGTTTGTAGGAATATCTAATCAAGTAATTTAGTTATTTAATTATTTTCGAGATTTACTTTATCAAAAAATATACCAACATTCTTAACTTCTTGATTGGTCTTATAAATTATTGTTTGTTATTTAAGAATAAGTCTGTGCCATTATAGAACAACTTCTTTATTAACTAAAGTGAGTTTTATTCCAAAAAGTTTAGGTCCCTTCTAAAAAGACATAAATTTCAATTTATTATTTTAATTTTTGTTCTACTATTTAAGCCTCTCATAGTCAAATTAATCTCCTAATTAATTCTTGTTAGAATTACAAACAGAAACGGAACTTCCGAAAATCTTGCCAGGATTACAAACAAAAACGAAGCTAGCGAGAACCACTTCTAAATCAAAAATTGAAAATCAAATTTTGAAAATCAATACGTCGGCGATATATGAAGAAGAAGCCACAGTTATTGAAGATAAAGCAAGTGCGTGTACCACAGGCGCCATTCTACCAAGACAACTCATGGGCAACATAAAGATGCACGCGTGTAACTCACATGTGTCATCTTCTTCCTCACGCCCGTGAGAGAACAAAGCTTCGTCTCCTTCGTTTGACAGTTATACAAAATGGTTGAAGGTGAAATAAGAGGCATTTTAATCAGAGGAAAACGATCTCTTTATTTCAATAAAAAATAAAAAGAATCATCAACTCTATTGATGAAATTTTTCGCTCAAAATCTAAAAGGTCTTAGGGTTCTTCACATCTTTGGTTTTTCATAATCAATTGTATTGATCATCATCATTAAGAGATGATTTACATTTGTTTTTCCAACCACTATAAAAATGTAGTTGGAGTGTACTCAAGAATCATTCAAGTAATACAAATTACTACTTTCTTATTGTTCTTCATATTTTTATTTTTATAATAATTTCTACAACATATTGTAGAAATTATTTTTTTAACTTGGTATCAGTTTAGCCTTTTGGCGAAAGCTCTTTTTTTTCTTTTTTTCTTTTTTTCTCGATCCTTTTTTCTTTTGCAGATGGCTTCCAATGTCACCCACATTCATGTTGCTACTCATGCTCTTCTGCTGCCCAATCTAAGTCCTCTTCTTGCCATTGGTGTGCAACTCAAAGTCTTAATTTTCTTGTTTGGAAAGGGCACATTAAGCCTTTCCTTCAAGCAAATGGGTTACTTGATGTTGTTGACGACTCTTTTCCTTGTCCTGACGAGTTTCTTACCAAAACTTATGAACAAGGCAATATCACTCGTGACTCCAATCCCGCTTACCAAGATTGGATAATCAAGGATCATACTGCTCGTGGCTAGATTTTTTTCACTTGTAGTGACACTATTGTGACCACTGCTAGGCAATGCAAAACCTTCGCTAAGATATGGCAGGCCTTATCATCTAAATTTATGGCTCACAATTCTGCGTGAGTTTCCGCTCTTCGCCTACTCCTTCAAACAGCAACCAAAGGGCATCGAACAATAACTGAATTTCTTCAAGAAGTTGATGGTATTGTTGACCAACTTTCCCTTGTAGGTGAAGTTATTTCAAAAAATGAGTACTTAACTCATGTTTTCCGAGGTCTTGGCACACCTTATGCCCTTCTTGCCACTGTTGTTGTTGTTCATACCTGCACTTCCTCTCTTCCTCGCGAAGATCTACGTGGGTTACTTCATACCCAGGAAGCTCACATTGAAATGGCTACCCAAGGCTCACCAACTGTAGCTGTTTTTGCCACTAGTCTTGCTCCCTTTCCAGCTACTCAACATTTTTCTCCATCTTCAGTCACTCCAGGAGGATGATCCACTCATATTTCCACTCCAGGACATACCTCTATTTCTTGTTATAGCAGCAAACCTCGGCATAATGTCTTTGTCAAATCTGTCGCAAACCAGGACATCCTGCGCATCAATGTCGTTATAAGTATGTTCCCTCGAATTCTGGGCCTACCATTAACTTTCAAGGCCACCAGAATATTCAGGCAAATATTGTTAAGAAGGCTCCACAACAACCACATAAAGCCTCTCTTGAAATTGATTGGTTTCCTGATTCTGGCGCTACACATCATATTTTGCTAGATGTTTATGATATTATGCAACCTCAATTATGATGGGAATCAAGCTGTTACTGTAGGGGATGGAATGGCACTTCCAGTAACCCACAAAGGTACTTTATTAACCCCTCCTCATATCAATGTTTCTGATGTACTTATTATGTCTAATATAACAAAACGATTGTTATCTATTTCAAAGTTTACCAAAGATAACAACTGCGTTTTCTTATTTTTTCCCGATTTCTGTCATGTACAGAGTCTGACAACGGGACGGATCCTACTCCAAGGACCAGCTAAAAATGGCCTTTATCGCATCAACTTGAGTACTCTTCAACAATCACCAAAGTCTTTTCATATTTCTCCAATAAATGTAATGGCCTGGCATTATAGATTAGGCCATCTTAATTATGCAAATGTAATAAGATTGCTGAAACTTTTGAATATTCAGTTTACTGGACATCTTTCATCATCTTGAACCACTTGTAGCATCAGTAAAAGTCGACGACAATCGCATTTATCTACACATAATATTTCTAAAGCTCCTTTGGACTTAATCCATTTTGATATATGAGGCCCCACACCAATTACATCATCACAAGGGAATAGATATTATATTTGTTTTATTGATGACTATTTTAAATTTACATGGCTCTATTCTATGAAAACAAGAGATGAATTTCTTCAAATCTTTAAAAATTTCCTAACCTTCATTGAAAATCAACTTCAAACTACCATCAAAACCATTCAATGTGATGGAGCTGCTGAATTTACTTCTAAAGACTTTAAAACTCTTTTATCCAATAAAGGTATTTATCAACGCATATCAAGTCCATATACACCATTTCAAAATGGGACTGCTGAAAGAAAACATCAACATATCACTAAATCTGATTATCAATGATGAATCATGCCTATATACCACTTCAATATTGGGATTTTATCTTTGAAAGTTTCACACATATTATTAATCGCCTATCAAGCTCAGCGTGAGCCAACACAACCCCATGGGAAAAATTGTTTCATCAACAACCTAATATATCTCATTTATGAATTTTAGGGTGTTTAGTATTTCCTTATTTAAGATCTTATGCTTCACATAAACTTACTATACGTTCCAAACTTTGTGTTTTCTTGGGCTATCCTATAGGATATAAAGGCTATCGTTGTCTTTATTTACAAACAAAAACAATTTATATTGTTACAGATGCCATATTTGATGAAAATGTATTTCCTTTTCAATAAGTAAATACACCAAATATTGTTACCAATACAATAATACCACCTCTTTCTACTGAAATTACTTCAGAAAATACTACAAAGCACAACACAACAAGAGAAGCTCATGACGTGCTCCCACAATCCTCCACTAAGAACCATTCCATGGTTACACGACTAAAATGAGGTACAATATCCAAACGCACTTTATTGCATGATCATACATATGCTTTAACAACCTCTGTACATCATTTTATTGAACCTAAAAACTATACAAAAGCCTCAAAAGATCCTAATTGGCGTGCTACTATGGTTAAAGAATATAATGCTTTGTTAAAAAATCAAACTTGGGAACTTGTCCCTTTACCCCAAAATATTATTCCTATAGGATGTAAATGGGTATATAAAGTTAAGCAAAAATCTGATGGCACCTTAGAACGATATAAAGCAAGATTGGTTGCTAAAGGATTTCATCAACGACTTGGTATTGATTATCATGATACATTTAGTCCTGTTGCTAAGCCAGTTACAGTTAGAATTATCATTGCTTTGGCATATACTAGAGGATGGACTATTAAACAACTTGATGTCAAAAATGCCTTCTTACATGGAATACTTAATGAAGAAGTATATATGACTCAACCACAAGGGTTCATTGACTCTACTAAACCAAAATTTGTTTGTCGACTAAAACGATCCTTGTATGGATTAAAACAAGCTCCACGAGCTTGGAATTATCGTCTTACTAAATTTCTTCAACATATTGGGTTCAAAATTTCCCATGTAGACTTTTCATTATTCGTATTACATACAAAAACACACAGTGCATTTCTCCTTGTGTATGTTGATGATATTATTTTTACAGGAAGTTCTACTGCATCGTTGTCAAAAATCCTTGAACAACTCAGGACTGAATTTAATATTAAGGACTTAGGTAACTTACATTATTTTTTGGGAATTAAAGCTAAATATTCTACAAATAGTCTTTTGCTTCATCAACCAAAATTTACTCATGAAATACTTTTTCGAGCCAAAATGAATGAAGCCCGCGGGGTGTCTACCCCATGCACAACAAATCATCCACTATCTATAACTGATGGTGAACGCTACTCGGATCCCACACATTACTGTAGTATTATTGGATCTCTTCAATATTTAACAATTACACGCCCTAATATTTCCTATGCTGTAAACACTGCATGTTAATACATGCATGCCCCTACTCTTACTCATTGGGCATTTGTCAAACGTATCCTACGATTTCTGGTTGATACCCCTAGATGTGGTATTCAAATAACAAAATCGTCAAATTATAATCTCCATGCATATTCTGATGCTGAATGGGCTGGTGATCATGATGATCGCAAATCAACTGGAGGATTTTGTATTTTTCTTGGAATAAATTTAATTTCTTGGAGTTCTAGAAAACAAAAGACTATTGCATGCTCCAATACAGAAGCTGAGCTAAAATGTCTTGTTGATACTGCTGCAGAACTTATTTGGATAGAAGCTCTATTACAAGATCTTCATGTCAACCAATCTAGTCCTCCCACGCTATGGTGCGATAATTTATTAACACTTTATCTAACTACTAATCTTGTTTCCTATGCAAGAACCAAACATGTTGAGGTTGATTTTCATTTTATTCGTGAGAGACTCAAAACAAAGAAACTCTTTGTGTATTTTATTTCTTCTGTGGATCAAACAGCTGATATATTTACAAAAGGCCTATCATCGACCCGTTTTCAACTACTTCAAAACAAGCTCATTGTGCGGACCGACACGTCAGCTTGTGGGATGTTAGAATTACAAACAGAAATGGAACTTTTGAAAATCTCGCCAGAATTACAAACAGAAACGAAACTGGCAAGAACCACTTCTAAATCAAAAACCAAAAATCAAATTTTGAAAATCATGTTGAGATTATTTGAGTTGGGCCGTTTATACAGCCCAACATTGCTTTTTATTAAGGACTCGAGTTTGGGCCTGTCCAACCCGGCCCAAGGGCGCGACGCATCTGTGCGTCGCGTCTTTAACCTATTTCTATCAGAAATAGGTTGATTTTTTCTTTTAACATTGAATTGAATTTTTGTTAGAGAGAGCTCTCGTTCGTTCGTGGTTTTTCCTTAGAGGTTTTTTCTTTCTTAGATGGTACCGGAGCCTTCCTAAGGATTCCATCGTTCGTTCGGTAAGCTCTTCTCTTCGTTTCCGCCTTCTTTCTTTGCTCTACTTGGTTTGGAGCTAAAAGTCAGTTTTTTGTGGTTGATTCTTCGTTCATAGCACTAATCTCCGTAGATTGTGTGTTTTTTTTCGAAGCCTTCAAATAGACTTCCTTTTGGTTCTTTTTGGCCGATTTCTGTCGATTTTCATCGATTTTCAACGATTTTTGGGTCTTCTCCGTCTTCCTCTGCGACCGTCGATCGAAATCGCGGCCACCGTTCAAAACGGCGCGTTTTGATTTAGGGTTAGGGTTTTCCTACCTAAACGCACCGTTTTGACCTAGGTTAGGGCCGTTTATAGGTCCTTTCCAAATGCACCGTTTTGTCACTTCAAAACAGTGCATTTTCCCTTCGGATTAGGGTTTTCTTTTGTCGCGCTTATAAATGCACCGTTTCACTAAACGGTTAAATGACGCGTTTTGATTTCGGGTTAGGGTTTCTTCACCCTCTTCAAACGCATCGTTTTCCTACCTGTTAAGCGCACCATTTCATTAAAATGGCGCGCTCCGTTTTGGCCTAGGGTTAGGGTTTTCTCTGCCCGTCCTAAATGCACCCTTTTACTCGGTTCTTTTGCGCACCATTTTACCATCACCCAGAGCGCACCGTTTCATCACCCGGAGCGCCTCGTTTCATTAAACAGTTTAAATGCACTGTTTTCCCTCCGGTTTGGGCTTCTATTTGGATCTTGCATTCGGATCTCCTTCCAGGATCCCTACCCGGTTCCGCAACCTGAGTCGCATATTATTGGCCGCCGCTCATCGACGCCGATGCCGCCTGTTTGTCATTGTTCCGGCTATGTTCGTCACCGCCGCTGTTGTCTATTCTCGGCTGCTACTCTCCACCGTCGTCATCGGTCATCTGCCACCGTTTGTGGCCTCCTCGACCGCGGTTTCTTTTCAACCGCCATCTGCCACCGTCTGCCGCCGTCGTCACTTCAGTCGTTTTTTTCACCGCCGTTTTCGTTGCCCTTTCCAACCGTCACCGACCGCCATCTTCCGCCGCCGACCATTGTCTTCCGCCGCCGATCGCCGCTACCGCCAAATATTTTTTTGACCGTTTTTCGCTGCCAATTGCACCACTACACGTTTTTGCAGCCATAAGCTCTAAATCAGAGACTTCTAAGCATGGACATTCAACTGAAACACCAGATCCTCTTCACCTTGCTGCCAGCGATGTCTCTACTGTTGTTTTGTTTCCCCAACTTCTCACGGGATCTTTGGATTACTTTCCTTTGAAGCGCAAGATGCTCATCGCCCTTGGCTCTAGAGATAAACTTGCTTTTTTGAATGGCAAGCTACCCAAGCCTACTAATGATGACCCCCGGGCTGCTCTTTGGGATAAATGCAACCTGATTGTGCTGTCTTGGTTGATGCACTTGTCTTCTCCTGAGATTGCAAACTCGATTTCTATGCACCACACCGCTAGTGCTGCATGGAAGATGTTGGAGACTCGTTATTGTAAAATTACGAGGACTTGTTGTTATGATCTGGAACAACGCATTAGCGAAGTCAAGCAATAACTGGATGAACCTGTCACCACATATTTTTCTCGCCTTAGTGATCGTTGGGCTGAACTGGATAAATGTCTTCCGACGATCAAATACAAGTGTACCAAATGCACTTGTGATTTTCTGACATTACTGATTGCCGAGCGAGAATCTGGACGAGTTATTCACTTTCTTTTGGGTCTTCAGCCTGACTATACTACTGTGCGTAGTAACCTCACTTCTCGTACTACTATGCCCTCTCTGGATGAGGTTTTCCTATTGATCACTGATGAAGAACATCAACATAGCTTGCACGTTGATAATGGCAAACTTGACTTATCTGCCTTTACAGTACAGACTCCTATATCACTTGGAGGGGGGTTTGGGACTAGTGGGCATGATAGTCATTCTTCTACGGCTAGTAATTCGTAATCTTCCTCTGGTGCTGGATCTGGCCAAAGGGGGTCCAAGTCATTTTTTTGTGATCATTGTCAGCGTTCGGGTCACACCAAGGACAGATGTTATCAGTTGGTCGGATATCCTAATCAACCTAATCGTTCTCGAACTCCGAAGAAGAAAGGCGGTAACCGTAGTTCAGCACATGCAGTGAGTACTGATTCTGGAGAGCAACCCTCACTTGTTGTGAGTAATACTACCTCGGTGCAGCACGTTGCTCCTTCTGGCTAGAGTCTCACACCTGAGCAGTATCAGCAGGTGGTTCAGCTCCTTAGCCGCTTTGGTCCTATTAAGTCCATGGCAAACTTTGCAGGTACTGTTTCTTCCTTACAAACTTCGTCTTTATCTGATTGGTTAATTGACTCAGGGGCAAGTGACCACATTACGTGTGACCTCTCGTGCATGGATAACATTAGGTCTTACACATCCAACCCTATTTGGGTCAAACTGCCTGATAATAGTAGTGTGACAGTCACCCACATTGGGACTGTTCGTATTTCTCCTTCTGTCATACTTTATGACGTCTTATATGTGCCTACCTTTAAATGCAAGCTTTTGTTTGTTGCCAAATTTACCTTTGATAGTTCTTGTTAGGTCATTTTTTACCCCCATTTTTGTTTCTTCCAGGATTGTATGACTGGGACAGTACTGGGACTAGGCAGGGCTGAACATCGTCTATATCATCTAGTGTCTCCAACGGCTGCCACCGCGAATATTTTTTCCAAACTTGTTAAATCTTTTGAATTTAATGCTCCTAAGAGGGCTAATGTTTGTAGTAATATTATGTTTAAGAACAATATTTTGAGTAATAAACAAATGCTATGGCATTGCCATTTTGGTCATTCTTCTTGTTATACCTCTCCTAAAGTTTTTTGTCCGGTTTGTCCTTTAGCGAAACAAACGCGTCTTCCCTTTACTTCTCGAACTTCAAAGACAGAATCTATCTTTTAGTTGGTTCATATTGACATATAGGGTCCACATAGGCACCCTAATCATGATGGTTCGCGTTATTTTTTTACCATTGTTGATGATTTCTCCCGTGGTACTTGGGTGTATCTCATGAGATCCAAGAGTCAAGTTTTGCATTTTTTGCGTTCTTTATTCCTTATGGTAGAAACCCAGTTTCACACTCACGTTCGTCGGTTACGCTCTGACAATGGGTCAGAGTTTTTTAGTCATGAGTGTGTCTCTTTCCTCCAGCTTCGTGGCGTTCACCATGAAAGCTCCTATGTCCATACGCCCTAACAAAATGGGGTAATCGAACGTAAACATCGACACATTCTCGATGTTGCATGCGCCTTACGTTTTCAGGCTGACCTTCCTGATCGTTATTGGGGAGAGTGTGTCTTGACTGCTACTCACATTGTCAATCGTCTTCCTTCCCCGGTCATTGATGAGAAAACTCCTTTTTCCATCCTCTTTAGTAAAGCACCATGTGTCTCGCACCTTAGGGTTTTTGGGTGCTTATGTTATGTTACGGTCATTCCGCATGGGGACAAATTTGCATCCCGTGCTCGCCCTTGCGTTTTCATGGGATATCCTTTTTCACAAAAGGGCTATCGTGTTTTTGACCTTACCACCCGCACCTTTTCTGTTGCCCGTGATGTCGTGTTTCATGAGTCCGTTTTTTCCTTTGCTCAGTCTCAGTCACCCTCGTCTATCCCTTCACCTAATATTGACTCCTCTTTTGTCGTTCTAGATCCTGATCCTTATATTGTTCCATGCAACACTGATTCTCCTCCTTCTCCACCACCTGTTGTTGCATCTTTGGATTCACCCACTGTGAATCCTCCTATTGTAACACCACCCACTGTGGAGTTACCCATTGCGGCGTCATCCACTCCGACATCGCCCACTCTGACGCCACCCACTACGGTGTCACCCACTACGGTGTCACCCACTGCGGCGACGCCCACTGCGGCATCGCCTTCTACGACGTCGCCCAGTGTCGCGTCACCCACTGCGGTATTGCCCCTACGACATCATCCACTGTGGTGTCACTTCCTATCGACTCTTCTTTTCTAGTGTTGCATGTCGTCCCTATTTCACATGTCCGACGTTCTCAAGGTGCATCCAAACCACCCATTTGGACCCAAGATTATCATTGTAACTCCGTAGTCTCCCTTCCTAGCGGATCTCGTTCCATGAGTCCTCGTGACATTCCATATTTCATTTTCCACTTCGTGACTCTTGGTAATTTATCTCCCACACATCGAGCATTTATTGCTTCCATATCCACCATTCAAAAGCCAATCTACTATCATGAGGCTGTTAGGGATCCTAAGTGGGTGGATGCTATGTCTAGTGAACTTCATGCATTACAGGCAAATCATACGTGGCAGTTGGTCGACTTGCCCCCAAGTCATAAGCCGATTGGATGTAAGTGGGTTTACAAGGTAAAGTATCGTGCAGATGGTTCCACTGAGCGTTATAAAGCTCAGCTTGTAGCCAAGGGCTTCACTCAGCGTTATGGCATTGATTATGAGGAGACTTTCTCTCCTGTGGCCAAGATGGTGACTGTCAGATGCATCATGGTCATGGCCTCCATGTTTCGTTGGCCGCTTCACCAGATGGATGTTCATAATGCCTTCCTACATGGTGATTTGCATAATGAGGTATACATGTCTTTACCCCCTGGGATTCGGCATTCCTCCACCGGTCCGCCAAAAGTTTGTCGTCTTCTCAAGTCCATTTATGGACTCAAGCAGGTCTCTCGTCAGTGGTACGTCAAATTTACTTCTGCTCTCTTTGACGTTGGTTTTAAGCAATCTTGGCATGATTATGCACTGTTTACACTTCGGCATGGTTCTATTGTTGTTGATGTCCTGCTCTACGTTGACGATATGCTTATCACTGGTAATAGTGAGGCGACCATCACCCAGGTCAAGGCTCATCTTAGCTCTCGATTTCACATGAAAGATTTAGGACAAGCTAAATTCTTTCTTAGGATCGAAATTGCTCGTTCAGCACGTGGTATTTGCCTTAGCCAGTGCAAATACGCATTGGAGTTAGTTTCTAAAGCTGGCCTCTCTGGTGCACGCCCATGTAAGATTCCCATGGATCAGAATTTGAAGCTTACCTCTTTGGACTATGATGCTAGTGCTCCAGTTCCGATTGATGATCCTCC